>OX031007.1:132209616-132834616 GCA_943735925.1 Pollenia amentaria | reverse complement strand
TCAATTTCAGTCAAACCATTAATTTAATTTATATACTTAGCTTTTCTAAATCACAACTTCGGGGATCTATGAAATAAATTACATATAAACACATCACTAAAAACTGAAATATTTAAATACATTATGTACAGCAATGAGCTTTCTTATATATTAGGCGAAGATGTATTCATTGCACGCATCCCAATGATTCCATCTGATATGCCATTTGAATTTAAACGACTTCAGTTCCCTGTTCGCCTTGCGTTTGCGGTTTCCATTAATTAATAAGGCGCAAGGCCAATCCTTAGGAAATTGTGGAGAGAATTTAGAGTATCCAGTTTTCTCACATGGACAGTTGTATGTAGCCTGTTCGCGCGTTGGCAAACCATCGGTTTTGTATATTTACACCGAAAATGGAAAAACAACAAATGTTGTTTACCACAGAGCATTACAATAATAGCAATTTATCACTGATTTAAGTGAATTCTAATTGATTTTTTTATTTTCTTTTTTGCACTACGAAGTGTGCAGGGGGTTCGATAGTTTTCTATACAGCTTTTTATATAATGTGTAAAAAATAAAATTAAAAATAATATTTATAAAATAAGAATTTTAAATGACGCTATTTAAGAAACATATTTATTATATAGTGATACAGTTGAATACAGAAGAAGGAAATTTGAATTTTCACTACCAACACCGCCCCAGAAACCAACAAAATTACCTAATTTCTAAGGAGTTTATGAAAGAAATTTTGCAAAAAAAGATGTTTCAATTACAGGTTTAGAAGGCTCAATGTATAAAAAGATATAAAAAATTTTGTTTCAAGTTAAACGGAAATCTTTTGAGTCATGTTCTGCCTTAATTGTATCGAGTGACTGTATGTATACATTCAGCAGCAAAAGTCTTCGTACAAGCAATGGATATGTTTTTCAGAACTAAAAAAGTAAAAACATTTTGTGTAAATCTATAAAAAAAATTAATTTTATTTGTTTATTAGAATTAGTTCTTAAAATATTTGTACCTATTTTTAACAAAAATAAGAACGATAGTTCATAACTATAAAGGAAACTAAGAGCCTATTCAAAAAGGCATATGCAAAAGTCTGCGTACAAACATTTTTTTAATGTTTTTTGTTTCAAATTTTTAATTAAAAAAAAATTAATATCAAGTTAAAATTCTTTTTTGTTAGATAACCTCCGCTAAGCGTTTTGCCATAGAATCGACTACCTTCGGCGTCTCTTGAATGGAAATTTTGTTCCATTCAATGCGGAAGGATTTTAAGCTGTTGTGCACATTGTAGAGTAGCCAAAGCTTCGTATTATGAGGCGTATGCTTTGGGTCGTTATATTGTTACCAAATGTAATCGTTACCCAGGTTCAATTTGTCTACGTTGGGCTGAAAAATTTTCTATTTATATATCAAGATATACTTCAGTATCCATTTTAGAAGTAAACAGATCCAAATTTTCTAATCCTTGGAAAGTCGTCAATCGTCGTTAATCGTCAGAAGCGAACTGCTTTTGCCAAGGATGTTTTACAGGGTCACTTAAATCCTTAGGATCAAACTGTTTCCCTTCTTTCTCCACCCAAGCTGGTTATCCCATATACGAAATATGCAAAACCTGCTCTCGTCTGTAAATAAAACCTTTTGCCAGAACTTTTCTGGCTTATTTATAAATTACTTGGCAAAAGCAATTCGCTTCTGACGATTTTCAAGTGACACCAGAGGCTTTCTACGTGTCTGTGTATAAAAACATATTTTTACCCACACCACAATAGTGGATAGGCATATTGGATATGCATTTGTGCTGATGTTTGTTGGTCCTAGATCCACCTTTATAGTATACGGATCGACTCAGAATTATTTTCTGAGTCGATTTGTTGATGTCCGTCCGACTGGCTGGCTTTCTCAAAAATGTTAGTATTTACATTAAAATTGGCGACAATGACTTTCCCGATAGCCACTAAGTCATGGCAACATTTTGTGCTGGTGGGTCTAAAGTTATCCATAGGTCCCATATAAACACCCTTCTAAAATCACTTAAAGGTAAAAAAATTTCATATATACGAATATATCTAAATAATATGCGGCACGAAGAACTTTTTTATGAATCCTTGGGCCCCAAATAGGGTACACTTGCCAGCATTTGTTCATATATACTGTGGTGTAGGGTATCATATGGTCAGGCTTGATGACTTTTTTTTTTAAAGATTTTTGCTAAAATGTATTACCAGTATGAAATTTTATTCGAAACTAAATACATTTTAGTGTCTTATTTTTTAACGAAATTGAAATTAATGGTTATATTTAAGCAAGTGGATGGATTTTGGAAAAGCATCTGATGCACATAAATATGAAGCGCAGGTAGTTGAGATTAAATTTAAAATTTATGGGCCCCCAAACACCTGATACATGCTAAATTTAAACAATTTATTTCTATGATATATATTTTTTATAGTTTAAGAAAAGTTGGAGTATTAAAATTATTATATTTTTTAGCAGTTTAGAGAAAGAAATGTTTTCAAACATTAACGTTATAGAATTTTTATCTTTATACAAAGTAAAATTTTCTTGTACTTTTATATCGTAAATCAAAGGGCAAAAAATATTTACAATCAATATGATAAGGGCATTTCAGATATTCCCTGAATATTCTATTTTTTTTAACAAGACAGGTAAGATGTTTCTTAACATTAGAATTATCCCTTTTCATACGAAATTATTTTAGGTACAACTATTTAAAATCAAAATTTTATAAAATGTATAAACAAATTAAGTAAAATCAATAGAACTATTCGTCTACATTTTAAAATAAATAATGCTAAAAAAGCTAAAAACATTTTCTAAAAATGCTTAATAAAATTCCAAGTGCGAAATGAAAATTTTGCAGCTAAATAAAAAAATTTAATGCTAAATTTAGCTACAAAAATGGCCACACTGCTGAATAGAGTAAAACCAGTATTTTCGTTCTTTAATTTTAACAGATAAAGACAGTCTTTCTCTTAAAAAAAACATGTTATTTATTTAAAACATTTTAAATCCCGCTAAAACAGATGAAAAAAAAGAATTTAAAATGAGAATCACCCACATACTAAATTAATTTTATAAATTGTTACACAATAATTTATTATGAATTTGTCATAATTTGTATTTGTTGCAATTTAACTTTATTCCTAAATAATGAGAAAATAAATTTATTTATGCATTGACCTCAATGAAATTATAAACATTTATTAAGACAAAATGAGAAAAGGATTTTTTTCGTGTCTAGACATAAAATTTTTTTTTTGTGCATTTGTCTAGATCTCAGAACAAGGTCAATATTCATGTCGCAGGATATGAAAAATGGCTAAAATAAAAACAATGTAACTAGCAATGAGTTTTTGTAACAAAATTTAATATAAAATAAATCAATTAAAATATGTCTGATTCTTCAAATATACAAAAGCAAAAAATATTTATTTTTAGATTACAAATATGAAAGTGTCAACAAATTCCAAAATGTAATGTAAATTTTATATATTGATCTAGTTTAAAAGTAAAAAGTTTAATTTCTTGAGATACTCGTATTTCCGACGCAATTCTAGATAGCCCATAGTCTTACCCATAGTATACATTTGTATAATATTGTGTAAATCAACTTCCCGGCAAACTATCTTGCTTATCTCGTATAGCTACTAGAGAACATAAATATTTAAATCATATCAAAACAGGTTAAAATAATGGTTAATCGGTCTATTTTAAATACCAAAAATCCTAGTAACTATAAAGAAGTTACTCCTTGATGGTATGTATTCCAAGGAAATTTTATCAAATCGTTTAAAAAGTTCTAGGCGATCCGACTAAACACCTGTGAGGACCTGTTGTAATTTCTTCTTTATAAATTTTGAATAACCACAATATCACTTCCTTTTTTTTATGTACGTCAATATTTGCTGAAAATATTATTATTAGTAATATGTCATTTTTCGAGTTTATATTAAAGTTGTTAAATAAAAACATTTTTATAAAAAACATAAATTGTGTTTTTTCATTGATGATCCCGACGTTTTTTATGCAATATGTCGTTATCAGAGGAAGAATTCATATCAGCACCAACGACTCCATCACTTGAGATTTCACGTGTTTCAGTGAAAATTCCACCATTTTGGAAAACTAATCCAAAATTGTGGTTTAGTCAAATAGAACGTCAGTATTTTAATTCCGGTATTTCCCAAGATGCCACGAAATATCATGCCCCGGTTTGATCCGTTGAAAGTGATATCCTTAATGCAGTAATTGAATAATTGAAAATCCTGCAACACAGAACATGTATGATACTCTCCAGTCCGCCTTACTTAATGAATTTCAAGATTCGGAAAAAAGGCTGCAGAAATTGTTAGAGAATATTCATTTGGGTGTTAAACTTCCCTCCACATTGTTGCGTGAAATGCGGTAATTATCATCAGGTAAGATGTCTGACGATATGCTGAAATCTTTATGGTTCGGATAGCTTAGATAAACTGGCAGTCATGGCTGACAAAATTAATGATTAGCTATATTTGCCTCGATTTGTCAAGTTAGTACGCCTAGCTTAACTCTTTTTCTTTACCTTAATATATCGATCAGTTGTGAACACAAAATGAATATGAATACTAATATAGAAGATGTTTACGTTTTTATATACATATATCGATTTTTTTTTATTACCTACTAAAAAAAACCTTAAAAATAAAAGTTGAAAGAGAGTAAAAAATTGAAATTTGGGAAAAAGGATTTTTTGATATGTCCTATTGGAACTTTTTTTTCCTCATGCCAAAAGCTATCGAAAAATCGATGGCACAATATCGATTGCAAAATCGACCCACCCTAATATACATACATACATAGAAGGAAAAATACGGTATAACAATACCAAAATTGACACCATCCTTAGTCAAAAAGTGAGCCAACCACGTTTGTGTTTAAGTTGATAACGAATGGTATCAACATTTTTTAACCACCGTTGTCATTTAGGCACCATTTGGTCTCATTCTGACAACAAAATGTTAATATATTTTCACCATAATGGTGTCATTTCGAACACAAGTTGTTTTAATTTTCGATAAAACCTTCGATAACATTGGTTTATTGACAACATACAGTTATCAATTCGACAACATATTGTTGTGAGTGTAGTAAAGCATCTTCCATTCTGAACCCAAGCAAAAAAAAAAAAAAATAAAAAAAAACTTATTTGAATTTTTCAACAACAAAACAAAAATTGCAAATTATGTTTTAATAGAAGAAAATTGCAGTATGTATGTATTTCTTTAAATTCAGCGCGGATACCTAAGTATTAGGGTATTCATTCAGTTAACCGATTAATTACTACCCGATTAACTGACCGGTTAATTTAAAATTGGCTTTTTTCGATTAACGATTAAACCGATTAATTTCAGTCGATTAACCGATGTAACAAAATTTTAAATTGTTTTGTAGTATTATAAAATATTTTTTGTTTTGTTTGCTTGTTTAAGTTCAGGAAGTGTTATGTTTGTTATGTTATTGTTTTCTCTAACATTCAAATAATAAGTAAAGTATGCATTTCTATTTATTGAACTTTATTAATCGGTTAGCTGATCAATAACAAATTTTACCGATTATTAACCGATGAAAGCAAGACCCCGATGAAATGAATACCCTACTAAGAATGTTATAGCTTCATTCACATCTTCTTTATTTATAAAGCGCAAGCTGCTTTATATCACATAAGCATAGGGCTGCCAGAAGTCTAAGCCCGTCGACCAGGACTCTTATAATAATACAGTACTTCACGGATAAGTGCATCACGCTTAAGTAAGTTTCACGCTTAATTTAATTTATGTACAATTTTTTCCTTTTAACTGTATCCAGCTGAACTGCGTTACACTCACAAATGGGCTATATATTTCGTAAAACAACAAAATTTCACGGTTGAATGCACGACCGAATTTCTAAATTTTTTGTTTTGCTTGTAACTTTATGGCCTAATCATGTAAAAGGCAGCGAAACGCCAAGGAATAACATTGAAAACAAAAACAATGTCATAAATATTTTGTAATTTTGTTGTTGCTTTCTACAGAAATTAATGTACCGTTTTAAAATTTTCAACGCCACAAGCTATGCAACGTTTGAAATATTAAAACGCAATGTGAATTTCTGTAGGAAGCAACAACAAAATTACAAAATATTTATGACATTGTTTGTGCTTTAAATGTTATTCTTTGGCGTTGCGTTGCGTTTTACATGATTAGGGCCTAAAGGATTTAATTTTTATTTGCGTTTTAAAATAATTAGGCAATTCAATAAAATGTATTATGATCGCGGCAAGTTTGCCATAATTATGACAATACAAATTTGTTACTTATGTAATTTTTATGTGCTATTTTGTCAATTAATTTTAATGCTTACACTAATTTATCATATCATATTGCAACTGGCTGTCCACAGCAGTGCTATTTAGATTAAAATAGTACTTTAATACTTAGCACTTTAGAGCACTCTGTGAACTAGTAAACTATTTTCGGGTATTATTTTTGGTCAAACTATTTTAATACTAAATTGGATTGAATAAAACGGTTATCTCTTATATATTGACTAGAGTATCCAATTATTTGACTAACGGTTGTGTTCGAGTAAGGAATTATTTGATTTTTTAATTTTAAGGTTGCTCGAATAAGAGATTTAATATGTTCGAATAACTCGAATAACTCGAATAATTCAAATAATTTTATCCCATGGGAACACATATGTGCCTTTTTTATTTGATAGTTTTATTTTATTAATAAACAGGAAAAAACAATTAAAAATATTGTTAATAGTTTTATTTTATTAATAAACAGAAAAAAAACAATAAAAAAATAATGTTAAACAATAAACAATAATATAACAATTCATTTACACTACAGATACTTTTATAAAATAAATAATTTTTAAATCAAAAACCTGCTGCAAAGCATACAGTTTTTATGGCGATAATTTGTCTATAACTCGGTTATTTATAAACCGATTCGGTTGATTTTCACTTCTAAAATTCTTCTGGGCTTATTTAAAAAATAAAGTTCATAGGTTATTAGAAGACTTTAAAGAGTAAATGTTAATGGGAAAAAATAAGAGATTTATGGGTAAGAATTAGAGGCAGTCGTGGTTTTCTGATCATATCTCAGCCATTTGAGGACTGCTATGCAATATAAAGATGTAACAATGTAGTCCCCAACAGATCTAGGGTCTTCGAAAACCTTTTTTAACATACAAACGGTTAGACAAACTGACAGACGGACATCGGGTAATCAACTCCGCTAGACGCGGAGAAAAAACATGTTTAAATATGGTCACCTCCAACAAAACTATTTTTAAAGAAAATTTTAAACATATTATGTTTAAATTTAACCATATTATATATAGCGACAAAAACAAAAACATGTTTGAAGCAACCATAATAAGATTGTGCCTTCTTAATGGAGAACACATTTAACCATAATATGGTTGTCGGTGATAATAATATGGTCAAATTAAACCATAATATGCTTACAATTTTCTTTAAAAACAGTTTCGTTGGAGGTGGCTTAAACATAGTTTTTCTCTGGGTGTACTCATAAGGATAGTTCGGCCTGTGGAGGTTCTCCCAATATGCTGTTGCTATTCAACAGAAACTGCTGGATTTTAATTATCAGTGGAGGCTAGATAGCCCCGGCTCCTTAACAAGGGGCGAGTGTATAATTTTTGTCCGATTATACATTCAGAATTGCTACATATGTGTGAAGTATTGTCACAGGCCAGCTGTGAAAAACCTCGACTCAATTCGAGAAAATGCGATCATAAATAAATAAATAAATACAAATATGATCGCGTAAATAAATAAATAAAAAGTATCACCCGAGGGACCATTTCAGCATTTTTTCCTAATTTTCCTAAGACTTTTTCAAATTTGCTTCAGTTAAAATGAAGCTTTTACTCACAATTGTTAAGTGCTTTAAAAAACTAGAAACGATGTACATAAAAATCTTTTGCAAGGCGAAGGTTAAATAATACAGCTCATGCTGTGTCACCCTGTATGAAATATTAAATTTGTATATCGTACTTGATTAACAAGAGGAGTTTAACTCAAAATTTTAACATTCTCAGTAGCAAACAAAAAAACATTAGTTTAATATTAACGACAATAATTTACGTTGTGTTTATTTAATCGATAAAGTGTATTTTATGTTTAAAGTGGCTGATGCCCGACTTCTTTCATACATACTGCATACATACATTCATATGTATATGTATGAACAAAAACAAAATTCTAAATTCAAAATATACAAAAACAGCAAATTATGAACAAAAACAAAATTCTTCAAAATAAAATATAAAAACAGTAAATTAAGCAGAATTTCATTTGTTTTTTCTTTATTCTCTTTTGTGCTTTTCGTTTATTTTAACATTTTACAGAGATGTTACAACAACTACAGCTGTTTACAATCGTTAAAAATAAATTACAGAATTACACTATCGTTACTGCAAGCGAACAAAAATTACGATTGTCGGATCGTTAAAAGTTAGTGAATCGCACCACAGGAGTTACGATTGTATGGGTGCTAGGCGATTTCATCCCCCCCCCCCCCCCAATTTCTCTAAAAATTATTTTGACCAAATTTCGTCTTTATATACCTCTTGTGTGAGCCCTATCCGTTTTACAAACGGAATGATAAAATCTTAAACTCTGTAGGGATATTTAAAATTTTACTAAAACTATAAAATAATTTATACAAAGTATAAGTGGTTTTTTTACGGTTTCTTTATTACCACATAAAAGTAAATTTATGACTTTTTATATTTTAGAAATTGTAAAAACTTCAAAAACGTGTGCGCGTGTGTAATTTTATAACATGCAGCAAACAACTTTGAAATTTTAATTTAGTGCCGAAATGGCAAGAATGGCGTAATTGAAAGATTTGAATCAGGAAATGTATCACTACTTTATAGTCAATAATAAGTCACGACACTATCATGCATCTTTTATGACTTTAGGAAATGTTTTTATGGGTATCATTAAATTTGTTGAAACATGAAAATAGTTTTAAAATTAAGCTCCTGAGTTTCCTTTAGTTGCTCTGTAGAAACATTTTATGTCTTAGAGTTGTTGTAGTTAATACTTGGTTTAACTTCCCTTTCCATTTTTTTGAATTTATTTTGGAGTGCGTTTAGAAGTTTGTTAACTTTTTTTTTTATTTTAAGTTTTCAAATGTAATAATCCAAATGAACAAAATAACCTGCGATAAAATTAGAAAAGCTTTTAGAAAATGCAAACAAATAAAGCTGTAAAAACTTTAATTTTAAATATTCAATAATATAATATATTATATAATCAGTGTGGCCAGGTCTCATAAAATTGTACAGCAAAATCTGGCAGCAGATATTCCCGAAAAATGCTACAAAATGAGTTTAAAAAAAATGCTAAAATTTTTCTTAAAGATTTTTGTTAAAAATTTATTACCAGTATGAAATTTTACTCGAAACTAAATACATTTTAGTGACTAATTTTTGAACGAAATTGAAAAAAATGGTTATATTTAAGCAAATGGCTAGATATTGGTAAAGCATGTGATACTTATAAATATGTAGCACAGGTAGTTAAGATTAAACGGTTATATCAGGGGCCCTTCAAACCTCTGATATATGCAAAATTTAAACGATTTATTTCTATGATATATAACATTTTTAGATCATTTTATTTTTTATAGTTTAAGAAATCTTGAAGCTTTAAAATAATAATTTTTTTAGCAGTTTATAGCAAACAATTTTTTCAAACATTTACACTATTGAATTTTTATCTAAATACAAAGTGAAATTTCCTTGTACTTATATATCGTAATATCAAAGGGCAAATAATATTTAATATGTATTCCCTGAATATTCCATTTTTTTTAACAAGACACGTAAGCTGTTTCTTAACAGAAGGATTATCCATTTTTAGATGAAATTTAATTTTGGGTACAACTTTTTTTAGTCAAAATTTATTTTAATTATTTATAAAACGATTCGTTCAAATTTTTAAAATTAATAATGCTTATAAAAGCTAAAAACATTATCCAAAAATGCTAAATAAAATGCCAAGTGCTAAATAAAAATTTTGCAGCTAAATAAAAAATTTTAAAGCTAAATTTAGCTGCAAAAATGCCAAAATGGCCACACTGTATATAATATATAATATAACACTTGCACTTGACAAGACATGTGCAGCAATTAAAAATTTTATTTTAACGATTTTTTTCGTTTTGAAGATAATCGGTTCTAGACATCGCATGGACTCGAATTTAAGCGATCAACGACCAAGGGTTGTCAGCTCAACAATACCTGGGGCCTATTTCACTAAGCTACAAGTTCACAATTACAAGCGTTTTTGCCTGTAAACTTGAGAACTTGTGAATAATTGTGTTTCATAAAAACACAATTACAAGTTTGTGGCTACAAGTAAATTTTACAAGTTACAAGTCTACAAGTCATACAAGTGGTTTTGTTTCACAAAACTAAATTTACATTTGTACACTTGTAGAATTGTAGAAAAAAGCTTAGGGCCGAGTGAATGATAAATTTAATTAAAATTTGATTTTTAACAATTCTTAGATAAAAATTAGTTCAAATAACCACAAAATCCAAAAATTTTAATAATAACTAACATTTATTTATTTAACAATAATTAGTATTGTGGTTATTATATTGTGGAAACTAGTCTGGTCAACCTGTCCGTGAACGACTGGGTTCAAATCTCAGCGCAGTCAAGAATGAAAATTATCAATAAAAAAAAAAAAATTTTAATTAATTTCATGTTGTAAAATTCCTGTCTTCATAAAAATAATTTAATGAAAATTAAATTCAATGAACTTAAGCCTAATTAAAAATATCTAAATTTATTTATTTATTTTGTTTATTTTTAATAATTAATTTTTTTTTTAAATTTGTGATTATATTTTATAAAACAAACTATATCACATTGCTTGCTTATTAGAAATATGTTATAAAAAAATAATCACTTTATAAAACCGACTTACCAGTATCGCCTTTTTGATGTTTGCCCAAAAAACATCACGCATGTATTTGGGGTCTTTTACACTTGTCATCAGTCCAAATGCAAGTCACCTCATACGTTCTCCCACTCTTTCATTTTTACATCTTTGGTAAGTTTATCGTTTACAAGAGATCTCCCCTACCACACTAATTTTATTATGTTGATTTGCCATTACAAAACAATAATTTTCAACTTTTTTTACACAAGTTACAAGCAACTTTAAACACAAACAAGAAAAAAAGACAAAAACAAAAAAAATTTACTTTGGAATTCAAGAAGAATTCTTGGCAAAAAGTACGAAAAACAGAATTAAGGAAGAACATGTAAATCAATTAAAATAGGTAGTCATTCATTTAAAGCAAATTTCGATCTACCAAGGTAAAATACCATTTGGTATAAAGATTGATGTTTGACTAATGACGTCATCCGTCGTAAATGGCGGTAAGTGAAAAACGGCAAACCTCTCTGAGGAGATTGTGTGGTTACAATCGAAACTAGTCAGGGCAACCTGTCCGTAAAAACCTGGGTTCAATTCGCAGCTCAGTCAAAAATGAAAAATTATCAATAAAATTTTAATAAATTTCATGTTGTAAAATTCCTGTCTTTATAAAAATAATTTAATGAAAATTAAATTCAATGAACTTAAGCGTAATTAAAAATATCTAAAAGTATTTATTTTTATCGCTCCCCGCACATTTTCAGATAGATTGGGTCTAAAAAATAAGAAATATTATTTAAATGCGTTATATTGCAATTTTATAGGATATTTCAGCATTTTGAATAATAATAAATACGAATTGTAAAATTAATATCACAATATTTAAGTTAGCAACGCTAAGTTAACACCCATAGTAATCGACTGGAAACGGTGAATACCCATATTACGGTATCGGATTGCACTGGGGTTATTGCGAAAGCTAACAAAGCGCAGACATAAGCCCAGCACTTTTTATTTATCAACTTACACATAGTTTATTTTGATTAGTCAATATCACTAAAATTTTTACAAAGTCTTAAAGCCTAGATCAGCACTCTTCTTTGTTAGCAAGTTAACATTAAGTGATATAGAAATAATAAAATTCATTCTATGTCGAATCACAAAATAAAACGTTTCTTGTTTTAATTACCGGTACATCGTACCCAATAAAAGTGGAAATTGTTTTTATAAAAAACAAGAGTGCAAACACTCTAACTTTTACAAGAACTTGTAATTGTAGAAATTGTAGTTTACAACTGCAAAAAGCTGCAAGTGTTGTGAAAATTTTAATGAAACACAATTCATCAGTACTTTTAGGAATTAGACTTGTGATTGCTACTTGTAGAATTGTAGTTAAGTGAAATAGGCCCCAGAGCCCTGTTCTCAAAACTACAAGTTACAAATCGACAATGAAAATACGTTGAAAAAAGCAATAAGTTTAACATTTTTGTTTTTGTTTCAAATCTGTTTTACTTGCAAATTTGTATTATTGGAGATTATAATTAATTCTTAAAGTGCACAAAATGGTTAAATTTTTCTATTCTGCTCAACGATCAATTGTTATGACGCAGCGAAAATATCGTTAATATTTGAAATCAAGATTAATTCCCACAGCCTTTATGATAAGGAATTTAGTCGGGAGGTTTGAGGAACGGGGTTCAGTGATCGAAAAGGCAACGTGGAAGCTGTGCGTCAGAGAGTGAAAGTTATCCATCTGTCTCAACTTGTCGCAATTTCGGCTAAACGGGCATTTCCAATACGACATTGAACATTTTTAGGATATGTCGAAAAAAGTAAAGATTTTTTTCTGTATAATTTAGGTAGATAAACATTTGAAATTAATTGGTTGACTTTTTTCTTTTCTACTCCGACGCTCAATCCTAATGTTCATTGTACATACTCATTAATACATATCTGTACGCAATTTAATATTAAAGCCCCTTAGAAGTAGTAAATGCTAACGGAAAACCTCAACGAAATAAGATCTGGTAGTAAATAATTGTTTCTGTGTATGAGTATTAACAGAAGACTTAAGCTGGCTTGATGGTCAATGCACGCATACACTTTATAATTACTGCAACACAACAATTTCCTCTTACTTTGGATCACATACCAACATTTTGATTAATTGAAAATGCGGGATGAATTGTTGGGTATGTATCAGTAACATTGCATTACATTACATTAGTGGGTACTTTTGCCCGTATGTCATTTCCTTTGCTTGACTGTCTTACTGTCTATAATTTTTATACCGACATTACAAAAGATGGAGAGGGTGTTATGCATTTGTCCTTAAGTATGTAACACTTAAAAACATTGATACTTAGTCCACTTATTGGCTTGCCAATCGACTCAGTATCACTTTTTAAATCGATCAAACGATGTTCCTCCGGCTGGATGGCTGTTCATGTAAACCTTATGCACAAAGTACAGGTTGCAAATTTGGAGATACATTATTGAACGGGGTTTTTTTTAATAAGCATGAAGCCTATTAAAGACAATGAGGATCGGTCCATAATTTTACATAGCCTTCGTACAAGCTCCTTTCCGGAATAGAGTCGTTGTAAATTAGGCCAATCAATCAATCTTAAGCTTACCAAATGTATGTTGAAATCAGTCCATATTTGATTTAAACATATTTTTTGCAATCTAACGAAATTATTTATCGAATCGGTCAAATAGTTTCCATACAAATACCACTCCCGAAAAGAAGCTTTAAATGCTAAAACTTCCTTATAAGTGAAAGTATTTACAAAAAGTTTGGCGACAATAAGGAAGGCCTGTTCCCTTATAGGCCTGTTACTTATAGATGATAATATCTCATATATGAATATTCCGCGCAAAACATCTTGTATGAATCTTAATCTCATACTATTGTTTTATTCTGTTTTGTGTTTGTGTTTATTAATCTCAATGAAATAATATTACATAATTAAAATATGCCTCAGCGCCCATTATGGCATTATAGAGGCTAATGGCAACTATTATGTCTAATATTCAAATTTTGTACAATATTTACATACGAATTTACTTAGAAAAAAAAAACTCTATGTATTACAAAAATAGACATTTTATTCAGAGAAGTGTTTCAACATTCTCGCATAAATACCGCTTCGAATTGTGTTTAAACGTTGGTAAGTCTGAAAAATTCTTTAATTCATTTGGTAACTGAATACATTCACTTGGCCCAGCGTAAGAAATACGTTGTTTAGATAATTCAAGTCGATATCTCGGTATATATAAATTTCTTGATTGCCTTGTAGTTCTCTGCGTAATTGACACATTATCTTGAAACCGTATACTGTGACTGCCAACTCCTTTTAAGCATTTAAACATATATATCAATAATTGTTGTTTATTCAAACCACGAACAGGAAGTATCAATTTGGCATGGTTTTAAAACAGATTTACGGTGGAATACCGGAGAGGTAGACCATATACAATTTTCAGAGCTTTATTTTGTGCCGATTGTAAAGACTTTAATGTCAGATGTGAATGTATTAAGGCTTGGTAAAGTACAAGTTTGGTGTTGGTATTTAATTTATTTTTAAATTTATAAAGAATGCCAATTCCTGATGATATTTTTGTCTTGAGGAAATTGATGTGGTTATCACATAAAATATTATGGCAAATATTTACACCAAGATATTTAACATTTTCAGACTCACTTATCAAGTTTCCTTCAACATGTACTTCCATCGGATCATCAGTCCTCGAAATGTACGGCTTAAATCGAATGAATTTGGTTTTACTACAATTTAGCGCTAATCTGTTTAGTCTCAAAAACTCTGATAATAAAACAATAAACAAATGTCGTCAGCATACATGAATAGATGACCATTAAATTTTATATTTTTTATATCATTTAAATAAATTTTAAATAAAAGTGGTCCAAGTACACTACCTTGTGGTGCCCCATATAACACATCGAGCTCGTGACTCTAAGATTCGTTTATTTGTACGAATTGTTTTTGAATCCATATTGGCGATTAAATAGTAAATTGTGATCATCTAAATAATCACAATATGCTATGTTCGTTCCTGGACATTTTGGTATAGGACAAATTTTATGTATTTAAAATACTTCAGGATATTTGGAATTGTTTATCATCTTATTAAATATGTTTACCATAGAGTCAGATATATAATTTTTTCTTACAAGCAACATTATTGTCGTAATATTGTCATAGCCAGGACTTTTATGTATTCTCAAATTATCAATAATACGAAGAACTTCCATTCTATTCGTTGGTTTAAAATCAAAACATGTTGTTTTCTTAATTAGGGATCCAAACATATTAATGTCATCATTCGAGTTTAGCGTTTTACTTTAAATTCTTTACTGAGTTATGAAAAAAATTATTGAGTTCAATGGCCTTTTCATTATCCTTAACCGACTATACTTTCTATGCATTTAAATTAATTCTACTTATGCAAATTTCTTTAAATAAAAAATCGCACATAATTTTAATGTCTCTTAAACTATTAGAGGCATTCTATACAGCTTAACTATCAGATTTAGCATAATTTTTTAAAATCGAACAAAAAACGAGAAAATGGGATCGTTTAGCATTTTGCATATATTCAAGGTGTCCTAGGTACGTCCCAATTACGTATATAGGTTCTGGTAAAAACCTTAGCTCAACTGCACATTTGCTATCAATATGTGAAATGTTATTAGAATCGGACCATTCTTTCTTTTAGAAACTGGAAATAGTTCTATTATACCCTTCCCTACCACTAGTGGTGTATGAGGGTAAACTTAGTTTGTCACCTTTTTTAAACCTTTTTTATTATACATCTAAGATCGCATAACGTATATATATTCAGTCACCTTGAGTAATTATAAGTCGATTTAGACATGTAGGTCTCTCTGACCGTCTGTTGAAACCACGCTCACTTTCGAAAGACTCAAAAGAAAAGAGCAAACTTGCTGTCAAATTACTTGTAGTTATCCTAAACAGTTTGGGATTGAAATCCAGCAACATCGGTTCAGTAAGATCAGAACTATGTATCAACATGTGGAACCACCAACCCAAAAAATTTATAATTTTGTTACAAAAACTAACATAAATGGTAGAATAATGGACGGAATAATATAAGATTTTGCACAAATTCATTTTATACGATATGAAATCATACTGTTAAATTTCGTGAAGATCGGTCCATAATTTACCGTAGGACCCATATATAGCCTACTACCGGCAAACAGCTAAATACGCCTAAAATCGTAGTATATGTATAATGTTATCATAATAAAATTTGGTACGTCACAGTTTTATAGAACTGGAAATCACACTTTCAAATTTCGTGAAGATCGGTCCATAATTAACGCTAGGCCCTATATAATCCCAAATCTCGGAGAACAGTTAAATACGCCTAAGCCCGTAATAAATAATGCAACTAAAATAAACTTTGGTACGGCACAGTATCAGCCTTATAAATTTTGTGATGATCGGTCAATAATTTTCCATAGGCCCCATATAAAGCCCACGCCTATAACCGTTACAGATATTGGTATTGCGGTAAAGTTTGTTCCAACTTAGATTCATATGGCAAAAAAAATGTCATGCAATTTTGTTATATACGCTCAAAGTTTACTTTAGATCCCGTATTAAGCAGCCTTCTAAAATTCATTGTAAACGCTCAAACTATTTTCATTGCTGGATTGAAATTGAATCCAATTTATGTTTTTTAATACAAGAAATCACTCTACAGAAATTTTTGATGATTGGTCCATAATTTACCATGGGTCCAATATAGGGATGCCAGTCGTGGTCTTTTAAAGAGTACATAAGCTCTTTTTACAAAATGTGCTCTAAACACATGAAAGTGCTCTTTTTTTACTGTAGTGCTCCTTTTTGGGGCATATTTCCGGTTTCCTTGGTTATGTAAATCGATCGATTTAAAAAAAAAAATACTTATTCACCCCTATCGTGAATAATGTTTCCCTCGTAATTTGTTAACTTTTCTCTTTGAATTTCTCACTTTATTTAAGCTAGGGAACAAAACATTTATGTAAGTAATTCTTCTCATAATTCGAATATTGAAGTTTACAAAATTAATTTTAAGGGAAATTTCCGTTAAAAGAGGCACAAACTTATATGTATATTGTTCAACAAAATGCAAAAAACAGGTTGATTGCCTGAGGAGTTATGAAATTTTTCAAAGACGTGGTGGCAGAATTTTAGAAATTTTTTTACTAAATAAAAGCGCAATAAGCTAATGTTGCAATCAAACTATCACTCCAATACAATATATTTTATTTTGTTTTTTTTTTTTTTAACTTTTCTTTAAAATATACGTGTATATTTTTGAACAAACAAATTTTTTAATGTTTTTTAATATTTCTTCACTGAGAACTGATAGCGCGAAAATTGTTAACGGTAGTTTCACGATAGCATTTTTTCCTTCGGGAAATAAAAATTCCATGGGAACAAAAATTCCACTTGTTTTTCAAGATAGGGGTGTTCTTTATCTCACAAAATTTGTCTATTAAAATGGAATATTCTTCGTAATTTTGAAAAGTGCAAGGTACATTAAATGTGCATTGGAAAAGTTTGCTCTTTTTTTTTAGTTTGTGCTCTTTTTATTACCCAAATGTGCTCTTTTCACCTCTTCAACTTCTGGCATAGCTAGTCCAATATAAATTCCCCTCCTGAAAATCATTTTAGTTCGGCTCAAACTATTACGAATCATAGTATTGTACTTAAGCTAGTTCGAGTTTCTAAAAAGAAATGCATACAACTTTCTGGTTGTCGGTCAATAATTTAAAATATGTGTAAACCGCAAACAATTTTAATGCTGAAGTCCGTTTTTATAAAGATTTATTAATAATATATAGATTTCAAATATTGGCCACTCCTGAAATATTCGAACCATCGGTGGAGGATTTCAAAGATTCGGCACAGCCGAAGCACAGCACTCTAACTTGTTTTTTCCTTAAATACCCCACTATATGGCGGGAATTTACGATTTGTTATTCACGCGTATCTTCTTCGCTTTTAATATTAAATATTTAAATGCTTTTTTCCTGTAGTTGGTTTAAACTTTAATGTTTACTAATGTATGTTGTTTTTGTTGAACAAAACTTAAATATTTTTTGACTTAATGTTTTTCTCGGAAATCAATTTTATTCAACAGTATTTGTTTTGCAAATGCTTGCCAAACTAAAAAACTGAAGGAAGGGAAAAACAAAATGTTTCCCTTCGTTCTTGTGTACTTGGCTTCGCTTTCAAAAGAATTTAAATTGAATATTAAGGAAATGAGTAATAATTTATGTTTTCAAAGAAAATAAAAATTAAGAAATTTAGTCAGTGAATTAAATTAGTTAGTCAGCGAAATTATTTGCAAATTTATAAACAGCTTTATTATAACTTGTATAAAAGTTAAAAAAAAAATTTAGATTCCATTAAATTAAAATATTTTGCATTTAAAACCCTGCAATCTAAATATATGAAATTTTAATGTTACTGACAGAATGATTCATAATCGCACAGACTAAACACCTGAAGAATTTTGGAACGCAGTACAGTGATTTGGCTACAACATGCTAGGGGGACAAAACTCATGAAGTAATTTCCAGGAGCCATGATAACGACTTGTAATCTACCACCCCCCACCCCCTCCAGGTAACGAACTCCAAGAATAAATTTGTTTATCACCTCATAAAGGTATCTTATCAGGGGGTCAAAGAAACCCTTATAAGGGTCATTTTCATTTGCAAATCAGTTGAATTTTATGAACACTTGTGATAACATATTTTAAAATTGGTAGCAAAGTGAAACGAGTTTTTTTTATGGAATATATTGTTGAAGGTATGTACCCTATTATGACTTACATTTTTTTATAAAAAATATGTATCTTTTGATGTAACATCAATTTGTAAATTTACAGATAAGTCCAGCAAATTTTACATTAATTGAAAACTTTAAAGAGTAGCAACTTTTTTTTATCCACATATGTCCACCTACAACATTTAAGCACAGATATTAGACCCCGAAAAGGCCCGAAAGTAAAATTATTTTATTTTTTTTAGAAGGAGTCGCACACTGCTCTGTCCCCATATAACGAGGGGACAAAAATAGATGGAGTTTTCAGATATTTTTGAAATTTGGTACACTAGCATAAAATATCCTAGTTAAGAAAAATACGAATAGCTGTAAAAATCGGTTCAAGGACACGCCTATCTCCCATGTGTCCTGAAAATAAAAAAATGTAATTTTAGCTTCAATAATGCCCATTAAGTTACAAAAATATACATACATACTGATATACAAACAACTAGCAACGTGTGTGTGAATTTTAATTTAAATCGGACTAAGGACTCAAGGTCCTGCCACACAGCCTTTTTCTTAAAAACACCATAATAACTATAAAATTTGTCCGATCGTAATAAAATTTGGTACGTAAATTGATATTTGTAAGATATACATTTATGTTAAATTTAGATAGAATTGGATTAATAATGTGAAAAATACAACAACGCCATTTATTGGAAATGGGTTAAAAACGATTAACGATTACAGTAAACATTTCTCAACTTTTTTTGCTTAAAATAGCTTAAGATGCCTGGAATATACGTAAACAATTAAAATACGTGAAGAAATAATTTTGCCCCGCTATTTGTACTAGTCGAGACACTGTGCGCAGGTTGGTCTCTCGCCAAATCGATCTACTAAGACCGAATTTTTGGAAATTCGAATTTTTTGGGGTTAAAGAGGGTAAAACGGGTATATTCGCTAACCTCATATCTCCTAAACTAAAAGAGATACAACAAAAGTTTAATACTTATTTTTGTGCATTAAAAAATTAGCGGCCTTTTTTAAATTCGGCTCTTTTATGGAGTAAACGGGTAAAACCTATATTTTGGAATTTTATGTCAACCTATCTATCTTTTAAACCAATACATATAAAAATAAAAATTATATAGCATTCGTAACTTATCTAATAAATACAAATTTAGTATTTTTTTTCAAATTCTAACGTTCAAAGGGTGAAAATCGTACATATTTCTGTTAAATTTTTCTTAAAAGATTTTTTTCTCCATAGATTTTTTTATCATCGCACAGCCTAAACTATTGAACAAAACATTTTTCTGCATTCATTGACATACCATCGCGTTTCTTCTTAAACCACGTAAGCGCCAACAAATGATTTTTCAGAAAACCAGAAACACTAAATAACTTTTTAAATATGAGCTTTAATACTTATTTTGTTTACACAACATGACTTTGCGACTCCATGAAACATTTTTGAAAAAAATGTGTTGCCTGTAGCCAAACTTGTAGCAAAATGCAATTTGTGAATTAAATTTTGAATTTATTTTTAATAATTAAAAATAAAATCATGCTAAAGAATAAAATCAGGTATGCCAATTTCTATATCCTCACGATTAAGACTCTTAAATTTCGCTGACGAGGTTTTCGAAATGGCTTTAGTTATGTTTTATAGAAAGTTGTCAAGATGATAATGCAATCGGGTAGGGTGCAGATGTTATTTTCTATTATAAAAACCGAAAAATGGCAATGACGTGGTTTAAGTAGAATCGCGATTATAAATTTTCATTAATATTGGACGTGCTTACATAAAATAAAACATGCAATGTCCTTAGTGAATAACAATTTATAAGAGGGAACTTTTTGGTAATTTTTTTGCTTTTCAACTGGAACTTTTTGAAATTCCCCTAGTATTGGATTTGTAAACATAATATTTTTAGTACTTTTTCGTTCGTTAACTGGTACCTTTTGAATTTACTATAATATTTGCCAAGAAACATGAAATTCAACATTCGGGCTCCAGACTGAATGAAAATCTCTACAAGAGGAGAAATTTTGGTACTTCGTTGTTCTGCAAATGGTACTTTGTGAGTTTGTGAAATTACATTAAACATGCCCGGACTTTATTGAAATTAAACTTGTATATATTTTTGCTACATTTTTGTTCTTCAACTGGAACTTTTTGTCACCCCATCTATCTTTAAAATCAATGAAATTTAGAAAATCGATCTACAAAGACGGGATTTTGGGATATTTTAATTTTTAAGGGATAAAAAAGGGGAAAACGTGTGAATTCGCTAACCTCATATCGCTCATTTGCTTCAACAACGTAATAAAATTAAAAAAATCTATTTCGAGATAAACGCGTTTAAAGTTTTTAATTTGCTTTAACCACATAAAAAAAATAACAATACATTCTCTTTAAACGGAAAAATTATAAAATATATAACGATGAATTTTATACACAATATAAAGAAAAACATAGCAAACAATTCTGCATCACTAACTCCAAAATTTAATTTTTTGAGTTATGACGTTGTTGAAGTAACAGCGATACTTCTAAACTAAAATGGATACAAAAAAATTTAATACTTAACGTCGATCTTTAAAAAAATATGCGGACACATGTCTGTTACTTTTTTGAAATTCAGTCCTTTTGTTACTTCCCAAAAGGGCGTGTAAAATTCGTATTTTGGATAGCAATGGCATAGCGATGTATGCAGTTTCTTGGTATATGGATTTGGATGCGGAAGCCATTTAGTGTTTGAGGTTCGGAAAAATGCATGAGCCAAAAAATGGAGTGGGGGAGCAAGGACGAAGGAAATGGGATGCTTATGAATCTTAAAATGGGAACAAAAAGGAAAAAATAAACACAAAACTCCAATACCGCCACATAGTCATGCTCAGAAGCCTAAAATGTAGGACCGACACCCCCTAATTCCCGACATTTTTTCCGAACTGACTTACCTTCTCTTGCCATTCCTTAAGAAATATTTTTTTTTTAAATTTTAAGCTCATTGGATACCCCTGGATGGGTAAAATGTGGAGCCGACCCCGCTCTGTTTTTCATCCTCAACATTTGTTTATAACATATATATCCTCTCTATCTCTATTCCATTACCCTAGAACCCTAACGTTATTTTTTATGCGTAAACTACGTATATATAAAAAACAAACTGTTAGTTGTTTTGGTAGAAATACATTTTTATCTCTGTTAAAAATTGAAATCATACACGAATTTTTTTTTTATTTTTTTTTGTAAAATATAATTTTTTTACATATTTTGACCAAAATACATGTCTGATCTAATTGTTTGAAAATTTTCAAAAAACAAAACCAACTTATCAAGACACTGTCATGAGTTTTCCTCAAAATACGTAAGACTTGTGTGATAGTGTAAAGTACCCATTAGGAACATTTTTATAGAAAACTGGATGAAAATGTAAAGCGCTGTTAGTAGAATCGACTAACGTTATAGTTGCAGGATTAAGGGGACTACCATACAAAATTTTAAATACATACTAGAAATATATTGAAAAAAGTGCCATAACTGCCTACGTGTCGCCCCTAGGGAGGTTAAAAGTATGACCTACACAATTTAATTTTTCCTCGCAAATTTTTTTTTTCTAACATACCCACCCGTTAACTCCATTCCTTAGGGTAACTCCCTTACAAAATATAATTTTTTTATACAGTTTTTTTATGAAAAATTCATAGTGGTATGGAAAAATGTTGGCGTCTGGAGGAAAGTTAAACTACTTCTTGGAATAGTCACTTCCCTAGAGGGAAGCGAACTGACAGCAAAGTTGTCCTGTGATAGGTCTTTGTGATAGGTGTAGACCTGTTTTAGTTCTTTTATATGAATAGGCCCTATCACTATTACATAGGGTTGCCCTTGGAGGGGGTCAATTGACACCTAACAACCGCCATTTGACCAGTCACACATCAATTCTCAATGAACGTGTTTAGTATAAGTTATTACAATGGAGTATTATTTACATTCAATGTAGTATTATTTCAATAAAACAAGTCTTCGAACTAAATTTAAGAACCAAATTTTAGAAAATCCCAAAAAAATGTGTCACACTACCGGTAGTGAATACTGTGCTGTAATTTATTACTTTTTCTACCTTGTGGTACTTTATATACCAGTTAAATGATTGGTTCTCCTTTCACTGGTCATGAGTTCTTCCTTTTTGTACTTGTTCTATTTTCACAAATCCCAGGACCAGTCTGTTGGAATAATTGACACAAATTTCCCGCAGGGTTATGATGGTAACGACTAACTCTTGAGTGCTAAAAAAAATACCACTAGGTAAAGGAAAACGTATTGTGAAGCCCGTTTACGGGCTTAAACTTCTTAAATCCAGCCCACTTCGTAATCCAATTGACAGATATTGAGTATTGATTACTTAGATATTTGTTTTAAGTTTGGATTCTTTTACTGTTACGGTTTTTCAAATATGTATATAGAAATATGTTTTGTTTTGTATCCTTAGCCTATATATAGAACCAGATAGTCAAGAAATATTGTGCAAATTTATTAAATTATGGGGAGTAATTTCATTATTATAAAATTTGATACAAATAGTTTCTTTTTTATTTGGTTTTTGAGCAATATCTTCCTAAAGTCTACATAAATATTATAATTTTTGGTGGAGAGTATTAAAGAAACGACAGAGATGAATAAATCTTTTATATTTTTTTTATTTGAAATTAAAACTTAAATTCTTGCTGTTTTTTTTAACTGGTAGAAGAAAACTTATTTGAAAATCATTTTAATTACATTCTTTTTTATATTCCAACTTATTTTCTTCAAGTTGTTGAACATTATAATTTTCTAAGAATTATTTTTTAAATGTTATTCTGTCACTTTCAACATCCACATCTTTATTTGACTTATTAGGACAATGATAATTAAGAAAACAGGCACCCAAAGCACTACATAAGTGAATAAAGGAGAGAAAAAAAGAAAATTCAAATTTGTAAAATAAAGAAAATGTAATTATGAAAAGTTTTTTGAAGAATTTACATAATTTTTTTTATTAGTATTTGTATTTTTTAAATACATACACATTTAATTAGTACAGATAAAGAAGTTTAGCTGCTACCAGAAGAGAGATTTCAATAAAAGGACAGTGAAATAAAAAAGGTAATTGCTTAAAAGAGGAGACGCAACTGAATTCAATTCAAAATTATGTTTTTCCTTTTATAAAGTTAGCCATGAAATTAATGTATTTTTCTTTTAACAAATTTGAAGTTTTTAAAGTTTTAAAAGCTTTTTTTTTTTTTTTTTTTTTTTTTTTTTAGCTTTAAATTTATTTATTGGATCTTTCTTTTTTAAAGAAAATAACAATAAGTATTAAAATCTTTAGTTAACTAATAGTTTCTGGGCCTATTGCCCCTGCAATAGAAAATCCCTTTTTTGTTGCGTAAAGTGTTCATCTTCGTTGCAGTTCTGCGAGGGCCAATGTGTCGACCCTCTTGAGGTGAGTCTGTCCATTAAAATACAGTAGATCCTGTGCAAGAGGATTTGGATGAGTTGCTAGTTTTCGTGCGTATTTGTAGCAGAAGGTTTTTATTTCGTCGCGAACGAATGGAATATTTAGGTCCTTATGAGTAATCGCGTTGCTAATATACCACGGGTCACCAGTAATTTGTCGCAATATTTTATTTTGTCGTCTTTGTAATTTTTCTATATTAGAAGCAGAAGCGGTTCCCCATAGTTGGATGCCATAAGTCCATATTGGCTTAATTATAGCTTTGTAAAGAAGAACCTTGTAGGTTAGGTTTAGAGCAGAATGGGGCCAAAGCAGCCACTGAAGCTGCAGTGCTTTAAGTTTTAGTCGTGAAGATTTGAATTCAATATGTTGAGACCAGGTAAGGCGACGATCAAGGTGTATACCAAGATATTTTATATGAGTTTGCTCAGGGATGTCGATGTTATTTATCTTCAGTTAGGGACAGTTACCCTTTCTCAAGGTGAAAGTGATATGTGCGCACTTTGTTGGATTTACTTTTATTTTCCATTTGTAAAGCCATCTTTCGAGTTCTTTTATATGAGCCTGCAGACAACTGGAAGCAATTACTGGATTTTTATGTTCACTTATAAAAGCTGTATCGTCTGCAAAAGTTGACGTGTGTATTAGGTTATTTGTGGGCATATCTGAGGTAAAAAGTATATACATTAAAGTATACTGCCTTGAGGAACTCCTGCTGCGATTTTTCTTGAGCCTGAGATGTGGTCTTTATACTTTACTACAAACGAGCGATCTAGTAAATAATTTCGCAGTAACTTGTGGGTATTTTGGGGTAACAATGAGTTAATTTTATATAATAGCCCCTCATGCCAGACTTTGTCAAAGGCTTGAGAAATGTCTATGAAGAGTGATGAGCAGTAGTGTTTGTCTTCAAAAGCCTTTCTGATTAGAGTTACTATGCGATGAACCTGTTCTATAGTGCCATGATCCTTTCGGAACCCAAACTGATGAACGGGAATGACATGGTGGTCGTTTAGATATGGAGTCAACGCGTATAAAAATACTTTCTCGAAAAGTTTTGATAAAATTGAAAGTAAGCTTATCGGGCGATAAGATGAAACTTGGCTATCGTCCTTACCTGGCTTAGGTATCATAATTATTTCTGATGTTTTCCATGATTTGGGGTAGAAACCAGTACGCAGGATCGAATTGAAGATGAATAAAATTAGCTTTAGGGCCGATGTTGGTAGTTCGCGAATAATTTTTCCTGAAATTTTGTCCATGCCAGGGGATTTATTTGTTTTAATTTTTTTAATTGCTGCAGTTAAGGACGAGAAACGAATTTTCATTGGGGAAACAATACGGTCTTCAATAGCTGGTAAAGTTATGTCTGAGCTAGAAGTATTAGGTGTAACAACTTTCTCGAGATGATCGGCAAAAAGTTCCGCTTTATCTTTATGGGACCTAGCCCAATTACCATCGCTATAACGAATAGCAGATTCATATCTAGGTGGGGTTTTTAGCTTTTTTGTGACTTTCCAAAGACTATAATCCGTGGATTTTGTTGGATCTACACCTTCTAAATATGCTCCTCCAAAAGAGCATTATGAAGGGTTTTTTGGCAGTGGTTTAGTTGACTTTTTAACGTAGGAGAGCGGTGTAGTTGCCATTGTCTTCTGAGATTTCTCTTTTCCCTTATAAGGTTTTGAATGTTTGTTGAAAATTTATTGTTTTTATTGCCGGTAGAGCGTTTAAAAGGTGTAGCAACTCTAGCTGCAGTAGATAATGTCTCCGAGAACACGTTTATAGCATCTTAAATTTCCCTATCGGACTTCAGTGAAGTATTTTGCTGTATGTGGGAGCTTACATACTTCCTATATTTGAGCCAGTTAGTATGTCTATTTGGGAAAGAAAAAGGTGTTTCGATGCTTTGCTAATTGGTCACTAATATAATAGTGGGAGAGTGGTCAGAAGAAGAAATGTTGACGCAAGCATAAAGGCGCATCGACGGCGTACGTTGACTTAAACCTAAAGGCGGAATCGCACAGAATCCTTTGCACTTTATACTTCGCTTTTTTCAACTGATATATAGGGGTCATTTATACGATGTCTTTTCAGGCATGCCTGTTTTATTCATTTGCTTTTGAACATGCTACCAAAAACTAGGGAGATCGAACGGTTATTATTCGACCGGTTTTAACCGGTTATTTTAGCTTTTCTCAAGTCGGTTATTTTAAAATGTCCATTTTTCGAATATCGAATAAACCGGTTATTTTGGTATAATAAATCGGTTATTTTAATAATGTGTAATTTATATACAATTTTCTTACTCTAATTGTATATTAGGCAAATTTATACTTTTTATGAACAATGTCAAAACAAAATGTAACTAAAGTAAAAAATACATTTGAACACTGTAAATGAAAACCACTTATGAATGCGTGTGTTCTTGTAAAAAACCAAAAACTTTTCAAAATACTTCAAAAACGTGTGCAGTTAAAAAGTAAATAGTATTTAATTTGTGAGACCGTTTTCTAAATATTAAAAATATTTTTATATAAATTTTATCCCTAGAGATATTTCGAACGGGATTAAACATACAAAGTTAGGCTCTTGAAGTGTCCTAAAGTGATAAGTGGCGAATTAGTCCATATGGTTGACATTAATGTGCCCCAAATAAAACTTAACCCCTTTCGAAGTAGGTTTAAAGAGTCGACAAATAATACTTTACTAAAATACGCTGCCAAAAATGAATCATTAGCTGAAATATAAGCCCGTTGAGTTTCTGAGGACGAAATGCCCCTTAAGGTACTAAAAACTCTTAAATAGTTCCAGCATTTTTTTATGCTTAAAACTACAACATTCCGGCGGAATAAACGATATGGAAATAATTCATCAGTTTTATTTATTAAAACACCAACAAAATTGAGAAATCAAACAATGTCATGGAAGGTTTCAAATTGTGGTCGACGAATTGACAAATATTTCATACAAAAAGCATTTTCATCTTACTAATCGTTTATATAATGCTGATACAAAATCGTTTGATATATATAATCCAGGCTAAGAGGTTTTGTTTGCAACTTTTCAAAAATATGGTTGAAGTCTACTGATATAGAGATGGCTTAATCAAATTAAAACTCATTTAAAATAAATTAAGGAGAATATCTCAAATAATTAATTTATTAAATTGCTATAGTATTTGATTTGCTCTTGCAAAACGTTTGGCTAGATCAAACATCATTTAATAGTTTTTAAATTATATTATACAATTATCGTCTTACAAAAACAGATTAGAAAATAAATAGAAATTGTTAAAAATGCGGTTAAAGTTTGATCATTTTAATGGTCTCGTTTTTTTTTTGCATTTTATCGTCAAATATTTGTTAGGTCAGACCATACCTTAAGTCATATCTATGTATTTTGTAGGGGTTTTTATGTATTAGAATTAAAACCGGTTAACCGGTTAGTTTAAAAATGTTTAACCGAAAACCAGTTTTTTTAAATTAGAAACTATTCGTAATATTCAAAAACCGGTTATTGAAAAAAGACGAATAATCGATCTCCCTACCAAAAACCTCTTGTATATTCACGATGTCTTTCCAAAAATGTCGGTTTTATGTCTTATTGTTTCGCAACCCCTCTTTCTAAAACAAGCAAACTAAAACGAGCAAACAAGAGAATAATTCATTAATATGTAATACATATTTTTAAATTAATACATAAATATTATGTAGTAATTAATAAATAAGCTGTGAGTTAATTTAGTTTAAGGGGACCTTAAAAAATACTCTTTTAGATAAATTATTTGGCTGTAATGTTTAGGATTTAAGCGATTTTTTTCTTTATTTTTGATAAATCTTGACTTAGAAAAAATTCTTTCACTTAACGTAAATGTTGGAGAAAACGAAAGCAACCCAAAATACAGAATATCTAATTTTGTAGTTCTTTCCTGGATTTTTCTAAACGTATAGAGTCCTGTTTTTTTTTTTTTTTAAATTTTAACTCTTCTGTTAATTATGTTAAAATATGGATAGAACTCCTTCTTTGTTTGTATGAAAAAATATTTTCTAAACACATACCTTCTGTATATAATAACCAAAAACTCAAAAAAATATGTTATAATTCTACAATAAAAATTAAAAATTTTGTTACGTCAGTTAAACGACTGAAATTAACCGGTTTAATCGTTAATCGAAAATAGCCAATTTTAAATTAACCGATCAGTTATTCGGGTTGTAATTAATCGGTTAACCGAGTAGCGGTGTTAATAGAATAGATAAAAAAAAAAGATAATCACTCACAATTTAATTTCACAAACACAAAATTTGTCTTAAAAAGCTTAACCTACTAGCAGGCCTGCCATATTTTGCCTATATTTTGCCTTATTTTGATAAACACTTAAACCGCGGTAACTTTGCTTGTTAACGTGTAGTTTATTAATTTTGGGCAACTTTGGAGCATTTGTCATAACCAATACTGCCGAATGGAAAGTCTTTTTAAAACTGTATTAACTAATTTTATAAAACAGGATTAAAAAATTAAGTTTACTTAACGAAATTTATGAACACACAGAATTTTTTGAACTTTGATGAGGAGTATTTGGGCTTATTGGCTAATGAGTTACTATCAAAATCAAAACTAAACAAAAGCGAAATTAACAAAATCTTTAATAACTGTATTAATTGTTATATAGAACTTTTAAATCAAATATTAAAACGTTTTGGTTTTCAACAAAAATCTAATAAATCTTTAAATATAAATACCCTAACAAAATTGTGAAAAAGGAAAGTATTTCTTTTATGGAAATTCTGATGGAGTTCCCCAGCTTTATTTCTGAAAAAGAAAAAACAAATTTTAGACCCTGAATTTAGAGAGTTTAAATTTTTAAACTTTTAAGAAGATTTAAAAGAAATTGAAGTAAATTTGCAAACTTTTTGGCAAAAAATTTCAGACTTAAAACGTGGGGATTCTACGTATGCATTTTCAGTGCTGTCAAAGTTGGTACAACAAATTATTGTCCTTCCACATTCTTCCGCAAATGTGGAAAGAATTTTTAGCCAAGTCAACCTTAATAAAACCAAATGGCGATTTTCCCTGGAAAATGAATCCTTTCAAGGAATTCTTTTTTTTAAACATTACTTAAAATTTAATAATGCAAACTGTTTTGATGTTGATATTTACGGCCTATTTCACCAAGTTCAGTTAAAACAAAGTATTACTTTAACTTCCAGTTAACAGTACGTTTTGACAGTTATAACTGGTAGTTAATTATAACTGAACTTGGTGAAATTGGCCGTTAAATGTATTTAATTAAACTTTCAAACTTAAAAATGTATCTATAAAATATTTGTTAAAATAAAATGTTGAAAAAATGTTCAACTATAACAACAATTTTAACCTAATGTACAAATTTTTTTAAAATTAACTACAAATTATTTATAAAAATATTCTTTTTTTTTTATTAATTTTTATGTTTTTAAATGTGTTATATGTAAGTTAATGCTGAGTTATTCTGTTTTGTTATTTTATGTGTTAATTAAAATATGTTTAATTGTTTTTAAAAGGGATATTTTTAATTTGCCGATTGTTTGCGGATTTTCTTTAATTGAAGTGCCGATAATGCCGATTTTATTTTTGAAAATATGCCGATTTTTTATCAAAACTATCTTTATCAAAATAAAAAAACAATTAAAATCAAGCTGTGGGTTGTTCGTAAAAAATTGTTTCTCTCTCTCAAAAAAGAAATGTTGTCCGTACAAAATCTTTGTCTCGAGAGAATGGGTAAAACGACCTTACCCTGCGGCCACACGATCAACTTCTTGTTGATAGTCTTTTACATATACCGTTTGTCAAAATTAACATAAATTGAAAGCTGTGACGTAGGCTGCACGCAATTTACTTTCAAGATGTCATCAAGAAAACCATTTATACAGACAAACGAAAAATTTGCTCACTAAACTTCTAATCAGCTGTTGAATTGAACGTAAAATTGCCAAACAAATGGATACTTAAAATTAAGAGCAATCTCGTTGTCAATTTAATAAGTGTGAGTGTGTTATTAAAGAAATGAGAATGAGAGAAAATTGAAAGGAATTGAAAGACAAAAATTTATCGTGTGGCCTCCAAGTTAAGGAGCACTGAATTTTGAACAATTCCTGTGTATGAACATTTCCAAATAAATTTAATCAAACCAACAAAATTTATTTAACTTTAATTAAATGATATTTTTCGGAATATAACCTTGTTTTCTTAAATTAAAAATTAAAAATTGAAATTTTTATGTTTTTTATGTTTAACAAAAAAAAAAAAAAAAAAAACAATTTATACCTAATTTTTTTTTTACATTTAATTCATACTTATAAATATTCATCAGTTAGATTTTCTATTTTTGCACAATTCTGTCATTAGCTTTAATTGCAATTAATATTCAACAAAACAAGTAAAACAGTATAGTCGGTTAAGTCCGACCATATGATACCCTATACAACAATATTTAAAAACAAGTTTTCGAAAGTGTACCCCATTTGGGATCTATAACCAATCATAAAACCGCCCGGACAAAATTATATTTTGAGGTTTAGATTCATGTAATAGTTCTTTGTGACGAATATTATTTAGATATCTTCATCAACATGAGATCTGTTTACCTTTAAGGGATTCTCGAATGGGGGTTTATATGGGACCAATGGTTAATATTGAACCTACCAGGACAACATTTTGTCATAACATAGTAGATATTGTAAAAGTTCTGGTCGCGAAATTTTAAACAAACATTTATAAGAAAGTTATTTCATTAAAAATTTTCTGGGGAGTAGTATTTGTATGGCAGCTATGGTGAAATATAGACCGATTTCAATAAAATTTGGTGAGCTGATTTAGATTCCATTAAAATAAGTTTGACCCAAATTTAATCTTAATACCAACATAATAAGATGGTAATTATGGACCGACTCACACCCTTTTCAATAGGTCCTTGTGAAAAAAAGAACGTATATATGTACCAAATTTGATCAAATTCTCGCCAAAACTGACCTGTTATTGAACTACAAAGCTTGCAGGAACATCCAGCCGCCTGTCACCCACCCGTACCGATAAACATCGTTATAGTAATTGGAAAGTATAGGACCTTTATTTTCTAATGTTACAAACATCATCTCAAATGCATTATACAGTCTATACTATTGTGGTGTGGGTGGAAAAATACACACTCACAAAAATGCCACGTTACTCTTACGTAAACGTTTACGTTGCCAGGTCAGCTATTCTATTTTCCTAACCAAGCTTTATGTATAAATAGAAACTCTTAGGCAAACGTGACGTTGTGTTCCGGATAAATCTGATAAAATTAAATTTTTCCCCGGTTTTACGTCTCAGCTGTTTTTTGTGTTTGATTCTGTTTACTGACAGGCCGAACATTGCATCGACGTTCACGGCGGTTTTTTCGTTTCCACGACAATCGGCTTTACGCACCAGAACGACTCAGTAGCGCCTATTCTTCAGGTCTCACTGGTACAACAACAACAACAACAACGTTTATTATTTATTTATTATTTAATACAAGTAACTACCAAGTCACCGCAACGTATCCGTAACATTAACGTATGAGTAATGAGGCCTTAAGTCTTGAACAAAAAGCCAAGTACCCCTTTTTAGTGGTACTCCTACGCACCCCGGCTCATTGTCTTTTTTTTCTCACTTTTCTATTAATGAAAAATACATTTCTGATGAATTCAGTAGAAAAAAATTGTAGGTGTGAATTAATTTATATGCAGAAAAATACTTTTTTAGAAGAAGGATGGACACATGCACGATTCTTTATTGTTTGTAATAACCAGTGTGTTTTTTGTAAATGGTTAGGTAGATTCTTTGGGGTTTTTTTTGCTTTTAAATTATTCTGTAATTTTTTTTTTTGTATTTTATTTTACTTTATTTTTTCATTTTGATATTTTTAATCATGAAAAGTGAACGCCATATTGCCCCAGGTCTGTTTAGACAGCAACAGCAGCAGAAACACCAACCAGCAACAACCGAATAATGATGGTCTGAGTTGTTGACCGAAAATACATTTTTATTTTATACAAATTTCTTTTTAACATTTTATTTTTAACATCTTGCTATTTTTTCGTCTAAAATGAAATTTTATTAAAATCTAAAGTTCGCAAGTATACGACTTGGAAAAGTGTCTTAAGGTACGGTCACATATGGCAAATATTAGCCCCAAATATGTTTGCCTTTATTTGGCAAATTTTTTTTCAAAACAATGTAGGTTTCATTTTGTGGTCACACTGCGCACATTTATTTGCTCATATTTGTTTGCTCGAACAGATGTCAAATAGCGGCAAACACACATATTAGCAAACATGTTTTCCATGTGGTCACACTTAAAAAAATATTTGCCGAAGCAAAATATTTGACCAAACTGTCAAAATATATAAATTTATTTGCCAAAACACTATTATACAAATTGTGATGGAAAATATAGAGGCATTTCTTTCAATTAGAGCGTGTTCTATTTTGATCTGACAAACCTATTTATTTACATATATTCTTAAAAAAAACACATTTTTAAATAACTAAAATACAATAAAAAGAGAATATAAATATAAATCAGTAAATAGTTTGCTAATGTGAATGTTTTTAGGTTATGTCAGGTGAAACCAAAAAGGAACGTGTAAAAGTAAAAAGATTAACCTTCTGTAATTGTCAATTTTGACAGACATGTGAAATTACATATGGACTTAACATCTGACAAACCCACACGCAAAATAAATATCGTGTAAAATTGCTTAAACATTTTTGAAAGGTTGAGTTTAAAATCGATTATACATATATGATTTCAGTGTTCTTTTTATATTTCGTAATCCATTTTTGAAATCTTAAAATGGTAATTACTCAAAAAATGGTTTTATTCAATATCTAGCATTTAACCCGCTACTTCGTTAGCATCTCCTTTTCTTTCGTGGACATATTACGCCAAAGTTTATGTTTCTAGGTTTTAACCAGCTACTTTGTAATAGGTACGATTTTCACCTCTTAAACGTTCGAATTTCGAAAATGTACCAAATTTTTATTTGTATTTTTTAGATACGTTAAGAATGTGATATAGTTTTTATTTTAATGTTTATTGGTTTAAAAGATAGATGGCATAGCAAAAAAGTTTAAAAATACAAGTTTTACCCGTTTACTCCCCAAAAAGGCCGAATTTCAAAAAAGTACCAAGCACCTGTCCGCTTATTTTTTTTTTATTGAACAACAATAAGTACTAAATTTTTGACTAAAAAAAAATGTTTTGTAAAAAAGTACCAAAAATAGTTACGGTTTTTACCCCTTAAATGTCCGAATTTCGAATAAGTACCAAATTCGTATTTGGATTTTTTAGTTAAGTTTCAAATGTGATATAACCCTTATTTCTATGTTTATAGGTTGAAAAGATAGATGGGGTGACAAAAAGTCCAAAATACAGATTTTACCCGTTTACTCCCTATTTCCCCTTTTTTGTACTTTTTTCTCCCCATTGAAGCATAAAAAAATTTAAATATTGTAGTGGGAGCCCATAATTTAATACGTCTATGTCAATAAATAAAAACAATGTTTTGTAAAAAAGTACCAAAAATAGTTACGCTTTTTACCCCTTAAACGTCCGAATTTCGAAAAAGTGCGAAATTTGTATTTGGATTTTTTAGATAAGTTTCAAATGTGATATAACCCTTATTTCTCTTATTATGGGTTTAAAAGATAGGTGGGGTGACAAAAAAGTACCAAAATACAGGTTTTACCCGTTTACTCCGTTAAAGGGCTGAATTTCCAAAAAGTACCAGACACCTGTCCGCTTATTTTTCTAAAGAACAACGATAAGTATGAAATTTTAGTTTTAGAGATATAAGGTTACCGAATTTACCCGTTTTTACCCCCTAAACATTCGAATTCCAAAAATCCCGTCTTTGTGATCGATTTGGGGAGAGCTAGCCCTGGTCCAAATTTCAAGTTTTTACCTTCAGTCGTTTAGGCTGTGCGATGATGAATCAGTGAGTGAATCAGTAACGTTACAATTTTATATATATAGATTAGATAACTTTTTTATCTTTGATCCAAGGCAGTAACCGCACGACGATTTGGCTACAACAACAAAAAATACTGAAAATCAAAAACGAATTTAATGTAATTCCAAAATCATGTTTTTTTTAATAAATAAATTAGATTAATGTTAAATTTTACAAAAATATTATTACAATACTTTGTGTTTTTTTATTTGATTTTAGTGGTATTTTTTTTTTTAAGTTGTTCCCAACAGCAGTTATTTGCTACTGTTTGCTCTTACAAAATAATTGTAAGAACAAATATTTGTTTGCTTAAAATACAGGCAAATATTTGTTTTTGAGTGGTCACATTAAAAGCATTTTTGTTTGACACCAAACAAATTTATTAGCCCAAAATCAGCTGTTTTCCTGTTTGTCGCAAATAAATATTTTGTGGTCACATTACGGCAAACAAATATTTGACGTTTTTCGGCAAATGTTTGCCATATCTGACCGTACCTTTACTTTATCAAAAGCAAAAGAAAGAAATAATTTTTATTTAACATTTTTTTTAAACTAAAAACGTCTGACTGACTGGCTGGCTGAAATAACACACAGCCAATGATAAGTTTAAAGGCGGCAGCAAAAAATGATTGACTTGAATGGACAGCAAAATAAGTGTGAGCAAAAATTGATGAATGAACAGGGCTGTCAGATGTGGCGATTTCTCGCCAAACGTGGCGATTTTCAAACTTGTTTGGCGACCTAAATTTCGATATGGCGACATGGCGATTTTTTGGCGATTAAAATAGTTGGCGATTTTGTTGGCTATTTTTTGATTAGCCATGAATTTGTTTTGAAATTTGTTAAATTCAATGCGAAGAAATACTATTTTTTTATTATTCTAGTATTTTAACGTATGAAATTTGATGCATTCATATATATGACCAGTATATAAAACTAATTTATGTTGAAATGGCTGATGAAGATAATGAAAATCTTCGAGAAATTTTTTTTCACATTTAAATGTGCTCTTGAAAGAAGTAATAAGTAGAATTCTTTAAAAAATTAATATTATTAAATCTTATGAACATTTTTCCATTATAAAATGTGATAAATTATTACAGATAAAATTCGTTGTTGTTAAAGATATTTTAAAGATTTTTATGAATTATAACGTACCTTTAGATGTTAATGAAACACAATGGAAATAATACCGTTTGTAAAAAGATAATTTTAATGATGATATTCAATCTAATTTAAATCAGTTTAGACCAACAATTTATGGCTACAAGGATACGGCAGGTACGTACAATTTTAAGGAACTTGCACTGGCTGTTCTTTAATGCTGGCTATTACAACTAGTAATGCCTGTGTTGAAATAATGAACTCCACTATAATTCCCCTTCGAAATAGAATACGATTTAAAGTTTTCGACACGTTTTACGAGTTAAAAGTTATATGAATGTAAAAAGTACATGTTGCATTTCTTTTGTACCTTCACAACGTATTCCAAAAAAGAAGACAAAAAGAAAGTCTTCTTGGTGAAGTATATAGCGTTTTAGATATATAATAGAACTGCAACTACATCCAAATGTATTCTATATCCAATATTTGTTTAATACACGCAGGGAAAAAAATATGTTTGGGCATGATTACGGCAACTACACTATGCTTATTGTAACAATATATTGTTGCCGTACACAAAATATTGTTATTTTTATTTAATACCAACAATATTATAGTTTCTGTAAACTTGTCAATGCTTATCGCAGTTGTAAATTTAAGTATGGTTTACTGAAAAATAATTATTTTTATAACAATTAAATAATGATAACTTTGAAAACATATTATATTCCTCACAGTCATTTAATGATATAAAAATAGCCATAATATGTTAACTTTCTAAGCGTGTACTCATAATATGTTTAAGATGCAAACAAAATATTTTTACTCTAACAATATTTTGTTATCGCCATTTGTAAAAAAATTTTGCATCAGTTGTGTCGTTTGCTTTACATGTGCCTATCGAATTATTTGTTATTCATGAAAAACCAAGTTTAAAGAAATTAAAAATAAAGAAGTTGTAGGTACATTAAAAAAATTGTAAAGTGTCGCAAAATAAAATATCAATGCTAAAAAAAACTTTTAATATTGTTTGAAATTGATTCAAAAATATTGACTATTGTTCTGTGTTATTTTAGAGCAAAAAAGAGTAAAGATTCTGTAAAATAATTCATAAATAATTGCGAGCTACGACAAAAATAGGTTAAAAATATTATGTTTAAAGTTGCATCATATTATGATGTGAAATATCTGTAACAGTTTTGCGTTAAGATTGCCATTAAGTAAATAAGCATAAATATATATTACAAATATTTTTCGGTGTTAGATTTAATCTACATATTATTATGATTAACATGATAATAATATGATAACTCCTTAACTTATTATGATTAACATGATAATAATATGATTACTTCTTAACTTATTATTATTGACATGATAATAATATGATTACGTCAAATTATAATATGATGTAATAAAAACAAATTATGATTAAGGGAAAATTATTATGATGATATATTACGAATATATTTGGCCATAACATGATTCAATAATAATCGTAATATTTTGACTACAATCATGAATCTTATTATAATATGTTGCTGTTAGAATATATTTAGCACAACCATGTTTTTTCTTTGCGTGTACTTACAGCAAAAATTCTTTTTTGTTGCTTTAAGTAGACTACTATAAAATATTTTACACATTGCCCCTTTTTCGTGTTCACTAATCATTTTTACTTTGTTCTAAATAAAAATTAAGCAAAATAAATCATGGCGGCTTTTTTTTTGAATTTTTGGCGGATTTTAGCGATACGTAACAAATTTTTTGGGATTTATAAAAAAATAATTTTAATTATTCTAAAAATACTTATATTATTGTCAAAAACTAAAAATTAAATGTTTTGGCGAGTTTGGCGATTTTTGACATTGAATTTGGCGAAAAAGTTCAAAATCAATCTGATAACCCTGTGTATGAAGGCATTATTTTTATGAATGTTTACTTGACCTCCTTAAATTTCATTCAGCTTCCTTTATTTTTTTCAGGCTAAATGTGCATTAAATAAACATTCAAAGATTTAATGTTAATGGATTTTAGTTGGCCACATTTTTGAAACTTACTAAAAAAGGTAGATTATATTACAAAATTTAAGCCGTTTTTTGTTTATTTTTTGAGTGGTATTGTTGCGATTATACACCTCGTGACGAAAAGGGTACAGGAGTAATAGGGCAAAAAAAAATTTGCAGAAATACTCTTTGCGAATTCGAATTTGATATCAAAATTTTAATGTCGATTATACAAAGAAAATAAATGGATAAATGCCTTCATCTTAATAACAAACTTGACCAAAAGTTCTTTCTAAAAATGTCTACAAAAATCAAGTAAGAAAGTACCCGTTAAAAAGTTGAGCTTCCAACGAAGCAGGCTTGTAAGGGAGAAACGTAAAGGTTTCGCTTACCATACCGCTTAAGGAAGACGTGAATTATATATGGTTCCCACTTTTAAGCAATGAATTTTTGGCGCATAAAAAATTGGTGAATGTAAAGATCAGGTTTGCACACTGAATTTTTTTTACCGTTATTCTTTAATATGCTCCCTTACAAACCTGCTTCGTAGTAAACGAATGTCGTGGCTCTTCAAATTTTATATATACTTATATTTTTTAATTTATTAAGAATTCGTTCGCTTACCTTACTGCATCTCTGTATGTATTATTGTGTAGCGCATAAATGTGTGCTTACTTTTTAAAATGTACCATTTGTGCTTTGCAAAATACGAACATTTTTTACTGTTTAAATTCTAGTCTGACAGTTACTTTTTTATTAATTTTTTTTTAAATTTCGAATCGAAATTTTGTTGTTGTGAATGATGATGTATTTTCAATTTATTAACATGTTTTTCCTTTACTTCTGTTTTTTTCATACATTTTGTCAAGAATTCTTCTTGAAGTCCAAAGTAAATTTTTTCGTTTTTTATGTTTTTCTTTCTTGTCTTTCCTTTTTCTTTGACCTTTTCAGCACAACTTAAAGGACAAATGCAAACATAGAGCTGTTTAACAATAAATAGTATTGTGGTTATTTTATTAAACTGTTTATGGGTTTTAATTCAAATTTTTATATTTTAATCAAGCTTAAGTTCATCAAATATTATTTTCGTTAAATTAATTTTAATGAAGAAAGGAATTTACAATATGAAATGAATTAAAATTAATTGATAATTTTTCCTTCATGACTGAGGAAGGGATTGAAACCACGGACAGGTTGGTTTGACATGTTTCGATAGTAATCACACTATCTCTTCAGAAAGCTTTGCCGTTTAACACTCATCGCCATTGACGACGGCTGGCAGTCAATAGTCAAACATCAATCTATAACCCTCTGTGACTGACGTGACTTTGTAATAACAATTCCAATGACATGGTAGTACGCCAGACGCAATTTTGATGGCTTATATTTTTGAAGTACTGTTTTGTAAACCTTCTGAAATTATTTTTTATTTTAGATTAATGTTATAGCTTGTTATTCGCTGTCATTTATTTTTGAGAACAAACCAACAATCAATTAATTTTAAACCATATTTAATGGCATGGCACAAAATGGCCCTAAAAACTTACATCTATACAAAAACCAAAGAAAAAAAAAAAATTCCTATATGTTTTTTACAAGTCTTACACTAGGTTGAGTTCACATCTGAACTAACCAGTACAAAAAAATTAGAAAATTTTAATGGTGAAAAAAAAGATACAACTGATTTTATCAAGTGCATAGAACTAGATATTCTAACATGAATATGTCAAATTGTTTGATCCAAAGCTCAGAATCTGCTCTTCACGGCTTTTAAAAGTTCCATATGATGTTCTCTTAGAGCAGTGAAGACTTAGTTTTGTATTAGAGCGTCCCACCAAAATAAAAATAATAAGAAATATAAAATATTGGGAGAATTTTACTAACGTGTTGTATAGGAGACACTACAAAAATATCACAAAAATATAAGAAATATATTAATGTGGTTGTTTCTCAGACACCTACCGTAATATTGACGTGGTTATCTTGAAGACACGTTTCTGCTCAACGCTGCGCGTAGGCTTTATTTGATCGCGTTCGTGACGCCAACGTTCCTATGAAAACTTATTAAGAAGGTACTGAATGCGTGAGAGCCGATGTTTGAAAAATAACAGAGAAAATGCCATTTTCCTTTCATTGGTGTCCGTTAGACAACCACGTCAGTTGCAGAGGGTTAAACCAAATTGTATATTACTTGGTGGATCGAAATTTGTTGTTGTGAATGATGATATATTTTCAATTCATTTGAACTTAAACCTGATTAAAATATAAAAATTTTGATTAAAAACCATAAACAGTTCAATAAAATAACCGCAACACTAATTATTGTTATTTTTTTCTTCAAAAAGAAAAAAAGTAATTTTCTGCGCTAATATTCATATAAAGCGATTAAAGGGCGAATTAATCCCCAGAGTACGTGCAAAAACTCTTAGTTGCTAAATTAAATAAATTTTTTGTATATTTCATTAATTTAAAAAATTACTTTTTTCTAAGCAAAAAACTAAATTCAAAAAATAGCATTTACTACTGAGGAATAAATAAAAATCAAGAAATATTTTTTATTTTCTAAGCAAAAAATAAATCTCAAAAAAAATTTTATATCCTGAAGAATAAATAAAACTCCGAAAATAATCGTTTAAGTTGAATTTTTAATAAAACTTAAGAAAAATAATTTGAATGCATCTTTAGGTAGTTCATGTAACAAGGATTATCTTGGTGTATTCCTTATGCACGTAAGACTTCTCTATTTGCAGTCCCTGATTAAAATTGTAATGATCATGTTGTAACAAAAATCTTTTACCTGTAGGAAAAATAAAAAAATTTCATTATCAAAACTAAAACGAAGTTAATATACAACACTCAAAAGAAAAATCAATTCATCTGTACTCAAATCAATCCGAAGCGGTATCAATAGTACGGTGAGTACTGATTTTCTTTAATCAAGTACAGAAATATTGATTCAAGTACGGATTATTCAATCGCGGAATACTCAACTTATCCATATTAAATCCCAAATTCGTAATTTTAATTATCGGAAAATGAGATTGATTAAATTAAAACTGAGATTGAATCAATCTCAAAATGCGTTTGAATCAAGAGATATAAAGTTGATTTAAACCTGCGATCGGCAACCTATTCTATTAAATTTTGCGATTGTATGCGCAGTAGGGTATTCATTTAATCGGGCTTTTGCTTTAATCGGTAAATCGCTCGATTAATTAACCAAGGTTTTGGTTTATTCGGTTAATTTTGTAATTGATCGGTTAACCGATTAATAAAGTTTTTTTTTTATAAATTAAGTAATTTTAATATATAAAAATGCATACATTATTTATTATTTGGAGTTTATTAATAAAAAAACCAAAAACCTAAGAAACATAACAATTCTTGAACTTAAACGAGAAAAAAAGGATAATTCATAAATATGTAATACATATTTTTAAATATAAAAAATTAGCTGTGAGAAAATTTTATTAGTTGCTACAATAGTTTAAGAAGATCTTATAAAATAATCTTTTAGACAAATAATTTGCTTTACATGTTAAGGATTTAAGCGATTCCTTTCTTTAGTTTTGATAAAACTTGACTTTGAAAAAATTCTTTCATTTATCGTATATGTTGAAATCAAAAGCAACCCATAATAAAGAATATCTAATTTCTCAGTCCTCTTCCTGGAATTTTATTAACATTTAAAATCTTCCCTTACGTCATTTGAGTGCTGTTTTAATTTTTTTAAAGGTTTATCACTTCCAATTGTTTCGATTAATTCTGTTAAAAGATTAATTTGAGAAGAAACAAATAACTAAACGCATACATATAAAAAGTGCGTGTTGACAGCAAACATTTATTAAAAATTAAGATCGCTGAACACCTTCTTTGTTTGTATGAACAAAATTTTTCTATACACAGACCTTTTGCATATGAGACGAAACAAATAATTAAAATATACAAAAAAATATGTTATAATACTACAAAAAGTTAAAAATTTTGTTACATCGGTTAATCGGTTAATCGACTTAAATTAACCGGTTTAATCGTTAATCGAAAATAGGCAATTTTAAATTAACCGATCAGTTAATCGGGTAGTAATTAATCGGTTAACCGAATGAATACCCTAATGCGCAGTATGCATTTTATATATGTTGTTGTTAATATTATTAAATTCTCTACAATGTGTGCATACGGTACGTAATTAAAGGGAATAAAAGAGAAAAGAGAAAACGAGGTGCCCTGATTTTGTCGATCGCAGATTTAAACCCGAATTCGCACTCCAAATAATCCGAAAATGAGATTGATTTAAGTAAAGCTGAGATTGAATCAATCTCAAAATGAGCTTGATTCAAGTGTTATAAAGTTGTTTTAATCTCGAATTCGTACTTGAAATAAACAAAAAGTGAAATTAGAAGAAGAATATTATTATGATTGATTTACTTACCCGTTTTACACCTTATCGAGCTTCAATTATAAAACACCAGCATCATGCCCGATATGATTTTTACTTTAAAAACTTATTGTGCATATTTAACTTAAAATATAAACTAATTGGAATTCTTGCTTTCTATTTTACTTTTTAAAGTTTAAAGTTTAAAAAGTAAAATTGATTAAAATGTAAACATTAAAATAATCACCCCTATCGTGAATAATTTTCCCCTCGTAATTTGTTCCCTTTTTACGTATTTGCGATCATGAAAAACTCCCATGAAAAAAATTAATTCATATGAGAATAATAACGTGAAAAAAATGTTCGCGGGAAAAAATTCCCCTAATCGTGAACAATTTTTTCCCTCGTAATTTGTTCACTTTTCCCTTTGAATTTCTCACTTTATTTAAGCTAGGGAACAAAACATTTATGTAAGTAATTGTTCTCATAATTCGAATAAGTTTAAAAGTTTACAAAATTAATTTTAAGGAAAATTTCCGTTAAAAGAGGCACAAACTTATATGTATATTGTTCAACAAAATGAAAAAAACAGGTTGATTGCCTGAGCGCAATAAGCTAATGTTGCAATCAAACTTTTTTTTTAACTTTTCTTTAAAATATACGTGTATATTTTTGAACAAAAATTTTTTTTTTGTTTTTTAACATTTCTTCTTTTTTACATTCACTGAGAAGTTATTGCGCGAAAAATTGTTCACGGGAGTTTCACGATAGCATTTTTCCCTTCGAGGGGAATAAAAATTTCATGGGAACAAAAATTCCACTTGTTTTTCACGATAGGGGTGAAATGTGTTTTCTTCTTGTTCTGTTGTTTTTGTTGATTCTACACACAACAACCAAATCGTTTTTTAGATACTTGTGTGGTGTTGTTGTAGTGGCTACAACAAATTTTGATAAGTTATATATACTTGGTTTAAGAATTTTATACTTACTTAAAGAAATTCCGGGATAGATTTTCAAAAGTTATCCCATTTAGGATTGTTTTGATACGTTTTAGAGTTATTCGTACTAGAATTTTTGAGTACAACTCGTACTTAAAGTAAGCATAAAAAGCTTAATTTATCCCGAGTGTTTTTCTTTCTGTGAACTTATTCTAACTTTTCTAAGATCATTCAGTGTAGTCTGGCCGGTTTTGGAACAATAGCCTTATATTGGTAGCACTTCTATTGAAGGCTGGATGACAGAATAGACTGACTTAACAGAATTGTATCCTATAAAAAAATTAGATTTTGTATTGAATTTTAAATATTCCATAAGAATTTTTTTTTGCCAGCCGATTACTTCAACCATATTTTTGTCACTGGCAACCATATAATGGTTAAATAAGTCCTTTTTCCTAGTCTAGAAGCCACAACCATATTATGGTATCCTCCAAGCTTGTTATGGTAAAATTTAATAATAATTTGTTTACCACTAACAATTGTATGATTTTAAATTAACAATAGCGTTTTCCTCTTTTCCAAGGCAACATGTTCTGGTTGAAAAACAGCCATTCTAAAGTGTGTCTCAGTTAGAGTGCACTTTCAAAATTTACTGCCTGTTCAACGATTTCGAACGTAAACGTTCGCATAGAAAATAACATTTAAAACAAAAACAAATTTTAAAATTTTGTTGCTGTTTTAAATGTTATTTAGTTAACGTTCGAAATCGATGAACTGGCAGTTAGTGTAATTTTTTGTGCAAGTGGCAACTCTGAAAATTGGCAGCTGGCGCATATGTTTATTCCGATTATTAAAATGGAGTGCTTTACGAAAGAACAACGCGTTATGAAAGCTTATTACAAAAATTTGAAAAGTAATGCTGAGGTCGAGATAGGTGCACTTTTGCAACCAACCATAATATATTTTAAAATTTTTCGTTTAAAATTTATAGTTTTGTTGGAGGCGACCATATTGAAAAATGTGTGTTTCTTTGCGTGTACGAACAACAATCAACAATTACTCCGTTTTATTCATAAATCTTCTAAATACACATAATTTCGTGGTGGTAGATCTATATAACGGACCAAAGCTCTTAAACTAGCCAAACTCTTGAAAAATCACTCGAATTCCATAATTCCCACAAATCCATTAACTCTCGTTTATTATTAAAAGTCCAATAAAAAAACTTGTTATCTGAAATTGAATTTTTGATTTTTGTTACCGACTAGCTGACTAGCACCAAATGTAGTCCACTTCCAAAAATCAATCTTAGTGCCATACATTTTGCCAACAAAATTGAGTTTTTGGGGCTGACATTGAGATTTATTGGGAAAAGTGACCCATAATGGGTTTAGTTTATAGTATACATATCGCACTTAATCAACCAGAGGGTATTACTCAAAATGTAAAAGCTTTCAGTAGAAGCAAAACAATTTTTAGTTTATCATGTACATGCCATGCTATCAGGAGAGGGAGGGTCTTGTGTGGGAGCTATAATCTTTTAAGGAAAATGGAAACTTTCACAGAGGTGGAATTTTGCGGAAATCTATCTGATTGTTATCCACTTGGTGATGACAAGAAGCGATTTCTTTCGTCTGGATTTTCCAAGCAGCTCACTTCTTCCGGCTTATATCAAGTATCCACTAGTAATATGGTTTAGACATTCGTCTGACTGCAGCTAAAGTGAGAATGCGGACAACTGAATAGCTTGTATGGCAGACTGAAACCAATGCGTTTCAGGCAATAAGGTGGCAGGCATTGTTGAACATTCATTGCAACTGAGCTGTTCCTTTTCCGTTTTACGGTTAACCTGCCTCGAGTCTGTTGGCCGCTGTTGGAACATCCGCACAGTCGTAGATCCATAAAAACTGGACCAAGCAGGCAGGGAGTCTGTCAATTACAACATGCTACTTTAACGATTGTGCAAAAGAAGATGGCCAGAAGCAGGACAAATAAATACATCCGAAAACGTCACACTGTTATCCACCTCCGTCTTACATATGAGTATGGTCAGAACTTTTTTAATGCGTTTTGAATGAAAAATCAAAGCATGTGTAAGACGGAGGGTTAGCCACGATTCAGTGGAAAGGCTATGGCAATAATATAACCACAGCCAGATTTCGCACTAGGGCTTCAACGGAAATCTCGGAAACTTTTGCCTTCAATACAACGTGGCGATATTATTGCACTTATGGGAGATTTCAACGCGCAATTAGGCGCAGATAACGCCGGCAAAACATCCAAAATAAAGCATTGATAGAATGACGGAAATACAAAGCTATTCACGGAAGTATAACGCAACAACGACCTCGTCGTCGGAGTGACCATATTTTTGCACAAAACCTGCCATTAAACCACATGGATATCACCGAGCAAAATGTCAAAAAATCTAGTCGACGACAGTCATAGAAATATACATCTTAATATTAATGATGCAAAAAGTGACATCAATCCAATGACGAAAGTCATCCTAAAATTTGTCATATTTTATGCGTCATCTACGCTATGACTACAGTGACATCAATTCGATGCTACATTTTGTGTACACTTGTGTATTAACATTATTTTCATGTTTAAAAAGTAAAAATAAAAGCAAAAATTCCCATATTCTATTTTGTTTATTTATTTATTTAAATACATAAAATTTTCAAAAGAGAATTATTACGAAAACGATATAGGGCAAACTGCTGGTGTCTTATAATTCAGAGTTTCCTCTGTTAACAAAGGGCGGAATACAACAAATGTGAAACAAACCTGTGTAACGGGTAAGTTAATAATGATATTCACTTAATTTAACTTTGGGTCAATTACAATGACTCAATTTGTTTCGCACTGATGACGGCTTTATAAACCCGACTCCGATTCGTTGTTTCTGTGATGCCAATGTGTCATTGATAACATAATTTCACCAGATGACAATTTGGCCAAGTGATGTTAAGGCTGACATCACAATGATAAAAAGTGTCAAAATACATCAGCGTTATGACGCCTTTTCTATAAGTGCACGTATGTATCTATAAGTAGGTCATGGTGTGAAAGCTTCCCCGATGTGCGATCTAGGCAAGGTGCAGATTGCTCTTCCGAACATCATCTTGTTGTTGCAAACTTTATTCAGAAATAAGTCGAAGCGACCGTAGCACCTTCCACTAAAAAGGACCGAATGGGGAATGTTCGTTGTGGCCCTTTGTTTCACTAAGGAACCATAGGCAATAGTTTATATAAAATATAGTCTATTAAGGACTTGCATTTCATTTATTTTTCAATGGATTATGCCTTGGCTAACCGTTTTTGCGCATTTTTCTTCTTCTTTATACGCTTATGAAAATATTTTCTCGTTAGGGCGTCGATTTAAAGAGGATCATAGGCGGTATTTTTTTGGGGCTGACATTGAGATTTATTGGGAAAAGTGACCCATAATGGGTTTAGTTTATAGTATACATATCGCACTTAATCAACCAGAGGGTATTACTCAAAATGTAAAAGCTTTCAGTAGAAGCAAAACAATTTTTAGTTTATCATGTACATGCCATGCTATCAGGAGAGGGAGGGTCTTGTGTGGGAGCTATAATCTATTAAGGAAAATGGAAACTTTCACAGAGGTGGAATTTTGCGGAAATCTATCTGATTGTTATCCACTTGGTGATGACAAGAAGCGATTTCTTTCGTCTGGATTTTCCAAGCAGCTCACTTCTTCCGGCTTATATCAAGTATCCACTAGTAATATGGTTTAGACATTCGTCTGACTGCAGCTAAAGTGAGAATGCGGACAACTGAATAGCTTGTATGGCAGACTGAAACCAATGCGTTTCAGGCAATAAGGTGGCAGGCATTGTTGAACATTCATTGCAACTGAGCTGTTCCTTTTCCGTTTTACGGTTAACCTGCCTCGAGTCTGTTGGCCGCTGTTGGAACATCCGCACAGTCGTAGATCCATAAAAACTGGACCAAGCAGGCAGGGAGTCTGTCAATTACAACATGCTACTTTAACGATTGTGCAAAAGAAGATGGCCAGAAGCAGGACAAATAAATACATCCGAAAACGTCACACTGTTATCCACCTCCGTCTTACATATGAGTATGGTCAGAACTTTTTTAATGCGTTTTGAATGAAAAATCAAAGCATGTGTAAGACGGAGGGTTAGCCACGATTCAGTGGAAAGGCTATGGCAATAATATAACCACAGCCAGATTTCGCACTAGGGCTTCAACGGAAATCTCGGAAACTTTTGCCTTCAATACAACGTGGCGATATTATTGCACTTATGGGAGATTTCAACGCGCAATTAGGCGCAGATAACGCCGGCAAAACATCCAAAATAAAGCATTGATAGAATGACGGAAATACAAAGCTATTCAAGGAAGTATAACGCAACAACGACCTCGTCGTCGGAGTGACCATATTTTTGCACAAAACCTGCCATTAAACCACATGGATATCACCGAGCAAAATGTCAAAAAATCTAGTCGACGACAGTCATAGAAATATACATCTTAATATTAATGATGCAAAAAGTGACATCAATCCAATGACGAAAGTCATCCTAAAATTTGTCATATTTTATGCGTCATCTACGCTATGACTACAGTGACATCAATTCGATGCCACATTTTGTGTACACTTGTGTATTAACATTATTTTCATGTTTAAAAAGTAAAAATAAAAGCAAAAATTCCCATATTCTATTTTGTTTATTTATTTATTTAAATACATAAAATTTTCAAAAGAGAATTATTACGAAAACGATATAGGGCAAACTGCTGGTGTCTTATAATTCAGAGTTTCCTCTGTTAACAAAGGGCGGAATACAACAAATGTGAAACAAACCTGTGTAACGGGTAAGTTAATAATGATATTCACTTAATTTAACTTTGGGTCAATTACAATGACTCAATTTGTTTCGCACTGATGACGGCTTTATAAACCCGACTCCGATTCGTTGTTTCTGTGATGCCAATGTGTCATTGATAACATAATTTCACCAGATGACAATTTGGCCAAGTGATGTTAAGGCTGACATCACAATGATAAAAAGTGTCAAAATACATCAGCGTTATGACGCCTTTTCTATAAGTGCACGTATCTATAAGTAGGTCATGGTGTGAAAGCTTCCCCGATGTGCGATCTAGGCAAGGTGCAGATTGCTCTTCCGAACATCATCTTGTTGTTGCAAACTTTATTCAGAAATAAGTCGAAGCGACCGTAGCACCTTCCACTAAAAAGGACCGAATGGGGAATGTTCGTTGTGGCCCTTTGTTTCACTAAGGAACCATAGGCAATAGTTTATATAAAATATAGTCTATTAAGGACTTGCATTTCATTTATTTTTCAATGGATTATGCCTTGGCTAACCGTTTTTGCGCATTTTTCTTCTTCTTTATACGCTTATGAAAATATTTTCTCGTTAGGGCGTCGATTTAAAGAGGATCATAGGCGGTATTTTACGATGTCTTTTCACACATGTCTCATTAATTCATTACATTTTGAACGTACTACCAAAAGCCTTTTGCATTTTCACGATGTCTTTCCACACATGCCTGTTTTCATGTCTAATTGTCCAATCTTTTTTATAATCTTCCTTTTCGCGTCTGTTTGACAACACCTCTTTCTTCTCTAACCCGATCGTTTACAAACAAGACAAACGTGTTTATTAGACGTGTATAAGCAGCAAAAAGACATCGTATAAATGCCTCCTTATGCATATATTGGAGCTTTGGGTCTCACTACCTCAAAGTTTTTTTTAAAGGATTTTGTTTGGTACCTAATGGAATCTCATTACCATCAGCGTTACCGTTGGTGCTACTAAAGTAGCAATTTGCCACTTTTTCGACTGCATGGATACTATTTTGCTCCTTTTACAAAATGCGCCCAAATGTGATACTTTTTGTAATTCTTGCCACTTTTTTGGTACTTTTTACTAAATGATGAGATACTTTTTGAACTTTCTGTTTTATTACAATTCCCAGCTTTAATATAAACTGTAATTGTTTTAATATATATGTAAGAAAGCTTATCTGAAATAATCTTTTGTCTATCGTAATAAGCTTATGCATTTATTGCGAATATATTATGTAACATGTGTAGAGAGTAATTATTCGCAAGTAAGTGCTCTTGGGAAGTATCACTTGATTTTGTGCGTATACCGCATATGATGAAATAAATACTTATACCATGGCCTATACCTATGCCTGTATAAATCAGGGTTGTCAGATTTTTTTTACCTTCGTGACCAATTATACACCGAAAATCCCCAAAATTCGAAAAATTTAATTTTCATGAGATTTTTGTTAAAAAAAATCCGCAATATTTGATTTTATATAGCACTAGCATTTAACCCGCTACTTCGTTAGCGTCTCCTTTTCTTTCTTGGACATATTTTTACGCCAAAGTTTATGTTTCTAGGCCTTAACGATACGAAAAAGTACCAAAAGACCACTCTTACAGATTCTCATTAACTTGGTAACTTGCAAGTTTAATATTCTTTTTATAGGTCCAATTTTAACGGAAATTCAAAAAGTACCAGGTAAAGAACAAAAAGTACCAAAAAGCCCCTCTCATTCACTCAGGATTTGGATGTTTAATTTGATATTTGTATGTCCAATACTAACGGAAGTTTGAAAAGTACCAGTTAATGAACTAAGAAGTACCAAAAAGCTCTGTTACAGATTCTCATGCACTCAGTACATTGAATATTTAGTTAATGTACCAGTTAAAAAACCAAAAAATCCATCTTATAGATTCCACTCAGGACATTTAATGTTGAATTTTGTGATTCTAGGTTAATACCAACGGAAATTTAAACAGTTAAAGACCAAAAATTACCAAAAAGTTCCTCTACAGATTCTCATTTTCTCAGGACCTTGGACGTTCAATTTTATGTTTCTAGGGCCAATACTAACGGAAATTCAAAAAGTACCAGTTAAAAAACAAAAAAGTACCAAAAAGCCCTTTTACAGATTCTGATTTACTCAGGGCAATGCATGCTTAGTTTTAGATTCATAGGTCCAATATTAACGAATATTAAAAAAAAGTACCATTTAAAGAACTAAAAAGTACCAAAAAGATTCCTCTAACGAATTCTCATTCACTCAGGACTTTGCATGTTTAATTTTATGTTTCTAGAATTAGAACTAACGGATATTCAAAAAGTACCAGTTGAAGAAAATGAAAAATCTCCCCATTGAAGCATGAAAAATTTCAATATTGTAGTGCGAGCCCATAATATACTACGTTTATGTCAATAAATAAAAAAAAAATGTTTTATAAAAAAGTACCAAAAATAGTTACGCTTTTTACCCCTTAAACGTCCGAATTTCGAAAAAGTACCAAATTCGTATTTGGATTTTTTAGATAACTTTCAAATGTGATATACCCCTTCTATGTTTATGGGTTTAAAAGATAGATGGGGTGACAGAAAAGAACCAAAATGCAGGTTTTACCCGTTAACTCCGTTAAGGGGCTGAATTTCCAAAAAGTATCATTTTTCTAAAGAACAACTAAAAGCATTAAATTTTTTTTGTATCTCTTTTAGTTTTAGAGATATAAGGTTACCGAATTTATCCGTTTTTGCCCTTTTTACCCCCTAAACATTCGAATTTCCAAAAATCCCGTCTTAGTGGATCGATTTGGGGAGAGACCAACCCCTGGTCCAAATTTCAAGTTTTTAGCTTTAGTCAGTGAGTCAGTCAGTCAGTAACGTTACAATTTTATATATATAGATATAGATTTAAATAAACATTTTCATGGTTTTTGGCTTATTTTATTCGTAATATTTATAGCATCCCAAATTTATAAAAATGTAAAATTTTTGCTCTTATAATTTTTTTTTGTAAATTTTTAAAAACGTTAATTTTTTTTAATTTTTTTTTTCAAATTTATCCATTATTTTTTTAATATCTCCGAAACTGTTGAAAACAAAAAAAACTATTGGTAAGATGCCTAAAAGGGAATTTAATTCCAAATCATTCGCTAGTAATAGCATCCAAATCGGACATATCGCTCCCCAACAATAAATAATACATAACATTAACATTTGTCCTACGATTTTAATGAAATATGCTGCATTTTATTCATACTCGTGGCTTTTAGATTAATGATTAAAAAGTCAAATTATTGTCCTTATACCTTTTGTACGAATTTTTTTAAAACACAAATAGTACCAATTTTGCAAAAAATATATTACCACTAATTTGTGAATTACTTCGAAACAGTTGGAAATATAAAAAAAAAATATATAAATGACTCAAAGGCTTTTAAAAAACTTGATCTGATAGAACCAATCATTGAACAGATTTGGATTCGGCAAGCTAAGGTCAATTAAAATCACATAAAAAGTTTTTGCTTACATCTGATATACAGGTATGTGATGAAAGTCGATCGATTTCAAAACGAACGTTTTTAAAAGGTGTGTTGAATTTCGAGCGATTTTAAAATCCACTTCTGAAGTAAAGTCTTCAATTTTTGTTCAGAATACACTTCAGTTGATATATGTAATATAAAATATGAAAGAATAAAGAGAGAAAATAAAAGGAATATGTATTAAAAATCCATTTTAAAAGATACTTAAAACGATATTTTCGGTTTCAAAACGTTTCGTTTTTAAAATCAATTTCTATCACATACCTGATAATCTTTTCTGAATTTTTTTCCATTTAAGAATGTTATTGGAAATTTTAAATAAATTAAACCAAGCACGTGCAAAAACATTATTTGTGTACTTCTTCATATTTTAAAACATGTGCCGCCTTTTTTTTCATACATTCACCTTTTTGGTGCCACTTTTTTTTGTAAAAACCCCCTTTTTTTGGTACTTTTTGAAAATATCCAACGGTAACGCTGATTACCATCGTTTTCCGAGTATTTTTTTTTTTGTTGACAGCAAAAGTGATTTACGGAAATGGGGCTTCTATAAGGGGTATTACAGGCCTACGACTCCAAAAGTTTTGTGGCAAGATTTTGATTGGCTGGAATGTTATATGTATCTGATAATTTCAATCCTAAAGTTTTGTAAGGGATTTTCAAGTACTTATAAGAAAGTTATGGTCTAGTATGGAGTTTTTGGATTTTAAAATATATGTATTGTATAAAAAACAATAACGATTAATTCGAAAATCTTACCAATATTTTTCTTAAATATTTCGAGAATCAAACAAGAGATTTTTTTAAAAAAAAAGCATTTCCATTTTCTACGAACTGTATAGTAAGTTATTTTAGTCCAATAACCTCAGCCACCTACTCTTTTATCCACACTCATACAATCAAACACATTGTGGTTGTTCATTTAATTGGCCATGGATATAGAGACTGACGGTCTTTACTCAACATATTTATTTACGGCTGGTTTACTGGTAACTTTAACCAATTAGTGATTTTTTCACGATTCCCTGTTGCCATCAATTCTATCTCTCTCGCTTTCTCCTTTCCTGTTTCTCTACTCCTTGCCTGAAGCCGACCTCCATCAAATCACTTGGTCTTTCTCATCACTACATTAGACATTAGTCCTTGGGTTTTTGTTATTCCCTTTTTGATAAATCATTAAATACACCCACACATACCAACAAACTCTAATCCATTTCAAATGATTTCAAATAAATTGTGTTCAGTAGTGTCTGTTGTGTGAGTTTGTATGTGTGTTGTTTAAAACAAATGTTTATTTGTGTGTGAAACTGGATAAATGTCAGAGTTCCGAAAAATTCATATATGATCGCTCATATTTAACCATTCATGAATTTTTTCATGAATGAGGAATTTAAAACGTGTAATTTTTTTCACAACCATGAATGAATTGTCAATTTTTTTGCCAATTCATTCATGAGCGTGAGGAAAAATAAATTTTTGCCTTTCCTCAGTCATGAAAAATGAGGAAACAAAAAATTTTCTTAACGCTCCTCACCAGTAATGTTGTTGTTGCTCGACAGTTTGCATGACCACAGCACGAAATGTCTTTGTGTGTATTTTGTTTTTGTTAAAGGCAACGAGCCAAAGTGTGTGTTGAATTTTTTGTAGGCAAATATTATTTAAAAAAAAAACTAAAAGAACTGCACATATCGTCATCTTAAATGCAGAATAATATAACATCACAGTTTTCAGGAGAAGCAAAAAACGTTGTAAAATGGAAATTATATGAGATATTAGAGTAATATTAAATATTTAGAATAAAAATGCGATAACCAGTTTTTTTTTGATAAAAAAATATTATTTTTACTGTTATTTATTTAGTTATGTGTGTTACGTTATTTTAATTTGTAATTCTCTGAAGCAAAACGACGAATCATCAACGAAAGTATGATAGTATTAAGTTAAACAATCATTTAAAACATTAAATAATTAAATATTTCTGTTAAGTTACAGGTATAATAGAATGTAAAGATAATGTACATGGCTATAAATGCAATACTGCGTTTAAACAATAAATTTAAATATGGTTAAATGCACATATAAAAATGATAATCACACAATTAATATGCAGCATCATTAGGATTGAGTTGACATCGTGAAATAAGTTTGCTTTTCTGATGCAGTGCAGGCAGTTCTGCATTCGAACTGTTTTTATCAGTACATATACTGTTTTTTGTTTAAAGTACTGATTTATGCATTACAAGCAAATCAGTACGCAAATGTACTGATTCTTTCATTAATGTACTGTTTTTGTACTGTTATTATATATTAACTGGGCTCAGTATATAGTTTGTCATGTTGTCAAATTGCGATACAAATATTAATATAGATGTTCTAATCGATGAGTTCTTAACAATAAAGATTTTTGCCGCGTCAGTACGAAAAAAGATGACAGTAGAAGAAAAATGGAAAGTGTTTCTAAACGGTGGTGCGTTTACGAATTTGAGGAAATGTGTAATTTTATTTCTTTCATTCCACATTCAAACGATTTTACAGAACGAATCTTTAGTTTTAAATGTGGAGAAAAGAAAGAAACGGGCTCCTAATATAAAACCTAGAAAGTGAGTTGCAGATAAAGACAAACTTTGGTTGTTGTTGTAATGAGTTTTACAATTTCTTGATGACAGGAAATAAATTGTGGAAAGGCCATAAATATTTTTTACTTGTAACACTGTAAATATTTATGTCCATACATATGAAAATATATTATTTATAAAAATCTATAGTATAAGATCGTCTAAAAAACGATTGTGCCCTTTGCAATAATTACAATTATTAAAGGTTATTAGTTGTAAATCACTTTAAAATAATTTTTTAAATTATTTTTAGGATAAATACATAACAAGCTTCGTTATTTCAAGTGTTGAATTTGTTTTTTAACATTGTTGTCCTTATATCTAAAGCTTGGTGCTAAAAAGGCCAATGTCAAATAATTAATTTTAGAGAAAATTTAAATTTTAGTTTTTTATAGAAGAGTTCTAAGTAAACTTGGCTCAAAACTCTTTTGAAGCTGTTTCTGATTAAATTAGACATTAATTGCAAAATGAAATTATTTATGCTGGTAGATATAGCAAAGAAATACTTTTATGTAACTTTTCTTTAATTTTATGTTGACCTATATTCAAAAAATATAAAAGAATAAAGGAAAAAGAATAAAGGGAGTTCACATGTTAGTCAAGTTTTTTTCGTCAAATATTTGCTAGGTGTGACCGTAACTTGTATTTTAGATTTGTTTATTATTCACTTTGTATTCCCGCTAAAAAATATAAACGGAATTGAGTTATTGTTTTGAAAAAATTCGGTTTTATTAATTAAATTTTGTCACTGTTCAAATTATAGAATGAATTCAAGTTTTGTTTTAAAAAAGATTATAACTTTTTATGTTATTAATATGCAATTTTATATTAAAAAAGTAAATGTACTGTTTTTTATGCAATTGTACTGATTTTTTTCTCTTATGTACTGATTTCTCTGATTTAAAAACTGGCAACCCTTACTGCATTTGAGAACGTAGAGATGTTATATTATTAGACATATAATTATGACATATTATTTATAGTTTTTTATTTCTAATTAGAAGTGGATTAAACTAAAAAAAAGTACTTCATTAAATTTAAATTAATTTTAAAAATCCAACTTTTCCATTATAACTAACGTGTATTTTGTCCTTATAATAAATTTTCTCAATTGAATTTTTCTTTACAATAAACAAGTTTTGTAAAAAATTTGTATCATATACATATATGCATATTTGTCTCCATATAAGGAATTATTTCGAAAAAACTTCTGCAAGAAGTAAATTTTAATTAGTTAATTTCTGAAAAATGTAAATAAAAAGAATGAAAGAGTTTTTCAATTAAAAGTAGTATTGATAGCAGCCCGCGTATTCAGTGAAAGAAAATGTTGTATAAAGAAGCACTTATCCTAAAAAAAAAATACTATTAGTATTTAATAAAGCCGTAAAAGGATTAACACAAAATTTAGCTAAACAATTTATATTCCAGCACTTGATAAGAAATGCTATTATTCTAAAGATGTAGAAGACAAGTAATTTATTATTTAAAACCAAAGGCTTTATAACAGCCTTTTTGAGGATATTGATGAAGGACGACTTGGAAGAATGCAATCCTAACAAAAATACCAGATTATTTTAAATAAACGTCGTAAAAATATTTCTATTGTATTATAAACTTTCTATATGTACATATATAAACTCATAAGGTTGGAAAACGAAATAAATGATGGAAAAATCATATAATAAAAATAAAGGCAGTCTGCTGAAAGCAAAAAACTAAGGACCTGCAGATGGTACTATTTATTCTTGGAAATTCATAGCGTATGGGAGTGCAATGGGTTAAGCTGTGAAATTTCTAACAGTCCAATGTAGAAGAAGCTAATAGTCATACTTAATATAGGTATTTCAATACATAAATATATATATATATATGGACTCGGTTTATATTAATTTTACAGCACTGTTTTTCTTTTTGCTTATGCAATAATGTGCAGTTTGATCACTTATTCCACCAACACGTTCAGAGTATGAAACAGAATACCCATTTTTGACTTTAAAAAAAATTAATGTGTTCGTAAAAATATATCAAATACTCTGCTAATTTTTTTTTAATTAAGATTATTCATTATGTTTTTTAAGGAAATTATTTACTTAATGATAAGCCATTTTTAATTTTGTTAATAGCTTGGATATTTTTTAAGGTGGATGTTTAAATTTTTTTTTTAAATATTTAACGTGAATCGTAATCAATTAAAAAGTCTATTTCAAAATTTTCAATGATACATTGCTTTGCATTTTAGCAAACCATATGTATACTATTGGAAAAAAAAATTTATGCTTTAAAAAGGGTCGGTCCCTTTCTTAAGCAGACATAAAGGCAAAACTTATTGGAAAAAAAACTCCATGAACAAGTATAGAAGCCTGGGCGCTGTTTCTCAAAACTACAAATTACAAATCTACAAGTAAAATACATTTGAACAAAAACCTAAGTTGTAAAATTGTTGCTTTTTTAACGTAAATGAAGTGATTTTATGGTCCCATGCAGTTTTATTATAGGGAAGTTCGATTGTACCTGATGTCACATTTGCTTTTACACAAAATTTTTAGCAACACAAGCCTTTTTTACTTTAATTTCAAATATTTGTTACCTTCTTAAGAAAAATGTTATCAACGAACAACCGTTTTGGTTGGTAAAACCAAAACTGTATTACAACAACAACACGTATTGAGTACTTGGAATTTTTTTTTCAATGAGTTTTGCATTTATGTCTGCTTAAGAAAAGGACCGACCCTTTTTAAAGCATCAAAGAATTTTTTACAACAGTATAAATATCGTTTGCTAAAATGCAAAGCAATGTATCATTGAAAATTTTGAAATAGACTGTTTATTGATTACGATTCACGTTAAATATTAAAAAAAAAATTTTAAACTTCCACCTTAAAAAATATCCAAGCTATTAACAAAATTAAAAATGGCTTATCATTAAGTAAATAATTTCCTTAAAAAACATAATGAATAATCTTAATTAAAAAAAAATTAGCAGAGTATTTGATATATTTTTACGAACACATTCATTTTTTTTAACGTCAAAAATGGGTATTCTGTTTCATACTCTGAACGTGTTGGTGGAATAAGTGATCAAACTGCACATTATTGCATAAGCAAAAAGAAAAACAGTGCTGTAAAATTAATATAAACCGAGTCCATATATATATATATATATATATATGTATTGAAATACCTATATTAAGTATGACTATTAGCTTCTTCTACATTGGACTGTTAGAAATTTCACAGCTTAACCCATTGCACTCCCATACGCTATGAATTTCCAAGAATAAATAGTACCATCTGCAGGTCCTTAGTTTTTGCTTCTAGCTGACTGCCATTATTTTTATGATATGATTTTTCCATCATTTAATTCGTTTTCCAACCTTATGAGTTTATATATGTACATATATAGTTTTTAATAAATGTTAATACAGTCGAATTTCCCTATAATGAATCTGTTGCTATTGGATCAGAATATATCTTCATTATTAATATAGAAAGTTTATAATACAATAGAAATATTTTTACGACGTTTATTTAAAATAATCTGGTATTTTTTGTTAGGATTGCATTCTTCCAAGTCGTCCTTCATCAATATTCTCAAAAAGACTGTTATAAAGCCTTTGGTTTTAAATAATAAATTACTTGTCTTCTACATTTTTAGAATAATAGCATTTCTTATCAAATTCTGGAATATAAATTGTTTAGCTAAATTTTGTGTTAATCCTTTTACGGCTTTATTAAATACTAATAGTATTTTTTTTTTTAGGATAAGTGATTCTTTGTACAACATTTTCGTTCACTGAATACGCGGGCTGCTATCAATACTACTTTTAATTGAAAAACTCTTTCATTCTTCTTATTTAAATTTTTCAGAAATTAACTAATTAAAATTTACTTCTTGGAGAAGTTTTTTCGAAATAATTCCTTATATGGAGACAAATATGCATATATGTATATGAGTCAAATTTTTTACAAAACTTGTTTATTGTAAAGAAAACTTCAATTGAGAAAATTCATTATAAGGACATCAAAATACACGTTAGTTATAATGGAAAAGTTTGATTTTTAAAATTAATTTAAATTTAATGAAGTACTTTTTTTTAGTTTAATCCACTTCTAATTAGAAATAAAAAACTATAAATAATATGTCATAATTATATGTCTAATAATATAACATCTCTACGTTCTCAAATGCAGTACTGCCTGCACTGCATCAGAAAAGCAAACTTATTTCACCATGTCAACGCATTCCTAATGATGCTGCATATTAATTGTGTGATTATCATTTTTATATGTGCATTTAACCATATTTAAATTTATTGTTTAAACGCAGTATTGCATTTATAGCCATGTACATTATCTTTATATTCTATTATACCTGTAAGTTAACAGAAATATTTAATTATTTAATGTTTTAAATGATTGTTTAACTTAATATTATCATACTTTCGTTGCTGATTCGTCGTTTTGCTTCAGAGAATTACAAATTAAAACAACGTAACACACATAACTAAATAAATAACAGTAAATATAATATTTTTTTATCAAAAAAAAACTGGTTATCGCATTTTTATTCTAAATATTTAATATTACTCTAATATCTCGTATAATTTCCATTTTACAACGTTTTTTGCTTCTCATGTAAACTTATGAAATTTGATATTACAATATTCTGCATTTAAGATGACGATATGTGCAGTTTTCTTATTTTTTTTTTTTCAATAATATTTGCCTACAAAAATAAAAAACAACACACACATTTTGGTTCACCAGTCAAGAAATAATTTTACAAAAAATAAAATACACACAGACTAAACGTGCTGCCCGGCGGGGAAAATTGCAAGCCAATCACTTTTTAGGCCTTTAAGAATGTTTACAATTAAATTTTTAGTAATCTTTTACTTATTCCACTCTGCCTTTTTTGAAAAGGTCTTTTAGAAAGGTTTTTATTTAATATTTTACAAATTCAAATTTTCTATTCTAAGATAAGGCCTGTCGCAATCGTTTTATTAGTAGTTATGTTAGAACGTGTTGCAAGTTTAGTTATTAATTGACTTACTTCGTATTATTAGCCACAACAATTAAACTTAGATAAAGCTTTATTCTTAAATCTTTTTAGAACCCCTTCCAGAAGTGCTTAAAATATATGCAAAAGTGCAAGGTGTTGGTCTCCAATGACACACCTTGCTAATTGGTAATAAAGTTGGAATGCGGCTGGGAGATCTTATGTCTGCAAAAAGGCCTTCTATAAGGCCTCTTTACTACTTGATTTTCCTGCTGGAAATCGTTGGGAAAATCGCATTTTTTTCCTTGTGAAGAATTTTAACGTGAATTTTTTCAAATTTTTCATATCTGTAAAATCACATTTGAATTTTTTGTTTTTGCTCACTCCTCATGAGCGAGGAAAATCAAAATAGTTTTTTTCCTCACCCTCATGAGGATGAATTTCCAGAAAATTTTTTAAATTTTCACGCTCGCTCATGAATGAAGAATGAGCGAGCGTTTCGGTACTCTGATAAATGTGAATGACTGACGACCGATTTGATTGTATTGTGGCTGGCGTTATTTATTTTGTTGTTGTAATTAATCATTTTAATTGTTGTTGAAATTATTTTCTTTTTTTGGATATATATTCATTGATTTTTTGTTTGCATCTTCTGTAGATAAATAATTAAAGATGTTAAATGGAATTTTTTCAGAAATTTATTAATTTTTGAGATTAAAATAAAGCAAAAAAAAAAAACTCAAGTGGTTCGTTCGACTTAATAATTTGAAAAAAAAACTTGTTGAAAATATTTTAATTGAAAAAAGTGTAATTAGTAAAAACTAGAGTTTTCAGCCGATTAATTCTTGTTCGAATAATCGAACAATTTTAGACTATTAATTGCTCGATTAATTTAAAATTACTGATTTTGATTAAAGTATTAATCGAAGAATTTATGCAGATTAATCGAATAACAATAAATATATGGTTTTTCTGTCCAAATGTATGGTCCGTTGGAATTAAAAAAAAAAAACAGTCATGTTTAGTGAGCAATTCACATACATGGGCGTACTGCTTACTGAAAAATTTTCCGTAACTGATTACTGAATTTACTGATAACTGAAATCATGCAGTTATCCGTTAATTTTTAATTATTATTCAAACAACTGCAAAAAAATATTTTTAACCCTGGAGCCACACGCTCAATAAATAATTTTCAAGTTTGAATTGACAGTTGTGTCACAGGCTGCACTCAATTTGATAATCAATTGCACTTTAAAAATGCTCCCGACGAAGAAACAACTCAAAATAGTAGCATGACTCAAAGTATTTTGAAAAAAAGGACAAGAATTTTTTACGAACACAATTTATTTTTAATAAAGCACATTTATTTTTTAAGAAATATATTTCTCATAAAGAAAGCGCCAAAGTGAATTTGCGGTCAGTTGTTAAATTGCACGTAAAATTGAGTGAGTGCGTTAGTAAAAAAAGAGCGAGAGTATGGCGAATTAAAAGGAAAGCCAAAACTTGATCGTGTGGCTTCCAAGTAGAGCCAAACATTTAAACAACACTTTATTTTTAAAAGATTATTTTAAAAGATCTGTTTAATTGTTTGTGCATTTAAAATTTATGATCTCAATACATGTTTTATTTTTTTATCGTTGTAAAGGTTTTATCAATTAGTATGAATTGGTACGTTTGTTTTGTTTTTTTGTTAATAATATATTAAAATACTTGTAATTAATAATGTTTACTTACTCAAGTACCAATTTTTTCTAAAATTATCGAAAACAAATATCTTAATTTATAAAATTTCTGGATTTTGAATTATTCGATTAATCGATTAATTTTAAAATTTTATTAGTTTAATCGAATAAGTCTAAATTGCCAAATATCGATTAATCGTTTAATCAAACAAAAAATGCCGATTAATTTAACACTCTAGCAAAAACAGAAGTAGTGGGAACTTTAAGTACATAAAATCAATAAATAATTTGTAATTTGTACCCTGGATTAATGGCATTTTAGTGGTGACGGCATTTTAGCCTCAACTTCGCTCTTATCGCTTTTCCGCTTCTACTCCTTCTTTCTACGCCATACTATAGATGAGGTTTGTGTAGCTTTTTCAGCAAGAATACAACGTATTTCACCGTCGCTGCCCCCTGCTTTATTACACACTGCTCTTATTGCCCTAATCCGCTCTTTGATGGAATGGTTGACGTTGTTTTTAGCTACTTTAAGATAACCCAATTCTAAAAATGAATCAGATGTTTCCACTATTTTATGGCAGGAGAACAAAACTCAAAATGTTTGTACATCTTAAAATTTTCTTTGCTAATCTGTTCCTTTGGTGTAGCCTTATTTGAGGTGGTGCTCTTTTAACAAACTTATTTCTGTCAAATAGGTTAATAACATTTTCTTTTTCGGTATATAGGAAACTATCCGTATCCGAGGCGAACTGCTAAATGGGCTAAAATAATGGTCCTACCCGCAGTAGGTTGGCTATTAGAAACGGGTTATCCCTTTTTCGGCTTCAAAAGTAAAGTTAAATAAAACACACATAAAGCTTTGATTTTGATGAAACTTTTATTTTTTTATAAGGCCTGGACCTTGCCATTAAGTACGAAATACAATGTTAATGACCACCTCTTGATTGGTTGCAGCAGTCGATTCTTTTTAGATAGTTTTCGAACAACTTTTCGCACATTTCGGGCGGTATCTCGGCAATTACTTGACGAATGTTGGTTTTTAAATGCACGTTTTTTTTTGTAAGATTTAACGCGTTTTTCATTTACGTTATTTATTCGTTAGTGTCAAACCTTTCACCAAATAAATGACACTTCAGATGACAGATATTTAACAGCTGATAGCCTTGACCCGCCGGTGGTTTGGATACCACTAAATGGATAACCTGCTATATCCTCCATTGTACAGAGATATGAAACCACTAAATGGATAGCCCGTTATATCTTCCATTGTGTAGACATATGTAGGTATGTGGTCTGTGTGAAACAATGGACTGATTTCGACCATTTTTAATACCAAATGAATCTGTCATCTAAAATCATTTTGACAAAATTTTATCTTTTTTATTATTTCGGAAAGATTAAAACTAATTTGCATAGCAAACTTTATATATTAAGAATATTCGAGGCGAATTCATCATCCTATGTTGTTTCGAACGGTCGCAATTGTGCCAAAAACCTATTTTACGAAGAACATTTCCATGGAGCTATTTGTGAAATTTAGTTTGTTGTCAGTATCATGAGTACCTTGTGTACAAGACATATTTTGATCAAATGTTTTCCTTATAAATTACTAGTAAATGCTTTTACGCTAAGTCCTTCATTTCAGGTGAAAATATGGAGTTACATAATTACCTATATCTCGGATATTTATGAAAAGCTGTCGGAAATTTTTACTACCAATATTCTACCAACCTCTTTAAAAGGTTAAGTGTAAAAATAAAGTCCATAAAAAAAGTTTTAATTGCAACATTTTAAGGCAATCGCGGTGTTTATTATTTATAGACCGATCTAGTTGAATATAAATAGCGATCTATTCCAGACCATATGTGATATGTGATTACTATATAACAACCTATTATATGTGGCTTCAACACAGACAGACGGACATCGTTAAGTCAACGCTCTTAGGTCAATATTAGCATAATTGAAGTTATTACAAACAGAACCACAGATCGCCATTTGTGCAAAGGGTATGCCACCTGTGAAGGTCAAACCTCCAAAGAAAAGAAAAATCTCAAATTATGGAAAAGTGCATCCTAAACTTTTTAAATCATTTTACTGAAAGAAAAATTTATGTTTGTGTAGCAGTGTTGTCTACATCGCTTAAGTACTTCGGTAATTCCAAGTCAAATCGGCCAAGAGTGGGACCCGACCCCTTTTGATTTGAATGAAATTTGGTGAGAAGGTTCCTTTCATCCTATAAGAAACATATATGAACGAAAAAAAATTTTTTTTTTCAAAAGTTATGTCATATTAAAAATGTTATAATTTCGCCGAATAAGCCGAATGTGTTGACTTTTTTTTCAATATCTCGAAAGATGATTTGTATGTCATTTTAGAGAGAATACTTGGGGTTATAAGCAATATATTGAAGAAATTTATTTTTTTTTGGAAAAATTTAATATCTGCAAAATATAAGTTTTTTTTAAATGGACTAAGTGAAAAACCTAATTTTTTTTGCCTAATTTTTTTTTATATAATACCTCAAACTGTTCTTTAAAAAACCTGACACTTTGAAGGAGGTGTTTTTTTTAGTTATGATTTTTTTTTTCTTTCGCAACCTTTAAAAAAATAATCTAAAAATAAAATTAGAATATTGTAGTTTTGAGCATTAAGTATTTATTAAATCTGTATAGTTTGAAAAAGTAACATCATTGGTAAAGTTGTTTTTGTTTATATGTTGCATCTTTTGTTGGGGCTCAATGTGGGCATTTTTTTAAGAAAAGTATACCTTTTGTCACGTTAGGTCTTTAAAGTCGTTTTTTCTTCGTTTCTTTTCCTACCGATCATATATGTTCCTTATAGGATGAAAGGAATCTTCTCATCAAATTGCATTAAAATCGAAAGGGGTCGGGTCCCAATCTTGGTCGATTAGACATGGAATTACCCACATGTACATTTTTATGTAAACATTTAAAATAAAATCTTGCCAAATTTGAAAATTAAAATTGTTGGCATCAGTTTGCATTATAATGCAATAATTATTATTATTTTTTTCTTTTTTTGTTTTTTTTTTTTTGTTTATTTAAGAAAAGGGTTGTCTGAACATTTCGAACTTTGTATGCATTTGTATAAATTATTTATTCGACAGCAGTTATTGAATAAGTGATTGAGTTTAAATACACTTAATGCAAATATTGAAATAAATATTTCATATTTGGCTGTATTACAGGAAAACAAATAAAGAATGAAAAACTAAGAACTTACAATCGGTCAAGCCCGACCCTTTGATAGCCCACACCACAGTATATAATGAAAAATTTTCGAGAGTGTTCCCTATTTGGGACCCATGGATAATCATAGAGCCGGCAACCAAAATTGTATTAAGAAGTTAAGATTCGTAAAAGAGTTCTTTGTGCCGAAAATTATCTAAATATCAATGTCTACATAGTTCTCCCTAAAACAGTTTTGGAGAGTGAGTTTATATGAGACATATGGTCAATTCTGGATCTACCAGTACAAAATTTTGCCATGACATAATGACATTAAAGGCTATTGACCTTATCTTCCATATAATTATATGATCTGATTTGAAAAACATTTAGTAAGACAATTTATGATGCAATACGATTTTTTTGGACAAAATTTAATTTAAATGCCAACATGATAAGATGGTTTATGGGGACAAAGATTATTTTGGAAAGAAGTTTGTATGGGGGCTATGTAAAATTATGGATCAATTCAAACCATTTTCAATATATCCATCCAGACGGACGGCTGGTTTTCTCGATGACATGTTGGTGACGGTTGTTTAAAATCTTTGACGAAAAATTCCAATTCTAACGAAATAATTCCAACTAGAAAGACAATAGTATTGAAATTAATTATACATGGTATATTTTAGAAAAATCTTTGAAATAAAATCTCACTCATTTTTGTTTTAGATATATTAAAGTGCTTTTCGGAATGATGCTTTGTGTGTGACCTGTGACAAATTCTGAATCGACTATTGCAAAAGCTCTTTATTGCGAATTTTATAATAATCATTGAAAAATTCAAAATTTTCATGATAAGAATTTGGATTTTTACTTAAATATTTTGTACATTATTTGTAGGGACCTCAAGAAATTCGTGTAAAATCACTGGTTGTATACTATATGATACCAAGACTCTCTACATAAGGCTTGATGTGGTTCCGTAATTTTTTTAAGAAGTCAATTAAATATGTCGTTATGTGTGATCTTCGTGAAGACTACGTTCAAGCAACAAACATTTATTTTAAGAGCTTAATAGAAGCCTATTGATTTCATGATTATATGGACCATTTACATTTACAATATCAGAAAGCTGATATTATAAATAAGATAAATCACAAGGTATCGGTTTTTTTGAGCGATAAATCTTCTTTTTGGGGGCCACGATTTATAACATTAAAGTTTTATTTAATATAATTTCTAAAATTAGACTAAATGTGTTAGCGAGTGGACAACCATCCTACTGGCCTCAACCTTAAATATAGAAAAATTCCAAGGGAGCGAAAACAATATTCTCTGAATCAACACATCCGCTCCTCGATATGTAAAAAATCTTGAACACTCACAGAAAACTTACTGTGCAATCAGTAAAAACTATGATCACAAAATATTTTAAAATGCTTTTGTCATTCACTAGTTCGAAATATTTTAAATTTTGGCGGACACACAGTTATCCGATCAGAAGGTACTTTTTTGAACGGAAACCGGGATTATGAGAACTTTTGTCTGGCATTGGCGAGACGAAAACTTAAGAGCTAGAATAAGATTTGATTAAATCTGTGCAAAAACATAAAAATGGGCTTTAATCGACTTAAGCAAAATTCGAGTTTATGACACCTTTATAATCTCCATGTTTAAAAGTACTAATGAACAAAGTTTAATTTATTTTGTACAAATTTGTCTGAAGGTTTAGCAAAATAACAATTATGATATTTAATTGAACTATTGATTTTTAATTGAAGTTTTTTTGATATTTTTATTAGGCTTAAGTTAATCAAATTTAACTTTCATTAAATTATTTTTATTGAAGGCATGAATTTACCCTTTCACCTCAGTGGATTCGTTAAAAAGCAGAATTGCTGCATTCATCGGCCCGTACTTCTTTGAAAACTATGTAGTTCGTTCAAGCAGTTACCGTGAATGGTGTTCGCTATCGCGAGCTGATAACAGACTTATTGTGGCCAGAAATTGGGGATATAGACCTGGACGATATGTGGTTCCAACAGGATGGTGCCACTTGCTACAGAGCTCTTGAAACAATGGCTCTTTTGCGAGAGAAATTCTATGACCTTGTTATCTCACGCCGTGGCGCTGTTAATTGGCCGCCACGATCATGTGATTTGACAAAGTTGGACTTCTCTTTTTGGGAATATTTAAAAGAAAAAGTATACGTCAATAAGCCAAGAACAACTCAATAGCTAACGGATGAGATATTGAACCTCAATTATGTCTCAGAGTCATTGAATATATGGACCATCGGATAGAAGTATGCCACCGAAGCCTTGGCGAGCATTTAGCCGACATTTTGTTTCACACAAAATTGTCTTAGATCCTTCTATCATAATAAAACAATATTAAGATACTTCTCAGAAAACTTTTTGTGTTATTTACAATTAACATCGCCCGTTTTGGTTGGATCTCCCTTTACTAAAAAATTTGCCAAAACGGTTCATAAATGACTGAGTTATGGAAAATAACTCCCTTTTTTGTGTGGTTATACATGTACGTATAAATAATATTTAGTATTACAAATGGCCCCCATACAAATGTACTCCCAATGATCCCCTAAAACCTTCTAAAAAGATTAACTTGCACAGATTTCATAGAAACTTTTTTTTTTAAATTTTTAATAAATTTAGAAAAGAGGAAACAATTTCCATATTTTACCAAATTAGAAATTATTCTCTCAATGCGAAACATACGAATACATGCAAATTTCTTTGTAACTTTTTACTTCTTTCCTTATTGCAAAACATTTATTTTATTTTATAATAGAGTCTAATAATCCAAAAGTTAGTTTATTTGTTACTTCCAGCGTTACCGTTGGTGCTACTAAAGTAGGAATTTGCCACTTTTACGACTGATTGGATACTACTTTGCTACTTTTACAAAATTCATCTAAATGTGGTACTTTTTGTAAATCTTGCCACTTTTTTGATACTTTTTACTAAATAAAGAGATACTGCATTTACACATGAAAGTACTGTCATGAAATTTCTGTATACGTATTATAAATAAAAACTTCAATGAAGTTGTGAATAAAATCAACATTTGTCAACCGATCTTCATAATGTATGGCTTATTTTTATTCGTTATATTCTATACTTTTCGATAAATTATAAAGTTAAAATTGTTGCTCTTATAATTTTTAATATGAATTTTTGAAAATAAAAAATAACATTAATTTTGCTTCAAAAAATTTACCGCCAGTATTTTCTGAATATCTCCGAAAATTTTGCAAAAAAATTATTGCAAATAATTCACTGGTATTCGAATCTGACATATCGCTCTAAAGTCGTGATAAAATGCAAAACCGACTTATTTCTGTTGAAATATAAGTCATGCCTACAATAATGAATGATACATAAAATAAACATTTGCCCACCAATTTTCATAATAATTATATGCCTTATATTATTCGTAATATACATACCTGGCTTTTAGATTAAAATCTTAAACTCCGAAACAGTTTAAAATACAAGAAAAAAAAAATTTTATTTGGATGACTCAAAGGAAATTTTATTCCTAACCATCTGTAATCTTTTGTATTCGAAGTCGTACCAATCTCAAGATATGATTAAATGTATAAGCATAGCAGCTTTATTTCGGGCAAAATATTTGTCTAGCCCATAAAAAAACTAGACGTGATAAAACCAATCTGTGAAAAGATTTGAAATTAGTTCACTAAAGTCAATTAAAATTATATAGCAAAGTTCTGGCTCCCGACTTTTCTTTTATTTTTTGGCGACCAGTGTTATTATATGTTTTCTGTTATGTTTTTATACCATCTATAAAACGTTGTTTTAAAATTTAAATAATTTAAACAAAATACGTGGAAAAAACATAATTTGTTGTACTTATTTTGGTTTTAAAGGAGGTGTCTTCTAATTTTTTTAAATCCCCTATATGGTGCCACTTTTTGTATGTATCCCTTTTTTTTGGTACCTGTTGAAAATATCCAACGACAACGCTGGTTACTTCGTTAGTTTTTTGGGTAGTTTGTTCACGTAATATAGATTTTTTTGCAACAATGAACTCTATTCGTACATACAATTATTGTGTACACTATTATTATTACAAATTTTATTATTATTGTTATTATACGAGTATATATTACCAACTCGAATCGTTGTTGTAGTAGTAGAAAAGAAGGGGGAAAAATTAACATCTCACCATCATCATGATGAGTGTTGAGAAAACAAAATTACATTTGTTGCCAAAAGCGGTTGTAGAAGAAGAAAAAGTTTTCCTTTTTTTTTTGGCAACGACATTTCCGGGCCAACAATGGAGTCAGTCTATTTGCACAACTAGCAGGCACAAACTAACTATTTTACAACTAAAACTGACAATAAGTAACAATATTGAAAGTTTTTTTTAATGTTTCTTTGCTCTCTCAAAATTAGAATACAGGACCTAGTCGTTTGGAAAATAAAATGCTTTTTTTTTTGAAAATTTGTTAAAGAAATTTTTGCAGACTTTTAAATGAATGCTATAACATAAATAACTTAATACACATTTTTCAAGCAAGTCTACACGCAGAAAAATAGCCTTGGTTAAAGTACCCTGCGGGAAATTTGTATCAATTCAGAACTGGTCCTTGAATTTGTGAAAATAGAATTAGAACAAAATGAAAGAACTGATGACCAGTTAAAGGAAAAACTAATCGCTTAACTGGTATATTAAGAAAGAAAATAATTAAGAGTTCTATACTCCACCGACATTTCGAATATTTCAGGAGTGGGCTCTATATGATAACTATTAATTGTTAATTAATCTTTATAAAAACGGACATTTGCGGTTTAGACCTATATTAAATTGATAACTGACAATCAGAAAGTTGTATGCTTTTCTTTTTAAAAATTTGAACTAGCTTCATGATTCCTAAGTTTTAGCTGAATTTAAAGGATTTTCAGAAGGGGAATTTACCTTGGACCCACGAGAAATTATGGATCTATTTTCCCAAAATTCAGCAGTGAAATTAGTTTAAACGTTTCCAGTGAATCTTAGAAGACTGCTTTATATGGGATCTAAGTTAAATTATGGACCGTATATCAAAAAATGGCATGCAATTTTTTATGGCCATATGAAGCCAAATTGGAACAAATTTTACCGCAATATCTATATGTGACGCGACATGACGAAAGCGACCTTATCTTGCCAAGGGTCGAGTTTTTGATACCAATGGATAAAGGACGAAATTCTGAACAAAATGACACCAAAATCATGCAAACATCTCAAAAATTGACGAGTTACAGCATTTTGAAGTTTTTATTTCAAAAAATGTAGTTTCGAGATAATTGAGGTTTAAGTTTGACTAAGTTTTTGAACGTGTTTTTTAGGATTTTGGCTGCCCTATGAAGTACCCATGTGTTTATTTTGATTTCGTTTGGGAATTTTACCCAACCCTATTACATGCTACGGTTAAAGGCATATTTTCCTAGAGTGGGCTTTATATTGGGCCTATGGTAAATTATAGACCGATCATCACGAAATTTACCAGTGTGATTTCTAGTGCTATAAAACTGTGAAGTACTCAATTTTATTATGATAACATTATTTATTACGGCTTTAGGCATAATAAACTGTTTCCCGAGAGTAGGGTTTATATGGGGCCGACAGTAAATAATGGACTGATCTTCGCGAAATTTGACAGTGTGATTACGAGTTCTATGAAATTGTGACGTACAATATTTATTATGATGGCCTTATTTATTACGATTTTGTTCATACCAAACTATATTCCGGGAACAGGGTTTATATGGGACCCAGGGTAAATTATGGTCCGATCTTCATGAAGTTTAACACTATGATTTCCAGTCATATAAAACGAATTTGTGCAAAATTGTACATCATAAATAATGGACCGATCTTCATGAATTTTAACACTATGATTTCCAGTCATAAAAACGAATTTGTGCAAAATTATACATCATAAATTATGGACCGATCTTCATGACTTCCAGTCATATAAAACGAATTTGTACAAACTTGTACTTCATTAGTACATCATTAGTCCACCATTTATGTTAGATTCTGTACCAAAATTATCTATTTTTAGGGTGGTGGTTCCACGCTTTGATTCATAGCTCTAGTTCTTCGGAACCGATTTTGCAGGATTTTAATCCCCAACTGCTAAGGATAACTACAAGCAATTTTACACCAAGTTTGTTCTCTTCTTTTGAGTCTTTCGAAAGTGGGCGTGTTTTCAACAGACGGACAGACCGACTGACAGACGGACATGGCTTAATGGACTTAGAATCAGTCAAGGAGCCAGAATATATAGAGCAATTCCATATGAAAACGATCAAAATTGGCAAATTTTTGGACGACCCCTCTCCGATTTTAAAAAAAATAGTCTCAATCGATTGCCCAGCAAAAAATAATGTACCTACATATTTTTTTTTTTTTTTATAGTGACTGGTTTAGTGGTGGTGTACACCACTGTCATGTGAAAAATTGAAGAATTCTTCATAAGGGACCTCATTGAAATTTGTTTTAAAAAAAAACTACTAAAGCGATCGCAACGAGTGATAGCTCGTTGGAAAGGTATTGAATCAGGCTTTACTAAAAATAAAATTTTCCTAATTTTTCTTAGAAATTTACCTTTAAATTTTCCCAAGAAAATTTAATTTTCCGATTTTCCACAGAAGCTCTTAAATTTTCCGGCTAATTCCGGCTAATAATTTTGATTAATTTAAGATTCTTAAATTAATAATTAAATTAATATAAATTAATATATTAATAATTAAATTAATATTTAAGATTCTTAAATTAATCAAAATTTGTCGACTTTTGTGAATAAAATCAAAAGTTGCTAACAGATTTTAATCGCTTATGGCTTGTTTTGTTTGCAGCTTCGTTTTTTATATGCCTGCAAAAAATTAGAAGCCTCGCTGCATTTTTCAATTTTTTATGAATTTTTAAAAAACAAAAATTTCAAAATTTTGATAAAAAAAATTATTTTTTTTTTCAAAAAAAAAAATTATGTTTCTAAAACAAATGCGGATATTAGAACGAAGTTTTACTTTTCTCAAAGAAAATTTTATTGCGGAATTTCGGTTTTTTAAGTTTTTTCAATAAGCTAAAGCGTTTTTGAGTTACGCGAACATATGTTGTGCAACCTCCTCCATTTTAGAAATAACGGTATATCTCGAAAACCAGAGCCAATCTTAAAAAACCGAGGGCACCACTGGATTCAGCGTACCCGAATTATGTTAAAACGCCAGGTGCCCAGCTTGTCACGAAAAAAAAGTGTCAATTTCGTGCACAGTGTAATTTTTAAAATGTATTTTTAACAAGGTGGTCTCTTAAATGCTCTTCTCCTGTCCAAACAAGGAGTCGGGGCCCATTTTTTTATTGCTGATTCTTAAAGCAAAAATTATGAGGAATCCAAAAAAAAAAAAATTAGCCGGAAAATTTAAGAGCTTCTGTGGAAAATCGGAAAATTAAATTTTCTTGGGAAAATTTAAAGGTAAATTTCTAAGAAAAATTAGGAAAATTTTATTTTTATTAAAGCCTGATTCAATACCTTTCCAACGAGCTATCACTCGTTGCGATCGCTTTAGTAGTTTTTTTTTAAAACAAATTTCAATGAGGTCCCTTATGAAGAATTCTTCAATTTTTCACATGACAGTGGTGTACACCACCACTAAACCAGTCACTATAAAAAAAAAAAAAAATATGTAGGTACATTATTTTTTGCTGGGCAATCGATTGAGACTATTTATTTTAAAATCGGAGAGGGGTCGTCCAAAAGGTGATCGCTTTCATATGGAATTGCTCTATATATATACTTTATGTGGCCTTAGATGTATAATAAAAAAGTTTCAAACGGAATGACAAACTTAGGTAATCATCATTCACCACTAGTGGTGGTGGATATAAAACGGTATATAATGTTTCGAATTAATATATACTAACCCCCTTATTCATAAAAAATAAAACAGGTTAATAAAAGGTTTATTAAACACATTTTCATAGGAAAATCAACACGTTCAATGCTGTTAGATCTCAATTAATCTTCTCCAATGACAGCCCATGTAAAAGGGTTAGGTCCCATTCATATAAAGTAGAAAAATTAAAATCGGTCCCTACCGCCAAAGAACGTATCACGGGACTTAAAGATCTCAACATAAACAAGTCCCTGGGTTTGGATGGTGTTACCGCTGTAGTCTAGAAAAAGTGTGCATTGTCGTTGTCTCGTAATTTGGCAACATTATTTAGCTACTCATACCGTTTAGAGTTTTTCTTTCTTGCTGGAAGGTGGCCAACGTCCAGCCAATCCGAAAAAAGGGTGAGGATACGAACCTTGCAAACTACCGACCAATAACAATTTGCTCTTAGCTCTCGAAGGTCATGGAGAGCATGATCAATCACCACTTGGAAAATTATGTAGAGTCTAATTCACTTTTGTGTTACAATAGAGTAGGTCCTATATAAATCCTACTTTTGCAAATATCCTTACCCTCGGTGATGCGTTTGAAGAATTCGGCACATCACTTTTAATTTGATTAAATTTTTTTTAAGGTACTGTACTCTTTAATTAAAGCCAAAACAAGTATTTAGAAAAAATATCTAAATAATTTACAAAATTTTTTTTAATTATCGGCTAGGAGTCTAATGGGAATCTCATGAAGAGTGTTTTTGATCGTCGACGAGCTCATTTTTTAATTGTTTTTTAATAATTTTCCTCGCACGGGAGAAACTGTTACACGTGCTGATTTGTATGATGAATTCATCCATTACACAGCGAAAGACTTTTATATTAATCATAAAGGGAATCGTTTATAATGTATGTATAGATTATCTAACGAGTCTTTCAAAAAGCATGCCAAGAGTCGTATGAGACTCATGAAGGGGTTATTTTACAACTCGTGAAATGCTCAGCCGCATAACTCAGCTACCTAAATAAGGGCATCAAGCGTAAGTTTCATGTCAAAACCTCTAAATTTCATAAAATTTATTTCAAACAAACCATAAGGTCGCGAAAACCACACCATCCTATGGGAAAATCTTATATTACACATCCTAAGGTCGGTTTGTTTTGTTCCAATTGTATTGGCAATATAATTTTCATATTCCAAAAACGCTCTTATTAAGGTTGCTCAGTAATTGTTATATGATTCTTACAGAGAGTCTGAAAAGGTCCATTCCAAGATTAGAAGACGTCAAAAATTTATAAAAAAAAATTAATAAATAAAAAAAATTAGATGTTTTGTTACTCGTCAGATAATCATCAGAAGATTCTTTTAGGAGTTGTATATTAAACATAATCGTCGAACAAACAGCCTATGCTAGCTGGGAATTGCCTCAAATACAATACGTACATATCGCACACTTAATCATAAACAATTTCAACTCAAAATTCAAAAATGTTTAGGAAAGGCAGAACACTGGCTTCAAAAACATGGTTGCAATTTTTTAATCAAATTGAGTTGCAAAAATGTTAAAGAAGAAAAGTTATGGGCTGTTCAATGATTTTGAACGACAAATTCGTTCACTTAACTTACATGTAAAGCAAAAACAATATCTTATAATTTTGTATACCCTCCACCACCACTAGTGGTGAATGAGAGTATACTAAGTTTGTAATTCCGTGTGAAAATTTATTATTATCGTCTGAGATTCCATAAAGTATATATATTCTGGCTCCTTCAGTTATTCTAAGTCGATTTAGCCATGTCCGTCTGTTTGGAATTGAAATCCAGCCACATCGATTCAGTAGTATTAGAGCTATGAATCAAAATGTGGACCCACCACCCCAAAAAAATTATAATTTTGTTATAAAAACTAACCTAAATGGTGGAATAATGCACGGAATTGTATTAAATCTTGCACAAATTCGTTTTATATGACTGGAAATCATAGTGTTAAATTTCATGAAGATCAGTCCATAATTTACGCTGGGTACCATATAAAGCCTACTCCCGGAAAATAGCTTACTACTCCTTAAACCGCAACAAATAATGCTATCATAACAAAATTTGTTACACTGTAAAGATCAGTCAGTCCATAATTTACTATAGGCCCAATATAAACACTACTCTCGGAAAACAGTTAATTACGCCTAAAAACGTAAAAAAAATGCTATCATAATTAAAAAATGTAATACTTCGAATTTTTATAGAACTAGAAATCATAATAATAAACTTCGTGAAGGTCGGTCCATAATTGACCGTAAGCCCCATGTAAAGCATACTCCCGGAAAACAGTTTAGTACGCCTAAGCCCGAAATAAATAACGCTATCACACTAAAATTTGGTATGTCACAGTTTTGTAGGACAAGAAATCACACTGCTAAATTTCGTAAAGATCGGTCCATAATTTAGCCTAGGCCCCATATAAACCCTACTCCCGGAAAGTAGTTTGGTACGCCCAAAACCGTAATACATAATGCTATCATAATAATATTTAATACTTCAAAGTTTAATAGGACTAGAAATTACACTATTAAATTTCGTAATGGTCGATCTATAATTTACTTTAGGCCCCATATAAAGCCCATTTTGGAAAAATAATTAAATTCGCCTAAAGCCGTAGCAGATATAGATATTACGGTAAAATTTCTTCCCTCTTAGATTCATATGGCTTGAAAAATATGCAATTTTGGGATATACGATCCATAATTTACCTTATATCCCGTATTAAGCAGCCTTCTGAAATTCACTGTTAACGCTAAAACTAATTACATCGCTGTAATTAAATTTATTCTGACTTATTTTTTTTTATACCAGAAATCAGTCTTCAGAATTTTTTGGATGATTGGTCCATAATTTACCATAGGTCCAAAAAAATTACCCTCCTAAAAATAATTTTAGTTCGGCTCAAACTGTTACGTATCATGATATTTTGCTCAAGCCAGTTCAAAGTTCTAACAAGAAATGCATAAAACTTTCTTATTGTCGGTCAATAATTTAATATAAGTCTAAACGGCAACCAATTTTAATGCCGACGTTCGTTTTTGTGAAGGTTAGTTAATAATATATATGTAGATATCATATAGAGCCCCCTCCTGTCGGCGGAGGATACCAAAGATTCGGCACAGCCGAATAAAGCACTCTTACTTGTTTTTGTTTTAAATGTAAGTTAAGCGTAAGAAGTCTTCGTGCGGAAATAGATGTACAGGCAGTTAAAGAAGACGGTGAAGCAACCGAAATTTTCGTGGTCGCTATAGATTTGATTTGTAAACTGGCTTATGAAAAAACGATTTTAATAAATTTTGAGTTATGCCTGTTTTTGGTTTAGTGTGCGATATGTATAAATTTAGATTTTGCTTGTTATTCAAATAATTACTAATTAAAATTCAAAATGCATTATAATTTATTTAATTTATTTCTGTTTGTCATTTTATTGATGCATTAGGATAAAATAGATATACATATTTTCATTTTACTGATATTATTTAGTATTGAATAATTTAAATAATTTTGTTTTTTTTTTAGGACTTATAAATTAAGGTTCATATAATATATGTGGCTTGGTGCTAAAAGGGCCAATGTCAATATATTCACTTTCGAGAAAATTGAAATTAAAGTTTTTTATCGAAGAGTTCTAAGTGAAATTGGCTAACAAAATCCTTATAAAGTTGTTCTGGTTTAAATTAGACATTTAACATTCTTTAGAGATGAAGTTTGGCATTGGGGAAACGCAATAATTCGAATTTCCGTTGGGTACCCGGACATGAGGGCCAGCCATGTGGGCAACAAAAAGTCTGGCTGCTAGGCAAAGACATGCGCTCGCCGTCCATTTATAGTCCATGAGCCTTTCTTAGGCTTCCCTGTCGGTCACATTTAGGGGATAATACGAACATTGTCCGGAAGTGTATTCCTTAACAGTTCTTTTTTTTAAGATAGTTCAAGAGATTTTTGACTCTGTCCCATGGCAGATCATGTACACTGATTGAAAAGGCATAAATTTAAAATTATGGGTACAAATTTAAATTATGTCATCAATGGGATGGCAATGGCATCACAGAAATGACGAACAGGAGGCGGTTTTAGCACGTCATCAGTGCGATGACAAACTGTCATCAAATTGAGTCATTGTAATTGATCTTAAGTTAAATTAAGAGAATATCATTATTTATTATATGTTTGTTTCTCTTTTATTGTATTCCACCCTTTGTTAACAGAATAACTATAAATTATAAGACACCAGCAGCATGCCCGAAATGGGTTTCGTAATAATTTTACTTTAAACATTTGATGTATTTAAATAAATAATTAAAAAAAATAGAATATGTGAATTTTTGTTTCTAATTTTACTTTTTAAACATGAAAATAATGTTAATAATATATTATGACATATATTATCGCACTGATGACAGTTTATCATCACACTGATGACAGTTTGTCATCGCACTGATGATGTTTGTCAATGCACTGATAACAGTTTGTCAAATTTTCATCACACTGATGACATGATATTTTATGTCATCGTACTGATGACATTTTGTCGTCTTCGAACTGATGACATAATATATTGTGTCATCGCACCGATGGCAGATTGTTTGTACTGATGTCAAAATACATAAGCGTTATGACGCCTTTTCTATCAGTGCACAAAAAATGTGGCATCGAATTGATGTCACTGTAGTCATAGCATATCTGACGCATAAAATATGACAAAATTTTGATGACGTTCGGCATTGGATTGATGTCACTTTCTGCCTTATTGATGCCATTTGTAATAACATTGATGTCACAATTCTGATGTTAGGGTACCATCAATATGAAGACGCATTTTTTATGAGTTTAGGCTACTTCCGCTTAGGAAGGGGGTAACTTAAGCTACTTGTTGGTCTATTTACGGGCCACTGTGGATTTATATATCATCAGTTTATAGTGGGTAATGTTAGGACTAAGATATGCAGATTTTGTGAGGTTGACGAGGAAAAGTCAGAACATCTGCTCTGCTTGTGTCCCGCCTTGGGAACTTCCAGTCGGAAATTTTTCGGGGGGCAAATTATGAGCTCAATGGAAATTTATAATCTTTCACTAGGCAAGGTAATAGCCTCTATACGTAACCTGAACCTGACATTGTAAGATACACAGGCTGCACAAAAGTTCCTCTGGGTTGTGGTGCGTATGGTCTTCTACATATCAGTCAATCGAATTAGACATTCGCTGTTTTAGCTAAATAAAAGAGAGAAGTTAAAGGCACCTAATGTAACGATTTACTCCGAACAGCAAAATATTGACATTGGCCCTTTTATGTAACAAAAAGGTAGTTTTTCTAATTCAACAAATATATTTAATAACAACGTATGTGCAACCAACTACTTTCCGTTTCCTGTACAAACACATACACACATTCTACAAAAAAAAAACGCATGTGTGTATGTAGTTTGTGTAAATATTTGTGTGTTTATATGTATGTATTGTAAATTGTTATTATTTGATGATATTATTTTAATAATAATCCTCTTTAATATTTTAGTTAATTAACTTTTTTCATTCTCTATTATGCCATGCCAAACATGTTTGTTCTGTACACATATAACAGTGTATGTGTTTGTGTGTGTTTATGTATAAAATTTTAAAATGATTTAAACAAAATTCCTAAAATTCATAAATAAAATCTCTCAAACATTTTCAGAATCATAATTTCAGTGTAATGATAATATTATTTTTCTAAATATATTGAAATAATATTTTAAAAATCTCAGAATTAACAAGAAAAATTTTATCGAAATAATAAGTTTTTGATGTAGCTCTCATTAAATGAATCTTGCTTTCAAAAGTTATTTTCGGGAATTCAAAATGTATTATTAAAAAGTTCATTAGTTAATGACGTACTTCATTATAAACAAAAAACCCGGATAACAAATTTACATTTTAGTTAATATTAAATAAAAGAGGTTTGGTAATGAAGGCTTATTTACCATTTGCTCTGGCCAGTAATATATGAAATATTTTTAAAATCGAATTCGAAATATAAAATCTATGAACATTGTTGAAATTTTGCGCATATCTGATATGGGCCCAAAAATGGAGCCGATTTTAATTGGCAGAAGTTTATCTATACCTTCACCTAGTCCCTGTACAAATGATCATCCGTAATTGTCAATTTACCCCGGTGACTAATAATTGTTTTTGGTCCTTAATATAACCTTTTAAATTACCGATACTCTAATGGTACTTTGACTAGCATTAACTATTTCGATTCGTAAGTGCTGCTTCAAACGCTTAAACTATGAATGTCCAACTTTTGAGTTGTAGGAGGGTAAAGAAAGGGGATTGATACGGAGATACTTGTAGTCCACAGCATGCTTTGTTCTTTTATTTGTAGTTATAAACTTAAAATGTTTTTCCAAGACCCATCTTTAAGTATGCCGCTCGACCCAGTTTCTAACGATGTTCGTCCGTCCGGCTGGCTGGCAGCCCATCTTAACCATACGCGCAAAGTACCGGACGAAATTTTGGATATAATTTAATAAAATTTGAAAAAATTTAAACGAATTTTCAGTAAAAATTTGTTTAATAAACCTTTTATTAACCTGTTTTATTTTTTATAAATAAAGCCGTTAAAAATCTCATATATGTACACGGAAAAAATTCTCGCCAATTTTTTTTAATTAAGCCATTAATCAAAAATAAAATCAGCTTGAGTTAAAAATTTAGTCAAGTTTAAAGAAAATTTTAAACATATTATGTTTAATTCAACCATATTATTGACACCGCCAACCATATTATGGTTAAATTAGTCCTCCATCAAGAAGCCACATGCATATTAGGGTTGCCTCCGAACATGTTATAGTTACTAATAACTAAAATATGTTTAACACTTTTAAAAACATGGTTGTTTTTCAACCTTAGCATGCTGTTCTTGGAAAAGAGGAAAATACTACTGTTATATTTAAGCAATACATGCTTAGATGCAACCATAATATGGTTGTGGCTTCTTTTCTTTAAAAATAGTTTTGTTAGAGGTGACCATATTGAAACATGTTTTTGCTTGCGTGTGCTACGTGTGAACACTTTGGTAACCTTAAAGGGGAAAGAAAAGAAATTAAACATCAACACTTGGAGCGTGTGGCACAGGCAACTTTTAAAGACCTTTCAAAAATACATGCTGCCATAATGTTAGTATCATAAAAGTCTATAGATCTATTATTGAAATCTTTTAACAGGTAAAAATCTTCTAAAAAATTATTTATTTTTAAAACGATATGGCAAAGGTACTGCTTATATAACTGTGAATAAATTCCAAAAATGTCTTTAGTTTAAATGTCCATAAGTCCCGTTTAATCCCAACGGTGGCAAACATTCCTATACACAGTTAAAAGTATAATAATACACCAATAATATTTTTATTATTATCTTTTTTAACTAAAGTGGTGTAGGGTATTACATTACTTCATTTGACATAAATACTTATGTAGAAAGATGTACTCCTCGTTTTTTTTAGATATTCGACGTATTTCAAGTTAAACACAAACAGGAAAACAACGCGGAATAAACTTTTCTGTGTTCAATTGTTCAAAATGTACACAACTTTATAATGCCGAAGATAAATCTTGTAAAAGGACAAACTTATAAATTCGCAAAGAAGTGTCAAAAAAAAAACACTGAACTCTGTTTTAAGCATACCAAATTTGTGAAACACTTTTAGTCATTATATGAGATTTAATAAGACAATTTTTTACAATCAAACTTGCTTTTCAAGCCCGGCCCTGCGCGGTGTCAAACTATAATGAACGTTAATATATATATTGGAAAAAGCCAGAAAGCCAAAATGTACCGTTAAAAGCTCGAGCTTTTGCTATGTTGATTTTCTCCTATAATTATTAAATTTGCTCCAAAGTACTTAACTCGGTTTAAACGTTTTTCAAAATTTAGTTAATTGGAATCTTTTTAGCCTTTTTTGTTCTATAATGGAATTCTACTCTAAAGTACTTAAATTATATCGACGCCCTATATTCAAGACCTGCTATGAACGAAACAGATAGTGATAGTTTTTTATTAAGATCTGAATGTTGTTTTTAAGGTTATTTGGGACGTTGGATCCAAATCTGCACTTAGTTTTTTCTGTCATCTAGACTTTTTTGCGATATACCGTTATGTCCAAAATTAAGGCACTTCCGCTACATATATTGGAATAACTTGAAAACGGTTCACCATATTCAGTTAAAATAAAATTCAAAATTTGTCAACAATATTATCTTTAAGCCGTGCTTACATTATTGGTTTTAAATTTGCCCAGTAGTTTCAGATATATCCTTTAAGTTAAAAAATAGACAAATTTTTTTAAAAATATAATATTTTTGTTCTTTAAAAATTCATAAAAGACAAAAGCCCGTCAAAAATCACAGTTTTGGTCTAAAAACAATAAGTTAAATATATTGTATTCACAATTTAGTGAGAAAACTATAATTGATAAAAATCGCGATGTCCATACAAAAATTAAATTTTTTAATGTGTGTGTGTGTTTGCTGCTGTTCTATTGATGGAAAAATGAGGTTCACTTAATTTTGAATAAAAGCGAAACGCGTTTATCGATTTTTATGATCATGTCTCATTTTGTTCATAGGTTATGTGACTTTACGTGAAAGTAATAAGACTTTAACTTTTTCCCGTTTTTGATTTTTCATGATTTTTAAAAATACAGAATTTGTTTTACGTAAACAACCAAACCTCAGCCCTTTTTTTTTGGTGATTTTCAAAAATTTGACTACTTTTCTAAGCTAACTTTTACATCTTTAAAACAAATCGCTTAATAAAGAGTAAAGTTATGAATTTTTGAACTTTTAATTTTTGGAAAAAAGTCATAAATACGATAAGTACATATCACTTAAAAAAGCGAGCTGATGGAGAAAAACGGAGATAACACTTGAAATCTGTGACCTCAAATAAGTAAAAAAATTTTTATTTTTTTTTTTGTTAGGACCAGCACTCAGGGAACTAATGCCTACTAATGCATTGCATTGTGTTGGAACTAGGAAAATAGGTTATGAGAAGGAGGAAAGAGGGAGTAGTGCTTGTGAACATTCGACTTGAACTTATTCATGTTGTAAGTGAGAGGGAAGACTTCAGCAGGAAGGTTATTCCACATACGAACAGTCCGGCCAAAAAACGAATTTTCCCTGTAATGCGTTGTACGATTCACAGACCAATCGACCACAAAAGGATGGGCTCTTGAGGAAAAACGTGTATTACGAACAAAGCTATGGGTTTCGGGAACCAAATCCCTAATTTCATCAGAACACATCCCGTTGTAGTAACGATAAAATAGGCAAGTACAACCCACATTGCGACGGTGCTCAAGGGAGTCAATAGAATTGGATACCCTACTGTCGCCGATGAGAACCTTCGCCCTCTCCTGCACGCGGTCGAGAAGCTCCAAAATAGACTTTGAAGCACCGGCCCACACATGAGAGTTGTATTCCATTCGCGGTCGGATATAGGTGGTATAAATAGTAAGGAGATCAGATGGAGTGAAGTATATCTTACACCGTTTCAAAAAACCGAGGCACTTGAATGCTTCTTTCGACACCTTAAATATATGTTCAGTCCATCGGACATCACATTGTATCCTCATGCCCAGAACATCAAGAGATTCTGTTTCCTCAATATTTATACCACCCATACATACAGATGAGGCACCTTGATCCGTCGCGCGTTTATGCGTCAGTACGCAACATTGGATCTTTCGGGCATTAAACTCGACCCTATTCGCACGACCCCATTCTGAGATTATGTCTAGGTCACGGCCAAGCGTATCATTCATGTTCTGTCTCATAGCACAAACATCGGACACGCCTGGTCTGTAACCAAATGAATACGAATGGCAAAGGTTGCTGTCATCTGCAAAAGAATAGATAGGGTTGGAAGTTTGACATAAGAGGTCATTTAGAAAAATAAGAAATAGAGTAGGAGAAAGAACGGAGCCTTGCGGTACCCCTGAATGAATCTTGAACTCGTTTGATGAAACCCCATCTATAACAACCCGTATAGTGCGATCTCTGAGAAAGCTCGATATAAATCGAGAGAAATTATCACCGACACCAAATGCAACAAGTTTAGACAAGAGTGCACCATGCCAGACTCTGTCAAACGCCTTGGAAATATCTAAAGCAATTACCTTACTTTCGCCAAAATGGTGAATGGAACGACACCATTTTTCTGATAACAGGGCCAGTAGGTCTCCAGTAGAACGACCTCTACGAAAGCCATACTGGCGGTCGCTTAGTAGGTGATTTGACTCTAAAAATTCTACAAGATGGTGATTTACCATACTCTCCATAACTTTGGAAAGTGCCGAACAAATTGCAATTGGGCGGTAATTTTCAGGGTTATTAGCCACTCCTTTTTTAGGAATTGGCGTTACATTAGCAACTTTCCAGCAGACGGGAAATTCACCAGCATGGTATAAAGTGCTGAAAAGATTTGCTAAGGGACGAGCTAGCGTCGAAGAGCACTGCTTCAAGACCAGTGCATGTATACCATCCGGGCCAGGAGACTTGATTATGTTGAGATCCGCAAGAACCTTTTTAACAGCACGAGCCCGAAAATTTTTTTTTGGCATAGTTACGGATACTTTTTCGAGTTCGGGTAGTGGTTGATTGCTATCTGGTAAGTTAGAATTATTTGCAAATAATTCGGCAAAACAATTAGCCTTATCAACCAGGTTCGTGAATGTTTGGCTATCCTTTAAAAGAGTTGGTATTGAAGAACTAGCATTAACCCTTACTCTTTTAACGAATAATAATTCTACAGAATTTTGGGATAATTGGTCCATAATTTGCTATGGGTCCAGTTTAAATTCCCCTCCTAAAAATCATTTTAGTTCGGCTAAAACTGCTACGAATCATGATATTTTACTCAAGCGAGTTAAAATTTCTAAAAAGAAAAGCATAAAACTTTCTGATTGTCGGTTATTTAAGACTTATATGTCTAAGGCCGGGGTTTTGAGATGTGGATTAAGTTTAACGTAGTCTAAAACTCGGATTTTGCCGGTGAAATGTGATTTTTTTCATTAGTTCATTAAAGATCAACATTGTAAGCAAAACTAAGCTGTCCCGTCAAAATTTTTTATACAAATTTGGCTATATATATATATATATATATATGTTCCTCTAACTCCCACTGGAGCATAGGGCGCCAAAATTTGGCTATGGCGGCACAAATCTGTTTTCAGATTAACTAAACCTAGTTTAACTGAAATCTCAAAAACCCAGCCTAAGCCGCAAACGTCCGTTTTTATAAAGATTAATTAAAAATATATAGATATCGTATAGAGCCCACTCCTGAAATTTTCGAAATGTCCGTGGAGGGTATCACAGATTCGGCATTGCCGAATATACCACTCAAACTTGCTTTATACATTCATGCTATAGCCTTAAGGATCTTGTAACTGGATATCTGATTTTGTATGTTTGTGTATTTTTATATAAATTTTTAATTATAAAACTTTATACTTTATTTCAGTTGAGCGAAGAAGAAGAGATGCACAAACATTACATTCGTCTAAAAATTAGAATCTTCTGAAACTTTATTTTGTAATTAACTTTTTAAATTTTTTTTATATTCTTAATTTTAGACAGCAACAAAACAAGTTAATGTAATCATTTACATATTAAGGGTTCATTATTCTCTTCTTTTTTTAAAATAAATTGGCCAACGTTATGAAAATTGCAAAAAAAAAAAATGTTAATGAAACGAAATTTTTTCGCTCCTCGTTGCTGATATTTAAACTTTTCAAATCCTCTTAATTTATGTAAATAATTAAAAAGCTAAATTAACTCCAAATAACACTTGAGCAACCAACAGCTATTTCGATTACATTTTGCTGGTCATGAGATTTATGCGAATATAAAAGGAAAAGTTTCACTACTGCAAATTCTCTGATAGAAATTTCAAATGAATTTTAAAAATTTTAGCAGGATGTATAAAATTTGCAAAAGAAAAAATAAATGGAAAATGAAAAATAAGTGTACAAAAGTTTTATAATTTTTATTCATTTAATTGAAGCAAAGTTATCGCCATTAAAAGTAATCAATATTTAATAAACGAGCGTTTTTTTTTTGTATTTAGTGAGCTCAGGTCGAGGGTGCTTCTCCAGATAAGGAGCTTCTAACGGGTGTGGTAGTCTATAATTTTATTTTAAAAATATTTGATTACTAAGATTGAAATAGGGGTAAAAAAGGTGAGGGAAATTTTTTCCACTCAGAATGAAAAGGTAATCAAGCAAAACCTTTTTCTTTGGACTTACCATTCCTTAAGTTTGATTTATTTTTTGGAATTTGAAACTTACCTGGAAAGATAAGAAAAAAGTTTAAATATAATTATGTATATAAAAAGAAAATATATAAATTAGAGCGACTCAAAAAAAGTGATTTTGTTACCCCTCTGCAAATAAAGGTTGATATGTTTTATGATGATTTACAAAATATTTTGGCTCTAGCGTTGACCATCCGTGAGCTGGACCATTTTAAAAAAAGGTCTTTTTTCAGTTTTTCGAATTTTTTTGTACTTGGATGCAAGACGAAATAAATAAAATTTGGTATCACTTACGACCTACTAATTGAGATATTAAGCTAAATACATATTTTCGTTTCGGGTTTTCATACAAATTCTACGTATGTGGAAGTAATGTTCTGCTTTTCAAATTGAATCTGTTTTAAAATAATGTTAATTTATTTATTTTTTGTAATTACATATTCACATAAAACGCGAAAATCGCGATATATTTTATCTATTTTATAATATTTTAATTTATAATATTATACTTAAAAATATCAAAAACTCTTTTCGATGATACCAAATTGTATTTATGTCGTCTTGGAGCAAAGTACAAAAAAAATCGAAAAACTGAAAAAAGACCTTTTTTAAAAATGGTCCAGCTCATGGATGGTCAACGCTAGAACCAAAATAGTTTGGGAATCATCATAAAACATATCAAGCTTTATTTTCAAAGGGGTAACAAAAACACTTTTTTCAACTCCATACAATGTGAGTCGGTCTAATATAAATATATAAAAATCGTGTGTCATTAAAAATTACTCTATTCTAAACAGTTAAAAACTTTCAAGCTCATAAAATGTGCACTACATTTTGATTTTGGTTTCTGATAGTACTTTTTAAAACTTGCAAAGCCCCGGTTGGGTTCTTCTGGCCCAGTTCGGATTTAGATTTTATTGCATCATAAATATTTTTAACGCAGCCTGGGGTACTGACTTGTTAGAGAAAAATCTCATCTATTTCCTCAGCCGGTGGTTCCGATTGTCTGTTTAATGTTAAGCCTACTTCTGACTTCTAGTCCGACTGGACCATGTTAATACATGACGCCTGGGGGTTGGTGCGTTTCATCTCACTAAGTAGAATGAGTTGTTTATCCGATCACTCAGCGGAATAACTTGGTCAAACATCTTTGCGTCTGGAGGAAATGCCGACAACAAATATTAAAAATCCGTGACAAGTGTGAATACCCACGGATCAACCAATATGAACAAATAGAAAAAATAAATAAAATAAAAAAAAAGTACTTTGCTTCAGATACAAAAGAGATATTCCGTACGGTATACCGAGATATCACCGTGTTAAAATATAGAAAAATTATAAAAATCCACCTTGAGCAAAAAAAATTTGTATGACCATTAAATTATTAATGCCAACTTGACAAAACTAATGATGCAGAAATTCTTAGCCCCTACTTTCACGTAAAATTGTCAGAATTGAGTCCCAAATAAATGAGCTGAAAAATGTTGTACTGTGTTATTTTCAGCGCTTCTCACATTAAAATTTCTTTGTAATGGGTGATTCAAATAGAGATAAATTTTTCAATAGCCTTTTTTTGACAGATCACGTGTGAGTCGTGTCATGCTGTCATGTTTTTTTTTGTTTAGTATTGTTTGGCATTTCATAATGGAAAGACTTACGCCTGAACAACGTTTACAAATCGTTCAACTTTATTACGAAAATTCACGTTCCGTGAGGAATGTGTTTCGTGCATTTCGCTCAACTTATAGTCAACATAATCGGCCTACTGAGCGTACTATTCGCAACACCATCACCCATTTTGAGACCCAGCATTCATTATTGGATAATATTCGACCGCATAGACCACGTCCAGCACGTTGTGAAGAAAATGTAGCGGCCGTAGCTGAGAGTGTACACGAAGACCGTAGATAGTCGATTCGGCGCCGTTGGCAGCAACTCGGACTGACGTATGGAACGACTTGGCGCATTTTACGTCGAGATCTTAAATTGAAAGCGTACAAAATACAGCTTGTGCAACAACTGCAGCCGCTCGACCTTCCCAAGCAACATCGCTTCGCTCTATGGGCTCTTGAAAAGTTCCAAAAAGATCCGACGTTTTCAAGGCAAATTTTGCTCAGCGATGAGGCCCGTTTCTGGCTTAATGGGTATGTAAACAAACAAAATTGCCGCATTTAGGACGAAGAGAAACCTGAAGAAATTCAAGAACTGCCTTTTCATCCAGAAAAAACAACGGTTTGGTGGGGTTTGTGGGCCGGTGGAATCATCGGTCCATATTTCTTTAAAAATGATGCCGGTGCAAACGTAACCGTCAATGGTGACCGTTATCGTGCCATGATAACCGACTATTTGATGCCTGAAATTGAAGCTCGTGATCTCGGCGACATTTGGTTTCAGCAAGACGGCGCCACTTCCCACACATCGCATCAATCAATGGATTTATTGAGAGAACACTTTGGTAAGCACATAATTTCACCGTTAGACTTCTACCTGTGGGGATATGTAAAGTCTAAAGTTTATGCGGACAAACCCGCTTCGATTCAGGCCTTGGATGAAAACATCACGCGTGTCATTCGCCAGTTACCAGTCGAAATGCTCGAACGAGTCATTGGACTCAACGGATGGACCATCTGCGACGTAGCAACGGCCAACATTTGATAGACATAATCAAATGCCAAAGAATGTTCTTTCAAATGACAATAAACATTCCCCATTAAATTTGAATTTTCTGTGTTTTTTTCTTTAAAAAGGATCACGCTTTAGTTGTTGGAAACGTGGTAAAAGAATAAAAAAGTTTAAATTTTTTCTTTCTTTTTCAATGACAGTATTGACGGAGTTTCCCTATCCTCTTAAGGAAGAATGTTTTTGTTTATAAATAAAAGGAAAACAAAAAAATTAGGTTAACGATTTCGGGATTGAATAAATCCCGGGATACGGGATTCGCTGACTCCTGAAAAACCGGGATTTCGGGATTAGCAGCCCTAGTTGTTACCAAATTGATTTTGCAATAAATCGATTGCTAGGCACGTTGTATTTTTAGTTGCGTCGTCTTGTTATAGCCAAATGTCGTTTATGTTGACATTCTAAGCTATCAAACCTTAGTTATCGTTATCGAAAGTTCTCCTGCAGCTAAAAAAAAAACCATCCGATATTTATTATGCGTCTTGAACTAATTTTGGAGTGAACTTGGTAGCATTCTTTTAAAATGCTCTCCTTTTGTTTCATCGCCAACGTTCTTAGTAATTTTGTAATTAAATTAAATTTAGTGCCACCGAAAAGAATAAAAGGCACGGTGCGAAACACAGTGACTTTAACAATAAAAATTGTTTTGCTTCTACTGAAAATTTTGAAATTTCGCGTTGATACCTTTTTGTTGATCAAGTGCGTTATGTACAATTTTGTCAATTTTGTTACAGTAATGCCACTCTTTTAAACTTAAAAACGCTGTAGGAGAAGCTATTGAGGTAATATTGTGAACTAGACAAAAAGTTAAAAAAAATATTCTAAAGACATCAAAAGATATTTCCGTCTGTTTCAATTTGCATTTACTTAAAATTATTCATCATTTTAAAAACAAGATCTGTGGGATCTGTATTGACTATTTCAATGCCAAAAAGCCGAAAAAATCCTGTTAAGTAGTTTGCAAAAAATAATAGCACTTAAAGAATGAGTAAGAGTGCTATATTAGGCTATGTCGAATCTTATATACCCTTCACCATCCCATTAAAAAAAATTTGTGTTTTTTGAAGCACTTAAGAGAAAAATCTTATAATCGAGCGCTTAAATAAAAGAGCTCTTATACAGCAGTAAAAGATAACGAATGAAATATACAAAAAGCTGCTATTTTAGTGCTGACAACGAAGAAGGTTTTAAAGCGAAAAAAATAAAAATATATTATGGTTAACGAAAATCCTTGATAAAAGCCATTTAAACCAGTAAAAGCAAAACATCAATGAATATGTTAATATAGTTAGCCCTTAAAATATCACTTTAGAAGTGCTTTATTTGCATGTTTTATTATGTTAAAAGAAGCTCTTATTGTCAGCAGACGATAGTCCTCCAAACCGGGAACACACATAAAAATCTGGCATCCCATCAGTTTGAAGCGATTTGAGGTATGGATTCATACATAAAACCTGCTCCTTTTGGAGCGGTCGTGCTCGATGAGAAAAGACGTGTTTCTTTTAACTCCGCATACGGTTCTTTTTTTTAACATAAATTAATTAATAATATCAGTGTAACAAGCGAATTTGGACGCTCAATATAAAAGTGAACAAAAGAATAATTATAAAAAAATTAAGAAAAAAAAAAAAATACAAGTAAAAAAAAATATACTTACATATGTATGTATGTACGTACGCACATACATACTTGCAAATAATCTGTGCAAAAAAATATTTATTCTTTTTTTCTTTTATTATCTCGGTGTAACAACATTATACATAATAAAAAGAGCACAGTCAACAAAAAAAATAAAAACAAAAAAAATAAAAAAAATAAAAAAACGGTGAAAAAAACAAAAACAACTCTATATGAGTAATAACAATGAAACAACAACAAAAGTAAATGATATTCATGCTAGTGAAAGCAATGTGGAAATAAACACAACAACAGAAAACAATACAAGCGTTACCACTGTTACCATAATCCCAAACATAGACGCAATGTTAAACAAACAAGAAAAAAGTTGTCAAAAACCACAAGTGCAAGTTGGTATGGATAGATATATAACAGTGCTTAAACGTGGTCGCAGCCCTGCCTCTTCAGCTGTTGCCTCTGCCTCGAAAGTTCCATCTTTTGATAGAATAAACTCGCAAAATCGTTTTGCAATTCTGGAGGATGAATCTTCTGAAACACCCAACGTCATAAAATCGTCGAAGCCACCCCCGATATATCTTAGAGAGCAAAACTCAAGTGAGCTAATAAAAAGTTTAATATCGGTGATAGGTGAAAATTCGTTTTACGTAGCTGCAATCAAGCGTGGTAATATTAACGAAACAAAAATACAGATTAATAATGAGAATGATTTTCGTAAATTAATTAATAAGTTTGAAGCACTTAAAAAAAGCTTCTATACTTACCAGCTGAAAAGCAGCAAAGGTCTGCAGGTTGTGATAAAGGGCATTGACTCATGCGTGGACCCAGACGAAATAAAAACATTTTTAGAAGAAAAGGGTTTCAAAATTAAAAATGTTACAAATATTAAAAATAGGGAAAAAAATCCCCAACCACTATTTCGAGTGGAGTTAGAGCCCGGCGACGTTAAGCTAAAAAAAAATGAAACGCATCCCATTTACAGCTTAAAATACATCCTGTACAGGAAAATAACGATAGAAGAGCCGCACAAAAGAAATGGGCCTGTTCAGTGTTTAAACTGCCAAGAATTTGGTCATACTAGGGCATACTGCTATTTACCCCCTGTTTGTGTCGTATGTGGAGAACTACATGGTACCGTTCAGTGTGATAAGTCAAAAAATGACCCTAATGTAAAAAAATGTAGCAACTGTGGTGGTAATCACACTGCCAACTATAGAGGATGTCCGGTATATTCTATTGTCAAGCGTTCTGTTGGACAGAAACTTAATCCCCCTCAAACGCAGGCAACTTATCAAGAAAACACTAACGGCGTTCAAATACCGCAGCCAAATAATAACAGAACCTCGTACGCTAATGTCTTAAAATCTAATCATATGCCATTGCAAGGTGATTTACCAAATAATGACGAAATTCCCACTTCTAATTTAACACGGCTAGAAAAAACCATGGAAACATTAGTGCAAACCGTTAACAATTTTACCAACACAATGGGTAACATGATGCAAGAAATGTTAAGAATGCAATCGATGTTATTGCAAGCTGTACTAAATAAGCCATGAACTGTCTAAAAATTTGCTTTTGGAACGCAAACGGCATCCGCCAACATAAAAATGAACTAGAATACTTCCTTAAAAATAAACAAATCGATGTTATGATGGTTTCTGAAACTCATCTGACCTCGAGAAATACGTTTAAAATCAATGGTTATATATTATATGATACCAAGGACCCTCGAGGTAGAGCTTGTGGAGGTTCTGCCATTTTGATAAAAAACCGAGTAAAACACTACTTAATGTGTGATCATCGTGAAGATTATCTCCAAGCAACGACCATTTGCGTCGAGGAATTAAATCGAAACCTAGTTATTTCATCAATATATTCACCACCTAGATTTTCAATATCAGAAAGCCAATATAATAAATACTTCAAAGCATTAGGACCCTGCTTCCTGGCTGCTGGCGATTATAACGCTAAACATACTTTCTGGGGGTCACGACTTATTACGCCTAAGGGTCGTGTTTTGTTTAACACAATTCGTAAAATGGATCTAAATGTGATCGCGAGCGGTGAACCAACATATTGGCCTACTGATCAGCAAAAAGTTCCAGATGTCATAGATTTTGGAGTGGTTAAAAACATCCCCGCAGAAACGATTTATGTTGAGGCTTCCTTAGAATTATCTTCCGACCACACACCTACAATTGTTACTATAATGATTCCAAATAGAATCGTATCGCCGTCTGGGTACTTATCCAAATCACCCTCACAAATAAATTGGTTAAAATATAAAAAATATCTTAGTGCCCATTGCACAGAAAATATTCCGCTTAGCACACCGGAGAGCGTGGATCTCGCTATTGTTAATTTTGACAGTTATCTCAAACTAGCTGTTCAACATTCCAGCACAACCCTCAAAAAAACCAAAAACAATATCATATATTCTGTAGATGTCGAGCGTCTATTGACTGAAAAAAGGAGAGTTCGAAGAGAGTGGCAATTGCACAGATCCCCCCAACTTAAGACTTTATTAAAAGACTGCACAAAAAGGCTAAAAAAGTTACTGCAGTCCCAAAAAACTGCATCCTTTGAAAAATATCTTAAGGAACTTGATGCAACTCCACAATCAGACTACTCATTATGGCGTGCAGCTAGAAATCTTAAAAGACCAGTTATCACTAAACCACCATTAAGAAACTTAAACGGAAGTTGGGCAAGAAATGATATAGAAAAAGGAAATCTTTTTGTTAATCATTTGAAAACCGTATTTACCGCTCACACATCTCTCGATATGGCGGTCGAGTTACCACCTGTTGCTGTTAGAGCAGCTGTTCCACTAAGATTTGAGATAAGAGAAATCGAAAAGGCTATTCATGATTTAAACCCGAAGAAAGCCCCTGGTTTTGATAAGATCAGTAACAAAATGCTTTTGGAGCTACCCAGCATAGCAAAGAAAATTATTCTCTTTATTTTTAATGCTATTTTACGCCTTGAATACTACCCTCAGGAATGGAAAGTATCATTAGTTACCATGATACCTAAATCAGGAAAGGATCCTACAAAAGTTGAGTCATATAGACCTATAAGCTTATTGTCTAATATATCAAAGCTGTTTGAGAAGCTGTTAGTGTCAAAATTAACCCCAATTTTAAATGTAAATAGATGTATTCCAAACCATCAATTCGGCTTTAGAAGAGAACATAGCACAATTGAACAAACCCATCGTATAGTAAACGCCATAAGAAAAACCTTTGAAGAAAAAAAATATTGTTCCGCCCTCTTCATCGATGTTTCTCAAGCTTTTGATAAAGTCTGGCATGAAGGCTTATTACATAAATTGAAGCTAAATTTACCAGTAAACACACACAAGCTGTTAGAAAGCTACTTAGTCGGTCGAAAGTTTATTATTAAAGAAGGTGCTTTTATAAGTTCTCCTCAGCCAATTGACGCTGGAGTCCCTCAGGGAAGCATCATGGGCCCACTGTTATACCTAATATATACCTCAGACATGCCAACAAACAACCACACCCTAACTTCAACATTTGCTGATGATACAGCTTTTTTAAGCGTGCACGAAAACTGTCATGAAGCTTCTCGCTACTTGCAGGATCATATATTTGAACTGGAAAAGTGGTTAAAACAATGGAGAATAAAGGTTAATGAGCAAAAATGCGTACATATAACATTCACCTTGCGTCGGGAGTCATGTTCCCCTATTAAAATCAATAATCAATTAGTGCCCCAACAATCGCATGTAAAATATCTCGGAATTCATCTAGATCGGCGTTTAACATGGAAATGCCATATAGAAGCAAAACTAACACAAATGAAACTAAAAGCAATTCAACTTAATTGGCTTATTGGAAGAAACTCTGTTCTTAGTCTCGATTGTAAACTTCTACTTTACAACTCTATCTTAAAACCAATTTGGTGCTACGGTATTCAGTTATGGGGCACTGCCTCGGCTTCTAATATCGAAAAAATTCAAAGGCGACAAAATAAACTTCTTCGAATAATCACAGCCGCTCCCTGGTATGTTAAAAACTCAAATATTCACAAGGATCTCAATGTGCCGTTAGTAAAAACTATTATTACGAACTATGCAGTAAAATATTTAAAAAGACTTGAGTCGCACCCAAATCCACTAGCTCGAAATATTTTAAATTACAGCGGCCACTCTAGATTAAGGAGAAGAGATACAGCAGGACTCATCAGACAAGAAGAGCGCTAAACATCTACATATGTGAACAGAAACCGTGAAGAGAAAAATTTTCGTCTAGCATTGGCAGGACAAAAATAAAGTATTAGTATAAGATTTGATTAATTATTGTTAGTTCATATTTAATATATGAAGATTCAATAAATAAATACTGCAAAAAAAAAAAAAAAAAAAAAAAAAAATTTTTTCTGGAATGGTGCAATAAGAAAAGAGAGTTATATAAATACTTTTTTTAAAATATAAATGATTTTTTTTCCACTCCTACTTCTCCAATTTGGAAACGTTGGCTATTGCCGTTCTCCATATATATATATATTAAATCTATAATGTCTTTGTATGCAAGGTGCCACGCCCACTCCAAATTTGGAAAATGTTTGGCCTACCGCTTTTGAGCTATAAGAAAACCATTTTATACCGTGCCCACTATGCCAATCCAACGAAAATTTTGTGGGATGTTGTGTATTGTTAACCGAGATGTTTGTACCCAATTTGAAAAATATAGCTCTTTTCTTTCCAAGATATACATGAATTTATAATGTCTTAGTATAGGAAGGGACACACCCACTTTTCCAATCCCGCCCATTTTTTAAGAGAGGTTCAGTATTGATAAACAAGGAAACAACAACAGCAAGGGATTAATGGGTAAAATTGGAGCCAGTCATGGTTTTTGGCTCGCATCTCAGTCATTTATGGACCGATGTGGCTGAATTTCAATAGCAGGCTTTAACGGAGTATACATGACATAAAATATATAAAAACAAATTTCCATAATTTCTGGAGCCTTTGGGAAACCCATTTCAACATACAGACGGACGTCGTTTAATAAACTTCGCTTCTCATAAGGACTATACTTTATAGGGTCAAAGATCAATATCGTAGAAATTACAAACGGAATGACAAGCTCATATATACCCTTTTACCTTCGGTGAAGGGTATAATAAACCCCATTTATTTAAAATGACAGAAAAACCAACAACAACAAAAAAAAAACAGCAGCGAAACAATATAGATATTACAGTAAAAGTAAAAAAAATGCAAGAAATCACATTAAATCGCCTTGATTTTCTGTTATTTGCCAAATTGTCAAGAATAAATACCTGACAGCAAGAAGTAATGCGAACAATAACAACAACAACAATATGGAAATGTTAGTGCCAAGTATGTGGGTTGTGCATTTAAGTGTGTAACGGAGAAGTACATGGCACAACAAGTGGAATCCTTGATTTAACAAATTATCAAAATACCCAACAACAACAACATGAATGACAAATACACATACATATGGGTACTACCACAGAAAATTTCTCTTTTTAGCACGTTACTTTACTAAGGAATTAAGCTTGTATTTTGGACCCATGTTGTTCAAATTTTTCCATCTTTGACTTAATGTAAAGCTATTTGTGCTTTAAGCCAAAATAAAAAAGAAAATAATAAAAAAAGTTTGACTTAATGTAAAGCTATGTGTGCCTTAAACCAAAATAAAAAAGTAAATAATAAAAAAGTTAAATAATATATAAATTATTCTTTGATAAACAAGTTAAAATGCTTGCTGGCGTAACGTGGCAAAAAGTAGACTTTTTTTTGGAAATGCCCATATATTAAAATCAATACAACCTTAACTCAATAATAATAAAAATGCAAAAACCCACGTGTGGATTTAGTAAGAATAACTTATATACATATTTAAGAAGGATAGAGATATAAATCTTCACATACACGGAACACACACACGCATATACAATAACATCTTATATATTTATAACAATAACAACAAATTACGATTCTTTAATAATCAGAAAATATATTTATCTGCACATTATTTATCTCCAAATGTATGTTAAAGGAGGAGGTAAGAGATGCTGTAAAAGACTAATTTTCTGATTGATAGTCCTTTTGCAACTAAAGTGCTAAAATTAATTTTCAAGTTTTTGCTTAGTTTGTTTTCTCTTATAGTATTTAAATATTTATTAAACCAAATTTCAATGAATTAAATTTTAATTCCTAAGAGACTTTTACGGCCAATTTTTATGTTTGATGTTAAATCACATTTATATATATTTAAAATCGTTTTGAATACAAAATTCTGTTCTTGACTGAACACTTAAATGAAACTTAATTCTCCAAGCTGGTACATTTAAATTCAATTTAAGTTTCCATTGTGTGTAACTTAGCAAGATGGCCTCATTATCAGAACACTACAACCACAACAGGCAAAGCAATAACGGGCAAAAGTTCCTTGATACCACCTTTTCATACCCTCCACCACCACTAGTGGTGAATGAAGGTATACTAAGTTTGTCATTCCGTGTGAAACTTTTTTATTATACATCTAAGATACATCCATAGAGTATATATATTCTGGTTCCTTGAGTGATTCTAAGTCGATTTAGCCATGTCCGTCTGTCTGTCCGTCTATTGAAAACACGTTCACTTTCGAAAAACGCAAAACAAAACCACAAACTTGGTCTCAAATTGCTTGTAGTTATCCTAAGCAGTTTGCGATTGAAATCAAGCAATATCGGTTTAGTAGGATCGGAGCTAGGAATCAAAATGTGGAACCACCACCCTAAAAAAATTGATAATTTTGATACAAAAACTAACATAAATGGTGGAATAATACACGGAATGATAAAAAGTTTTACATGAATTCGCCTAATACGACTGCAAATCATACTCTAAAATTTCGTGAATATCGGTACATAAATGATAGGCCCAATATAAGCCCTACTCGTGAAAACAGTTAAGTAATCCTTAAACCGTAATAGATAACGCTAGCATGCTTAAATTTGGTACGTCACAGTTTTATAGGACCAAAAATCAGAGTGTTAAATTTTTTGAACATCGGTCCATAATTTACACAAGGCCCCATATAAAACCTACTCCCGGAAAAGAACTTAGTACGCCTAAAACCGTAATAAATAACGCTATCATAATTAAATTCGCACTGTTCAGTTTTGTAGGACTAGAAATCCTGTAAAAATTGTTTAAGATCGGTCCATAATTAGCCTTAGCCCCCATATAAACCCTAATCCCGGAAAACAGTTTAGTACGCCTTAAACCGTAATTAATAATGCTATGATAATGACGTCACAGTTTTATAGGACGAGAAATCAAACTGCCAAAATTCCGTGAGGATCGGTCCATAGTTTATCCTAGGCCCCATATAAAGCCTACTCTCGGGAAACAGTTTATTGTGCCTAAAACCAAATAAAGCCCACTTTGGAAAAATAATTAAATTTGCCTAAAACCATAATAGATATAGATATTGCGGTAAAATTTCTTCCAACTTAGATTCATATGGCCAGAAAAAATATCATGCAATTTTGTGAAATTCACTGTTAACGCTAAAACTAATGAAACTGCTGTATTGAAATTTATTCTTATTTATTTTTTGTAATACCAGAAATCAGTCTTCAGAATTTTGGGATGATTGGTTCATAACTTACCATAGGTCCAATACAAATTACCCTCCTAAAAATCAATTTAGTTCGGCTAAAACTTTTACGAATCATGATATTTTATTCAAGCCAATTCAAAGTTCTAAAAGAAACGCATAAAACTTTCTTATTGTCGGTCAATAATTTAATTCAGGTCTAAACCGCCACCAATTTTAACACTGGCGTTCGTTTTTGTGAAGCTTAGCTAATAATATAAATGTATTTATCATATAGAGCCCTCTCCTGTCGGTGGAGGGTATCAAAGATTCGGCGCATCCGAATATAGCACTTTAACTTGTTAATAAATCCAGTTTTTTTAGTATATTTTTTTTCATGCAGACGTTCGTTTTTGTGAAGCTTAGTTAAAAATATATATGAATTTATCATATAGAGCCCTCTCCTGTCGGTGGAGGGTATCAAAGATTCGGCGCATCCGAATATAGCACTTTAACTTGTTAATAAATCCAGTTTTTTTAGTATATTTTTTTTTGTATTTAGTAGTGCTACCTTACACTTTTATCTTAATTAAATAAGACTTTTTAATAACAATGAAAAAAGCAAACTTTATTTAAATACGGCTTAAGTTTATATGGCAATTAACAAAATATAGATTTAAAAACAAAATATAGATTTAAATACTATCCCAAAAATTCAGTCAGTCCATTCATAGACAACAGTAAAAATTTTTTAATAAAATAAACAATGTTGAACAAAATGACAACTAAATATCCCTTAGGCCCGCGCACTGGCAGAGAAAGCGAAGACAGTTAATAACTTTTTTTTTATAAAAAAAAAAAATTTATAAATTTTATTTTATTCAACCTTTACTTTAAAAATTGTTGTGTAATTTATTGAGCTTGAGGTTTTTTTCTTTCTTATAAAATTTTTTATATAAAAAAGAAAAAAAAAAACCTCAAAATCAATAAATTAAACAGCAAATAAAAAAATTTTTTTCCGAAATTCCGGACCGTTTGTATAGACCGATTTAGATAAGTTTTGAAATCGAATAAAACTTGTAAATATAAAAGATTTACATCAACCCTCTCTTTTTTAAAAATATTAATTTAAAGAGTCCTTGAGGGGACTTAATGATATTAAATTTTAATTCTCCTTTCTTGTTCCGTATGGCCACGCTCACTCCTATTCCGGTAGTCATATTTTCAACATTTAATAAACTGCAAAATACAAGTATAAACCCCAAGTTTCATTTTCCAACATTATTCCAGTCATTAAAATGGGAGTTATGTGAAACAATCAACCCCTTTGGTCAATTATATACACCCTAGTAGACATGGTCCATGATTGTATTACATCCGACCATGTTGTAAGTAGTCCATTTTATCTAAAATGGTGAAATATTTATTTTAGGATCGCCATGAAATATTTAAATAAAACCACAAATTTTTTTAAACACTTTTACAATTACATTTTCTTTACTTTATTTATTAATTATTTATATCAAAGTATATTTTGCAATTCAGTTTTAGGCGGGACCGCCGCTTGTGCGACTGTCCGCTTTAAGTGTTATATTATGATTGTTCTTATTATGAATCTTTTCAATATATTCTTAAGCTTAATTACTTAACATACACTAACACTAATGCAATAAAAAAAACAACTTAAATTGTAATTTTTAAGTAATCGCTGAGAATATGCTGACTCACATATTCTCAGCGATGGGATTGGCTAATATGGACCTTTTAGCTTCAACAAAGTGTGAAGCTCGTGTTACATACAGAAGGTATGGTAACAACTACTAGTCAAACATACTACAATGGATCATGTAGTCCAATATTATTTGCAGGGATAGTCGGCTTAGAGTGCAAACCTGCTAAATCTATTTTTACATTACAGAGCTTTTCGTTTACCATTTTTAGTCACATTAGCGATATGGTCCATTTTATCTAAGAAAATTTAATAGAATATTTACGTTATAGTCCATTTAGCGATATAAGCACATTTGCCATATCTTCCGTGTATCAGCGCCTAGCAAAGACAAAAGTTAAGCAAATTATTAGTGTTATAGTCACATTAGCACCATTATACTTTGTATTAATACATGTCAAAAACTTCAGTAATGTGTAAAAGTATGATAGTGTGAATGCAATGTGTTATGAAAGTGACAAGTATTACAAAAAAGAAACATTTGAAATCCCATACGACTTCATTGTTTTTTAAAATTTTTCTAAACGCTAATACTTTTCATTGGATCAGGGTTGCATTTTAACAAAAACGTGTGTGACTACAAATTGTAATGTGACATTAGATTTTTTGACAGTCACAACAAAGCTCATTAGATTTCTATCTCACAAAGTATTATGGAATACGTAAGAAATGTGTGATAGTGTAAACTAGCCTTAAGCAACAGCTGATAACTAACCATATGTCAAAATGGAATACCGTTCTGTTAGTTGTGGGGAACCTTTCATAAATTTTATAATTCTCCCTTAGAGTAATGAAATTTAAAACGCTTTTGAATTATGACATTATAACACACAATTTAAAATAAAAAACAAAATAGAATGAAATGACATCATATTATTTTGACACTCTGATAATTTTTTTACTACAGTGTTGAATTATTTTGATACAACGCTTAAAGTATTGTATTGTTGTATCCGTTTTCAAAATAAGACCACCTTGTATGAATTCGCCTTGCCCATCATTTTTTATTTTCTATATTCACATAAATTGATTATATTCGGATTAGGTTATATGTCTCAAAGTGGCGCATATACGATATAGTCCACGATTTGGCTGAAACGAAAGGATGTGACTATAAGCGATAAGTACTGTATGTAACATTTAAATACCGTTCGAAAGATAAAGAGACGCCGCATTGACTACAAAAAAACTTTTACTCCAATTCGGGATTCTATAGAATATTAGAAAATAACGAAATATATATGGGATTGCTGCTTAAGCTAGAATTAGAAAATATTAGCAGTTATTTGTCTGCCCTGTAAAATTTGCTAGGCATAAGTCAGCAAGTTAGCACTCTAAAGCTATGTTCACATTATGAGTAATTGTCATGTGGAATGTCACTTTTCTACACATATGTAATTCCATATGTATGTCAAAATTTGAGTAATACATAAGGTTTATAATTTCCATGTTCAAATGTTGGTTTGTAAATTACATTTGACATAACCTACCAAGAAAAAAAATCTTAAAACAGCTGAGTGGTTATATGTACAAAAATTAATAATTTTTAGCTGATGTCAGATGCTTTGTTACTTGAAAATAGAACTAGTTCTAAATCAAAAATGTCATATGTACTGTACACAGAGAAATAACACATGATAGTATTTGGAGTTGTTCAGACGATATGTACAAATTTGACATGTGAAAAAGTGACAATCCACATGACAAATACACATAGGCCCTAATCATGTACAACGCAGCGCAACGCCACAGAACTAACGCAACGCCAAAGAATAACATTGAAAGCACAAACAATGTCATAAATATTTTGTAATTTTGTTGTTGCTTTCTACAGAAATTCACATTGCGTTTTAAAATTTCAAACGCTCCATTGCTTGTGTCGTTGAAAATTTTAAAACGGTACATGAATTTCTGTTGAAAGCAACAACAAAATTACAAAATATTTATGACATTGTTTGTGCTTTCAATGTTATTGTTTGGTGTTGCGCTGCGTTGTACATGATTAGGGCCATAATGTGAACATAGCTTTAGCCAATGACATTGATTATCTTTGCTTTCAACAGCTGCATAAAACGGATCAACGCATGAACGCTTGACGTGGACCTCCAGCTTAATGCACAAAAACCCTTTAGAGCATATTTATAGAAGAGCTTAGTAAAGATATGGACATATTTAATACATTTTTAATACTCAACGAATTTGTAAGCTAAACTATACAACAGCTAAATTTATGTTCACTTAGTTAAGCAAATCAACTAATAATTCCACTACGACCTAGAATTTGTCGACATCGTGTCTCTGACTGGTATTTCTATGTTTGAAATAACGTTATGTCTTGATTGTTTGTATTATAGAATAACGTTGCATAATACAAGGCCTATAAAGACTTACATATGTGGTTGTCATAAAAAGAAAATAAAAGTAACTTATTCTCAATACGTTCGACCTTGACTTACTTTGTTTAGATTTCATATTTTTTTCTACTTTCAAAACAAAAGCCTTTAAATGAACAATGCTACCAGCAATCAAAGAGGATTTTTCACACGAAACCCATTAGCAAAACATAATTTGATCTTGGCACACAATCTAAAAAGTGACACTAACCATAATTGCACTTGAAACAAACAATTTGTAAATAGAGTGCGCTAATAGTCGCCTTTGACCTTCTTCAAATGTGCTCTTAATGCTTTTTTGCTTGCATTCATTACTTTCATACAATTGTAATGAAATATACAGAAGCAACAGCAACAACAGAATTCAGAAGAATAGAAAAGGAACGAGAACGGAAACTGACAAGATATTTGTGACATTTTATGTGACATATTTCATAATGAGACTACAAAACAACCACAATTTCTAATTCTATTCTATTTTTTCTTCCATTTCGATGTTATTGTACTTTTTTTTATCTAACACTGTTTTTATTTGGATTCTTACTTTTATTTTTCTGTTTCTTGTAGTTGTATCTTTAAGTTTTATAAAGGGTGATTTTTTTTGTGACTATTTGGGTTTTCAGTGTATATTTTTCAGTGTAAGAAAAAAGACTGGTAACATGTGGCAATGCCAAAAATTATCAGTAAGTGCTGGCTCACACTGTTCAAGTCTTAGCCGGCAAGTCTTGTGCTTTGAGGAGAGAAGGGAAAAGATAATACCATTTATTTTCCTCTCTCTCCTAAAAACTTAAGACTTGACGGCTAAACCAGCACTAAGGTTTGCCATTTCACCATGAATACACTAAAGCCCCTGTTAGCTGACAGTAACAGTAATGTTACCGTACAGTAAAAACGTAAGAAAAAGGCAACATTTCCACGACCCAAAAAAAAAATGTTTTTATTTTGCGAAGCACTAATGGTACAATTTAAAAAGTAAGCACACATTTATGCGCTACACAATAAGACATACAGAGATGCAGTAAGGTAAGTGAACGAATTCTTAATAAATTTAAAAAATATATATACAATTTGAACGAAGCAGGTTTGTAATTGAAGAATAACGGTAACAAAAAATTCAGTGTGCAAAGCAGATCGTTACATTCACCAATTTTTATATGCGCTGAATTAAGCGCTTTCTGTGTCAAAAATTTATTGCTTCAAAGCCATATAAAATTCATGACTTCCGTAAGCGGTATGGTAAGCGAAACTTTAACGTTTCTCCCTTACAAACCTGCTTCGTTGGAAGCTCCATTTTCAATTTGGGTAAAAATCTTTAAAAGGTAATTGGCAAGCGTTCATTTATTGTCCCAAATAAATGTTTCATTCACTTTTGCAAATTGTCTGCGTTTTTTTTTAATTCTTAAAACCGAAACGGTTAAAAAATTTCCCTTTACAATTCGTAAATCTGTGTATATTACATTTACAAATGTCCCTATTATTTATATGTACATCATATGTGCTTCTTATGTCTCTATTTCTATGTCAGTGTGAATACACGAATTTACAGTTAAATAATCAAATGTAACAGTAAAAAATTTGTATTCTGTATTTTTTTTTTTTTAATTTTATTTACTCATTCATCTTATAGGTACTGAAGAAAAAAAAAACAAAAACATGAAAGAAATGTATATGGAGAAACTTAAAATGCCTTCAACAAAAGAGAATAATAATCTTTTATTTTTGTTAACAAAAAACAAAACAGGAAAAATCACAACTTTTACTTAAATGTTTTTTTATTCTTGAATTCTTTCAGAGCTTGTTGCCTCTTTCACATCTTGTTTTTACATTTTAATAGTTTTTTTTTTACATTTTTTGTAACTATTCAATTCTCCTCTTGCATTTTTGTAGATGCATGTGGAAATTCAGTTAAAATTTACTGTAACTATGAGTTGAATAAGTTTCGGAAAATGTATCTAAAAGAAGTGGTTGTTGGTTGCACTGTAGCACTAACTGTCTATTTGTGAATTTCTTATTCTTACAGTGAATTTGTAAAAAAGCAACACAAAAATCCTTTCATTCTTTCACATATTCATGTGTACATTAATATGTATGGGTATGTGTGTATGAGTATCTTTTTTTTTTTTTGTAAGTAGGTGATGTGCTGTTTCCTTTTTCCTAAAAATTTGTCTACTTGGTCTGTTATGGTTTTGTTTATTTTATTAAATGTTGTCAACTTTTTGTTTATAAGAAATATTAAAACAAAAAGCGGTAAATCGCTGAATTTGCGAATAAACTGCCGATCCAGCAACACTTTTAATATTCCAAGCTTGAAATTTCAATTTTAAGTTGAACAGTTTCACATTTTTTTTTTTTTTTTTGACATAACTTAATTTTTTATTGATAACTTTAGTAAAATTTTTGACAGTTTGCCATTTATATTAATACAGCTGGACTCTTTGCACTTGGTAAATTTTTGCTATAACATTATATTTGCACTATTCACCGAAACTTGAACAAAGCATTAAAAATGTAGTGTCATAAGGGCTTTAAGAGTATTTTTGAACAAATAATTAAATATTCTTTGCTAATTTATATAAGAGAAAAATAACACATTAAGGCCTAATAAATCAGAGCAAGTTGAACTCTGTTTTTGGCTTAAAATGTGTTTTAACCAACATATTTTTAAATTAGTAAACATATACGTCATCTTTAAAAAGCATAAAATTGGGCGTTTAAACTACCAATGCAGATCATATGAATTTGACAGCACTTATCGTAGTGCTGCCACATGTGACTTTTTAAATTACATATAATACATGCGACACTGATTTACAACTGTTTAGTTTTAACCACATATAAATTTAAGTTTAGTTAAACTAAACCAGCGTTTAAATACTCACTGTTTTATTAGTCATAAAAAGCAGAGCATAAACTTAAAAAAGGAACAATAATGAAATTGTTTCATATAATAAAAGAATCAACGAAAATGGAAAAGTTCGGATCTTAAAATTTAGCGACTGAAAATTTGCTCTAACTAAAAGATTTAAGGCTTCAGAAAATAATAAAACCTATTTTTTGCTTATCTACAATGTTTGACCACCGATATAATTCTCGAATATTTCAAATACAATCGACTTCAATTATATCGAAAAACGTCTTATTGAGCTACTAAGCATGTTTCTGCATTCCGAAAGTGCTGAAACCCCGGCCACACCTGCAGGAAGTACAAGTTCTGATTAGTCTACAAAAACTGGTACTTGGAGCGTTTGTGAAAAAATTACAAGAGGATCCAAGGAGAACGAGCCTCTTTCCATCCTATGCTGTGATTCTGCTAAAAAAGAAGGCGAGAGATACCTTAGATCTTTAGATATTTCTCCGCTTGTTTACGCGCACAACGACATGTTTTACCCAGGACCATAAGATGTGGGGATTTCTCGCCAAGCGTGACGATAAGCCTATTTGGCGATGCAATTTTGTGTTTGGCGACATGGTGATATTTAAAAGAGTTGGCGATTAGTTTGGCTATTTCTCAAACGCTTCATTTTTCCTCTATTTATATGAAAAATTAATAAATACGGCTACAGTTTTTTCTTTGAATTTTTAGCAGATTTTAAAGTCACAATGCGCATGCGAATGTTTTATATGATAAATTGCTAGTATTGCCAGATAATTACCTTGAAAATATTTAAAAATTGTTGCTATAGAAATTTGGAAAAACGTTTTAGCTTGCTTAGTTAAACTAGGCTTAGTTAAACTGCAAACAGATTTATGCCGAAGGTATCAAGTTTGAATACAAGTTTTTGACGGAACACCTTTGTTTTGCTTAAAATGTTGGTCTTTAATGATTTAATAAAAAAATCTCATTTTGCCGGAAAAATTTCGGGTTTCAGAGTACGTTAAACTAAGCTAAAATTTAATCCACATCTCAAAAACCCGGCCTTGGATTTTTAGACATTTTCCTTATCAACAGTTATCATTTGTTCAAGTTCTTAATAATACACAGTACGCAGAATTTCGAGTTAATATTATTTTCTTAAAAGTCATCGGACGGAATAACTTGTAATTTTTTGATTTATTTTGGAAAATAAAATAAAAAACTAAACCGTTTTCGATATGAGGTTGAATTTTCAAAACTTTATAAATAATTTAGATACTGCAATAATAGTTGAATAAATACCGAAGGTAAATTACTTATTAAACAAGTAAGAGTGCTATATTCGGCTGTACCGAATCTTTGATACCCTCCACCGACAGGAGTGGGCTCTATATGATAAATACATCTATATATTATTAGCTATCCTCCAAAAAACGTACGTCAGCATTAAAATTAGTTGCGGTTTACACCTGAATTAAATTATAAGAAAATAATAAGAACATTTTATGCGTTTCTTGTGAGAACTTTGAACTGGCTTGAGTAAAATATCATGATTCGTAAAAGTTTAAGCCGAACTAAAATAATTTTTAGGAGGGTAATTTGTATTGGACCTATTATTAGTTATGGTATTATAAAAAATAAATTAGAATAAATTTCAATACAGCAGTGTAATTAGTTTTAGCATTAACAGTAAATTTTACAAATTTGCATGATATTTTTTCTGGCCATATGAATTTAAGTAAGTAATTTTGCCGAAATATCTGTGATGGTTTTAGGCGAGTTTAATTATTTTCCCAAAGTGGGCTTTGTTTGGTTTTAGGCGCAATAAACTGTTTTCCGAGAGTAGGGTTTATATGGTGCCTAGGGTAAATTATTTACCAATCTTCACGAAATTCGGCAGTGTGATTTCTGGTCCTATAAAACTGTGACGTACCAAATTTAAGCATGCTAGCATCATTTATTGCGGTTTTAGGCGTACTAAGCTGTTTTCCGAGAGAAGGGTTTATATGGGGCCTATGGTCAATTATAGACCGATCTTCACGAAATTTAACAGTATGATTTGCAGTCGTCTAAAGCGAATTCGTGCAATATGTTATGTCATTCCGTGCATTATTCAACCATTTATGTTAGCTCTTGTTTCAAAATTATCAATTTTTTAAGGGTGGTGGTTCCACATTTTGATTAATAGTTCTGATCCTAGTGAACCGATGTTGCTGGATTTCAATCCCAAACTGCTTAGGATAACTACAAGCAATTTGAGACAAAGTTTGTTCTTTTCTTATTAATAAATTCATTTAATAATGATGTGCTAATAATCCCAATTTTTGAATGAAAACACTGAAATTTATTGTTGTGGGAAAGCTAGTTTCTATTAAAGACCTGCACGAGTGCACCATAAAGTATTGTCAAAACAGATACACCAGATATGTACCTGTTACTATTGATATCAATGAGAGAATGAGTGTAACTGATATTGTATGGTTTTGCTTTTGTCCACTCACCATATCCTAAAAACCAAAACAGTTGCTTTTTTTTTTGCTCACAAATATCTGTTGTCACCATGGTATTTTAACAATACTTATTGTTATCTGTTGTATTTTCAAATATTGTTGCAGAGTTGATGCAAATAACAGAGCTTATAAAAATTTATATACGATCTCAACCAGGGGTGCCAGAGGGTTTTGGTAAGAAATCTGCATATCATTAAAAACAAATCGGAAATTTAATTTCAAAAAATCGGCATATTAAAAATACCCTTTTTAAACACAATAAAACATTTTAATGAAAAAAAATAACAAAGCAACAATTTACCATTACCTAATGCTTTTAAAATAAAAATCAATACAAATAAACGTTTTATAAATAAACGGAGACATACTGTCATATAACAATAGATTCGTATTAAAATGCTCTTTCAGAATCTATGGTGATCTAGAAAAAACTATCTCTAACTCCACAGTTAAGACTAATTTTTCAACGAAAATATAAAAGTTCGGATTAAACAATAAAAGTAGAGTTTTCTCTCTAAAAAAATAAAACTTGAGGAGCTTTCAGCCTAAAATAAAACTCACTTGGCTGTCAACAAATAAAACTCTTTTAAGGATTAATATTTAATATGACTTCAAGTACTATGTATAATCCTGATATTTTTCGTATCTTTTGAATCTGTGCGCAAAATGTACAGAAATCAAATTTTAAGCTTTTCTACTCTGACAAAGTTTATTTAAGTTATCATTTCGTTATGAATACTAAAAAAAACAGTGACAACTAAATACAAAAATAACATGTATTTTGTTGTTAGGTTTTCTTAGTTCTTCTGTAGCTTGCTTATTCTTGTGTATGTGTGTTAAGATGAAATTTTAGAAGAAAACTTTATATGATCTTTTTGATCGCCTTAGTATATACGCCTTAACTCGTATATTAATTTTTACAAAAATGAATTTGTTTTGATAACATCCAACGATAGTGACATATAATGAATTTTAAAGTTTGCTTACTGTATTTTTATATTTACATACCTAATATTTTATGACTTAAATAAATATAAAAATTAATTTATATGATATCATTTTCTTTATAATATTCATTAACTATGTAAAAAAAATGTTATGTTAATAAATGTTAAACGTTAAAAATGGATTTTCAAATGTTTTCCAATATGTATCATTTTGGAAAAAAGCGTATCTCTTTGGAAACTAAAATGTATCTTTCTCGAAATTTCACTGGCAACACTGATAATAACACTCATTTTGTTTTTCTTCTTTTTTTAATGACAATTTAATTGCAGCACAAGCTGATTAGATAATACTGCTATACAAATTGTAAAGATCTGACCAGCGGCAAGCTTTGAGTGTCGATCTTTTATTCCTCAACTGAGTTTTAATTTATGACGGCTAAATCGAACTCCCTTTTTAAGAGTTTAATTTGACCTTTTATATTTACGTTAAAGAGATAACTGTTTAAAAAGGACTTTTTTGGTTTTAATTCACAAAATAACTCCGGGACTGAAAATAATAATAATTATTATTTTTTTGAAAGGCTATGAAAAAATTCCTTTATTTCCAGTTGGGAATTTTAAACCATTATCGCTACATATATTTTATTTGAGTTATCGTAGCCAATTAAAGTAAAAATTTTTTTTTTTTTGTTATTGATAACCATTTTTCAACCAAAAAATTTTTCGGTTAGAAATATGTATTATAAAAAAGCATTTATTTTTCCATTATAAACAAATAATTTATTTTTTTGGTTGCAATTATCCATTACAAACAAATAAGAAAGTAGTCTGCATGCCCGACCCTACGATGCTCCACACCACAATATTTAGAGATAACTTTTCAAGAGTATAGCTTAGGGACCCATGGGCAATCATGGACCACGCCATTATTTTATGAAGTTAAGATTCATGTCAAAGTTCTCACCATTGACAATATGCTTGTTCCTTAGGACAATTAGAACCTTTATACCAAATTTCAGCAATTTATTTTCAAAACTGCGACCTGAACTTTACGTACAACGTTTACATAGACAGACATTTTTTCTATGATTTTTTTTGTCGCTTATTTTATAACTGTTACGATCCTTGAAATAACTGTTATTAAAGAACTTTTTTGATATCAGTTATAACTGCCACCGTTCCTGGTTAATTGTTTTTATGGATATAAAAAGTTTTTGTTTTAATTTTTTTATTATTATACATATATGAGTTTGACACTTTTATTAAATAACTTTAAATATAAGCATAAAAATCGAATTATTAAATTTGAAATAATCTTTTAAAAAAATAATTCCTTGCAAAGATTAATTTTTCAGTGGATATCGAAATTTAATTTTAAGGTAGAAGAATTCTCGCATTTTAAATCTGATTTTCTTTTTGCAAAAAAACTTTAATATTTACTTTACTTTCTTAAATTAAATTGGCTACCGGAGGTATAGGCCTTATCCTCAATTGCATATAATCCTATAAAATTAAATATTTACATTGACAGTGAATATAAATTAAGCTTAACTTTACTCTTTTGTAAGTAATAATCCATTTTTCCTTTAGAAAAATAAATTATCTCTTCTTTTAGCTTTGGTCAAAAAATCGTTAAGTTTTTTTCTTTCATTTGGAGTTAATTCTTTAATTCTTTATACCTAGTTGAATATTTTTCAACATGTGTGTGTGTGATGGGTTAGACAAACACTACATATGTACATATATGGAATAAATCTAACCCATTTTCCTTAAGTATAAGCGCTGAATTAATAACAGTTGTCTCTTTGTAACGTTAAAAGTTACAAAATATTAAAAATGTATATAACACAAACCAAAAGCTACCGTGTTTTAAGTTTTTATCAAAAAATCGGTAAATAGGCACTTTGATAATTTAGAGAAAAAAATCGGCAAAATACCGATAAATCGGAAAATATGGCAGGCCTGATCGCAACGTTTCTTGCTAGTTTTGTTGTTGTTGCTCGGCAATTTTCACTACCACAGCACGAAACAAACCCTTCCTTTTAAGGGCATCAATGAATTTGGTACAAAAACAAAATACATGTGTTCTTTTTTTGGTAATTTTTTTTTATTATATTTTTGAATAATTTTTGTCTACATGTCTTTTGAACGAATAAACGCCATCCTTTTAAGGGCATCGAAGAATTTGTTACAAAAACAAAATACATGAGGTTTTTTTTTGGTAATTTTTTTCAATAATTTTTGTCTACATGTCTCTTGAACGAAAAGACCCCATCCTTTTAAGGGCATCAAATAATTTGTTACAAAAACAAAATACATGTGGTTTTTTTTTGGTAATTTTTTTCAATAATTTTTGTCTACATGTCTCTTGAACGAAAACAAAAACAAAATATTTTCGTTGAAAGACAATTGAAAATAACGGCATCGTACAATAAGTAACTCATTGTATTCGATCAGTATCAACTAAAGAGCTGCACAAGCACAAGAAAAATTGCTTACAAGCAATTTCATTAAATGTAGATAGTATGTGTATATTACTCTCTCATTACAAAACTCATACTTCCAAAAACAATTGTTTTGCTTTACGATCAAAATATAGAAGAATAGAACAAAACTGAACTAGAACAATGCTGAACTAGAATAAAGCTGAATTAGAACAAAGATGAAGTAGAACATTAAAACAGAAATAGAACATTCCAAGCATGTTTGAATGTTTTGATTGTAAACATAAACCAAAGAGAAAATTGCAAAGGGAGAAACATTTGCGTTTTGTTATGAATATAAAAAAAGCTTAAAAATGTTTATAGTTAATATTAATTTTTATTTGTAAAAATTTATTGTTTATTATTTACATACATATGTATATGAAGGTACTTAGGTCTAATATTTAAATCTAATATTTAATATTTAATTAAGAAAAATTCATTCTTTTTATAGAAATAAAAAATAAAAACATGTACTACATAGTATAATGGTGTGTTTTTTCCGAAGTCTCCAAATGGAATTCTGTTTTATAGGATTTTATGTTTTTAACAAATTTAACAATAACTGACAAATTAAAAAATTTTTTAATTAGAAATATTGGTTAAATAAACGTTTAAAGTTTTATATAAAAATAAAAAAAGACCGCAAGCTTGATAATTTAGTTATAATATAATACTAAAGGTCGACTAAAATAAAATATACATTTAGGAAATAATTCAAAAAAATCAATTTTGCTTACATTTAATGCATCCATTTCTGTTATAAGCTAAGATCACTTTAAATTTTTTAAATTCCTAATTACGTGCACTCGATGCTTTTACTATAATTTACCGTTTCTTTATTTCATTGTCTGTTTTTGTGTTGATATTCTGTTTGTTTTGATAATACAAGCACTAACAAAGCAGAAGAGAAAAACTTTTCAAGTTATGCTTGTTTTGTTTTGGTGAGAATAATGTGTTGTTATGTTTGTTTTGCTATGTATGTTTTCAGTGAAATAATATGATTGATAGTTGTGTGAAGTAGAACACAGAACATTAAGAATACACTCTAGTTCATTTAAATAACAACAGTGGTAGCCATTGCTAAAACTTGACATTTCGAGAAAAGTAACAAAAACCAATTTGTATGTGCTTACATATTATATTAGGTGGCCACACTGGTTCAAGAAAATATGCAAAAGAAAAATAAAAAAAGTCCCGTTACATATTTAGCGTACAAAGCCTACTTAAACGGGAAAAAATGTGATTTTAAAATAGTTCATATGAATAACAACAGTGCCTGATTTTTGATATTCTTGAGCGAATGTGTTACGCAGATTGTTCAGTTTTAATTAGTTTGATAAATTGCACCTCGTAAAATAAAAACTCTATTAAAATGGGGCGAGGAAAGCCATTAACATCAGAAGAAAGAGGAAAAATTGAAGCCTATTTTGAACAAAAGTTATCCTTTAGAAAAATTGCAGAGAAAATCGGAAGAAGTGCTCGTGTTGTCTTCAATTACATCAAAAATCAGAATTCGTATGGGAAAAACATGAAAGGAAGACCAGCAAGTCTCTTATCGCCAACAGACAAGCGTGCAATTTTAAGAATTGCCTCTAATTCTTGTGATTCCATACCAAAAATTAGGGCGAAAGCCGGAGTTTCTGCTAGTATTTCGACTGTTCGGCGCTTGATTGTGGATGCTCCGCACATCCAGAGAATGAAACTTAAAAAAAAGCCGGTATTAAAACCCATTCACAAAGAAAAACGATTGGATTATGCTGAAGTTCACATGACGTGGAATACCGAATGGCAAAGGGTTGTCTTTTCTGACGAAAAAAAATTTAACCTGGATGGTCCTGACGGGTATAACTTTTATTACCATGACATGAGAAAGGAGGAAGTAATATTAAGCCGTCGACACAGTCGCATTGGTGGAATTATGGTATGGGGTGCCATAACATTCTATGGCAGGATTAAACTTCAATTTAAATCGACAAAACTGAACGCAGAACGATACAAAAACATTCTGGAACAAGCTTTTCCGGAATGCAGCAACATATTTGGACCTTTGCGTTGGATTTTCCAACAGGATAATGCTCCGATACACAATGCCAGAGCGGTCAAATCCTGGATAAGTGACCAAAATGTGACGCTGATGGACTGGCCACCTTACTCACCAGACTTAAACATAGTGGAAAACGTCTGGGGATGGCTTTCACGGAAAGTTTATGAAGGAGGTAAACAATATGAAGATGTTCCATCGTTGATCAGTGCAATCGAGACCGCTTGGGACGAGATTTCTTTAGATTACCTAAAAACCCTCTACGATTCCATTCCCAGTCGCATATTTGAGGTTATTAAGCACCATGGAGGCAACACTCATTACTAAACGTTTGAGAACACGTGCAACCAAATAGTTTTTATGAATAAAATATAATTTAGTGAATAGTTTTTATGTTTTCCAAACTTTTCTTTGCCGTTGTTATTCAAATGAACTATTTTTTTTTTAATTTTCCAGCAGTGTTTTCAAAATTTAATAAATAAATACAATAATATTTAAAAAAAAAAAAAAAAAATTCTCGATAATAAATAACACTAAAACAAAATATCTAAAAAAAATAATTCCATCTTTTTGCTTTGCTTGGTTTATCAAAAATTCGCAGTAACATATAAATTTTTTGCTGTTGTTATTTAAATGAACTGGAGTGTATTTTGCGCAGCCCTTTAGTATCAACTAGTATCTGCTTTTGTAAAACAGATATAAACAGATATGTTACTCTCATTCTCTTTTTATCAACTCATATCCACTATGTTACAAAAAATATCCATATCAACTTATATCAGAAACACTCGACAACTCATCCATACACACTCACTTTAGTAAACACACAGAAACTTGTATAAACAGATATATCCGTGCACGTCTTTAGTTTCTATGCGCATTTCGCTGGTTGCTGAGGCCAGCTCGTCAGGAAACTTTTTCCAAATACTTAAGAAAAGCTAAAAATATTATACAAGTAAGACCATAAACTGAATAAGCATTTTAAACACTCAGGTCTTACATGTAACAATATCAAAGCTTCAACAAAGACACAACAATAAACCGTCAATTTATCTTTCTTACATTCCCCTACAATTGGCTGGTTTTTTCCAACACGAATTGTAGTTGTAAGAGGATAGAAAGAAAAAAACAAAATTAAAAAAAAAACAAGTTGCTTAAATAAAGCAGCTTGCCATTTCAGTTTTTTATTTGCCGGGCACATGCAAATTTATTATCAACAAATTATTTTCAGGAATGAAATATTTATTATTAATTAATTCATTTATTAATGATGTGCTAATAATCCCAATTTTTGAATGAAAAGACTGAAATTTATTGCGTTTTTCGAAAGTGAGCGTGTTTTCAACAGACGCAAAGACATACGGACATGGCCAATATATATGTATATACTTAATGGGGTCTTAGATGTATTATAAAAAAGTTTCACACGGAATGACAAACTTAGTATACCCTCATTCACCACTAGTGGTGGTGGAGGGTATAAGAAATTTATATTTACATCCGGTTCTATAAAATGATATCAGAGCGAAAATAAGCCGCAGTTTTATATACATTTTGCCTCGATTTTTAATAAAATAAAAGCATTTTTTTTAAATATTTATACATTATTATTTTACTTAAAATTTTTTAAAACCATGATTTAATATTGAATCGAAAACGAATCTGGTTTGGAAGTTAGTTGTTAAAATAATAAATGTAATCAAATTGGTTAGAAGACTGTTGTTGCTTTAATATATTGGATATTAGGTATTTTATGGGAAGGCTAATTAATATCTAATTCGAATATATATTTTACGACATTTATGCTGTACTTCATATCTTGTCGAATTATGTTTCGATCAAAATCGAAATTTTTTTTACCATATTCTGATATTTTTCAAACAGAAAATCACGCTTATAAAAACTGATTTTTTTTAATCAAATTTAATATGGATTATCAAATATTAATATGGACTTTTGTAACATTCAAATTTCTGATTAAGATATTTATTTAAACACGTTTTAAATATAACAATATAGACACAAAACTAGAAATAAAAGGTAAAATTACTCTTGGTTACTTTTCTTTTATATAAAACTTCCATTTGTCAGAGTTTTTTACTACACAATCATTTGCCTGTCACCTGGAAACACCACATTAGACTTGCGAAATCGTTTATCTCCGCAAAAGTTGAGGATACTTTGCTTATTAAACAAAAATCTTATTAAAATTTTGTAAAGAAATGTTTTGTTCTTTGTTAATTTTATCATGAATTCAAATTCAATTCTTTGTTTTGTAAATCTTAATAATAAAAATTTTTATATTTATAATTTAAATTTGTATAATTTACTCTACTTGAGTTTTGTTAAATTTAACTTGAATTCAAATTATCGTATCGGTATCGTATCTGCCGTATCGTTACTTCCCTAATATTTATATTAGCAACATTCAATTTCTACTAAAAAACGAGGTTTTGAACAAAAAACTTTGTATTTCTACTAAGAATTACACATGTTTCATAATAAAATTACGTTTTGTACTATAAACTACGTGTTGTAGAAAAGAAAAGGATTTATTTTTGACTAAAAACAAAGATGTTTACTTAAAACTTGGTCTTGTGCTTCAAGCTCTTTTTGTACTAAAAGCTAAGTTTTGTACTAAAAACTGCGTTCACTAAGAAGTGCATGAATACGGAAAAAATTCTACAAAATGTTACACCAATTAAATCATTAATCTAAAATAAAATCAGTTTTAATTAAAAATTTAATCAAGCTTAGTTAATACGATTAATATGTTGTTTACTGGTGCAAATTTAATTAATATTTTAATAAATATCACAAACTTTTTAACTGAGGGGCTTAAGTGCTATTTTTTTAAATAAGATTGCATATCGAATTAGTAGGTGAAGTTCAGAGCATAAAATGTGAATGTGGAATTCTCATCCGGAAGCGAGATATGGCGACCAATTCTTGCAGTTGTCATTAAAATACCTGTTTTGCTTGGAGCACATGGGGTATTTGAGCACATAATCTCAAATTTTAAAAAAGGCACTTAAGCCCCTTGTGCTTTAAGCCCCTCTTTTGAAATACATTTTTTTTTTTTTTGTGTATTTTGAACTGAAAATACGTTTTAGGCTAAGAATTACTTTGTATACGTTATTTCTGTGGTTTTCATGGGTAACCGCGTATGCCTTAAATTCAAATTTTTTAGGAGAGTGGATAAAACATTCATGATCGAACTATTAGCTAGGTATTAAACTTTTTGAACTAGGTCATTATGTAAAAAAATCGGAATTGGTTCATATTTTTTCAGAAATTTTAAGAACCATGTAAAGAGCGTTTAAAATTAAGCAATATGGCATCAACATCTCAAAATCGAAAAAAAAATGGACATACGGGGTTACCCATGAAACCCACAGATTTTAGGTTTTAACAAAAAAAAAAAAACATAATAAGTGCTAAACAAAGCCTTTGTTTAAATATACTTTTTGTTATAAAAACGTTGTTCAGTACTAAAAACAAAGTTTTGTGGTATGCTTTATATGAATTATAAGTTTGTATAGTAGTACTGTTTACGAATGATACCACAATTCAGTGTTGCCAATGAAGAACTCGGAAATTACACATGACTGTGTCTTAAGTTACACTCGACAGTCTTAAAATAAACTGCACAAATATTTTTTTTTTTTCTTAATAAAACATAAGTAACAAATATTAAAGAAATGACAATCAAATTTGACAGTTTATGCTAAAAATTATTTCCTAAAAATAAGTTTGAACATTTTTTTCGCAATATATTTGCACATAAATAATTTAGCGATCTACACGTGAACATATTGTGTTGGCAACAACATTTTCAGGTGAATTCATAAATATTTTCAAGATTATTGCTCGTGAAGACCCCATGTAACATTTCATAATAGATTTGTTTTGGAAAGTAAAATAAAATGAATAACGTCAGGGTTTAAAAAACAAGTTTGACTGTGAAGGAGACTCTAAAACTTACAAAAAATCAATGTTTGAAAAGAAAAACATGACTTAAAAATTAATGCAAAAAATTAAACTCAAAGTAAAATTACATACAGATTACACATGGAACTAATTACACATGGGGTACAGTTGCAAGTAGAAATTACACACAATATGTGTGGTTACATACGGATTGGCAACACTGTCCCAATTACTTATTTAGAAATATCTAAAAACTTTCCCATTCTTTTGGGAGCATGTATTTGTTAATATTATTCGCAAAGGTTTTTTTCTGCTCTAATAGCCCACATATCTATTGAATAGACTAGGTAACTTAAATTGTATATTAATCCCAACAAAACTTCGAATCCATTAACGTGCACAATGTTAAATTGACATCGAAGGTTGAGGATAGGTTTAGTTAGGTTAGAAAGGCTCAACCAGAGACCAATATGGTCCATTGTGACACCTTAATTAGTGAAAGAAAGAAGAAGAGAAAAGAATGAAATCTAGTGTGAAAGAGTAGGAGAAGTAAATGGTGAAAGCACAGGAAGAAAGATAGTGAAGATAAGAAATCGGACAGAACAAGCAAAAACAATCCTGCTAAACAGGAAAACTACCCTTTATGTTTCCAGCCCCTAGCCTCCTGCCGCGCATCCAGGTCATTCCCATTATGAATCCAGTCAGATTCTCGAGCCCGCAGACATCTCCCAATTCGTGCAGGAATCTCAGCCTGCCACCTCAGCCTGCTGTTAACTGTAGTCTGGCACAGTAGCACAGAAAGTGCTTAACTGTCTCCAACTGCTCTGGGTCCTCACACAGCCTACATATATCCGATAAGCCAGACCCCATTCTCACCGCCATTCTGCCTATCATACAGTGGGCCGTGATAATACCTATCATGGTCCTGACGCAGGCCCTACTCTTACCCAGCAGCACGTCCGAATTTGACCTACTAAGCATCGGCCACACTAAGCACTCGGCAGTCCGTTCGACCCCGCCAAGCCCGATTAGTCCCGCTCAGAATCCATTCCCAAATTCTCCCTAAGTTGAAGCCCATTGGATGCCTGACCACTTGCAAGCTGTCAGAATCCTCCATTTCCGAGCCCAGCCTTTCAAACTCATCAGCTTTCTCGTTGCCGGTGATGTTGCAGTGACCCGGTACCCAGCAGAACCTCACCACATAATTCCTAGATCCCTCCTGCAATCGTCCACTATCCTGGAGTTCACATAACAACCCACCAAGACCTTAAGAGCCGCCTCGCTGCTGATGATATCTAACATTGAACAATAGGAGACTAAATGGCATGAAGTGCCGGTTGGGCTGGAATCATTCACTTGAGGAACACTGTCAATATTTGTCTTATTCTTTTGTACGAAATTATCGTGGGGCGACAAAGACCTGTATGTGGAAATACGATAAATATATTATTCTGGATGTGAAGTTAAACCCACATTTAGCAACTCGATGATGTAGGTCCCGGAAATTGACAATCAATAGAACGTTTAGATCAATGATGAACACATTTCAAGGACGTTATTAAGGTTAACAAGGACGTTGCGGAGTAGATAAGCTTAATAGGGTTTTGTACAAAAATTTTATAGAAATGTTTTCTGGTACAATTAAGTTCGAAAACAAATATTTGCCATTTTAAGATACACTTTGCTATCCTTGCACGAAAGATATATGTCAGTGAAAGATATTATTGTTTTAAATTTAAACATTTGAAAGTTGAATGTATGTTTTAATGGAATTGTGCAGGCCTCTAGTACATATCTTGGAAGGATTTTAAAATGTTTATCAGTACCACAATCTTTACAATTTCGAAGGGTATCACAAGTTGGTTGTTTATTTGTGACATCAAATCAATGCAATATTTTCCTGACTGTGCTGCAATTAGTTTTCGCTTGATTATTTTAATTTCAAAAAAAAATTATAGAAAAACATGGTCTCAAATCTATGTTTTATATTTAAATAGTTTGGGCGTTTAGTACCCTTTTTTCTTACTACATTTGTTTATAAATATAAAGAAAATAAGCAACAAATTGTATACTCCTGGGGGGGGGGGGGCTAAAATAATCCTAACCATGCAATTAAAGTACGCAGACCTTGACTTATTTAATCCCCCAAACGAGAAAAACCGCAATTCTTATTTAGTACTGTAGGGTATCAATGGTATATGTAATTTCTTCAGATTTGCCGTTGTTGGTTTGTAGAATTTTTAAGTATGCGATAATGATGATGATGATGATGATGATGATGATGCAGTCAGTATGAACAGTTAGTATGAATGCGGTTGTGGTTTTTTTCTCCAGCTCAGTCACCACTTGTGTGTGTTCTTACAAAATTTTTTTTATTTTTGGCATTGAAAATAATTTTTCGTTTTGTTTGTAGTTGTTTTTCCTATTTCTACACAGTTACACATGGTTGTCGTTTTCCTCTTAATCCAACGCATTTTACCATGAGCTGCATGCAACCTTTCCCCAGAATTATGGCATCATCAGCATCATCATCATGTTCATCTATTCAGGGCATCTTAGCCATGATATTTTTGTTGGTTGCAATGAGCGTACTGTGGTAAATGTTACTTAACTTGTTGCCACATCATGATGTGTCTTTGCACAGATTTAATAGTTCTTCTTCGTCTTATTGTTGTTGTTAGTTTTGGTACAATGCCTTCGTTATGCAAAAAAACATTTTTTACTTTTTTATATAAAAGTTTTTCTTTGCTCTTTAAAGAAAACTAAGCAGAAATAAGATTTTAGTTATTTTTGCTTAAAAATTAAAAATTCATGTTTGACTCTAAACAAAAATTGAGAAAATGCAATAAAAGTTGAAAGAAAAGTTTGGCATTTATTTGAAATTAAATAGTTTTTTTTTTATGTTTCAACACGATAAAGTTTACAAATAAAAAAATAAAAAAACACTTTATCGAAAAAATATACACGAGCGCTTTAAACACTCACTCCCATCAGCCCACACACAAACCAACGAATTTTTACATTGAACTACACATTTGAAAAAAACTTTTAAAAATCTACAACAAAAATAATTATTTCACAGTCATGGCAAGCAATCAGAAATAAATAAAAGCATATTTAGAATTACAATAGATTCTGTTTTTCTCCATCTTCTCATGAAAACTCAACAAGTTTTCTTTTATTGAAACAATAAATATTGACTTTCAATGGAAATACCACAAATCACACAATAAAAGGTTTTAAGAAAAAATCTAAATACATTTTTGTTTATCTTAAATGGAACACAATTCACATTTTCTGTAGACACTTTAGAAATTAAAACAGTTTCAGTGTAAATAAACAAAAAGAACAAAAAAAAAAAAGAAGATCTAATAATGTTTTAAACAAAATAAATCCCTCGAAAATTTTTTTGTTCTGACCGACAAAGTGGAATTTTATCTGTGAAACGCTCTAGTACAACAAATTTAATCATGGCCGCTGTTCGATCAGGGGGTTACCGCGTATTTCGATTCGAAAGAAATAATTTACGAATTCGAGCAATTTGTACTGTGTATTACGATTTTCAACAATTTGTTTCGAATGAACAGAAATTTTTTATACACTATCGAAAATAAAAAATCCCTTTCGAAACGTCAACTCTCTATTACGAACAATAAAAATCCCTTTCGAAAGTGCAACTCTGTATTACGAAAACACGAGTCTGTTATGCATAAAGCGTTAGGATATTGTTCGAAAGCTATTTGGTTAGTGACAAAGTGAAAGAAAAATAAAAAATGTAAGTATTTAAATGTTTCATGATAAATAAAAGTGTAAAACAATCAAATTTAACCTTAATGTTAGATTTTATATAAAAAATTTTATTGTTGAAATTTTTTTTAATATTTGTGGTCTTGAAATGTTCAAGGAATACTTCAAAAAAAAACGACATATACAAATAAAAAGCATTTTAAAGAAATGGTTAAAATTTTCTTTAGTATCTTCAAACCACATTATAATATTTTTCACACATTGAATAGTATTTAATATTTCTTTTGTTTTGGGATATTTTCGTCCATTTTGGTATTTTAATAGCAGTGCTACCAACTTTTAATCAAATTTCCCATTTGTTTATAAATACGACTTTGTCATCGTTTCGAACGAGTTACGCAGTACGGTTTAATTTTCGAATTGAAATACGCGGTAGCCCCCCAGGTACAAAAGTCGTGAAGATGTGTCGCTGTGCCAGAATAAATTGATGCTGTACGCAAACTTATAAAGGAAGATTGCCATGGGACATATAGATTCCTGCGCATGCAGAAGTATATTGTTCATCATGGAGAATACTTCGAATAACAAAAAAGCCATTTTTCCTCATATACCAGTACAAGATCGATTTTCGCGACTAATTAAAAACCAGGCCTGCAGAAAACTGAATTCTCGCGATAATAGAACCCAAAATTTTATGGAAAAATTTTATGTATTTTTAAAATTGGAATTGTTTTTACTTTACTATTAAACATTTTTAAAGAAATTGGAAATTTTGAGTTGTTGTTTTTTTGGCAAATTATTTTTTAAAATAACAGTTGAATCAAGTAGTTCATATAGTGCTGTTGTCGGCTTATCCTTTTTCAAATCCCATTGCATACATATTGTTACGTTTGTACTTTATAAAACGCGCTAAGGTGTTTCCCTTTATAATAAACCTTTGAGTTCTTCTAATTGAAAATCAAAATAAATACACACACGTATTCAACTTAACAAACTTTATTGAAATTAATTATAATTTTTCAAAATTCAACCACTTTTATAAGTAACGAACTGAACCGTTTAATGTCTCCAATCAAACTAAACTAAACATTTATGAGTTAGCCTGTATTTATAGTTCAAAACCATTCCTAGTAGATTTAAGAACCATCTAGTTGATTCTAGAATTCTCTGTTCGAATTATTTTAAAGTGACTGTTATACATCTAAATCTAAAGTCTACAATTACAATTGCTAGAAAATTCAGTACAGTGGCGTTCATAATAATTTCAACTAATACGGCATAAAACGATAATTTACAAGACAACTTATAACTAAAACCATAAATAATTCTTAGATAAATCTAATTTCGTAACAATATGTTTATCGATGTTAGACAATCGTCCACTTTAATTTTGTTTTAGTCATGAACACAATCGTATAAATCCTGCGATTCTGTATTCAATTTGTTCCTCATTACTTTTCATATGAAATTCTTCTTGAATCCAGTTGTTTATGTTAGCATTCATGAAAAGATGTTAGTTCATAGTCTATTTTATTAAAGTGTAAATTTAAATTTGTAAAATGTCTGTATTGAAAAATCCATAGACAATTACGGCCTAAGTAATAAAAAATAAAGCATGTCAATAAAGGATTTATGAAACGGATTTTGTATGAAAAGAAAACCAAAACTCAATATATAATAAGAACAAAAGATATTAAATTATAGTGCAGTACCCATGTTCTGTAACTTTGGTGAGAACTTCTCGCATCGAAAACATGTTAAACAAAATATTCCATCGTTTCTCGAAATGTGAGAAAAAAGTGTGTCTGTAACTCATGTCGAAAACTATCAAAAGAGATTACGTCGCTACGTTATAAATGTCATAATATTTTACTCGAAGCCGATATTAAATTGCAGATGTTGTGAACGCCAGTCAAACATACGTTGACGGCGACCAAATTTGACTGAAATTTAAAAATGTTCAACGACAAAATATGTAAAGTGAGACTTTAATGTTTGTTGATGAAGAAATTACTTTGAAAACATTCGTATATTTATTAAAAGCAAAATAATTAAACAATGAAAAAATATGCCAAGAACAAAATACTTATCTCTTCCGTGTTAATATTCATTACATTTTGCATTTTTAATTAATTTTTTAGTGTTATAATTTTTTCTGACCCCGTTTTTATGCGTGAGTTTATTTGACAGTTCAAAGCGGGAACTTTCTCACAAAAATTTTACAGACACACTTTTTCAGTATATTGGCGAGAAATTTCCTTACGTGACCGTTATTACTCGCCAAAAATGTTACAGACGCAGTTAAGTGAGAAAAACAGCTGCTTGCTTCAATTTATGGCATTTTTGTTTCATTTCTCACATTTCAATCGAAAAGTTTCTCGCCGCGGGAGTTACAAAACATGGGCACAGATCTTTCTAGCAGTTTGTACACATTGGACGAAAAATGTAATGCTTAATAATTGTCTGATGACTGTTTTTCTGTAAAATTAGTGCGCCGTTGTAAGAATTAAGACTGTCATCTCCGAACCATTTACTACCACAAGAGATCTCAGAAAATGGGACAACGTATACTTTTAATAAAAAAAAAAAAAATTGGAGTAAAAGCCCAACGCTGAAGACAATAGTAATCTGCTTGTCGCTTATCCAGATGATATTGGATTAGTTGAAAGACACATTCAAGATGTAACTGTTGTATATAGGTAGGTAGGTAGAAAGGCTGGTGTGAAGTCTCCTTCACACCCTCACCCAGAGACCAATACGGTCCATTGTGATGCCCTGAACTGTTGTATATAAGAAGATTTAGAAAGATTCGGCTAAAAGGGGTCTGGGTATAAACGAGTATAAAAGAAAGATATTGATTGCAACTGCAGAAGAATGAACGAAAATAAAACATGGCGACGAAATGATATAAAAAATATAAAATTTATGGGACATCTATTCATGTATGCGGACGACATTTATAAATATGAAAAAGTATTACAAGTTAATATGGATTATAGTGCTGCAATATTATTAGAGTTTTTGAGACTAAACAGATTAGCGCTAAATTGTAGTAAAACCAAATTCATTCGATTTAAGCCGTACATTTCGAGGACTGATGATCCGATGGAAGTACATGTTGAAGGAAACTTGATAAGTGAGTCTGAAAATGTTAAATATCTTGGTGAAATATTTGCCATAATATTTTATGTGATAACCACATCAATTTCCTCAAGACAAAAATATCATCAGGAATTGGCATTCTTTATAAATTTAAAAATAAATTAAATACCAACACCAAACTTGTACTTTACCAAGCCTTAAAACATTCACATCTGACATATCTTCCTATGATCTATGGCTATAAAAAATGTTCAACATTAAAATCTCTACAATCGGCACAAAATAAAGCTCCGAAAATTGTATATGGTCTACCTCTCCGGTATTCCACCGTAAACTTGTTTAAAAACCATGCCAAATTGATACTTCCTGTTCGTGGTTTGTGTAAACAACAATTATTGATATATATGCTTAAATGTTTAAAAGGAGTTGGCAGTCACAGTATACGGTTTCAAGAGAATATGTCAATTACACAGAGAACTACAAGGCAATCAAGAAATTTATATATACCGAGATATCGACTTGAGTTATCTAAACTACGTATTTCTTACGCTGGGCCAAATGAATTAAAGAATTTTTCAGTCTTACCAACGTTTAAACATAATTCGAAGCGGTATTTATGCGAGAATGTTGAAACACTTCTCTGAATAAAATGTCTATTTTTGTAATACATAGAGATTTTTTTTCTTCTAAGTAAATACGTATGTAAATATTGTACAAAATTCAAATATTAGATATGAGTAGGTGAGATGCAAAACTCATTCGTTACAAAATTAAAAATCGAGATGGCAATTGATTCTCACAGTTCCGTTGGGCGCTTTATGAGATGAAATATACGGATTGTATTACTGCATGTCCTTTTCCAGGTTTTTTTTTAAGGACATGTATTAATACAATCAGTATATTTCATCTCTAAAGCGCTCAACGGAACTGTGAGAATCAATTGTCATCTCGCCTTTTAATTTTGTAACGAATGAGTTTTGCATCTCACCTACTCATATAATAGTTGCCATTAGCCTCTTTAATGCCATAATGGGCGCTGATGCAAATTTTAATTATGTAATATTATTTCATTGCGATTAATAAACACAATATAAAAAAAAAAAAGTTCAAGCAGGCAGTTATAATTTCGAGATAGTAGAAGAATTAATCTATCAAGATCGACTGTAAATAGAGAAAATAACACCATCCTTGAAATAAACCGAAGGATAGTGCTTGCAAATAGGTGTTATTTTGGGCTAAGCAAACATTTTAAAAGAACATCCCTCTCCAGGAAAACGAAAACCACTTGTGCTACCCGTTCCGAAACATGGATACTTGTAAAAACCGATAAATATATGTAACGCATTTTTAAGAGAAAACTAATTCATAAAATATATGAGCCCATATGCGTTGACAAAGAGTGTAGACGGCGAATGCATCATTAGCTGTATGAGATTTACACCACTGTGAACATAGTTAGACGTAAACACATACAACGATTGCGCTGGCTGAGACACATCGGAAAGCTGAACGCAGAATGAGAGACATTCGAGAACCAATATGAAAGAAAGCGTAAACGGGTAAGACCTAAAAATCCCTGGTGCATCAAACTGGAGACAACGTACAACTGATTGAAGCGCACGGAGAATATTTTTTTTTTATCAGGCCGAGACCAGTAGCATATTGAAGTGCAATCCCAGGAAATAAATAAGTATAATTTGCCAAGTCTTTTAATATTTTACACCTTTTCAAGTAGGTATTTCGGTTAAAAACGCTTGTTTTCTACGTATTTTTCTTATAGGTACCCAGGTACCTTCCGCGCAATATAAGATGTTTTCTTTGCCGCGCACATAAGGGTTAAACATCTTATCACCAGTTAAGTGATATGTCTTGTTTTCACTTATCACAATTCGTTCGTTAGTGGTTTAAGTACAATTGACTCAAATTTCCTGTAGGGAACTTTTTCCCTGTTCCTACCGAGATAAAATTTTAAGCCTGCTAATGAATATTTGCATTCTATTGATCCTTTAGAAAGTTTGCATGTCCCAGCTTTTATAGTTTTTTAAATAAACGATATTACCTACACTTTTTTCTGGGGTATGACTTTCCCCCTGTTACTACCAAAGTATTTTTTTTTTATTTGTTTACTACATTGGGAATACTTAAATTTACAAGAAATGGTTAAAATATTTTCATCTATAATATTTTTTTATTAAAACACTGACAGGAATACCAAAATATTTTTTAACCCAGTAATGCATATTTATATCATAAAGGCTCTCTATAAGTGTAAAAGCTTTACATTGTACAGTTTTTTATAGACGATAATAACTAAGTGACAAACACACAAACAAATGCAATTTAATTTTTAATGTATTTACATGTTGACAATGAAAATTTTATTAAGTCAATTTCTTTATTATTTTTAAAATTGTTCTAAATTTAAATTAGAGCTGTACGCGTGAGCGGGTTTTGACTCAGGATACGCGCAAGAATTTTAAAATTCTTAAGATCACTCATTTTCACTAACAACATTTAGTCAATTCACAAGGTATCCTAACATGTCATATTGTCAAAATGTCCTAATATTTCACAATGGTTTAAAAATATTGTTGTTGGTTTGTTAACAAAAACTGTCTTAAATAAATAGAACGTTGCTTGCTGTGTTTATTGTGCTGTCGTAATTAATCAGAAAAGTCCAGCGCTGAGCGGCTGAGCCGTACAACAATATTTTTAAACCATTGTGAAATATTAGGACATTTTGACAATATGACATGTTAGGATACCTTGTGAATTGACTAATTGTTGTTATCACGCACGTTTACTCACGATTAATTTCTAAAGTCTCACAATAACGCACATTCACGCTATATTTAATTAAAGAAAGTACTTCCCTTACGAAACATGAGGCATGAATTAGTCACTTACACATCCATAATTTAATTTAGATTTCGAATTAAATATTTTTCGTTTATAAACAAAAACAAGCATGAACACGAATATGAAGACACCTGGTCAGCATCACTGTGTGCAGAAATGAGTAAATAAATTTATAATATTGACAAAAAAAAACATTTTCGTAGAATTTTTTTTTTGTTTGCTTAAATTCTTTACTAATAAATAGTTTATATAAAATTTTATTTATATTTATTATTTCCAAAGGCATTTAGCGTGCGTTCCCCTTCAATGACGTCAAGTCTTTAATATTTATGAAATATTTTCTATGGATCCAGAAACGAATTTATTGCGTTGATTTTTTCATTCAGTTTTTTTTTTCTATTATTAGTTTGTTTTCTTAGATATAATGAATGATTAATTTTAAAAATAGGCTATTAATCGTATTAGTGGGGTTCAAGTTGGTTGCTTTTTAAGTTTATTTCATGAAATTGTGGATTTTAAGATTACTTGCAAAAATTATAAAAATGCTTTATTACTTGAAATATTTATTCTAAAAGACTATTAATAATTAAAATTTTTTTTGAAAAATATTTCTAAGCTTGCAATTTTTTTTAGGTTACAATAAGCAACCAATTGCCATAAAATTCTAGTTTAGTTAGTCATCGTCCAGACTTGCAATTTTCGTTGCAGCAATTCTAAAGTTTAAGTAAGAGACAGGTGAAAAGATTGGGGAGGGGTAGTGAGTTTCATGTACTCTGCAATTCCGTTTTGTTTGGTTATTGTAACACTTTTAGCTTGAAGTTGGATGTAGGTGTATTTGCATTTTAATATAAAAGGAAGAAGTGGAAAGAGGAGATAGAAGTACAAAAACTGCAAAACTATAATTTCATAATCTGGACACTTTTTATTTTTGTGAATTTTTAAAAATTGCAGCAACAAAAATTGCAAGTCTGGACTTACCAGCAGTCTAGAAAACCTGACCGAAAGTTGTCAAGCAAAGTGGTTATTTAGAATCAGTAAATATTATAAATAAATAATCAGGGTGCTGGCTAATTCTGGCAGTCGTGATCGAATACATTTTCGATTCGAAAACAATTTAATTTCTAATTCTTTTAGTCGATTCTAAACGAATCGAAATTATTTTTCCAGTGTTGTAGGGCGTATATTTGAGTTTTCACAACACTTACAAAATAATTTCGATTCGTTTCTTATCGACCAAAAAAATTAGAAATAAAATTGCTTTCGAATCGACAAAGTGTTTGATCACGACTGCAAAAATTAGCCCCCAGATCTATTATGCCGTATAAGATACTTGATTGGCGATTGGCACTGGAAAATGTTGTCATTTTAATCCACTCTGTACATAGAGACATTATCTCGCAAACTCTGGCTCGTTAAGTTTAACTCTACAAAGATAAGTATATTTTATCATTCCTTGCTGGAACGTCGGAAGTCGCAAAACGGAAACTTAAAAATGCTGCCGAGTCATTTCTCTGGGTCAAAGTAATATCTCTTAGCAGATATGTTTACGATATTCCACCCTGCAGTTCCATTATAGTACGATTACCACTTCATGGTCTAACTTCTAAAAGCCTCTGGTTACTGTGATTACAAGACACTGATGGGACTATCCAGCTTAAACATTATGTATATCCCTCGACAGTGAAAAGCCAAGAAGGCTATTCACTAGGCATCTGCCTAATTAATCGTTTGGCTGTGTAAAACGTTCAGCTCGAACTTTTAAAGATAGTTTAAGGATAGTTAAGTAAACAATTCTAAATGGAAAAAATTAACTTATGAGTTCAGTCTTCCCTTGCATAAATGTCTTCTGAAATTTAGCGCCCATTATTGCACTGCAAATCGCTGTAACTTAAACAAATCTGGTATCTGGTATCGCCATAAGGCCAAAATATTCCAAGTATTTCCGGGAATTGAAAAAAAGAGTTCGGAATAAAAATGTTCGGAAAATTAAACACTTTAGTTGACAGATATATCTTAAAAATGATCTTTGTAGATTTTGATTATCTCAGGAAAGTGGTCACATTAAATTTAAATGCTTTGCCTAAATTGGTTGGGTTGTTCTCTTGTAAGTTTCAAAAAATGTCTGATAATAAAATTTTTAGTAGCAAGAATTATTCAACCACCTGTTTCCTGTTTTTGTTTACAAAACAAAAATAATTTTTAAATTAAAAGTTTTTAATAACGTAAAATATTTATTTTTTTAAAATTTAAGAACAATATTCTTGCGCAAATAATTCAAAACCATTGAATTTATTAATAAATAATCTCGTTTCTTACACTTGAATAGTGTCAATATGTCTAACTTGCTAGTTTTTGCTGGTAAAGCGTTTATTTACTTTTTTATTTTTTTGAGTAATTGGGAGAAAACTCTTGTTAATTTTAAATTTACTCTCTCGTGGAAAGTTTCTGCTAGTAAAGTAAATGAACACACCTATTGTAAATGATTCGGCTTCCTATTTGGGAAATCATGGCTCCCGTGATATCAGACTTAAGCTTTTAAGCCGAAGCTGCAGACAGTTGAACTACAAACTTCGAATTGTACCTGCCTTACAGATAAGGAATAGTTTTTTTTAGTGTAGCAACATTCATCGGCCACTGTGTATAAGTGATATAATTTCAAATATTTTAAAATTAATAATAACCTTTAAAACTATTTTTATATATAATAAAAAACTTTATTTATTGACTTTTTCGTGAGTTGTATAGTGCAACATTTATTGAGTTTTAAAAACTTATTTTTTCCTTTATATTCAAACAAATTTACATAAATTCAAAATGGACAATAATGAATTTGAATTGTAAAAATCTGAAAATAAAACAGATTTTTAAACTAAATTGAATTTAATTACGTTGTTATTAAACGTGTATAAAAATCAAAAACAATAAAAAAATAATTAATTTTGCTAAAAACGAATAAATTTCTTTTTATTGTGTATTGGAAAATAATCCATAAAAAAGACATAAATTATCTTCTATAAAAGGATATTTTTTGAAATAAACAAAAACCATATTTAGTTACTGCTACAAAAAAAAATTTTACAAAAAATACAGATTTAACAAGAAACTAAAAAAACAATTTAATAAAATTTTTTATTATTGTTTTTTTTTTTTTTTTGTATAAATAGAATTGCTCTTGATAATGAAATTTTTTGCCCAACTGTTTCATTCAATTCTTTTACAAATTGGAAAATTTGTTTTCGTAATGTTTAGGGAAAAAAATCAATAAGTTTTCGTCTTGGTATAATAAATGGAATTTACTTGTTACCATTTGCATAAATAATATTAAATTTGTTCTTTTTTTGTTATATTTATTTGTTAAACTGATAAGAACAATTTGAATGACAAGAGTGAGAGGTGTGGTGTGGCTTTCGATTAGAATATTTTTTAGCTCGCAAAATATCGTAAGCCTCCGTGGCGCAATTGGCTAGCGCGTTCGGCTGTTAACCGAAAGGTTGGTGGTTCGAGCCCACCCGGGGGCGCACCGATTTTTTTTAATAATTTTTTTTTTTTGTTGTTAATTTCAAATATATAAAATTTTAATAAAAATAATTACTTTGTGTTTTTTATTATTTAATACAACTAAGTGAAATAGTTATTGAACTAAAATACTACTCAGAATATAAAAAAAAGATTGATTAATATTCTAAAACACATGTTTTAATTACTAATCGATTTTACAAAAATATCGTAGTACCTATTTATGCCCACACACCACAGTAGTGGAGAGGGTATTATGCGTTTGTGCTGATGTGTGTAAGTCTAAAAAAAATATTGGTCACTTTGTGAATAAATCGTCCGTCAGGCTTGACCGACTATTCTTACTTGCTTAGTCTTTTGTTTTTTATATTGAATTTTGTGTTGTCAGTTATAAAGTGTGGTTAAATTTTAAAGGCCGATTATGATTTTGAATAAAACACAAATTATTTAGCAAATTATTGTCATTTCTTTTTATTATGATAATATTGGTATGGTTCAATTATGTATGGAACAAAATATCGGTCAAATGGCCGCCGCAACCTCGGCGGCACACCTCCATCCGATGGTCCAAATTTTCGATGACACTGAGGCATAACTGCGGTTTTATGCCGTATTATCTCATCCTTTAGCTCTGGAATTGTTGGTGGCTTATCGACGTACACCTTTTCTTTCAAATAACCCCAAAGAAGGAAGTCCAACGGTGTCAAACCACATGATCTTGGTGGCCAATTGACATCGCCACTGCGTGAGATAACACGGCCATTGAATTTGTCGCGCAAAAGAGCCATTGTTTCGTTAGCTGTGTAGCAAGTGGCACCGTCCTGTTGAAACCACATATCGTCCACATCCATATCTTCCAATTCGGGCCATAAAAAGTTCGTTATCATCTCACGATAGCAAAAACCATTTTGGAAAAAAACGGACCGATGATGACCGCCAGCTCATAAACCGCACCAAACAATCACTCTTTGTGTGTGCTAGAGCTGTATAGTTCATGAACGAACTAGTTCAATTGAACTATTCAGTCAGATGAACGATGACCGGTCTTTTTGTATCACCGTACGTTTTAGTTCACTTAGTTCATTTTGGGTCAGTGTCTTTTTTTGTCAGTTCACTTTGGGTCTTTTTTTGTCAGTTAGTTCACTTTTGGTCTTTTTGTATTTTTATTCTTGTGAGCTGTTTCTGTCATGGTTTCTGTTACTCATTTTCACATTGCTTTACACATTTTCATAATACAATCAGGGTTGTCGTGTATAACAATTTCTCGACAAACGGCGATTTTTAAGCTTTTTGCCGACATGGCGATTTTTTGAGGCTTATAAGATATATGTCGATTTTGTTTTCTATTTGATAAGCCATAAATTTGTTTTGAGACTCTTGGACAAATTTTCCGTTTGTTATTTGGAAAGATTATTTCAACGATGGTATTCCATTTAATTTAAATCAGTTTTGGCTAAAATGTTATAGCTATACGTCCGGTACGTACCATTTCAAAGAACTTGCTTTGACTGTCTTTATATGCATGTAATTTCAACTGCTAATGCCTGTGTTGAAAGAGTTTTTTTAATAATGAGCTCCACAAAAACTCACCTTCAATATATAATGCAATAGGACCTTCTTGACGCGTTATTACGAGTTATGAATTATATGAAATATAATCAAACAATAAAATCCTTTACAATCTATTGAAAAACAAAAAGAATTGTCTTGCCGCTGAAATGTATACCGTTTTAGATATAAATACAATATTTGTTTCATTAATTTGTTTAATATTTTATAGTCAACATTGTACTTTTTTGTGTCAGCTAATCATTTGTATTTTGTTTTAAATAAAAATTAAACAATGTTTATTTCCTGGCGACTTTTGTATATTTTTGTCGAAATAAATGTATTCGGAAAAAATTTATTTTTGGGGATTTATAAAAAATATTTTTAATAAAAATATACATATGTTTTATTGTCAAAAACTATAAAAAAAAAAGCTTTGGCGTTTCTGACATTAAATTTGGCAAAAAAGATCTGACAGCCCTGGCTGCCATTCTCAATTTTCCTACAATTTACATGAGCGTTGCCAGTTGTTATTAATATAAAACCCGCAAAATGCAATTTTTCATTTGAGCAAAAAATTTTATGCATATTTAATTTATTTTTTTAAAATAAGACCTATAAATAAATAACCAAATTCGATATTCGACAATTTTATTTATAAAAGCTTAGTCAAGTTTTAAAGCACGAAATTAGTATGGAAAACCCGCTTTTAATGTATACATTACTTAAGCATTCGTTTATGAATAAGACTGTTAAAATATAAAAACATTTAGTTTATAAGAGACTACTTGTGTATTTTAACCCTGAAAGGTAACTCTTCATTTAAGTACAATAAAGTTACTCTTCGTCGAATCGACGAACTTTTTACAAAAAATTCTAGTGGAACGATTTTTAAAGTAAAAAATCAACAACAAATTTTTAGTTAAGCATTTTATTAAAAAATAAAATAAAATAAATTATCAACTATATGAGTTTTCCTCTCTTTCAAAATTTGAAAGTAATTTGTTCGGGTGAAATCTTGAAACTAAATTTTGAGCAGATACCTTGAACCGATTAAGCTGACATTTTATAAATACGTTTAGTTTGGATGACAATGCACGGTTAACTGTGTTATTCTAAGTCCAGCTTGGTAAGATACCCAAGATGGCGGACTAATTATTTTTAATGCATTCCTACAATATGAGTATAAAAGGGTGGGCTTACTGAGAATAAGTCGAAAAACTAAGTGACGTTACTCTAAATCCAATGTGGCGAATATACGAATGCGAGTCTTGAAATAAATTAAAAGTAAAAAATATTTTTTAAAAAAACATTCTTTTATTTAAATGCGCTGAAAAGCAAAAAAAAATTAAAAATAAGAAACCTTTTAAAAAACGCTTTCATTTAAATGCTCTAAAAAGAAAATTTTACTTTAGAACTTTTACTATCAACTTATAACGTCATTAAACAATTTATATGATATAAAAGCTTGTCGCGAGATTAACTTGTGTAGACAAACAAGTAAATTATATAACTTAATGTGATTGATTTTCACTATAAAATGTTTCAAACAAAGTTAATACAAGTACTTAGACCTCGCGAATAGCTTTTTTTTATCATATAAATTGATTAATGACGTTATAAGTCGATAGTAAAGGTTTATTTATTTTTTCTCTTCAGCGCATTTTAATAAAAGCGTGTTTTTTGAAAATGTTTTTTAATTTTTATAAAATAAAAACAAAAAATAAAATTCATATTATTATATGTTTTGAAAAAATAATACATATAACACAAGAATAATAATAATTACTATTGCTATTTGTTCATTGTTTTAATATTAAGAGTTTGTGCAATCGCTGCTATTTTTATTTTTTTGTTTAAATTTAAAAGTATTTTGTTCTTAAAATACGACATAAATATGAAATTTTTTTCCTACATTATTTTTGTTTAAATTAATTTTTGAAGAATTGCGCTCTTACTTTGAATAAGCCCTCACAACAAATTTTTTTTCTTTCTATTAAAATAAAGTTATCTAAACAAATGGAAAATGAGAACACCAAACAAGTTTTTAAATCGCCACGTTTGGCGAGAAATCACTACATGTGGCAGCCCAGATTGTACTATGAATTTTTTAAAACAATGTGGCAAATCACTACTGGCAATGTGTTAAAAGAAAAAGTATAAGCACTGCAATAGTATTGTTGTTTCTTTTCAATCAGTTATTTGGTATATTATAAAAAACCGAACAACAAAACAATTGCGAATTTGGTCTGTGCTTATTGTTTTCTATTCTTGGGTACACTCAAAAAAGTTTTACAGTTACTAAATATAATTTATTAAAATCGTTCTCCGTAAAGTTAAAAAATTAATGAAAATTTTGTTATATTAAATATAATAAACTGTTTCTACATGTTTTTCGAAAAACAAACTACAAAAAATAAGGGTTTTCAGGATATCGCTTAAAATTACCATTTGTGCAAATGGACAAACTTGGGAGACTCGTTTCATAAAACCCCTTTTTAACTTTTGTGTAATTTAAAGCAACTAATGTCTTTTTAAACTGAAATGTCAATACAAAAATAAATTTAAAAAATAATAAAAAATATAAAAATAGATATTAGGAATTTTTTTTTTCATAAGCAACTTAATTAATAATAAGTAAACATTGGGAATTAATAATTAGATATTGGGAATTATTTCTTTTCATAAGCCACTTTATTATATTCAACATTTTTTATTTTTTCGAATTTATTCTATGAGTTAAATTTCAGTTATGTATTTTATAAAGCTTTTGTGAAATAGTTCTATTCCTTGAATTTTTTAGGAATAACTTTATATAGGTACTACAAGACTATTATCTTGTATCTTCTTGTTACATTTTACCTTAGCTCTCCGTTGGATAGCAATGAAGTATATTGCATTTAAAGAATAGAACTATTACAAAAAAGCTTTATAAAATACATAACTGAAATTTAACTCATAGAATAAATTCGAAAAAATAAAAATGTTGAATATAAAAATAAAAGTTAAAATTTGTGAATAAAATGTGAAATTTGTTTTGTAAACATGCATAAAGAAAGCAAAATGAATAATAAAAAAAAATTCGTTTTGTATATATGCACAATTGCGGGTCAGAAGTGTTGGGCAAATTTACGAAGTTTGTGTAAATGAATTCTCATACAATTTTTGATAGTTCATGTTGGAAGGTTTAAAAATGCACAGATTGCGAGTCTTTTAAGAGATATCATGAAAACCCTAATTGAATTTTATTTCTGTTAATATGTTCCGTTTCATGCATAAAATAAAACTTAAACACATGTGTACATAAATAAAAGAAAAATATTGGTAGGTAATAATGACAGGTTAAAATACTGATTTAGCTGTCTTAGTACTAGAGGTCTGCACAAATGTACTTGCTAGCCAAATGATTGTTGTGTGTGTATTTGATATTCATGTCAAATGTGTAAAAAAATGAGAGCTAGTCATTCACGCTCAATGATTTTAAATGAGAGATCAACACAACACAGTTCATGAAAAAGTGGGCCACATACACTAACACTAATTGTGTGTGTGTCCCTATTATTGTTTATTGTTTGATGAACTCAAATTCATACATCTTACAATAAAAAAACCTGAGTTAAGTTAAAAATCACACTAATCTTTCGTGTGTTTGTTGTCTTTCTTGTTTTGGTAAAATTGGTTTTTCCCCTATTTGATAATTTTCCCTATCGTTCTTTGTTTTTGTACGGGCGTTTATTAAATTGGTTGGTTTATTTAGATATATTTTATTTATTGAAAATCCATTTAATTTGTTTAAATAAATATTTTTTTATTTAAAAAGTATAAATCTGTTTTTATGTGTGTATTTTAGTAATGAATGATCTGCCAAAGTATACAAAAGTAGCCAGTTGCAAAATTTTTTAATTTGGTTACGATTAAATGCAGTAGATATAGTGATTATAATCACTATATATATATATATACATATATATTCAAATATATTTTAAACTGTGTGACATAATTAAAACAAAAAAATTAACAAAAATTTCATTTGTTTAAAAATATATTTAAAACTACTTTTTGCTTCTAAAAAGTTGGTATCACTTTTAATGCAATATCTTTTTACTAATATTTTGTTTTCGATACGATAAAAAAATTTCGAAAACACAAAACACATGTTGTGTTGATAAAACACAATATGTACATCGCCACACAAGTGTATTTACTCGTGTAAAAGAGCATATTTGTTATTTATACCTGTACCAAATATTTCTCTTACAACACTCACATAAATAATTGAACGCTTTGCACACATAGTTTATTTCTTACACACAATAAATTGTGTATGATTCTAAAATCTGGCTAGTCTGGTATGTGAATTCATGTGTCGTTTAATCGCACAAATGCAGACCTCTACTTAGTACGTAATTTAAATTTAGTTAAAATTAACTAAAAACACCTTTGATTCAAAGGCTTTGAATATGTTTTTTGTAGTTTGAATTTTTTTAATTTAAAATAAAGAGAAAAGTTAATTAATTTCTACGTTATAAAATGAACATTAAAAATATAACCGTGAAATTCCTTTGTTTAAAATGAAATGAACCGTTTTCTAATTACATTTTCAGTTTTTTAAACTTAATATTATTTTGAATTTACCTACATAATATTTTGAGTGTATTATCACACGAGTATGCTATATTTATTTCTTCAAACACATTTTCATCGATTGTAAAGACCAAGCTGACAAGACAAGTGAACTATACTGAACGAAAGCGACAAAAGACAAAGTGACCGGAAATGAACTATGAACTAAAAGAACGAACTAGTTCTTTTTTTTAAATGAACTAAAATGACCGGTCACCAAAATGAACTTTTAAGCCCAAGCCTAGTGTGTGCATTGGTTTTTCGACAATCACTCTTGGATTATCATTCGCCCAAATGCGGCAATTCTGCTTATTGAGGTAAAAATGTGCCTCATCATTAAAGAAGATTTTCTTCGAAAATTGACAATATGCATTTTGATTTGAACGCCCATTTTCATAATAAGCCTGAATAACTTTAACGCGTTACTCTATTGTGTATTTATCCATGGTTCAAATTGAGTAAGTCTGAAATTGAGAAATGTCAAATGAAATGCAAAAAAAACTTGACGTTTAGGTGTGGTTCACATTCAACATCGGCCCTTAAAAGTTAACCACCCGTTATTTTAAAAAGGTTTATGTGGATGGGTTCGAGAAATTTTCGTTAGTAAATTTTCTTCATTCTTTGGTACTAAAATTTTTAACGAATTGTCTTTAATAAATCTAATACACTCACAATATTCTGTTCGTAAAATTAACTGAAATTGTAATATAAAATAAATGAATATTCAGTTAAAAACCGGTCTACTTATTTTTCATTTATTTTTAACGGAAAAGTTCCTTTCAAAAATTCAACTGCGAATTCCGTAAAAACAAATGAATTTTCAATTATTTTATTAAAATTAACTATCAAAAAATATCTGACAAATTCCGTAAAAACAATTGAATTTTCAGTTATTTTATGTAATTCAGTAATTTGATATAATACAGGTTTTACTCTAATTTCTAAAAAATACCAGACCCCTGAGAGAGAAAGAGAATATTTATATTTACTTACCCTACCCCATTATACATGTTTTCTTTACTTTTGTTGTACTGACCACTTTGCTTACAGAAGAACATTCAATTATAAGTCACCAGCAGCATGCCCGATATGGCATTCGCAATTATTTTACCCGAAAAATTTGAGGTATTTAACTAAATAATTTTAACAAATAGAATATGGGAATTTTCTACACAAAACAAGCAAATCGTTTTTTTTTTACACTTACTTTTTGCCAAAGATCTATAAATAGATAACTGAAAATTTAATTTTTGGTAGTTAAATTATATAAAATAACTGAAAATTAATTTGTTTTTACGGAATTTGCAGGTTATTTTTTTGATAGTTAAATTAAATACGGAATTTGTAGTTAATTTTTTATGAAATTCGCGATTGAATTTTAGACAGTCAAAATTAAATTAACTTTTCCTTAAAATAATATGCAAAATAAGTAAATCGGGTTTTAAGTAAATTTACAGTTGTTTTAAATTTCGTTTTCATTTAATTTTACATACAGAATACTTTTACTTAATCAACTGACAATATTAAATGCAGCCGAACATCCGTATTATGCCCGTAATTTCTACAAATAGATATCTAGCTGTGTATAGATATCTATTGTGTGACGTATTTTAAAACCTATTTCTTACCTACGGGGTAAAGTGCAGGGTATTTTAAACCATCGATTTTCGATAGTTAATTCACGTGGGCCAATTTAACGTTGAAATTGACAAAAAAGTGTTACTGGACAAGTAAAGATAACTGTTAGGTACGAACACGGCCAGATATCTGTTAGTAGAAATTACGGGCATTAATGTGAACTTAGTTATTTTAATAGAAGTTAGAATCAGTTAAAAATTAATTTGTTTATTTATTTAAAAATGACTGAGCAGAATACTTCTTGAATAAACTACAGTCCGTTACTGTAATAATATTGTGATAATATTTATGGTGATGATTAAATTATTAAAGAAATTGTGCGGGCTTAAGAGTTTTTCGATTTTTGTCTTACGTGAGAGTTTTGATCAATTGTGAACAAATCCAAGCCAAGTATTTGGATCAAAGTTACATTATCAAATTTTATAGCATATTTTTTTTTTGAGATCTTTCGTTTGGGATTATGGCGGAATCATGGACCGAAATCTACTCATTTCAAAAGCCTCAGAAAATGATTCTAAGTCAGTTGGGATATTAAAACTTGATCTAAGGCAATTATTTATTAATATAACTTTTTTTCTAGTAGTTTGTGTGGGATACGTTGAGCCCATATGTTATGATAACAATTTTGCATTTTACTACAACTGGGGCCAAAGAAAAGAGCTTTTACGACAGATTGCAGGGTAAACAGGTGAAGAAGGTTTGACCAGTAGGTAAATTTAACGCCTCGCATAGTCTCGAATGCGCAATTGACAGTAATTATTAACTGACAACAGAAACGAGATACGCATTATGGGTATTTCCATTACGAAAGATTAAAAAAATATCACTTGGATACACAATAAGCATTGCGTGTTGTGTGATGACGTCAAAATTACGTCAGAACCACATGCGCATGTGGCTTTTTACATGCCGTGTACTAGAGGCTTAAGAAAATGTTTAATAAAGAGTGCTTTTGCTGCACAATATCATTTATAGCTCTAACACTGTAATAACAATGTGTGTATTAATATATGTTTATATACGGGCCTGTCACAGAAATCAATTTCAATCGAAATTGTTTTTAATTCCGAGAAAGCTTCTTCAGAAAACGAAAACGGAATGAAATCACTTTTAATTTTTCGATTGAAAAAGTTTTTGTTTGATTGGCACAATATTGCCACATTTACCTTAAAAATAAAAAAATTAAAATTTGTCGGAATTACGAAAATCGATCGAAATGAAAATACGGGTTCAAATTCATTCCGAACAGTTTCTGTGACAGGCCTGATTATGTTCTTCAAAAAAAATCGTTAATATTAGATTGATATCACTACTATGTAGTATTCTGATAACAAAAATATATTGTGTGGGTAATTGTGGAACATATTTATGTATTTATTTACATACAATTGATTGATCCTTAGATTTCATAATAATAACTTTTTTAAATCATTATATCAAAGTATTCTTTTCTTATGTATAATTATGACTTCTTTAAGATATAATAAGAAAGTTATTATTTAATATATAACTAATAATGCAAAAAGTGGCAAATAGAGATACAACGTAATGAATTGAGGAAGTCATTAAAAGTAGCATTGTAAGTTAATTTTTTGCTGGGATTTACAGAAATAAATAAAGCTTCGTACAGAACTTACAATACCATAAGGTCTGGCAATGTGCTGACAATATACTGCCAAAGAAAAATTGCCACCAAAAGTCAATTATTAGATCAGACGATTGTAAGAAAACGATACAATTTTATTGGCAGACAACTGTCTGACAATAAATTCATCTGCCAACAAAAATGTCAGTTTACACGATTGTCAATTAATTGCATGGTAGGAACTGCCCGATCTGTTTTTATACATTGTCAGAAAAAGAAAATTGTGTGTAGTTTTATAAATTCGAATAGTGGAAATATTGTTATTGAATCAATTGCAAGGATTTTAACTTTATTTATTTCATTGATTTTCATAAATATTAATGTTAATTTTGCAAAATTAAACTTTTTTGTCTTTCTTTTCACTCATGCATATAAGAGATCGAAACTATGTGTATTAAAAAAAATTCGTAATTAATAAAAACTCCTTTTTTTTAAATGCATATATCAAGAGACAAGCCAGAATATAAAAAAGTGGTACCGTCATAGTCTCAAAACTACGTTTTGTTATTGTAGTTGGTTCAAAATCCGAAACTCCATTTTCCATCTCTGATACGTATGTATTTGCAGCGTTGCCAATAGAAAAAAATCTCTGATAATGATGCCTTTGTCAGACACATAAGCTTCGCACATCTGACAATAAAAAATAAGCTTCCAACGTCTGACAGTGATCTGACAATATTAACGAAGAGTGTTCACGAGATTATCAGATATCTAACACTTTTGTCGTCTTACAATTGACTGACAGTGTGTTTCTGACAGACATTTTTAGCACATTTAACTGACAATATTGTTAGATCTGACCACGGTCTGTACGAAGCTTAACAAACATGTGAAACGAACGGGTAAGTAAAATAAATCCATTCTCTCTGGTTCTTTGGAGTAAATGTTTAGGTTAGATTTAAACCCACTTTCGGATTATTTCAAGTATGAGTTCGGGATTAAAACAACTTAGAAATTCTTAAATTTTTATTTCACATTTTCTTAAGTCAATCCCGTTTTCGGATAATTTAAAGTACGTATCACTTACATAATCCGTACTTGAATCAAGCATTATGTACTTAATTTAAGAAAATCCGCAATTAGCATACTATTGAGAACGGTTTAGCTTGATTTAAGTTGGGATGGATTCATTTTTCTTTTCAGTGTTATATTGCCAGGAAAATATGAGCCTCCTTCTGAAGTTATCGGTTGACGGCTTTCTCCGCTAAGAAAGCCAAACTCTTTCAAAATGCAGTCCATTAACCAATAAAAAGGTGAGACCTAAAAAAAAACAAACATGAATAGACTTTTGTTTTTAACCGATGACCAAAATGACGAGTGAACCACTTTCTCAACCAGAGCAGTTTTCGAATGACACAATTAATAAACCATTTTATTATTTCAGTGGTGGGTATAAAAAAGCACCAAAGATTGATAAGAAAATGAAGAATAAAAATGTCAAAATTAATAAATATTTAATTTAAAAACTTTTGAAAAACAATCCATATGATCCTAAGCACATCTTCTTTAAATCCATTTTTTGAAATTACAAAAATGTACGTTGTTTTTTTCTGTACGGTAAATATTAAAAGCATCATTTATTAATTGATTTTGAACAGAAACCGCAAAATAGTTTCAAAGCAACCAACCAAAACCCATTAAATGTGCAATAAAATTATTATTTATGTCTATAAATATTTACAGTTGAGATAAACAACTGAATTAAGTTGTATTTCTTTCATCTGTTACAAACTCGAGTGTTCATGTTCGTTTTCATGTTCAGTACATTTTTTTTTTTTTTTTGCTTTCCTTTGCATTTTAATTTGGCATTAAGCGGCAGGAAAACATGCACATTAATCTATAAGAGAAAAAAATTCAAATAAGAATTATCAAAAAAATAAAAAAATTTATATAAAAAAAAAAAAATTTAATTAAAAATTAATGTAATTGTTGAATATGCGCTGCAATTATGTAGCTGTAAAAAACGCCTAAATAAAGAAATTCACTAGCCCAACGAAAGCTTAAAACTGGCAGTACTTATGACAGGCAAAGGCATATAACTTTAAAGTGGGAAATCAAATTAAAAACTAATTATCCCTATACGTTTGACTCCAATGTGAACTAAATATCGCTAAAATTTTAAACGTAAAGAAAATTACTTCCAAATTAGTAAATGTCACGATATGTCAAATCAGGGCATAAGCCTTTAACGGCCAATTTCACAAAGTTCAGTTAAAATTAACTACCAGTTATAACTGTCAAAACGTACTGTTAACTGGAAGTTAAAGTGATAGTTAGTTTAAACTAAACTTCGTGAAATTTGCCATAAAAATTCTATACAACTGCCAAATAATCACCTAAATTTGTAAGTAAAAATAATTGGTAGGTAAAAGGTTTAAAATTAGAAATAAATCACAATAGAAATTCAAATCACAATTGAAGAAAAAATTATTTTAAAAGCTTCTTGGAAACATCCCGTAACAGTTACCAAATCTGAATAAATCACTAAGATATGCCAAATTGTTCATTAGAGATGCAAAATCTAAAAGAAAATCAAACAACAGCTGAAGAAATTTAAAAAATAATAATAATAATAGATGAAAGATCCAAATAAATTAATAAACTCCAAAACAGGTGAACAAAAAAAAAACCCGCCACACCAAAAACGCATTTTTAGTAGAGCAAATAAGTGTTAAGGCACCGAAATCGTTAAAAAGGAAAAATACCCTGAAATGAGAAAATAAGTATTTAAGGGAAATGTTAAAAAATATAAAAAAACTAGTATATAGACCAGAATTCGATATTCATATTTGATTGTTCATATTTACGATTTCATGAATTTCCTCATGAATGAGATATCAACAATTTGTAACTTTTTTGACAATCACGAATAGGTTGGTAATTTTAACGCATTCACTCATGAACGTGAGGAATTACAAAAATGAATTGTGTATTTTGTAGTATTGTTGTTGTTGCTTGACAATTTACACGGCCATAGCACGAAAAGCCTGTGTGTGTATTGTAAACATATTTTGTTCGTTTTTTTTTTCTTTGTAAAGAATTTCAATATGAATATATCAAATTTTTCATATCTAAAAAATTTACATATAATTTTTTGTTTGCTTACTTTTCATGTGTGAGGAAATTTGAATTTTTTTTATTACTCGCCATCACGAGGATAAATAAGCTGCACAGTTTTTAAACGTTCACGCTCGCTCATGACTGAATAATGAGTGACCGTTACGGTACTCTGATGTAATGTGGCTTTTGGACATATGCTCGAAACTTAAAATCCGAATTCAAAGCCACCAAATGCAAAATAGACCATTAGCACCAAACAATGAACTCCGCTATTGAATTTTTAAATTTCAAACGCTTTGGCGTTGAAAATTGTAAAACGCAATATGAATTTCTTTACAAAGACACAACCAAGCGCCAAAATTTTCTCCCGATGTTCATTGACTGTAATTTTCTTAATAAATGCAAAACTCTAGTTTTGCTTTTGAATTGTGTTTACTTGATGTCTCATATATCCACTTCTTATTGAAGTATATTTTGTATCTGTTTACTTTACAAATGTCAAAGCAGAACTGAAAGAAAAATGTTGAGTTAAAATTGTAAAATAACTTAAAAAGAGTCTGCAATTTAACTCAACAGGACATAAAACAGATTTAAGTATAATTCTCATAGTCCAAAAAACTCGTATTTATCACTATTTTGATATAAAAAGAATTATATCTCAATTCATTTGTAGGGTATCAGATATTAAAATTTTCCAACAAAACCAGAAAAACAAACCCAACAATAACAATACAAAATATTTAAACATTTCAAGGTCAATTAAAAACAGTGGTGGCCTACACAAGTGTAAATAAATACTATAGCAAAACTTAAACGAAAAAGAAAAATATATACAAAATAAAAAAAAAAAAGGAAAAACAGCATCAACGAAACTAAGTTGCTTAAAACATGAGCCCAAGTGCCTGTATTGTACACGAGTTTATATTTTGTGTTCATCTACAATGCACAACCATTTATTTTTCGTTTTCCCTCTTTTTTTTGCGCAAGAAGAGAACAAAAAACGGAAACGGATGTGGTGCGATTGTAATGATGTTTTCAAGTGATGTGATGTGTGTAGTTGTGGTGGTAAATAGTTGCTGTTGTTCTTTTTGTTGTAACAGTAGTGGCAATGACGATACTATTGAAAGCAAAAGAGACTAGCAAAGCCCTGATATGCAAACGGAATACAACCCAGCAGCAGAAGCAAAAACAGATTTTAAACAATAAATGCCTTTGAAATGACACATACAGCCATAGAAAAGAACATTATTCACACATACTGTCACACAGTTAAAGAACTTGTTGACGAAATACAACAATACAATTACTATATAGAACGTGTAGAAAACTCGAAGATAGTTCCACATAAATGTGTTTTTCTATTTAGATTCTTTGTTACTTTACAAATAGTGTATTTCGATTAAAATGAAAATATAAAAATATAATGAATTTTTCAATATTTCTGCACCATCACGTAGATGCATAGAAGTACAAACAGATTAAGCATCTCGTATCTTTTATGCATCACTAAACATTTAAATGTTGTCTGCTAAATAACATAAAGAAAGCAACAAAAACTGTTAGTAAAATTAAACAACAAATCATATTGGAACAGCTAATAAATGCTGGCAAACTCATGTTCTGTAAAATTTCTTCTGTTTATGGAAAAAAGCACAAACAAATCCAAAAAATATTTTTAGATTTCTACTCGACTGATTATTGATTGTATGATTCCTTATTGTATATTTCAACTTTTAGTTAACTTTGCCTTATAATGGACTTAATTTTATAGAGAACTACACTGAAAAAATTATGCTTCATAAATCTAATGAATCAATTTCAATAAATTTGTTTCTTTAATTCAATGAAATATTTCATAACGGGAATGAAAATTTACAAATTTTACGAAGCAATTTCATTAACACAACGAAGTTGAGTTTCGTTATTTCGTAAAAAAATTTCATTGGATTAATGACAGCATGAAATCTCTTAAGAAAAATAAATCCAGCTACTTGTAATACATTATTTCAATAGATTTTTGTAAAATTTAAATAAACAAGAAATAAAAATGTCCAAATATTGTTAAAATGAGGCAAAAAAAATTTTTTTTTGTAATATCATATTTTTAATGAAAAATTACACTAAATCAATGAAAGATTTGTAATTGCAAAATACTTTTAACTTAAAAATATTTTCCTCCTAAAATTGTTGTAAAAACGTTAAATGTTTTATTTATTTAATTTAGAATATCCAAAGGCTTGCAATTTAGTGCGGTCTTTTGTAGACGTGTACTTCTATTCTTTAGAAACAAATTCCAAAAACAATTTTAAAATAAGCAATATTTTAAACGATTTAATAGATATTGAAAATTAATTTTGTTTTTGTATAGAATGGTCCTTTTTTAATTGTAATAAAATATTTTGAAAGTTACGTGAGTTTCCAACACATATTTATAAGAAAAACTCAACTTTTTTTAAGTACACTTGTTTTTTTTTATATTAAATAAAAAATATTCGTTGTAAAATGTATTTCATTTAAACTTTCTGAAATTGTAATGAAATATTTTTAAAGCTATATGAATTTTTAAACATATTTATATCAATAACACAACTATTTTAGAACGCTCTTGTTTTTTTATATTAAATACAAAAATAATTTTTTTGAAAATAATCAAAATCTTCTTTTATTTCTTTACAATTCGAAAAACAAAAGTTGGGAACAATATGAAATAGAACATAAATATTCATTAAAATAATGAGTCATAGTGATAGAAGTTAAGAAAGTTAATCGTTAAAGTAATGATGAACTGTCCTAAAAACTACGAAATTTTGTAATTAAAATAGTGAATAATGTCAATACACAAATTAAAAATGTCATTGAAATACAAAAATCTTTAAAATAATGAAATCATTTATAAAAATTTTGAAACTTCATCATTATGCTAATGAAATGTTTCACTAATATGATGACAACAAGTCACAGTCTTAATAAAGTTTCTTGCATTAAGTTAATGCAAAATTTTCATAAATTTTTTGAAACATTTCGTTAACTGTAGGCTAATGAATAATCTTCATGAAACGTTACATAGGTTGAATTTTGATGTAATTTTTCATTGGATTAATGCCAAAATCCATTGGATCTGTGAAGAAAATTCTTTCAGTGTAACATTTCAATCGGCGTCTGCTTAGTAGAGGTCTGCACAATTCCATTTGAACGCACATTCAAATCATTTTTCTAGCTCTATACTATATTGTCGTTGTTACAAACAAAAACTCAAGAGAAGTGTAGTATACAAATTTAGATACTTAAGTGTATCGCTCGAGAAAGTTGTTTTTGTGCGAGTGGTATATTCCATATATGTATGCAGCTCAAGCTTATGAAATACCGTTTTTATACTAAACTTTAGCATTAAATTTGGTTAAAATTTTATATAAGTGTAGATATAATTAGATTAGTGCTCGTAATTTCTTAAAACATCCCACAACCACGCCCATTTTCAACAGTGTACAGTTTTTACAGATGACAACTCTTATGGCCAATTTCACTAATTCCATTTTAATATCAATTCATATAATCAGGTTCTTTGAATTTGGTTTTCATTAAATTATTTTTATGAAGAAAGGAATTTTACAACATGAAACGAATTAAAATTTATTGATAATTTTTCATTCTTGACTGAGCTGGGAACTGAACCCAGGTTTTGCACGGACAGGTTGCCCTTACTAGTTTCAATTGTAACCACACAATCTCTTCAGAGGGGATTGCTGTTTAACATTCGCCGCCATTGAGGACGAATGACGTCAATAGTCAAACATCAATCTTTAAACCAAATGGCATTTTACTTTGGTAGATCGAAATTTGCTTTGAATGAATGATTACCTATTTTAATTGATTTACACGTTCTTTCTTACTTCTGTTTTTCTTACTTTTTGTCAAGAATTCTTCTTGAAATCCAAAGTAAATTTTTTTGCTTTTCATGTTTTTCTTTCTTCTTCTTGTTGACCTTTTTCAGCACAACTTGAAGGTCAAATGTAAACATATAGCTCGTGCCTTAGCTGTTAACAGTAATCATTATCAAAAAAATCAAAAAAAAAAATTTATGAAAAATAAACAGATATTGGGAATTATTTCTTTTCATAAGCAACTTTATTAAATTCAACATTTTTTATTTTTCGAATTTATTCTATGAGTTAAATTTCAGTTATGTATTTTATAAAGGTTTTTGTAATTATTTTAATCAGTATTGCGATTCACTAACTTTTTTTTACGATAATCGTATCGTTAAAATAAATATAATGACAATTTATCGAATTTGCTATTCAGTAACAATTTAACGATATTCGCTGTCGATTAAAGTCAGCTGTTACTTTTAGCAGATTTTTTTCGTTATTTTAACGACAATAATTTACGTTGTGTTTATTTACATACTGCACACATACATATGTATATGTATGAACAAAAACAAAATTCTAAATTCAAAATGTACAAAAAGCAAATTACGAACAAAAACAAAATTCTAAAAGTAAAATTCACAAAATAAAATATAAAAACAGTAAATTATGTACAATTTCTTTTGTTTTTTTATTCTCTTTTGTGCTTTTCGTTTATTTTAACATTTTGTAGACAGAGATGTTACAAAATCTATAGCTGTTTACAATCGTTTAAATAAATTTCAGAATCACACTATCGTTACTGCAAGCGAATATATACGTCGACAAAAATTACGATTATCGGATCGTTAAAAGTAAGTGAATTGCACCACAGGTCCGTTGGCCCTTGGCAACCTGTCCGTGAAAACCTGGGTTGAATTTCCAGCTCAGTCAAGAATGAAAAATTATCAATAAATTTTAATTAATTTCAAGTTGTAAAATTCCTTTCTTCATAAAAATAATTCAATGAAAATTAAATTCAATGAACTTAAGCCTGATTAAAATATCGAAATTTGGATTAAAAACCATTAACAGTTCAATCAAATAACCACAATACTAATTATTTTTCATATAATTTTATTTTATTTATTTTTTTTTTTTTTATATAACAATTGTGATTTTTAATTGAACTGCTGGTTTTAATTGAAGTTTTTCATATTTTAATTAGGCTTAAGTTCATCAAATTTGATTTTCATTAAATTATTTTTATTGAAGGAAGGAATTTACAACATGCAATGTATAATCCTAATTAAAATATCAAAAACCTCAATTAAAAACCAACAGTTCAATTAAAAATCATAATTGTTATAAAATAGCTATGGCACAAGTTCTATATGCCTACATTTGTCCTTCAAGTTGTACAAAGTAGAAAATGACAAAAAGAAAAACACACAAAAAAAAACAAATGTACTTAAGTTTTCAAGACAAAGTAAGGAAAAAACATGTAAATTAAAAATTTAAAATTGATAATCAATTACAGCAAACTTCGATCTACCAATACCATTGGATAAAGATTGATGTTTGACTATAGACTGGCAGGCGCCGCAGTGGCGCAAACAGGAGAATGTAAAGAATTCTGATGATGGGAATATGATGTGGTTGTTCTCGAAACATGTAAATTCGGCCCGAGTTCAATGCCGTGTTCAGTCAAGAATTATCAAACAAAAAAAAATTTTAATTTATTTTATGTTGTAAATTCCTGCCTTCAATAAAAATAATTTAATAAAAATTAAATTTGAAGAGCTTAAGCCTAATTAAAATACTAAACACTTTATAGATTGATATATAAATAGTTTAGTGAAATTTGCCATTAGTCATGTACAAAATCACATCTCTTTACTGCAGTTTTGAAAAAACTAAAATTTTCATATATTTTTTAATTGTTGTACCATTTATTGAGCTTGAGAAAAGTAAAGGTTGAATAAAATAAAATTTATTTTCATATTTTATTCAGTTCAAAAATATTTACAGAGGTTTGAAGCAAAAATGATTAATCTACCAAATTGTATTGTTGTTGCTTAGTAACTGCAGAAATTTGTAAAAATAAAATTAGCAATTCGATCGCTTCGGTTTTTTTTAACGATAACCGTACGGTTAAAACATCGCTCGAAGTAATTCTATTAGAGGTTATTGACAGTTTGGGGCAGAATTTCTGCAAATTTTCTTTAAAAACAAGGATGAGAGATTACTGAGGGATTTGCAGATGTGGTTCTTTGGATGACGACCAAAAGATCTCGTTTAAGAAATTTTTTTTTTTTTTTTGTACGAGGAAATTTTCAAATTCTAGGAGTAGCGTCAAAAAATGTTTACTGTATTGAAAGGTTTTGTAAGAAACAAGTATTCTTTGAATTCTTGTACCTTCCCAATACTACTTAAAATATAGGACGAACCGTAACGCATATCATTGTGGTTGTACACAATAGTTTTATTCACATCTTTGAGTTTTGTTGTGTGTTAAATTTTCAATAATATTTCTGCAGGCCGTTGCTGTTTAGCTGTTAAATTTAAATAAAATTTAAAATACATTTAGTTGTTTTTAAATTAAAAAACAAATATAGAGTTGAATAAATAGCTCACTATATAGAATATGTTATAGTAAACGTCATGATACTAAAGTTGGCTCTACTACCTCCCTACGGGAAATTTGTGTCAATTGTTCTCTAAGCACTAATACCGTGACCAGTAAACAGAATATTATAATAAAATGAACCGAGTTGCGAAAGTCCAAAGAAAAGGTAATTGACACAAAATTAGTCATGGGACTAGATTTTGTGCGGGCTATTGCTATCTATTTATATTATTTTATATGAAGGATATCCATCATATTAATATGGTTCACTCGGGAAAATATCTGTGACAGGCATTATTTTAACCGAATTTTAATGGGTCCATTTAGGTTATTTTAGTGACCTATTAAAAAGTGTCAAAAAGGTGACAATTAACCACCCCCCCTCTAGAACATCGTTATGTAAAAGTAACAAGTCCCCTTCATATAAAGTGTTAGAACTAGAACCGGTCCCTATCACTTTAGAGCTGTCACGTGACAAGTTTAGTGCTAGTTCCCTTTCTCCAAACAACTGTTGATGGACTTGGCCTGTCTAAAAAATGAATTCCAAGCCGGTGAGCTCTATTCAGTTTGGAATATTAAGAATAGGCATGTCTTCAGATCCTTCTTTCACCAGAGGCTCAGTCTTTTCTGTCTGCATCAAACTGCGTTAATTTCAGGATATAGCTCATGTAATTCATGACCATTCATTTTTCTATCAAACCCACCCGGCATAGTTTTGCCTATTTCAGAGCCATAAAGAAGCACACTCTATGTGCGTTTTGAACACAAGTTACTTTTTACGCTGGTTTTATGTATATTATATGACTAACTTTATACATGTGACGCGCAAAATAGAAAGGGACCTAAGGGTAAAAACCATTTAAAACCACTTTAAAGATTGAAATACGTGTATCTTTGGTGTACCATCACTGAGAGTGTTGGTCTCATTTGAAAGCGACACATCTCATGACGTCAGGAACGTGTTGGTCAACCTTAAAAACGCGCTCAGATGTTGTCCCCATCAAAAAAAAAAAGTGAACATTGATTTTTTTTACCCTTAGGTCCCTTTCTCTATGTGCTGTCACATATAGTCTATAGTCCACACAGAAAAAATTATTAAATTTCTCCAATCACCAAACTTTGCCATTTCAAACAATGTGTTAATTTATTTAAATGAATATTGAAAATTCCCAACAACAATTCTACATGTTTAAATTATTTTATTTTAAACGAAAAAAGTCAATTAAGATTTTTTGTCATTTAATTAAAATTTTAATTGAAAATTTATTTCAAAACAACTAAAATGTTAATTAAATCAAAATTAAATTTTTAATTTTCTTTCAGCTAAAAAAATTATTGATTCAATTATCACAGTTAAATACTTTTTAAACCATATTTTTAATTGAAAAAAAAACACTTTTTTCTGTGCACCCTTTAGAGACTATCCAATTTTAAAAAATATTTTAACTAATTCTACTTTATTTAACAACATTTACTATAGCGGCTTTCACCCTTTGTATTAAGTGTATAACTCTGTTATATTTAAAACGATTTTATACTTCAAAGCGCGAGTGTCTTTTTCGTATGCATTGTAAATTAAGGAATTTGCTGAGGGAGAGAAAGATAAAGTTTCTTCAACTGTTTTATTCAGGTAAATTTACACACTTTGTTTACTTCTGCTTTTTGTGGGATTTTTCAACCACAGCGTAGTGTATTTTAGTCTAATACATTTTGTTGTTGCAGTTTTGTAAATGTTAGTATTTTTACTAAAATTATAAGATTAACAAGCTCTACAAGGGACTTTACTATCAAGGGTGAATACCGCTAATAATTTATTTTTTGGGCTTTTCCCATCACTGTAATAAATAGTTGATAAAATAGTCTATCAACTATTTAATAGTCTTCTCTATTGACTGTTTTATGGCCGACTTTATTGGCTATTCTAAAGTCAACTCTATCGACTATTCTATGGTCGACTCTAGTTGCTATTTTATAGTCGACTCTATTGGCTGTTCTATAGTTGTCTCTACCGACTTTTTTATATTCAACTTGATCGACTTTTCTATAGTCGACTCTATTGTTTATTTTAAGGTCGATTCTATCGACTATTCTGTCGTCAACTCTCTCGACTGTTCTTTTGCCAATTCTATCGACTAATCCCTATTTTGCTCTATTGACTATTCAATAATCGACTCTATCGACTATTTTGTAGTCGACTCCATTTAGTATTCTATAGTCGACTCTAGTGACTATTCGATTATTCTATAGTCGAATTTATCGACTATTCTGTAGTCGTTTCTTTCGATTATTAATTAGTTTACTCATCTGTAAGTGCCCGTTTACATTATGCGATTATTGTCAGGGGAGAGTTTTGTTCGCTCATTCGTTCTCTTTTTTGATAAAAAAAAAATGTATTTAAGTTCAGTCGCACAGAAAAAGTTTCTGCGACAAAAATTGCGCAATGTAAAAGCAATTTTAAAGAAAAACCGACAAAAGTTTCAGCGACAAAAAGGGGCACTTATTCTATACTTTTCTCTGTTAAGAATTAACTTCAATATTAACGAGTAAAAAAATAAGTTCTGGATATTTACGAAATTTGAAAATAGTAAAATCCAGAGCATTTATTTGATTGGTTTTAAAAATAAAAACTTTTTAGAATCCCAAAAAAAAATTAAATTCTGAGCGAAAATCTAGGGAATAAGCCAGTGTAAAAAATGTCTGTCCTTCAAAAAAATTCAATAAACGAATTGATTTCGAATATATTTTTTACTACCTATAAGATATAAAAATGAGCATTTTTATTTGTTTTAACTTTCAAACGAAATAGTAAAAAAAAATGTTTTTTTAGCATTTCTCTTTCCGCAAAAAAGTCTTTTTTCTCACAAATTCTTTTATTTCTACTTATGATATTTCAATAATTCATTCATAGAATACATTAAAATCTTTAATTCAAACTACAAGTACTAAACTATTTATGACTTATTTATTTATGGGTTTTGTTTTAGTTTATTGATATTTCTTTAAAAAAAAAAACCATGTTCATAGAATAAAAACAGAATAAAAAAACAAAACAATAAATGAATAAACTCATCCGGTGAAAGCAGTACGATAAAATGTGTTCGTACGTACGTATGTATGTATGATAGTATTTACAACAAGAGAAAAACTCTTGAACAATTTTTTAATTAATTTGTTTAAAAGTCTTCAACCTTGAGAAGCAACAAGCTGCATCAGCATCATTCATTGGCAATGGAACAGAGAAAGCAGAAAATTTAATTAAGTTCAATATCGTTGTGATTTTCCTTCATTGCCTTGGCGTTTCTTGGTATTTTCCTTTGCATTTACTTTTTAACTTTTTAGAGAGCTCTTCAACACCAACTAATACTATTGTACTCTGCTGTACCGGTCATACTTACAAATTTATGTACATAAATATATATATAATATATTTAATATACGATTTACATAAAGAACTAACTTTGCTAAAGGAGTTCGAATACCACCATATAAAATAATTATTTATATTAATTTCGGCTGCACATCGCTACCTAAAAGGCAAACGGCCCTATATAACATTTTTTAATTTTTACAGGAGAAGTAAACAATTATTTAAAATGATAATATGCTTAATTGCTTAACACGGTTTATAAATTATTTTTCTTAAATTAAAAATAGTTTGAAAGTAAAATCTAACAGTTGTTATTTCAATTGTCAAAGCGTTTATCATAAAATCGCTTTTGTAGAGAGGACCGTTAGTTTTTTTTTTTTACTAAAATCGCTAATTTTGGTCGAAGGATTCCGAAGGAATTTGTTTGCATTTGTGTTGATGCAATACATCAGATTCAATGAAAAAGTCGTTTTTAATTTTTGGGTTTTTTAGGGCCGTTTGCGTTTTAGGTAACGATATGTATGCACTATTAGAAGTTTTCATACTATACTGACTCACGAAAATATTAAGTCACTTTGCTAATAATTCATCGTGAGAAGATTTAACTTAATATTTTTAAGAGAGAAAACTTTAAAAGACCTCGTGAAGTTTTAAATCAAAACTTCGTTCTTGATTTTCAAAAAATCAGTGAACTATTTTAATTGTCAGCCACTATTCTTTTAAAATTGTGTGCGCCCAACAGGACTTTCAGAGTTGTTTACATTTTCTTAATATATTTAAAGGATAAAACGGGTCTGTTAATAAAAGTCTTAACATATAACCGTCCTATGCAAAAAAAGTTAAAGTCCACATTAGGTAACCAATACATTAAGCCCATACGCTATTGGTTAACTAATGTGAACTTTAAATTTTTTTTTTTTTTTTGCATAAGAGGGTAAGACTAGAACTTTTTAAATAAGACATAAATACAAACAATCAAAGGCTTAAGGAAACCTCGTAGCCAATTCTAAATTGGCTTTGATAAGTCTCTCTATTTCATGAATTTTGAAAAAAAAAACTGCCGTAATGAAGAAAAAGCATCAGGCATCATTAAGGCATCTTATATGCATCAGTTATTTATTGAAAACATCAATCAGGAAACTGATATCACTCCAGCAGCTCATGTACACAATTGTTAGGACTAATTAAGACATTCGACATTTTCAACACATTCTAGCATTTTCCTAAAAATTATTTTTTTCATCAGTCTTTACTAAAGTTAGTTAAGACTGCTTCGAGATCACCAAATAAACAATAAAACATAAAAGATAAACTTTTGAGGTCACCAAGATTATCTTTATTTAATAGAAAACAAATCAGGGGGGAAATGACGCCATTACATGTCGATCGAAATTTCTGTTCAAATTATATTGTAATTTCGATTTATATCGAAAGTCGTAATTTGCCCCCAGGATTAAAACAAAAATGTTTTAATCCATGTTAACATAATTTCAAATATGTAATACATTTTAAAAACATAACCTCTAAATTGATACACACTATTAAGCTGCGGGTACACTTATTAAATAATTGACCAAATAAGCATAACCACTACTTTTGTTAATAGCTAGTGAGAATTAACTTGGTCTTAATATCACAAAATAAAACTAATTATACTGCTAGACATAGAAAAAAAAACGTTTTATGTAAGATGTGGTATTATAAACCAAATAAATATTGGAATTAAGGGAAATTATATTTTAGTTTGCGTCTTGGTCCCGTTTTATTTGTCATATATTTGGCAAGTGTGACCGTAGCTTTATTCTAGTAAAACACAAATATGTGATGCATAAAGACTTGTGTATCCTATATAATGTGTGAACGTCATTAACTTAAAAAAACTTAATAGATATTCGGGTATTCATTCGGTTAACCGTTGATCGGTTAACCGATTAGTTACTACCCGATTAACTGATCGGTTAATTTTAAATTGCCTATTTTCGATTAATGGGTAAACCGGTTAATTGCAGTCGATTAACTGATGTAGCGAAATCTTTAATATTTTGCGGTATTACAACACATTTTTTTTCTGTTTTTAATTATTTGTTTCGTTTCATATACAAAAGATAAGTGCTAAGGCGAATTAATTTTTCAGGTGGCGTTGAAAGCGCAGCTGTGCTACTTGTTTTCTTACTTAGAGACAGAAATTGCAGAAGCAATTCTGTTTTTGAAATATCGTTGAACGAAAGCAACAAAAAAATATATTGTTTTTGGTGTTGTTACTTTTTGAAGTATCGACACCACCGTATACATGAATTCGCCTTGGTAAGTGCTTAGAAAATATTTTTTTATACAAACAAATAAGGTGTTCAGTGATCTCCATTTTACATAAAGTGTTTGCTGTCAACAGCGTTTTGTTACACTTTATATGGGTGTTTAGATATTGGTTTCTTCTCATTTATTCACATATTAATCTTTTACCAGAATCAAACTTATACTACATTTACACCTAGACAAAATCTAGTACTTAAGAGATTTTGAGCGAAATCTTGTTCATTTCTACTAGATTTCCCATACAAAACAAAATCTAGTTCGGCACTAGATTTTGGCAAAATCTCACGAAATCTTGCAATACTCAACGATACAACTATGAATTTCATACTAATGTACTAAAAAATACAGCTCTCAACAAGGAAAAGCTGACAGTTTGGCAAAAAAAAAAAAAAAAAAAATTTTTTTTTAAAATATATAAAAAGAGCGGGGAAAATAGATTTGCGGTAAATGAATAATTAACAAAAATAAGCATTTGTGAAAATGAATAGGCCAATAATAAATAAGCGGTATAAAAATTATATTAATATAAACTGTGTTGCATTACAAAGGCCTTAATTTACAGAAAACGTACCTACAAAAAGGAAAAGCAGTGCAATTCCAATGAAGAGGCGCTTTTAATACTTTTAATATTGTTTTTTAAGTTTTTATTTGTTTTGTAATAAAATTGCTACATTTAAAAATTTGCAATTTTGTCTCTTATTTGTTCACCTTTTGGGTTATAGTTGTAAGTGAACTCTTCGTCATTTGGCTGCTCTTTTTCCGTATCAAACGTCTTTTCCAGGTATCATTTATTGCGGGTAGTATATTTGCAGCAGTTTGTGAAACCTTATATTTAACAAATGCTGGTGTTTTTTTACGCAACAATCTTAATTCCTAACCTATTTTTTTTTAATATCATAAAATTAGTTTTTGGATTTCCATTTTTGCTAATAAAAGTTTACAATACAATTTCTTTCCTTTTTTAATCAGCTGTTTTTATTATGAAAATGAAATCCCACAATATGTCAAAAAGCACTGGTGTAAACGCCAAAAAATTTCTTTAAGATTTTAACTAAAATCTACTAGATTTTGTGTAGGTGTAAATGTAGTATTAATGAAAGGTTTTATGCGATAAGATAAATCCAGAAAAAGACTGAGAAATAAGATATTCTTTATTGTGGGTTGCTTTCGTCAAAAGAATTTTTCCCAAGTCAAGTTTTATCCAAACTAAAGAAAATAATCGCTTAAGTTTTAAACATTTAAGCCAAATAAATTTTCAAAAAGATTTTTTTTTATGATCTCCTTAAACTATTGAAATAGCTAACAAAATTATCCTACAGTTTTATTTTAATTAATACATAAATTTTATGCTCTGTTTAATTAATAAACTAATTATGTTTGTTATGTTTTAGTTTTTTTTATTAATAATCTCCAAATACTAAATAATTTATGCATTTTCATTTATTGTAGTTTCTTAATTTATCAAAAAAAAAATGTATTAATCGGGTAACCTATTAATTACAATATTAACCGGTTGCCTTGACAAAAACATTTTTTTTTTTTTTTTTTTTTCGTTATTTATTTATTGAATCTTCATATATTTAATATGAACTAACAATAATTTATCAAATCTTAACCTAATACTTTATTTATGTCCTGCCAGTGCCAGACAAAAATTTTCTTCATCACGGGTTCTGTTCACTTATATAGGTGTTTATCTCTCATCTAGTTGGGTAAGTGCTGCAGTGTCTCTTCTCCTTAAGCGAGTGTGGCCGCCATGATTTAAAATATTTCGAGCTAAAGGATTTGGGTGTTGTTCAAGTCTTTTTAAATATTTTACTGCATATTTTGTAATCATAGTTTTTACTAATGGCACGTTGAGATCCTTATGAATGTTTGAGTTTTTAACATACCAGGGGGCGGCTGTGATTATACGAAGAAGTTTATTTTGGCGCCTTTGAATTTTTTCGATATTAGAGGCCGAGGCAGTGCCCCATAGTTGAATACCGTAGCACCAGATAGGCTTTAAGATAGAGTTGTAAAGTAGAAGCTTGCAATCGAGTCTAAGAACAGAATTTCTTCCAATAAGCCAATGAATTTGGATGGCTTTTAGTTTCATTTGAGTTAATTTTGCCTCTATATGGCATTTCCACGTTAATCGCCGATCCAGATGTATACCGAGATATTTTACATGCGAATGTTGAGGAATAATTTGATTATTGATTGTAATAGGGGGGCAAGATTCCCGGCGCAGGGTGAATGTTATATGTACGCATTTTTGCTCATTGACCATTATCCTCCATTGTCTTAGCCATATTTCTAGTTGAAATATATGATGCTGTAGGTAACGAGATGCTTCATAACGGTTTTCGTGGACGCTTAGAAAAGCTGTGTCGTCTGCAAATGTTGAAGTTTGGGTGTAGTTGTTTGTTGGCATGTCCGAAGTATAAATTAAGTATAATAGAGGGCCCAGGATGCTGCCCTGTGGGACTCCAGCGCCAATCGGCTGAGGTGAACTTAATAAATTTCCTTCTTTAATAATAAATTGACGACCGACTAAGTAGCTTTCTAACAGTTTGTGTGTGTTTGCTGGTAAATTTTGCTTCAATTTGTGTAATAAGCCTTCATGCCAGACTTTGTCAAAAGCTTGCGAAACATCGATGAAGAGTGCTGAGCAATATTTTTTTTCTTCAAATGTTTTTCTTATGACATTTACTATTCGATGAGTTTGTTCAATTGTGCTGTGTTTTCTTCTAAATCCGAATTGATGGTTTGGAATACATCTATTTTCACTTAAAATCGGTGTTAATTTTGAAACTAATAATTTCTCAAATAGCTTTGACATATTTGATAATAAGCTAATAGGCCTATAAGACTCAACTTTCGTATGATCTTTACCTGGCTTTGGTATCATGGTAACTAAGGAAACCTTCCATTTTTGAGGAAAGTATTCAAGGCGTAAAATAGCATTAAAAATAAAAAGAATAATTTTCTTTGCTACGCGAGGTAGCTCTAATAGCATTTTATTGCTGATCTTATCAATGCCAGGTGCCTTCTTAGTGTTTAAGTCACATATAACCTTTTCGATTTCTCTCATCTCAAATCTTAGGGGAATAGCTGCTCTAGCAGCAACAGGTGGTAAATCGACCGCAATATTGTGAGATATATTAGGTGTAAATACGTTTTTCAAGTGACTTACAAACAGATTTCTTTTTTCAACATCATTTCTTGCCCAACTTCCATTCAAGTTTCTTAATGGTGGTTTAGAGACAACTGGCCTTTTGAGGTTTCTAGCTGCACGCCATAATGAGTAGTCCGATTGTGGAGTTGCATCAAGTTCCTTAAGATATTTTTCCAGAGAAGCCGTTTTCTGAGTCTGCAATAACTTTCTTAATCTTTTTGTACACTCTTTTAGCAAGTTCTTACGTTGAGGAGATCTGTGCAATTGCCACTCTCTTCGTGCCCTCCTTTTTTCAGACAAGAGACGCTCGACATCTGTGGAATATATTTTAATAGTTTTTGTTTTTTTGGGGGCAATATTGGAATGTTGAACAGCTAGTTTCAGAAAACTGTCAAAATTATCAATAGAGCGATCTACATACTCCGGTGTACTGAGCGGAATATTTTCTGTGCAATGGGCACTGAGATATTTTTTATATTTTAACCAATTTATTTGTGTGGCTGACGTCGCTAGGTAACCAGTCGGAGATACAATTCTATTGGGGTTCATTATAGTAACAATTGTAGGTGTGTGGTCGGAAGATAATTCTAGGGAAGCTTCAACGTGAATCGTTTCTGTGGGGATGTTTTTAACCACGCCAAAATCGATGACATCTGGAATTTTTTGCGGGTCAGCAGGCCAATATGTTGGTTGGCCGCTCGCGACAACATTTAAATTCATTTTAGAGATTGTATTAAACAAAACACGACCCTTTGGTGTTATTAGTCGTGACCCCCAGAAGGTATGTTTAGCGTTATAATCGCCAGCGGCCAGGAAACAGGGTCCTAGTGATTTATAATATTCACAATATTGGCTTTCTGATATTGAAAATCTAGGTGGAGAGTATAAAGATGAGATTACAATGCTACGATTCAGCTCTTCAACACAAATGTTCGTTGCTTGGAGATAATCCTCACGATGATCACACATTAGGTAGTGTTTGACTCGATTTTTTATCAAAATGGCAGAACCACCACAAGCTCTACCTCGAGGGTCCTTGGTATCATATAATATATAACCATTGATGTTAAACGTATTTCTTGAGGTCAAATGAGTTTCAGAAACCATCATGACATCAATTTGTTTATTTTTAAGAAAGTATTCTAATTCATTTTTATGTTGGCGGATGCCGTTCGCGTTCCAAAAACAGATTTTTAAACAGTTCATGGCTTGTTAAGTACAGCTTGCAATAACATCGATTGCATTCTAAGAATTTCCTGCATCATATTACCCATTGTGTTCGTAAAATTAGTTACTGTTTGCACTAATGTTTCCATGGTTTTTTCTAGACGACGTAAATTTGAAACTGGAGTTTCATCATTACTTGGCGCAGCACCTTGCGTTGGCGCATGGTTTGATTTTACGACGTTAGCATAAGAGGTTCTGTTATTACTAGGCTGCGGGGCCTGAATGTCACCAGTGCTTACTTGATTTGTTACCTGCATTTGAGGGGGATTAGTTTTCGGCCCAACTGACTGCTTGACGATGGTATATACAGGGCATCCTCTATAATTGGCAGTGTGATTACCGCCACAGTTGCTACATTTTTTTTACGTTGGGGTCGGTTTTAGACTTATCGCAAAGATCTGTACCATGTAATTCACCACATACTACGCAAACAGGGGGTAAATAGCAATATGCCTTAGTATGACCATATTCTTGACAGTTTAAACACTGAACGGGACCATTTCTTTTGTGTGGCTCTTCTATAGTTACTCTTCTATAGAGAATATATTTCAAATTGTAAATAGGGTGCGTTTCATTTTTTTTAAGCTTTACGTCGCCGGGTTCAAACTCCACTCGAAAAAGTGGTTGGGGGTTTTTTTCTCTATTTTTTATATTTACTACATGTTTTATTTTGAAGCCTTTTTCTTCGAGGAATGTTTTTACCTCTTCTGGGTCCACACATGAGTCAATTCCCTTAATCACTACCTGGAGACCTTTACTGCTTTTCAGTTGGTATGTATAAAAGTTTTTTTTAAGTACTTCAAATTTGTTTATAATTTTGCGAAAATCATTCTCATTATTGACTTGTATTTTTGTCTCGTTTATACTACCACGCTTGATAGCAGCTACGTAAAACGAATTTTCACCTATCACCGATATCAAACTCTTTATGAGCTCATTTGAGTTTTGCTCCCTAAGATATATCGGGGGAGGCTTGGACGATTTTATGACGTTTGGTGCTTCAGAGGATTCATCCTCCAGAATTGCAAATCGATTTTGAGAATTTATTTTATCAAAAGATGGTACTTTTGAGGCCGAAGCAACTGCTGCAGAGGTAGGGCTGCGACCCCGTTTAAGCACTGTTATGTACCTGTCCATACCAACTTGTACTTGAGGCTTTTGACCACTTTTTACTTGTGGAGCTGAGTTTTCCATCATGCCTGATTTGAGGGTAATATTTTCATCACTTATTAAAATCGTTTTTGCCGCTGAGGCACCGCTTGCAGGTTTTATATTTTTTATTGTATTAATATCAACCGTATTATTAGACACCGAAGGTGATACTGAGTTTTCTATTATGCCTGATTGGGGGTTAATATTTACATCACTTATTAAAATTGTTTTTGCTGTTGAGGCAACGCTAGCAGGTTTTGTATTTGTTATTGTATCAACCGTGTTATTAAATACAGACGGCGAGAGGGATCGCGTACGAGTAATAGGTTTAGCCGTTAGGTATTTGCTATCATCGATTCTTTTTTTTATTTCTGTATTTTTTTCGCTAACACTCACTGTGATATATGCATTTCTACTGTTTGCACTCATAAGAGTTTTTTTTTTCTTTTACTGTTTACAGTTGTGCTCTTCTTATTTGTTATTGTTTATCAACACCGAGAATGAAAAAATGTGTGTTTATGTATGTAAGTACATACATGTAATTTTTTTTTCTTTTTCTTGTATTTACTTTTTTTATACTTTATTTGTTCAAAAAAAAATAAACCGTATGCCGAGTTTAGAAAACACGTCTATCTTCAACGACCGCGACAGACAGAATCGACAAAAACATGAAACAAAAAATGTACTTTGGATTTCAAAAAGAATTCTTGACAAAAAGTACGAAAAACAGAACTAAGGAAGAACATGTAAATCAATTAAAATAGGTAGTCATTCATTCAAAGTAAATTTCGATCTACCAAGGTAAAATACCATTTGGTTAAAAGATAAATTTTTGACTATTGACGTCATCCGTCGTCTATGGCGGTGAGTGTAAAACGGCAAACCTCTCTGAAGAGATTGTGTCAGTCAGGGCAAACTGTCCGTAAAATCCTGGGTTCAATTCCCAGCTCAGTCAAGAATGAAAAATTATCTATAAATTTTAATTCATTTTGTGTTGTAAACTTCCTTTCTTCATAAAAATAATTTAATGATAATTAAATTCAATGAACCTAACCCTGACTAAAATATCGAAATTTGGATTAAAAATTAGTATTTTGTTAAAATATTCATTAAATTTTCATAAAAATCGTTTATTTTAATACATTTCGTATATATTAATTTACTAAATACATGTATTTCCAGCTACTTATTGTTTTTTTCTTCTTGCAACAAGTAAAATGTTCTCATTAGTAAGCTACATATCGTCACCTTAAATGCCAAAGGGAGTAACAACAAAAAAAATTCAAAATAGAGGGTTTAATTTGTTCTTATTCGTTTTATTAAACCACATTTTCACAAATTTAGATCCCTGCGATCAAAAATGTCGACTTTCTAATACTATTTCAAACGCCAAGTACACCTTGTTGTACACACACCACAATAGTGAAGAGGTTATTTTGAATTTGTGCTGATGTGTGTATCACCTTAAAATATCTTATCATCTTAAAGTATACCGATCAACTCAGAATCACTTTGTGAGTCGATCTAACGATGTCCGTCCGCCTGGCTGGCTGGCTGTCCATGTTACCTTGTGCGCCAAGTACAGGTCGCAATTCTGAAGATAATTTGATGAAATTTGGCACATAGGTTTTAAATGGACACAACAACCAAGCCTATTGAAAATGTAGCGAATCTGTCAATAATTTCATATAGCCCCCATACAAGCTGCTCTCCGGAATAGGGTCTTTGGGCTCACTATCAAACCAATTTTAATAACATTTGAAACATAGATATTTCCATATTTATATGGACACATATGCTATACACTTTTTTTTTAAAAATAGTCCGACTCATATAGCCACATTAGTTATTATTTTTCAAAACTAGATCTAAAATAGGTCAACTTGCACAAATGTTTTCTAATATACTGTGATGTAGGGTATCATATAAACGGGCTTGACCAACTATAATTTCTTACTTGTTGTTATTGATTTTGTAAAGCTTTTTGCTTCTCCTGTAAATAAAAAAAAAGTATTTTTGTTAAGCTCTTTTGCATTTTAGGTGACGATATACAAATGTTGCATCCCAAGAAAATCTTTTAAAAGTCATAAAACCAAACTAATTTATTTACTTTAATAACATTCTTGAGAGTTCTTTTACGATTGTAATGTCTCTTTTTATGAAATCATTAAATGTTATCCATTAGGAGAATTCTGTTTGGGGATATTTATTTCATTGTAACACTTAGCAAATACTCTACACTGTAAGTTGAAAACTATTTAAATTTCTAATTCCTTGTCATATTTCAAATAAATAACAAACATCTGCGCCATCTTTATCAGCTGTTTTGTATACAAGAAACTTCAATACATAGAAATGTGTTTCAAGCCATTTGCATATTAACAACCATCTCTTTACAGTTCATCACTTACATACACGTGATAAGAAGAAAGAAACACATACATGCATACGTATACCACATGCATTTGGTTTATATTGAATTGTTCGGCTGTTTGTATACATATATATGTATGAATATATGTATGTATTTCTGTACATGTTTTTGTATATGTAGTTGTTTGTGTCCTTAAAGTTTTCCTTATAAATCTTTATTTGGGTTTAATTTCTTGGTCTTCTTCTTCTCATTGCACGTTCGGCCTACGTTTGTGTATGTATTTCTTTGGTAAATGCCTTCAAACGATTATTTTTCACTAACACAAATACTTTTGTATGTGTAAGTGTTTTAGAGTTCGGGTAAATGTTTGTTTTGCGACTGTATGTGTGTGTACATTGTGTAAATTATAAATAAATAAAACACTTTTTTATATTCTTTTGATAAAAGTGTGTGTAACATTTTTTTTTTATTTGTTGCGGGGCATTTACATATGAAAATATCGATCGCATATAATATGTATGTACATATATACAAATCTATATATATACATATATATGTATTAGGGTGGCTAATTTTCCAGACTCCTTATATTATTTCAATCTCGGAAAACTGTTTGCTATTTGCCATTTAACACATAAAAAAATTTGGGTACAAATTAAAAATATGCAAATATTAAATGTTTGGTATACATTGCGAATCACTTTAATCAGATATTAAATTTCTTTAACTTTAAGCGCATAAGCTTTGTAACCAGATGTTGAGAAATTACAAAATTTTGGACTTTTTAAACAATTTTTTTAATTGATAAAAAACTACTGATTGGTAATTTTTTCTGTATATCATCAATTTGAACTTAGGAGAAAACAATGAGCAAGCAAACAAACATATAGACAAGTTAACTTTATTAGAAAAACTTTTGAAGACAAAGAAAAAAAAAATATTGTTCTGCAATCTTTATAAATGTTTCTCAAGCTTTTGATAAAGTGTGTGGCATGTAGTCTTATACTCCCAAGCTGCTGGAGAGCTATTTGATTCGTAGAAAATTTTTTATTATAAAGATATATACATACTTCAAACACTTCTACAAACAGCTACTGCCAGACATCTACTTTTACTGATAAAACAGATTTTCTAACAATCACCGAAAACCGCTATGAAGCAGTTTAATATCTTAATGCCCATATATTTCAATTAGAAATAACAATTAATAAAATAAACCCCTTCGACAAAAATTGATGCTGGAGTCCCACAAGGCGTCATCTGAAGAAAAAAAATCCTCCAATGAATTTCGAATACCTCCAGAATATGTCATCTATCTAAATTATATACACCAAAAAAATTTTTATATGTTTCCGACATTTATTTTAGCCCTCTACCAGGGCTGGAAGTTGATGTAATTTTATGAATTTTATTTAAACCCTTATTAAGGAGTGTGTGAAACCGTAGCAAAGTGAATTAAAATTGTCAAAAATTTCTACGCTAATCTCAAAATTTATACTAGCCCTTAGGGCATGTGAAATTTTATTCACCTCAACAGTGTCAAAATTTTACTGCCATGAGTACTTTGCTACCGTTTCACATATCGAAAATTTTATAAATTATTTTTTAAAAAAGAGAAATTTAGAAAATAAAGAAATTTAAAATCGAGGAGATCTGACAAAAAATAAGAAAGTTATAAGAAATTAACTGCTAAATGAAAGCCATTTTATGTGAAAAAAATTCGGCTTCTTTCACTTAATCGCTTATAGCCATATTGAAATAAACAGGTGGCATTATCACGCCAGATGACGATTTTTTGCTATTGCATTGAATGTCCAATAAAACAAGTTAGAGTGCTATATTAACTAAGCTTCACAAAAACGAACGCCAGCGTTAAAATTGGTGGCGGTTTAGACCTGAATTAAATTATTGACCGACAATAAGAACGTTTTATGCGTTTCTTGTTAGAACTTTGAACTGGCTTGAGTAAAATATCAAGATTCGTAACAGTTTTAGCCGAACTACATTGATTTTTAGGAGGGTAATTTGTATTGGACCTATGGTAAGTTATGGACCAATCATCTAAAAATTCTGAAGACTGATTTCTGGTATTAGTTTAATTAGTTTTAGCGTTAACACTGAATTTCACAAAATTGCATGATATTTTTTCTGGCCATATGAATCTTAGTTGGATGAAATTTTACCGCAATATCTATATCTGTTATCGTCTTAGGCGAATATAACTATTTTCCCAAAATGGGATTTATTTGATTTTAGGCGCAATAAACTGTTTTCCGAGAGTAGGGTTTATATGGACCGATCTTCACAAAATTTGGCTGTGTGATTTCTCGTCTTATAAAACTGTAACGTACCGAATTTAATTAGGATAGCATTATTAATTATAATTATTTAGGCGTACTAAACTCTTAACCGGTAGTAGGGTTTATATGGGACCTAGTGTAAATTATGGACCGATCTTCCAAAAATTTTACAGTGTGATTTCAGGTCCTATAAAACTGTGATATACCAAACTTGAAATAACTATCGAAAATCGATGGTGTAAAATACACTACACTTTAACCCGTTGGTAAATAATAGGTTTTAAAATTCTTTACACAATATATATCTATACACAGCTAGATATCTATTTGTAGAAATTACTGGCATTAAACTTAAGCCTCTAGTACACGGCATGTAAAAAGCCACATGCGCATGTGGTTCTGACGTAATTTTGACGTCATCACACAACACACAATGCTTATTGTGGCTTTGCATTGACGTCAAAATGACGTCAGAATCACATGCGCATGTGGCTTTTTACATTCCGTGTACTAGAGGCTTTAGTTTAACGTGGTCTGAAACTCAGATTTTTTCGGCGAAAGGTGATTTTTTTATTATTTTATTAAAAACCAAACTGTTAAGCAAAACTAAACTAAATCTGCTTTCAGAATAACTTAACCTAGTTTAAGTGAGTACTCAAAAACTCAGCCTTAAAGAAGTTACCAATCTTTGTCATTGTAGTTCAACGTTACGAATAGCGCTGCAAGCTGTGAAAAGTAAAAATCGGCAGTTTGAAATAATTGTCAACAGAATACGTAATTGTTGTAGTCGTTACAGTTGGAGTTGAAGTTCAAAGTTCAAAATTTAAACTTTCTTGCGCTACAGAGCATTCGTCAGCTTCAGCTACTACTACAACTACTTTATTCTGTTCCAGGCCTTAGAGCGATTCGAAATTTAATTCGCAAAAAAACTTGTGACGTTCCACCCTAATGTACACATGTATGTATTTCTCTATGTCTTGTTCTTTTTTTCTCATTTAAATGAACAACGAGTGTCGTTAAATTAAAAAAAAAGCCTGCCTACCGAATTTTGTTGTAAGCATATACATTTATTTAAAGTTTTATATTTTTGGTTGACGTTAGCGTTTTATTCATTTTTAATTGAAGTATTTAAATCGGAATTTTCATTTTATTAAATATATACAAACACGTTTCATTTATTCCTGTGCACAAAATAAATATTTAATTCGTAGCAAGAGTTCAATGAAAATTTTTTATTAACGGTAAAAATCTAGTAAATACTCCGCTTAAAGGGCTAATAGCTTGGTAAAATATTGAGCACATAATGGACAGTATTTGGGTTTTCAAAAGTTCAAAAGTTTTTATTTGTGTAAGAAAGCTGAGGCATCATAAAGGCAATATTTTAATAAGGACTGGCCAAATTGGAAATACCATTTTAATTAATTTTTTTTAAAATTCATAGTGTGAAGTATTAATTAAAAGGTAATTTTTAAACTTTTTATAGAAACATTCTTATCTGCCAAAGTTGATTTAAAAAAGTAACAAATAAAATACGAATTTTTTAAAAATAAACTTAAAATATCAGATAGTTAAAAATTATTAAAGAAGCTGCAAATAAAAGTTTTTAGTTTCTATTCCCTTCAAAATGATGGACCAATCAGCACAAAATTTAATAATGTGATTTCTAGTCAAATAAATTGGACAAATCTGTATGCGTAATAAAGGGTTTGTCAAAAGTGGCTTCATACAGAAACTTAAGTAAATAATGGAGTGATCGTTAAGCAGTTTTGGAAGTGTGATTTTTGCTTTTATGTCATAGTTTTGTATTTGATCATTTTTATTTGTACATTTATAGTGTTATAAGTCCGATAAATTTTATCAAAACTTACTTAACCCTGCATGCTTAAGGTTATTTTTTATACGTTATGACTAATGTTAGACGATTCGACCAACATGCCCGAAATATGATCTCTGTGGAACGGGTAGTGCTCCTTATCCATAAAAGGTACTGGAAAAGTAAAATTCTATGACTTATTGTATATAAAAACAAAAAACATTTATATTTGTTTTGGTTTTTATTTTATTTATAAATAAATTATTTACTGTTATTCATCGGTCAAATCATAGAATAAGTAAAAACGTTAGTCGAAACGACTAACATTAAGCATGCAGGGTTAATAGATTGTAGAATGCAACTCATCGTCTTAACCCTAGATGGTTACTGTTCGTCGAATCGACGAAGCTCATTTACACTTTATCATAAAACTTTTTTATGTGTATTCAAATTACGCTCTTTTTTCAACAACGAAACCTTTAAAAAAAATAAGAAATTTTAAAACACAAAAATGGGTAAAAATTCGTATCAAATTATTTAATTTAAAATTTTAATAAATTGCTTAACTTAAAAAAATTTTGGTTGATTTTTTACTTTAAAAATCGTTCCGCTAGAATTTTTTTTACAAATTTTGTCGATTCGACGAAGGATAACTTTAATGTAACAATATGAAGAGTAACCTTTCAGGGTTAATAACTTTCCTTTGCTTTTAAAACCACACCATAATAGTGGACAGCGTATTATGCGATTGTGCTGATGTGTATAGCTAAAAAAATATTGGTCCCTAGACCCACCTTTAAGTATACCGATCGATTCAGAATAACTTTCTAATGTCCGTCCGTCCAGCTGGCTGTCTGGTTCTCTGTCCATGTAACATTGTGTACAAAATATAGGTCGTAATTTTAAAGATAGTTTGATGATATTTGGTACAAAAGTTGCAACTGTCAAAAGGACAAAGTCTGTGGAAAATGGTGAGAATCGGCCCATAATTTCACATGGCCCCCACACAAACTTCTTTCCGGAATAGTATTTCTGCCCATAAATTACTTTATCATTTTGGTATTTAGACTAAATTAGGGCCAAGCTTATTTTATTACAATCAAAATCATCTTACTTAATTTTCTTGGAATCGGTCCATAGCTCCCATACACATACTACTCCCGGAAATAGCTTTAAATGCCATAAATTCCTTATTAATGTTGATATTGTCATAGAAATTGTACGATAACTTCTATGTCAAGACAAAATTATGTGCAGTTCAAAATTAACGATATGGCCCATATAAGCCCCCATCGTAAAATTACAAATTAAATTAAAGGCAAACAAATTCCATCTAGATTAAGATTTCTTAGTAATATGTGGACCAAACAGCTTAAACTTGAATCTTATTGTATAATTTTTTTATGGCGGGCCCAGGGTTTCCCTTGGGTGTATACTCTGCAAAATTTATTTTTATATACTGTGGTGTAGGGTATCAAATAGTCGGGCTTAATCGACTATGCTTTCTTACTTGTTTACAATTAAATTCGTGCGGTTGATGTTTAAGCTTCTGCTGCTGTGTTAACTTGTAGTTTTCTTATTATTTTTTTTTACTTTAACCCACTTTAAATGGAAAAAAGTTTCAATCAATATTTATCATTTATTTTCAACGAACATAAACCAAAACCAACATTATAAATTACAGCAGCAACAACAACTGCAACACTTTTTCATAAACTTTTCTTTTGAATCGTCTTCTGCTTCTTTTGGTTCCACTTCCGACGACCGGTCCCATTTTCCTTCTATCTTTCAACTTCATTTTGTTTTCAACATTATGGCTATTCTTCTCGGTTGGCAGCAGAAAAAAAAGTCTTTCTGAATGAAATGAAAGGATAAAATGGAAATAAAAGCACCAACAAAATGGGAAAAAGTTTATATTTTAGTCTTTTTGTTTGTGTTCCCTTATAAAATTGTTTTTCACCTTTAACTTGATAGTCGGTTGGTTGGTTTGATGGCTACAGGTTGAAGTGGCATGTAGTTGCAGTAATTTTGTATACTTCTCAAAAAAAAATTTCGCTTTTTTTGTTCATACCCAGTAAATACATACAAATATACTGACAGTATCCTTCAGTTTTTCTTTAGTTAAAGTTTGACACTCAATACAAAAATCTTTCATCGTTTTTATACAACTGCTACTCATCTGCAAACATAAATTTTTAGATTTCTTGTTTTGAACAAATCAATATTTTTTCTGTTTTTGCTCTGAATTCAAGCATATTTGGTGTTTCTGTTGGTGGTGATGATGCTGATTCTGCTGCTGCTGCTGCTGTATTTAACAGTTTCTTAGTTACTTGGGTATGTTTAGGTTTTGTATACAACAGTAGTTTGTGTTTCAACTGAGTGTCCTTGCAAGGACGCAAACAAACAAGATCTAAACTCTTGTTGATAATACAACGCAGAAGCATAAATACACACACGTACTCTAAAACACTCATTCAACCACCGACAAATACATACCAACACTTGTATTTACACTATTAAGGACTGACAATGTTATTGTACCATTGGCACTTTATCTTCATTTGTGCACACCCTACAAAATATATTATGACATTCGGATATTCCTAGTAAATGATAGTATTGCTTACTTAGTACTAAACCACACTTTTGTTGGTCATGCCATCTTGGAAAAGTGCCTGTACACACACACACACAACCACGCAGCCACACATCCACATACAATTAAGTATGAGTTGTTCTTTTGGTAGCATCAGTGTGTGGTCGTTAACCCAAAACCATTTAATATGTAATTAGGCATGTTTATCATATCGAATCGGATAAATATTGTATTATTTGGAAATTCTTGTTAGCAGAAGGCAGAGTATAATTACATTTCTGTAGCACAATATTTTGGCAAAATTACAGTGGAAACTTTTTAAACAAGTCTTTAGATTTAAAGAAATATTAATAGCACATAAAAACAAGTTAGAATGCTATATTCGGCTGTGCCGAATCTTTGATACCCTCCACCGACAGGAGAGGGCTCTATATGATAAATTCATATACATTATTATTAGCTAAGCTTCACAAAAACGAACGTCAGCATGGAAATTGGTTGCGGCTTAGACCTATATTAAATTATTGACCGACAACAAGAAAGTCTTATGCATTTCTTCTAAGTTGGAAGACATTTTACCGCAATTTCTATTATCTGTTATGGTTTAAGGCGAATTTAATTATTTCCCAAAGTGGGCTTTATTTGGTTTTAGGCGTACTAAACTGTTTGTCGCGAAAAGGGTTGATATGACACCTATGGTCAATTATGGACCGATCTTCATGAAATTTAACAGTCATACAAAGCAAATTCGTGCAAAATTTTATATCATTCCGTGCATTATTCCTTTATTTATGTTAGTTTTTGTATTAAAATTATCAATTTTTGTAGGGTGGTAGTTCCACATTTTTATTCATAGTGCTAATCATACTGAACCACTGTTGCTGGATTTAAATCCCAAGCTGCTGAGGATAACTACAAGCAATTTGAGAATAAGTTTGTTCTTTTCTTTTACGTTTTTCGAAAGTGTGAGTGTTTTTAACAGACGGACATGGCTAAATCGACTTAGAATTACTCAAGGAGCCGGAATATATATACACTTTATGGATTCTTAGATGTATAACAAAAAAGTTTCACACGGAATGACTAAATTAATATACCCTCATTCACCACTAGTGGTGGTGGAGGGTATAAAAAATCTTATTGCAAAATCACGACAGATTCTGCAGTTCGTAAGACCTATTCCCTTAGTCATCGTCCATGCGTTTTGTTGCAGCAATTCTTGAGTTTATCGGCTAGAAGGATGAGAATATTGTTAAGGGGTTCTTAGTTTCATTTACTCTGCAATTCTGTTTTGTTTTGGTATTCTCATAATTTTTAACTTGATGTTGGCTGTAGGTGTATTTGCATTTATATATATAAAATATAAAAAGAAGAAGAGCAAAGACAAAAAAATGCAAAACTATAATTTCATAATCTGGGCACTAATGCAATTTCAAAGCAGTATTAAAAAAAATTGCAGCAACAAAAATTGCAAGTCTGGACGATGACTTACATTAAGAAATAAAGGTGCCTGTACACGACATGTTTTTTTACATCACACTTGTCAAATTTTCCACTGCAAAAAACATACATGTCATGTATTACCTTTAGAACATTGCATCTGTAAAAGTCAGGCGCAAAGTCATCTGACAAAATATCAATTAGAGCGTGCACTTTTTTCTTCTGTGTCAGAAATCTATGCCAGGAAGAAACCGGCAGCGGCGGTACACTATTGACGGAATTATTAGCCAGCTGAAGCTTATACGTTTTTTCACCATTGAATAGAAATTATGTTCATATACATATATATATAAATCGTTTCATTATAATGTCCTAAATTGGTTTCTTCGAATTTAAAGAAAAAAATGTTAAGATGGCTGAATTTTTACGGCGCACATAAGAAACTTTGGTTTCTGCAATTACTATAAAACAGCAATTACATGTGACTTGAAAAGTTGGCAAGTCAGATGTAAAAAACATGTCGTGTACATGCACCTTAAGAAAGTATAGCAGGTGTATTGATGGAATGATTTCAGTGAGTTCTTAATGAGTCCTGTAGGTAATTACATACCCACTTGTATGAAATTTGTCTTGTAAGCTTAAGCTTTACATATGTTAATTTACCAGAATTATTGCTAATCAAACATAATATGTTGCCCTTAAAACACGGGTAAACGAGAAAAATTTTATTGTTATTAAATAACCGTAAAATTATTTGAAGTAGGCATATTAATGATAATATTAGCCATAACATGATTAGAGGCAACCACAATAGTTTTGGGGCTTCCTAAAGAAAAACTGATTAATTCATAATATTGTTGCCCATAGCGATAATATTGTTAAAGTTACGATATCAACTGTGTTAATAAAATGTGAGTTTAAAATACATAGTTCTGTTAGCAATGATTAAATGGAAAAATGTGTTTTCTTTGAGTGTGCTAGTGGAATCTTTTATCAAAAAACCGTTTCATGCCAAGTTTTATCCCTCGAGAGGACCTACGAAATAGTCTTAAAGATTTCTTTGGTTCAGCCAGTTTCCTAAGTCGGGTATGCGCTTGATCTTTGTTAAATATCTATTTACGGATTATCATGGGAATCTGGCCTTATAGTGTAATTTGTTGGCGCTAGGACAGTGGGTAATTTTACGAGAAGGCGGTCAAAATTCCATAACTTTTGACTGTATCGGTATTTTTTATGCAATTTTTTGCTCGATAGATGTGGTCTTAGCCTTTAATTTGCGCCACAAAACGTAAAATTCGACTGGTATGAACAAAAGTTATGGGGAGTTAAAAATGCATTTTCATTTTTTTGTTGAGTTTCAGTGTAAAAAATGAATATTTCAAATATATATTTTTTTATACTCTCTTATTTTTTCTGTTCTATTTTACAACTGGTACCTATTTTTCATTCTCGCCAACATTTGGCCCCCGTCAATTTTTTAGTGACAATATTCACAGGTGTCAAAGGTTGGCTTTATTGGCACAAGACGAGCGATAACTCCCGTTTGCTTCCCGAAATAAATATATAATAAAAGAGCACAACCTTTCACTCTCACTTTTAAAAATTTCAGACTCTTCTTATCATAAAAAATTAGGGTTATATGCATATAAAGAATTCATAATAGCCACAGTCACAAAGATTGTCATAAAAAAATTTAATTAACAAATTTTAGAAATAATTTTACAATCCTTATCTTTCATGATGGAAAAAGGTTATACATTTTTTTTTTTTTTTTGTTGGTTTTTTCATGAAATTTAAAATCTATTACTGATGTACATATCGTCAAATATAATGCAAAAGGGCCTATCATCATTTTTAAAAGTGTGTCAAGAGCGATAAGAAATTTAATAAAAAGCAAACTGTTGTGATTAAAATTATATTTTCAGGATATAGCATTAATTCATACTTACCAGGAAAAATCGTTGTTTAATTTACAATTGCTGGCTTTTTATTAAGTTTTTTTATCTCTCCTGAAAGTTTTTTGCATTTTATATGACGATATGTATGTTGCCTTAGTTTACATAAAAGCTGCTACAGTTGTTACTATTGCTTGGATTCAATGCGAGATTAAACAAAATTGTTCATGAAGTCTTCATTTATGCTATTTTTATTTTTTCCCTATTTCGGTTTTTTTTTCATTTTTTAAATGCGTACATATGACGATGGTACAACAACAAGTATAAGTACATGTACATGTACATGTATTAGTTATATCCTAAATGTTAAATTGTATAAATGAGTCTATTCAAAATGTGTGTGGGAGTGTGTGTGTGTGTGCTGGAGTAGCAGTGGAAACTACTTGTAGTATTTTAGAACTTGTCGATAGTAGTTTGTGCTGATACCGTTACGCTTGACAAACACTGAAAAGGAAATAGGAAATTGGTCGCCATTTTTAAGCAACTTCAAGATTCTTTTTTTTAGTTTTAAGCAATTTTTTTTTATATACAATTTGATTTTTATCGTTATAGTTTGTTATGTGCCTAAAATATTCATTTAATTCTTGCATATTGATATTTCAAACTCGTTACTTTCTATCTGCTGATAAAATAAAAGGATTTATTTATACACACACAAACATTTTTATATAAATTTCTATGTATTGGTGTGTATGTGTAGATATTTTTTTAGAACATCCCAGCGGTAACTATGGAAAGGACCGCAACATGCAGGCTTTTTTGAAGGCTTTTATCTCCTTTTTAAAAGATTCGCTTCGTATGATATGCTGCTTTCAGAAGTATGCCTTTTAGAAGGTGTGCATATCTTTTCGAAAGACCTTCCAAAATAATCAGTGCCCATTCGCTATTCCCCTCTTTAAGAAGGGGGAAAAGTAGTTGTTCAGTTTTAGTTCTTTTTTTAGTGACCTTCCTTACTCCCTTCTTTGGGAAGGGAACGAATTTGTTATTTAAGGGAGTGTAGAAGGCCTTGCTCCCAATGACTACCTTTGTAAAAAATATATATGTATGGAATGCGGCGAGAAAGGCTTGTGTCTGCTAAATTAGGCCTTCTATTAGGCCTATTTACTTATTCTTTTTACCGCTGGGATTTTTTACACAGATATTTGAAAATTTAATTTAAGCTACAGCAGTCTTAAAAAACTTTCAAGAGTTGAAAAGGGAAGTAAAGAGAGTTGAAAATGTTGCCGAGAGGAAATCAAAAATAAATTATATGTAAATTTTATTAGAAATTTTCGATTTTATGTGATTATTAGAGATATACATTTTAATATTGATATGATGGATATATTGAATAGATTGTTATGGACAATATTTGATTGAATTCCTACCAAATGACCTTAAAGATCAGAAAGAAGTGTAAAGAATAACAAAAAATATTTAAATTCTTTTTAATATTATTATTTCTATAAAAAATATCTTTTAAATTATTGTTGTGTGTATCAATTTAAATTCGATTTAAAATTTTTTATTTTGTTTTATTTATGCAGAAATTAATCCCCATATAAATATAATAAAATTAAAAAAATACACATATTAAAAGTCTACAACACACGGGCGATGGATTCAATTTATGACACAACACCAACAGCCAGTGGCAACAGTGGAATATTTTCCATGTAACAGCAGGAGTAACATTAAACCTGACATAAATTAAAAATTATTGAACATGATGACAAAAAGTTATACATACATAAATAATAGTCTACAGATAAAAAATGAAAACAAGAAAATTTTAAGCGGATGTAAATTTTTATAGAAATTTTTTTTGCTTAAAGCGACTTTCTTATTTAGAATTGAAAATGGACTATTATTTCACCCCAAAATGGTGAAAAGATCATATATAAAAACAAAATGGTCAAGATAAGCCGACTTTAAATGCATGTGAGCACCATTGTTCTAAAGTATACTTTAGAAAAAGTCGACTTTATTTTTAATTGATGTTGATGGGTCAATGTTTACTTGTTATTGAAATTATGTCAAATCGGAAATCCAATATGTAGACAAAGTTCACCACAAATAACTCAATATTTAAATATGCAAATCAGGCCCCGTCCTTGAGATTTAAGCCACTTTAATTTTAAATGTAATTGACATATGAATGGCAAATATAATGATTATCTCACTTTTCTAATAGAAAACCTATTTTGCAAAATACACACAAGCAAAACAGCCAAGTCCTATTTATTTTAAAACTACCAAAGACCAGTGAAAAGTTAAACACGAATTTAAAAAATGTAGGCTCAAAATACATCGTCAACGCTAATTATTTCCCCACAAGCAATTGTGGCCCCATCCTTGCCCATCATTTTATACCCAACCAAAAAAATGGTTAAAAGCGTATTACGCGTAATGGTGCTAAACCAACCTTTTAACGATCGACTGAGAGTCAGTCGCCTCTATTTTGTAAGACGTTGACGATGTTGACGTTAATTTTAAATTGTTCGTTCGGCAAGTTGACAGCTACATATGTAGCTTCGACGTTAATTTGGCATTTTATAGGAATGTTATTTCGACGTCAGTTTGTTATAGTAAAATAAGTACAAGGTATAGTCATTAGAAATGTTGTTCTCAATTTTAAAACCTATATAACGTCAAACAAGAGAAAAAAAAACGAAAAAAATTAAAACAAGCGTCAAAAATGAAATAAATAAATTTGACATTAGATTGGTAAATAATGACAATTCTCCCTATTGAACAAATCTGGTACTTATTATACTAGACTAATAGAACAAGCATCATAAGGCTGATGTATTTTGACATCAGTACTATGACAAGTGTCTTTTTATCATTGTGATGTCAGCGTTGACATCACTTTCCCACATTGTCATCAGGATTGGAAATTGAAAATATGTCATCAATGGGTTGACACATCGGCATCGCACAAATTACGAATCGAAGTTACGAATCAGTAACATCGTAGAAACCACCGATTACACACAGATATGTAAAAAGTGACGTGTGAAAAAGGCACAAATCAGTTGCGGGGCAGCTTTCGAAGAAAGAGACAAAAAGCGTTTTTAGGTAGGTAGTGAAGTGGCAATGTGTAAAAACAATCAACACAAATTGCGTGATCATAACAAAAACAGCAAAACACAAACCACGTTTAACAAAAGCATTGGTTCAACAAACGTTTTATTTTGTGCAAAAAAATTTATTTAGTAATATTATTTGTTTTATAATGTTATTTACTTACTTAAATATTATTTACTAGTGTTGCGATAAACTTAAAAGTTAATTTTTTCAACAGTTTTGCAACGATCTTAACTAAATAAATTTGTGTTCATTGTATTTCGGCATAAAAGATGGTGCAAAGAGAAATGGAAAAAGGGCAGCTTTCTAAGAAAGAGACAGAAAATCTTCCGTCTCGTGACATATCTGTGTGTAATTTGTGGTAGAAACGATTCCAACGCTCAATTTAATGACAGTTTGTCATTGGGACTAACTTAAGTCAAAGCGAGAGAATATTATTATGTATTACCCGTTACACATGTTTGTTTCACTTTTGTTGTATTCCGACCTTTGGCTAAAGAAGAACTCTCAATTATAAGACACCAGTGGTTTTTCGTTATCATTCTACTTTGAAAATTTATTGTATTTAAATAAAAATAACGTTAATATTACACAAATTGTGGCATCGAATTGATGTCACTGTAGTCATAGCATAGATGATGCATATAATATGAAAAAATTTTATAATGACTTTCGTCATTGGACTGATGTGACTTTTTGCTTCATTGATGTCATTTGTAATAACATTGATGTCACAACTCTGATATTAGGGCCTCATCAATATGAAGATGCATTTTTCTATGAGTGTATGGTTTATATTAAAAAAATATTTTAAAAGTATGTTTTTGGAAACTAGAAGTGAAAAATAAAGTAAAAGTAAAGTATTTATCCTGACGTCATAATTAACTTTCCACTATTTACGAATAAGGTCGAAGTCTAAAATGCATTAAAACCACAAGTGTTTATTAATGAAAAAAATGTGTTCTTAACTTCTTCTAAATTTTGGATTTTTATTTAAAACGTATTTATAAAAATATTAACATTCTAACTAAACAATTTTTAACTTTCATTTGATTCTTCGCAAAATTTCCTAAAACAATTCTACTAGACGTCGACTTCAAAGTCCCTTAGAAAATACCAAGTGACTGTCAATAGTTACAGATTATTGTCAACAACGACTTAGAAAATACAATATTTGTTCCATTACCTTCGACTTTCATAAAAGAGGCAAAGGACTTTTCAGTCGATCTAACGATATCTCTGTAGAAAATCAATTTCAAATTGCATTTCTTGAAATTAGAAAATTCCAAACGTTGTAATTTTAAATTCAAAGAATTCGAAATGAAATTGCGAGGTTTTAATTTCAAATAAACAATATTGCATATGAAGTTAAAAGGATTAAAGATTAAAAAAATATTTACTGGAAATCCTAAAAACAATCCCCTAAACGATCGGTGACTTTGAAGGAGGCTGCTGTTTCGTGTTATATCCTTGCATTATAACTATAAAGCTTAGCAAAAATTTTATTTTAAAGATTAAAAAATTAGTTGCAGTTAATATTATGATTATCGCAATGAGTTCTGCCTATAATATAGCATAATCATAATATGATTGAAAATATTTTTATCAGCCAATTTTCATATTAAACATAATCATATTATGATTATTAATAAAACATTGCTGACAGCTAGATTTTTTCCAGGGATTTTTAATAATTGTCAGTTACCGCTCTTCCGGGAATTAATTTCGGTATACCCGGGCAATTTTGAAGATAAAATTTTTTAAAACTTTAGTAAATCTATGTGGGACTTATGCCTTTAGTTGTTTTATCCAACTAAATTTCACCACAATATTAAAATTTGCTGTAGTTTAAAGCTTATCAAGCTGATTTTCATGGGCAAAGTTCCATTTTTTCGATTTTGAGATGCTGATGCCTGTGGGATGAACCAAACTTAATGTTACTGTGCCCAAATTAAATTTTGTTTCTTGTCTTAGCAAACTGTAGTGGGCTAAATTTTACGACAATATTATTAAGTGTAGCGGTTAAGGGCGTAATACAGTGTTTTCCGAAATTGGGTTTTATATGCGGCATTTCGAGTGATTTCCAGTAGAGTATGCTAAATTGCGCAACAAAAGAATTATTCGTCACGCCTTTAGCCATACAAACATGATTTCCGAGAGTGGTATTAACATGGGATCGTAGGTAAATTATGGACCCACCTTCACGAAATTTGGTGACATATAAAACGAATTTGTTAAAAATTATTGACAATTGGCTACAAATTTATCTTAGTTGTTTGACAGGGTTTAAAGGTGGTATTTCCACATTTGGGTGCATAACTAATTTCCCACTTAAATGAATCTTCTGAAATTCAATCGAAAACAGCCCAGAGGGAACTAGAAACAATTTGACCAATTTTATGGGATCTTTGATAAATAATAAAAAAAGATTTACATGGAATCACAAACTAAGTATACATTTACACACCACTGCTGATTACGGGTATACAACTATAAAAAAGTTGTATAAAATATGGTAAATTTAAATTCTCCTTCTTGCTGAACTTGTTAAACGGTGAAATTGTTTCTATTTGTTCCTTTTTGTCCTTCCTAAAATTTTATTCCCATTAGACTTCCAAACTTTTATTCTTATTATGCGTATATTGATTTCAATGATCGATCCTATTGGCATCAAAAATAACCTATTTCTTGTCTTAAAATTACTTTAATCCTAAATTTTTTCGTTTTATTACATAATAGATTCTAGATTTTATTTTAAGCATACTAGCTAGTAATGGGTACTTTACACTATCACACAAGTCGTACGTATTTGGAGGAAAATACAACCCTGCCATGATAAGTTGTTATGGTTTTTTGAAAATTGTGTAACAAGTATTAGATCAGAGATGCATTTTCGTCAAAATACTTAGGATCTGTGTGATAGTGTAAAACAGCCTTAAGAAATATAAGTTTCATTGGAGAAATAAGTAAATAAATAAATAGAAATTTTTCGGAGGAAATACCAGGATCCCGCGAAAAGGATTTTTATTCCCCGCTTTCCCGGAAATCTAAAAATTGCGGGGAAAATAACTCTACTGACAGCACATACTGCATATGTTTCAAGAAAATTTAAATGGCTCTTTAATGATTGTAAATACAATTTTATTGGCAATCAAACAAGAATGTAAAAACAATTTTTATCTAAATTTCGATAAAAAAAAAATATTGACTTATTTAAGACTGAACACAATTTCAGAATTTTTTTACTGTTGAAACCCCCATTTCCTACCCAAAATACTACCTACAGTGTTGTGAAAAAAAATTTAATGTGCATTATTTATACGAGCTTGAATGAATTTTTATGCATTACATACTTCCATTCATTCGTTCCATCATTCATTTATTCATTCACTCATTCATTTATACATCACATCTTCGTTATTTTTTCATTGTATGAGTCACAATAACAACACAATTGTATATCTGTAATTATATTTACATCATCATCAGCAGTAGAAGCAACATCATCATCATCGATATAAAATTCACGTTCAACGAACGAATAAAGAAAAAAAAATTCTCTTTTATTTGTGTTGTTTATTTTTATGTTACGACAAAAACAAAGTCAATGTTACAATTTATTTACACAAAATACATACATAATACGTATGCATACATACATACATACATAAATACAAAATATGTATACATACATTCATAATACATACATAATGTATTACATATCTATGAAAATATATGTAGGTTTATAACGAGTGGTCCAACCATAATGCACGATGTTAATTGTGAGTCATATCTTAACGTCGAGTTTTATCCCCAACTTAATTTGACATTTATTTGTTTCAGTGTTTGACAAATTCAACCATGAGAGGTACACACTCGAGCAGCACGTAAAGATTGTTAAAGCCTTTTACGAAAATGGGCGTTCAAACCAAAATGCAGTTAGTGATTATTTGGTCAGCATAATCGACCAAATGTGCCCACAATCGGGAGAATTTTGCGCAAATTTCAGCAAACCGGGTCTGTAGGAAACGTGAAAGCACTGTTTGGTGCAGTTTATGAGCAGTTCCTACTTCTTCGAAAATGAAGTCGGCCAAGCAGTTACCGTGAATGGTGTTCGCTAACGTGAGATGATAACGGTCTTCCCATGGCCAAATATTGATGATATGGACATGGACAATATGTGGATCCGACAGGATGGAGCTACTTTCCACACAGCCAACGAAACAATAGCTCTTTTGCGCGAGAAATTCAATCGGCGGTGTTATCTCATGTCGTGGAGATGTTAATTGGCCGCCGCGACACCGTTGGACTTCTTTCTGTGCGGATATTTAAAAGAAAAATTGTACGTCAATAAGCCAAGAACAATTTGAACGCTCAAGGATGAGATAATTCGGCACAATAACCTCAATTATGTCTCAGAGTCATTGAAAATATGGACCATCGGATAGAGGTGGCGAGCACTTGGCCGATATTTTGTTAAACATGTGTAATAGATCCTTATTAAGATAAGTCCTTGAAAACTTTTCGTTTATTTATAATTAACATCGTGCGTTTTGGTTGGACCACCCTTTATTTTGTACATGTATCTGATGGTTTCTGAATTTTTACACAGGGTAATTTTATATATTTTTTTATGGGTCTATTAAGCGAATTATAGCAAAATAATGTTTGTTGTTTTCATAAGAGTGTTTGTAGAGAAGCGCAAATATGTCAGTGTGTAACGAAGTTAAACGAACCAAAAAAAAACGAGAACATTTTTAATGTAAACGACATACTGAAGTTACTAAGTGCCAAAATAAGTTTGAAAATTTTGAAAAAAAATCTATGATCGATTTCAATCGTGTTATACCCGAACTCATTTGTGAGAATAGCATGTAAGGAAGAATAGTCGGTAAAGCCCGACCATATGATATTTTACACCAAGTACTTAGAGAAAACTATATTAGAGTGGACCCTACACGCAGAGAAAAAATATGGTAGGGCATGGTTACGGCAACGACACTATGTTTATTGTGACAATATATTGTTGTCGTACACAAACTATTATTATTTAATATCAACAATATTATAGTTATTGTAAACATGTCAATGTTTATCGCAATTATAAATTTAAGTAGGGTTCACTGAAAAATAATCATTTTTATAACAACTAAATAATGATAACTTTGATAAAATACTATATTCCTCACAACCATTTAATTATATGTAATTTTAATATGTTTAAGATGCAAACATAATATCTTTGCTCTAATAATATTTTGTTATCGCCATTTGTAAAATAATTATGCATCAGTTATGTCGTTTGTTTTACATATCGTCGGTTGATAATTTAAATGTCGTATGTGGATTTTTTGCGGATTTGAGTTAAGATCGATTCCTTAGGTTTTCCCACCCAATCTTTCATTTGGCGTAATCATTTTCGATACCTCATACGGTTTTCGAGATATGGAGTGTTGAGTTTGTCGTATGTGGTATAGGCTGAAGCAATTTTCAAATTAGATGTGTTCAAACTCAATTTACTCGAAACTATCGGAATCCACATACGACAATTAAATTATCAGCCGTGGTTAAACAATTTAAACAAATACTCATTACAAAAACAAAGTTTAGAGAAATTAAAAATAAAGAAATTGTAGTTCATACACTAAAAAAATTGTGAAGTGTCACAAAATAAAATATCAATGCTAAAAAAATTTTATTTTTGTTTCAAATTGGTGCAAAAATATTGACCATTGTTTTGTGTTAATTTAGAATGGAAATTCTATCAAATAATTTATAAATAATTGCGAACTTCGACAAAAATAGGTTAAAAATATTATGTTTAAAGTTGCATCATATTGTGATCGGAAATATCTGTAACAGTTTTACATTAATGTTGATAGTAAGTAAATAAGCATAAATATATATTAAAAATATTTTGCGGTTTCAGATTAATTATTATATTATTATGATTCACATGATAATAATATAATTACTTCTTTACTTATTATGATTCACATGATAATAATATGATTACATTAAATAAAAATGTGATGTAATAAAAACAAATTAGGATTAAGGGAAAAATATTATGATGTAATATTACGAATATATTTGGTCATAATATGATTCAATAATAATCGTAATATATTGACTACAATCATGAATATTATCATAATATGTTGCTCTTAGAATATGGTTAGCACAGCCATGTTTTTTCTTTGCGTGTATTTGGGGCAATCATGCCCAACAAAACTTTGTTACCCAGAAAAAACTTTGCTTACAAAATAAGCAGAAAAATAATGAGAACTTGAGCAAAAGAGTACTTATTTTTCTACTAGAAAAAGTACTTATTTTTGTTCGCGATGTAAAGTAATCCTTTATAATTTGGACAATAACTACCTAAAAAATAATACCTTTATTTTATACTTAAAAGTTGTATAAAAATATGTAGTTACCAAAAGAGACTTTCAAATTAACTTTGAAAAAAGTTAAAACACATTAGTTAAAATTGCTCTGAAATCTTATGGAATTGATATTGAAAGAGTGAAAACAATAATACATTTTTCGAAATGTAAGAAAATATTTAATAAAGAGTGCTTTTGCTGCACAAAGTTATTTATAGCTCTAACACTGTAATAATATATACAAATAAACGGGCCTGTCACAGAAATAAATTTCGATCGAAAGTTTTTTTAATTCCGAGACAGCTTCTTCAGAAAACAAAAGCCAATAAATTTTCTCGGAATTAAATCACTTTTAAATTTTCGATCGAAAAAAGTTTTTGTTTTGACTTGCACAATATTGCCACATTTAACTTAAAAATAACAAAATTAAAATTTATCAGAATTACGAAAATCGATCGAAATGAAAATACGTATTCAAAACAATTCCGAACAATTTCTGTAACTGGCCTGATTGTGTTCTTCAAAAAAACATCGTTAACATTAGATTGATATCACTAATAACGAAAATATATTGTGTTGCTAATTTTGGAACATATTTATGTATATATTTACATACATTTGATTGATTTTTGGATTTTCCATGTATTTCACATCGAAATTATTCCTAAAATTTTATAATATTACCGGATATCTTATAAATATTAATATAATATATTGTAAATTGATTTTTAAAAATATATAAAATCATATTATAATAATTTATTTAAGTCATTATACCAAAGTATTTTTTTGTTATATATAATAACGACTTATTTAAGATATTATAATAAAGTTATTATTTTATATATAACTAATAATGCAAAAAGTGGCGAATAAAGCTACAAAGTAATGAATTCAGGAAGTCATTAAAAGTAGCATTTTAAGTTAAGTTTTTGCTGGGTATGAGGTTAAGTTTCATTTAAGAGTTCTTTGTGCCGAATATTATCTAGATACCTACATCTATTTTAGATTGTATTGTCTTTAAATAATTTAAGGGAGGTGATTTTTATTGAACCTAATTTCGATTCTGGACCCACAAGCACAATATTTTGACTTGGCAGAGTAGCTGTAAATGGAAGCTACATTTATATCAATAACATCATTTATATGGTAGTTGTAGCATTAAAAATTTATTTCGGTAGTGTTATTTGTTTGGGAGTGTGTTCAAATCGGTCCATTCTAATAAAATGTGTTAAGATGATTTAAGTTGCAATATAGTATTCTTGGCACTTCTAGAATCTAAATACCAACATAATAAGATGGTTTATAGACACAAAGAGAAAAACAGTTTGTATGGGGGCTAGTTCTACATGGACAAATTTTCATCTTTTCAATAGCCTTTGGCCTTGTGACAATTGGAACATGTGTATCGAGTTTTATCAATTATCTCAATTAAGACCTGTACTTTGCGTACAAGGTTTACAAGGTTTGAATCTACAAACAGCTAGCCAGTCGGACGGACATTGTTAGATTTTTTCAGAAAGTGGTTCTGAACCAATATTTATATGTGTTACACACATCAGCACAAACGCATAATACCCATTTCAACTGAGATGAAAATGGCTGCAGTATTAAAAGTTATTTAGCCAAAGTTTTATAGCGATCCAGTATTTGATCATTTACTTATGAAAGTAAACAAAAATTTTCGAAAACCTTAGAGGTAATTTTTGTGTAAAAGATTTATGATATAAGGCTTTGGATCTATCCTTAACGGCATTTTAAAAAGTCTGCAACATTTTTTTTTACACTTAAGGTGGATTCCCCCACGGTGGCTGGACAAAATAAATTTTCATTACGCTTTTTTTTTTTTTTTTTTTTTTGGGGCGAAAACAATTTTTTTAAAAAGAATTCTCGGCTTAAAATATATTTAGTCGCTGCAGTGCAACCACCTTGTTAAACATACATACAAACCTAAAATAGCGCGGCAAGCGTTTTATATCTGTAAAAAAAATCATGATTACAAAAAATGTCAATGCTATTTAATTGGAATATCCGATTTGGGCAGAGCGTATAATAGTGAATTTGAACAATATTGTTAAAAAAAAAATAATTAAAAAATTTAGCTGGTCTTAGGTCGATCTAGCGTCTTTTTCTAAATTTAGCAAAGTAAGTTAACATTGGCGGTTCAAAACACAACGTTATTTGTGTATGTCATTCCAGCGTTAAAGCTAGGCGCTAGAAAATGTTACGCTTGACGCGCTTATTTAGGTTGGCCTGTTATAGATTTTTTCCCCCATATTCATAAGAAATATTTATAAAGCTTCATTAAACAAATTTTCATAGAAAATTCGTTTCATAAACCTGCAATAAGCCTAAAATATTTTTTATGAATATGGGCGTTTATTTACATACGACAACTTTGATTTGCCGGAGAAATTTTTAGAAATGAGTGAACCGTGCTGCAGAAAAATTTCAGTAAAAAAATTTTGCCAAGGAATTTAAGTGATTTGTTTATTTTAGTAAAGCAACTTTTGATGATAGATCCTATATGAGAGCCTTGTTAATAATGGACATGTGACAAATGTGGTGAGAAAAACGTTTCGGCCTAACCTCAAGTTATAAAATGGAATATTTTGACAAGAACTGGGAGACCAATAGTATTATAGCAGGCTAAACAAACATGTTAGAAACGGAATTAACAGCAGCACAAATAAGATTTATGGCAGTCAAAAACTCGTTAAGCAATTTTGGGTGTTACTTAACTCTCTGATACCCCTTATTAAAAAAAGTCACGTTTGCACACTTAAATCAAGAAAAATTGTACTATCGCGGTCAAACTTAAATACAAATAATCTAAATGGAAGTCGGTAGCTTCCCTGTTTCTTTTTAAATACAACAACATTTCGTTTGAAGCGCATTACAATAATCATTGGAAACCTTATAAAGTAAAATTCTAAGACGATCTAGCAATATCTGTCGTCTGTCTGTTAAGTCCGACCTCTCGTAGAAACCCTATTTCGATGAAATTTGGTTAAAAGAAATAATTTCTAGACGACAGCTTCGTTTTGAATTAAAAATATGCCTAATCGGTTAATAGGTCCAACTTTCATCTAAACAATTGTCCCCTTACAATTAAAGTTTCGGCATAGTGGTGGAAACATAAAACAAGCCACGGAATTTGGTTTAAAAGATTTATCACGAGCAAATAATTGGTTGTTATCCCCTTTTTCAATTTTACTATAAAACTTTTAATCGATGTATGAATATTATGTGTGTTATAGAAACAATTCCGTTGAATATTTTAATACAAAAATTACAATCTTAATTTTAAGATAAACAAACATTTTTTCAATAAAAACATCTTTATGAGAAATATTATGGACGGTTTATATTATTTGTATAATAATGTAGATGTCTTAAAAAATTTGTATTATGGATATTTCAATAATACTGAAAATTTAAATTGTAATTGTATGTAATGAATAAATTAATAAAATTTTATTAATAGAAATTCGAAATATTTCTTCAATGAATGAATTTATTGATTTTTAAAAGAAAAGAATCTTTAAGAGTTTTATTTAGTTTTGTGGTCGATTTTCATAAAAATAAATGGACAAATACTTACCAATTTATTTATATCAAATTATGTAGACAATATCTGAAAATAAATGGAAATTAAAACAATATTAATTTTGTGGTTGAAGGCAGCAGCAAAAACTATTTTTAGAAAATATGGTAAATTATAGACCAATCATTCTAAAACTCTGAAGACTGATTTCTGGTATTACAAAAAATAAATTAGAATACATTTCAATACAGCAGTGTAATTAGTATTAGCGTTAACAGTGAATTTCACAAAATTGCATTATACTTTTTCTGGCATTATGAATCTAAGTTGGAAGAAATTTTACCGAAATATCTATAAATGTTATGGTTTTAGGCGAATTAAATTATATTCCCAAAGTAGGCTTAATTTGGTTTTAGGCGCAGTAATTAGTTTTCCGAGAGTAGGGTTTATATGGGGCCTAGGATAAATTATGGACTGATCTTATATATAGTGTGATTTGTAGTCACATAAAACTGTGACGTACCGAATTTTATTATGATAGCATTATGTATTACGGTTTTAGGCGTACTGAACTGTTTTCCGGGAGCAGGGTTTATATGGGGCCTAGAGTAAATTATAGTCGGATCTTCACAAAACTTGGCAGTGTGATTTCTCGTCCTATAAAACTGTGGCGACCCGAATTTTATTATGATTAGCGTTATCATTCACCACTAGTGGTGGTGGAGGGTATAAAAAATCAAATACTACGAAAATAAGAAGAAGATTTGCTGTGATTTGAAGGTCGTCAACATTTTCAAGGGATCGTCGATAAGGGCCGCTTTCCAAAATTCTCTTGTTTTCTTTGTAATTGGGATTCGTGTTCACTTCTGAACCAATTCCAATGTAATTTTTTTTCATTACAAAATATTATATATTTTCTTCATTTGAAGTAAAAAACGTCACTGGCAAAAATCTATTTAAAATATAAAATTATTGTACATATTGTTACGTTACTGCCTTTTTAATAACGTTTTTGGTTTATTTCCTTTATAATAAGCCTCTTGAGTTCTTTTATTGCAACTTTAATAAAATAAATAAAACACTTTAATTACTTTACTTTATAGCTGTACTATAAACTATTCACGCCACTTTATTTAGAACTTAGTCAATTATACCACTTATAATTGCGATGTACACACTTAAATAATCGCACTAATACTGACTATCGATGCCAACCTTCGCGAGTATTTATACTCTGTTCGCTGACATCTAGATGTCTCTAGAGCATTCTACTCGTCGAAATGTCTGTAACATTTTCGACATTTCTGGGCGAATCGAGATCTTATTATCTTACAGCGATTATCATTATGCATTAACACTGTGGCTGAATTTAAATTGATTTATACATCAATAAACTAAAGCATACTTTATGGGTTAAAAAAGTTTTTAACACTATAAGTTATCTATAACAATCATCACATTACATTTGTACTAGAAAACTCTGTACAGTGGGTTTACATTAGAAATATGCGAAACTAATACAATAACATTTTAAACTAATAAAATTACCTACCAATAAATTAAACTTATTCTTAACTAAAGTTACTTTCGTAACAATATATTATACTTGAGACCTCTGAAAAGAGACTGTGTATATTTGTATATATTTATATTTACTAACTATTGTTTATTATAGTTCTGTTAATGTTTCCAATATTGCAAATTAATAAACAAAAAAAAAAAAAAAAAAAAAAGGAAGTGTGGAGGAACAAACGAAACAACATAGACTGAAAAATGCACCTTTAATTGACAATACTCAAGACATCTGGCTACCACCGCTCCACATAAAATTAGGAATTGTTAAAAAATTCATCGAAGTGGCCGTTGTAAATTGTCCAAACGTATTCGACTATTTGAACAGCGTTTTCCCAAAGTGTAGCGATGATAAAATTAAAAAAGGTATTGTAGTAAATTTAAAACGAATTTTTGTTCACCTCATTGTACTATTTACACCATGTTAATGTTTTCTTTTCTGTCTTCATTTAACAGGCGTACTTCATGGCCCTGACATTAGAAAGCTATTCAAGAGCAACTTTGATATATTGCTTGAAAAAAATCTTTGAATGGCATGGATTTACCTTCAGCGTGTATGCACCAGAGTCTTGGTAGGGGAACGTGACGCGGAACCGGAAGCAAGAGAATGGGTGAAAGAAATGCTGTATTATTTTGAAAAAATCGGCACATCGATGACATTAAAGCTGCATTTTCGTTATTTTCATTTTGACGATTTTATCAAATAACTCCCTACCGAATCCGATGAGCAAGGAGATCGATTTCACCAAGCCACAATGCCCATGGAAAAACGGTACAAAGGCAAAAAAAACTCGGCGCATTGCTGGCAGAGGTAATTTCAATTTTATTGATGCATTGTTTTGCATTCCTTTTTTGATTTCTTTTCTAATTCTTTTTAGGTATGTTGGTGGAGTCACAAGATCGCCCTGAATGATGTTAATGAAGTATTTGAAGAAGAAAAAGCTGATTCCAGACTGCCCTCCAGTCTAGAAGCAACGTGCCTGTGGATATCACAAGTTCTGAATCAGAGTCAGATTCATACGACGATTTGTATCCACAACTTAAGAGAGTGCGATTTGCAAGTCCAGGACCATCAACATTATAAACATAATACGAATAATTTTTTTATTATTTTTGTAATAGATAGTATAGTATCTCATTGTTGAAGTAAAGAAAAAACAAATGAAATTAAAAAATTTCTGGGAAATTTTTCACTTTTGCGGCTACCTAAGCGCTACCTAAACGATGTTAAGAATCATTCCTAGGAAGTTCATATATTCTAAAAAGTTGTTTTTTAAGATCTTATGTTAGTTTTTTGTGATTTTGATCTTAAAGATGAAGTTTTTTTTTTATTTTATATGTTCACAGTTCTTTATGACAAGAGCTGAATTTTTGTTTTAGAGAGTAAATCAAAATTTCGATTGGTTTGCAAGATATGAGCCTGAAAAAATGATCACCTTTTTGCAAAAATGAAACCGAGGCACCAAATCTTTTGGGGCCCATAAAAAAGTGCATGAGTTTGGGCAAAACTGGGAGTCACAGGTCTTTTCTTTTTTTTTTTTTGTCTTTTTTCACGTAGTGGTGCCGTATATGGTTATATTTCCATGACTTAAAAAATTACACTCAGTGTTATTCTCAAGTGCAGACTGCAATAATTGGTATCAGAAAATATTGGGCCTACCGTTAGTTGAGCTGAAGCATATAGAAGAAACTTTTTTAGCTTAAAATAATCAGTTCAATACACGATTTGAAAGTACTTATGGACATAATTTGGATAATATTCGACGATGCTCTAGAAATCAAAATCGATACAGGTTTGCAGTTTAATTTTTTAAAAAATTATCGGAATTTTTCTTAATTTTAAAAGTAGTTCTGGTAAAGATTAGTTATATTAAGTATATAAAACAAAGTATTTTTATTAACTTTAAAAGCAGGATCCCTTCCAAAATAGTTTTTCGATTTCATTTAAATTTGGTTTCCAGATCATTTTAAATTTATGGGTAAAAGTTTTTTAACTCAATTTAGAACTAATGATTAAAATATCAATACAAATCAATAGTTTTATAACGCAAAAAGTTTTGTTTCATAATTTGTTAAGGCTTGTTTACACTATCACACAAGTCTTACGTATTTCATAATACTTGTGAAATAGAAATCTAATGCGACTGTCAAAAAATCTAATTTGGTTTTTACTATTTTTTACTGAACTTGACTGCATTTTACGAAATTGCGTTCGAGTACACAAAATGCAGTAAATGACAACACAAATTAAGAGCGTAAAGTGACAGTTCTTGATTGAGTACTTACAAATTTTTACTGCAAAAATTTTTGCAGTAAAATTTAGTAAATCAAAAAAACATATGTTACAAATAGTAATTATGCAAAAGAATCAAACAATTGGTAAAGAAACTGTTTTAAAAAAGGAAAGTTAAAATAAAAATTAAACAATAACAAAAAGTTAATAAATATTAATTAATTAAACTTCTTTGTGGTGCATTTTTATGGCTAAATTCCAACTTTGAAACTTTTTTGTTGTTGTTTTATTTTTTAGAGTTGTTAAAAGTATTTTTATTTGGGTACTTAGTACTTCACTTATTTTTTAAGTAATCAATAGCAAAAAATTTATTCATGTATTTTTGAACAAATTTAGCCGCACACAAATTAGTAAAATCAAATAAAATAAAAAAAATTAAAAATGTGAAAGAAAAATGAAATAAATTGTTTGGATTCTCTTAAAATGTTCGTGTTATAAAAAATATTGAATCGAGTACCGATAATAAAACGAGTTAAGTAGTCAAAGTGTAAATATTTTTCAACTCTTCAATTATTTGCCATCAGCTGTTGCCTTTATTTTAAGAATTTTTACAAATTTTGCGTTCGCGTACTTTTCTGGACAACAGCTTTTTGTGAGCGAAATTTTTTCAGTTTACTCATTTACTGCATTTTACTGTAAAAGTACTCAAACGCACCTACTATAACACATGAACACTGTACAGTCACACTGTACATTATTTGCTATAGCCGACGGTAGTATTTTCGCCGCCGTCATTAAAAATTTTTCAATTTTAATAATTTTGGCCACCATCAACGGTATGTGTTACTGGCGTTCTCAACGTCTGCAAGTTAACATCGGATTCGAGTGGAATATTATGACAATTATAACGTAACGAAGTAATCTCTTTTGATAGTTTTCGACATGAGTTACAGACACATTTTTTTCTCACTTTTCGAGAAACGATGGAATATTTTGTTTCACATCTTTTCGGTGCGCGAAGTTCTCACCAAAGTTACAGAACCTGGGTACTGATCAAATGAAAAGTACTATTGTTTAGAAAATTTTCAACAAACGATGAAGTCGTATGCGATGTAAAGTTTTTTTTTCGTAGTACTTGTCATTTTCGTAACACATTGCATTCACACTTTTACATATTACTTAAGTTTTTGACATGTATTAATACAAAGTATAATAGTGTAAACTAGCCTTAAGTGAAATAAGAAAAAAATTGAAAAAAAAAACGAAGAATTATGAACTTTATTGTAAGGAATATTATTTCTAGATATTACTTTACTAAATTTTCTATTGTTTGGCAGCCGTGGGCCCAAAATGGTGAAAAAAGAAAAATGACATGTTCTTCGGAGAAATCAAGTTTGAGCCAAAATATTCATGAGGCAATAAAACCTGAACGGCAGCTAAACTTGCAAGCACTAAAAAGGGTTTTTTTGGTTTTGATAAGTACTTGAAGAAATTTACGAGAAATAGTTTGCACAGTGAAAGTGAACTTTTGTCGGTACAACTTAGAGGAAGTTGTCATGTTATGCCTTAATCTCTGTCATTATTGGACCGATCTGGCTTAATTTTATTAGCAATAATCCAAAAATTATTCAGGCTTAAGTTCATTAAATTTAATTTTAAATTATTTTTATGAAGAAAGGAATTTTTACAACATGAAATGAATTAAAATTTGTTGATAATTTTTCATTCTTGACTGAGCTGGGAATTGAACCCAGGTTTTCAAGGGCAGGTTACCCTGACATGTTTCAATTGTTACCACAGAATCTTTTCAAACGGGTTTGTCATCTTAACACTCACCACCATCAAATTCAGCTGCCAGTCAATAGCCAAACATCAATCTTTAAGCCAAATTGGCAGATCGAAATTTCTTTTTTGAATGATTATCTATTTTAATTAATTAACATGTTCTTCCTAACTTCCGTTTTCCATACTTTTTGTCAAGAATTCTTCTTGAAGTCCAAAGTACATTTTTCTGTTTTTCATGTTTTTATATCTCTTTTTGTCGTTGACCTTTTTATAAGCACAACTTGAACGACAAATGTAAACATAGAGCTTTTGCCTTAGCTATTTAACAATTAGTATTATGGTTATTTTATTGAACTGTTTAAGGTTTTAATCCAAATTTTTAATATTTTATTCAGGCTTAAGTTCATTAAATTATTTTTATGAAGAAAGGAATTATTAGAACATGAAATTAATTAAAATTTATTGATATTGATTATTAGCAATTTAATAAAGATAAATTACAATATAATCCTCATCATATCTGGGCTCTTCAGAAAATTGATTTTAACATACACGCAGGCAGACAAGCATCTTTAAATCAACTCTCTACACATAAGGACACAGATATGTGCATATAAATTAAACTTTATAAAGCCTTAAATTAATTTTGTGAAAATTACAAAAGGAAAAACAACCTTATGTATAAATAACATTTCCGCTTGTGGTTAAAGCGTATAATAACGTTAAAGATACATTTTATTATTTTCCTCTTAATAAACTCCCAATTAGTTATAAATTTTCACATACTTTGCCAAAGGCAAATAATGAAATAAATCTTCGTTAAAACCCCTTATGAATAAAATAAACAAAGAAACTAGTTCAACATTCCTTGAATTCTTAAATGGCGCCTAGAATATCTGTATATGAATATTAGGGTGCTTCAAATATAACTAAAAAAAACATTTCTTTTAAGTATTTTTTTAAGTGATATAAGCTTAAAAGTTTCTAGTTTGCATTAAAAAAGCTCTCCCATAAGATCAGCACCATATTTTGATTATAGGCGACGCTAAACGACTCAGTTTTTCCATATAAATTACATGTGGGAAATTTATTTTTTCGAACTTGCAAATAAAACCTTAAAAAAATTGTTTCTACCATATTCAAAGGCATATTCTGTAGAAAATTACATTTTCCACAAAAAAAAACTGTCACTGAACGTCGCGTAGAATCAAAATATGGTGCTGATCTTATGGGAGAGCTTTTTTAATGCAAACTAGAAACTTTTGAGATGGTAGGAAAAACACTTTTTTAAGCACCCTACGGTATATGTATTTTACTGAAAATTCTTTGTTTTTAAGTTACATTCTTCGCATTCTTTTTAACAATTTTTTTTTTATTTTTATTTACATAAAAATTTAGTTTTCTAATTTTACTTTCTTTATAATTTTACATTCTTTTTCATTTTATTGTTCCTTTTTAGCCTCTACCGACAACAATGTGTATAAGAGAAACCGCATACACATTCCTGATGTTGGTGTGTGTGTGCGTGTGTGTATATGTATTTTTAAGGACAGTAAATTCACTTATAGACCCAAACACATCCAAAGCAACATCACACAAGTAGCAGTAAGAACTAGCGCAGCAGCAGCATTAGTAATGGCGGCAGTAGTTGGTTGTTAAATATGAAAATCTATTATCCTTGGCATTTAAAGTATTTGTGCACACACATACCAACATACCGATGCATGTAATTGTTAAAAGGTATTCATTCGTATTAGAACGAATATGTTTATTTTTTACTTTAAAATAGTACTTTTTGTATTGCAATTGGAAACTAATACCGTAAACCAGAAAAGTCTTGGTACAAATATTATTGTAGACCTCGAAAAGAAAGTTTCTTAAAATTACACCAGATTTTAGAATTTGCATATGAATGCGTACACAAAGAGAAAATAAATTTTTCTGTTTGGTCACCTCCAACAAGACTATTTCTAACGAAAATTTGTATGTATTTATGGAAAATGTCAGACTCGGCAAGTTAGTAAGCAATTCTTGGCTTGTAGATGTCAGAGGTAAGATCGGGTTAGGGAAAGATATTTGAGTACAGAATTGGTTGTACTCGGCAGGTTGTTCTGTTCTTTAATTCTTTTTTTCTTTGCATGAAGGCGAATATATTTTTTGTTTTTGTATGTTTTCTTTCATTTATTTTTCAGTGAGTTGTTTTATGATTGTGATACGTTTTATTGTGATTTTTGTATTTTTAAAATCATTATCATTAAATAAAGAAATTAGAAATTGGGTGCGATTTAAAACGGAACAATTATGGTGTTTATTTTTCTACAAAAAATGTGACATTTTATTTAAAAAAATGCAGTTTGGTGTTCGTTTATTAAAAATGTTTCGCTCTCTAAACGGGTGGCTTGTTTTATTCTAAAAAATGCTCCCTTACTATTGGCATAAGGCATTGATTGCACTTTACGCCCCGTATAAATCGACAGTGTCGATAATGCCCTGTAAAATGATGACTTCTGTTTAAATATAGGGCTACCAGACAAAGTTGGGAAAAAATCGCCTCTAATCAGGACAGTAAAAATTTAAAATTTTAATAGTAATTTTTTTCTATTATTTAATAGTAAAAACATAAGAAAGCTTTACATTGTTAATGATAGGTTGACAGTGATATGAAATTTAAGTGGATTCGGTGTTATAAAATTGCTTTTGAAAAAAAAATGTCAAATCAAGAAATCTAAAAAACTTGGTGTTAATAAATCAGCAATGTGGAAGATATTTTCTTGTTTACATATTTTATAAAAAACAAACTAAAGAAATTGGAATTTCGTCATTCATTTTGTTCATTTATTTATTTATTTAATATCAATCTATTAAAAAATGTTGGCTTATGTATATTTTTTTTATATTTTGAAGAACAAACTTTTTAATTTATTTACATAATTGTTTTATATTTTGAAGAACAAACTTTTTGTCAGCTGTTAAAAACTGGACGTCAAATAAAAAATTGCATTATTACCGGGTCGGCAAGACATTTTATTCATGTATCTTTTAACAGGGTGGAATTTTTTTTGTAGAAAAGAAAACCCCATTAGTTAATTTGGTTCAGCAGCATCAGTGCATTTTTAATGTTAAATATTCTGAATATGTGGACCGGCAATAAGAAGGCCCAACAATTAAAACAGTTTTGCTTATTTTTTTGTTTGTTTTGTTTTTAGTTTTACAATTCAAGAGATTTTAATTAAAATTAAGGCAGAATTTAAAAATGAAAAAAAATCGTCTAAAAAGGGTAACTATTTATAGAAAAAAAAGTTTTTTCGTTAGTTTTAGTTTGCTAATTATAGCAAAACTTACGGCAAAGTCCTATTAAGAGCAATTTTGCGCAAAATTTTGCTTGTTGTAGAAAATTTTGGAGTGTCTAGAAAATTTTGCACAAATTTTTCTATTTACATAAAATTGTGTGCTCTTTATAGGAAATTTGGCACAAGCTTTTTTCTCTTTACATTAAGTTTATTTTCCTCGTATTTATAAAATTTTACTACGAAATGTTGGGCTATTTTTTCAAAAACTAACACATATTCGATTGATTTCTCTAGAATTGACTATTTTTAGCACATTTTCCCAAATTATACTATATTTCTAGTAATATTTTTTCTAAAGGAACACTTTTTGTAAATGTTTTTTATAAGAGGTGATTCATCGTGAGGTTTGAGTTATAATGTCAAATAAAACACTTAAATTAGCAAGTCAACTTTAAATTTGTATTATCGGTTAAAAGAACAATGTATGGCAGTAACTTTTGCGCTTTATTTTCGAAAACACTCACACACCTTTACCGTTTTTCCGTAAATTGAAAATGAAAGAATAATAATATTAAAAATATCTCAACGCAAAGTAAAGGTTTCTGGAAACTAAAATCCACTCTTTTAAGTAAAATCTTGATTCTATTTAATTTCTCTGAAACTGATTACAAGCGAATAAAATACAATTTCAGTATTTAGCACGTACTTTTTTACAATATCCTTCTTACATCCCCATTTAAATAGGGGTTAACGTAAAAGTTCGTGTATGTTTTAGCTTGTTAGTATGTGTTAATGTGAGAATATGACAGGTTCATGCTTTCGCACAAACAAACGCAAAATTTTCTACAACAAAGCATATAACTGAACATGAAATGACAAGTGATGCACTGCTGTCACAACTACACAGAAACAAACTATTCAACAGTAGCAATAATAGCAACAACAATATTGTATACACAGATTCTCAGCTAAGAAAGAGTACAAAAAAGAAGAAGAGTCGGTATATAGAATAATAACCCAGTTTATACGTTCATACTTGTAAAAGATAGACCACTCTAAATTTTTACTATGCACAAATACAAATTTATGTAAGTTGAGCGTGAGTGTGTGTTTGTGTTAAAAGGACCATTATCGTGAATGGTAATAAATTTTTCATGATTATGTCTCAAATCATACACGTTCGTTAAGTCAACCAGTCAGTTAGTCTGTCAGATAGTCATTTATTTTATTGCGATAGCAGTAGCTAACTCTCACTATTTCGCTAATAGTAGTAGTTATAGTAGTAGTTTTTTAACAAGGAAAACTTATTGCTGGAAATGTATGGGAATGATTGACAATTTGCCTTAAATTTTAAATTGCTGGAAATTAAAATAAATTTAGGATAAATAGTTTACCTCCTTATTGAATGAAATTTTTATTATTTTTTTTATTTCCCTATGCTAATCCCGCGAAGCTCTACGCTTGTCTGCAGGAAACCAGAGTCTCTGGCGGGAATCGAACCCGCAACCCCGGCACTGATAGACTAGCTCACTACCAGCTAGCCTACCGGGGAACCCAACAACAACTGAAAGCGTTAAGCTTTCTCTACATAACATCTGTCCGTTGAAAGCTGAAAAACGCTAGAAATAGTCGACATAGGATTAGCAGAAAATATATTTTAGATATTAAATATATCAATATCATGGCTCGTTCGTCGTCAAGGCATAGCCTCTGCCCAGTATAGATAGTATAGTATCTATAATTTGTATCTCTTGATTATGGGGCTATGTCTTTGAGCTCTCCAATGTTATTGAAAGGCTTTCGAAGACTAAGAGACATGAAATTTATATTTTTCAGTATGGATCTCCGCCAGGTGTTTCTGGATTTCATAAAGGCGTGATTGCATATTACCCCAGAAGGTTTACTGAGGGTACGACCGATCCAACACAATGTTCTTCTACACAATTCGGCGCTCATGTATCCAGCATCTGTTCTGGCCCAAAGCTTTTCATTAGTTACCGTACGGGGCCAAACGATTTTCAGAGCTTGTGGCATCCCTATCATCCTATAACTTTAATACAACACTGTAGATATGTAAATAATAAGTAGTTTTTAAGTCAAAGAATTAAAGTGAACTTTGGCAATAAAGTAAAAAACAGTTTTTCGAATTAACTCACAAAAAACGCGACTTTTTACTTCAGTATTAAATTCTTAGAATTTGAAGAAATATATTAACTCAAATAGTTAAAAGTTCTTCAGAGACAGCGATTAATTAAAGCTCGAAATTAATTTGATATGACTTCTGTATCAGACCTTGTCTCGCATACGTTAAAAAGTACAGAGAGAACACCGGATTTAAATATGTTGATTTTTGTTCTAATGCTGTTGACAGTCTAACTCCATATGTTATGCAACTGCGTTTACGCAACAAGTGCATTCCTAATTCAGCTTTTAACATCTTTAGCAATTCCACCGTTCTTTGTAATCACGCAACACAAATATAAAAACTCTTCCGCACGATGCACTCGCGATTGTAGAAGGTACAAATAATCGCGAGATCGTGGACTTACTTGCATCTCCTTTGTTTTGCGAATTTTATTCCACGACCAGTTTTGTTGGACTCTAGAGAAAGGAGGCCTAGCTTGGCTTCCATATCACCTTACTTGTCGGGAAGTTCACTTTTGTCATCAGCGCAGTCAAGCGAATCATGCCGAATATTATGTCGAAGGGGATCAGAAACAAATTCGCGTGCATTGTCATAATTTGTGTACCGGAAAACTGCATATATTACTATAAGGAATAGTAATGGGGATAGGAGACATCCCTTTTTCTACCCCAGAATGGATAAATTTTAAACAGATAAATTGAGCTAAGGCGCTTTGCTATTTTACTCACCTAGCTCCCAAAAAAAACAAACCTTTCGTAATAAGAGTTTCAGCATAATTTTGAGGCGAGATAGGGCAACAAAATTCGGAAAAACTATTTCTTTTTATATATGTATAAAGTTTTTTATTCGTACTGACGATGAACTTAATCATTAACATTATTTTATCTAGCGATGCTATAAATATCCCCCGAAAATAAGATTCTACATCACCCAAACATTTCAAGTAAGTTCTAAATACCGATTATTAAATTGAGATTCGACTACCAATAACTTGATCAATGGTGGCCTGCGATTTCCATAATTGGCAAATTATTGGTCTTAAAAACATAACGGTATAAAAGATTATTTGCCTGATAAATTTGCCCGACCTTTTAATAGTTTTCTAATTTGGATATTCTGGCTTTAAGTGATCCTCGAAAGAGCTAAACTTTAGTATAAAAGATGACTCATCTTCTACTACAATGGCATAATCCTCAAAAATAGAGGTCCCCGATGGTCCAAGCACACAGAAAAAAATAACGTAGTAAAAAACTGAGCAAACGTTCAGGTTTTCTAAATATTTATTAAGGTATGTTCAGACCTAACAAATATTTGACAAAAAAAAATCCAAAAAAGCATGACCAGCAAATTGACCAAATTTTAGCTTTATTTAAAATAATTTTTATTGACTTCCTTATCTTTATTTGTAAGAAGACAATTGTATAATTCAATTAAGAAACTGTTAATTGACGTTGGATCCAGCAAACGTTTTGCAAAAGCAAACAATTGTTTAATAAAACTAGGGGTTACATATAGGACGTCAAATATTTAATAGGTGTGAACATAGCTATTGGTTTTTTGCACCTTAAATTCCCGTTGTAAGAAACCGAACAAAACGTTCAGTTTTACGTTGAATGTGTGCTCATTTTTTTTACTGTTCAGAGTTCAGCTTCTGCAAAACTGAACGCAAGTTAACTACGTTCGTTCAGTTTTTACAATAATAAACGTGAGCTTAGTTTTTTATACGATGCGTTAAATTTTAGCACAGCTGTGTGTATTATTTATTATGTATTTCTTATCCATTTGCTGAACTTATCTTAAGTAACAATTAAACACTTGCTAAGTATTTGAAAAACATCTGTTTTGCATCAAACTTATTATTAATTAGTTTCAAATAAAGAACTTTTATTGTGAAGCCACCCTTCGAAAATGTTTGCTGGGCTAACATTAAAATACCTTTAATTCTGCAGCAAGCTGGTAAAATAATATTAAAGGTTTAAAAAATTTTCAAAAAATATTTTTACTGCGTTTCGTTCAGTTCTTGTCAAAGGCGCGTTCAGTTGTCCGAAGTTTTTTTTAAACATCCACTTTGCCAAACGTAACGTTTTATGATTTCTAAAAAGAATTTTACTGAATTTTGCATTCAGTTTTTCTAAACAGGAGTTCAGTAAAGAATTAAATTTTTGATTCTAAAAAGCTGAACAAAACGTTCAGTTTCTTATTAGAAGTTTTGTTCAGCTTGGAGCATTTCGAGCTAAACAACGCGTAGTAAATAGCAAAATACTCGGTCAGAGATTAGATATCTGAATGCAACTTTAAATGAACGTAGTAAATATGACAATAGCGTTCAATGCGACTTTTTCTGAATGTTGCGTTCAGCTTATTTAATTTTTTCTGTGCAGGGTTAAAGACTTAAATCAGCCTCTAAGCCGTTTACATGGGGGCCAATTTTATACCAAGTTTTTTCTTTTCTTTTGCGTTTTTCCTAAGTGATCGTGTTTTCAACAGACTGACAGACGGACATGGCTAAATCGACTTAGAATTACCCAAGGAGCCAGAATATATATACTTTATGAGGTCTTAGATGTATAATAAAAAAGTTTCACACGGAATGACAAACTTAGTATACCCTCATTCACCACTAGTGGTGGTGGAGGGTATAAAAATTATCAAAAAACTTTTAATTAAATACAGCTCTGGTTTCAAAAATTCCCAACAACAATTCTACAAGTTTAAATTATTTTATTTTAAGCGAAAAAATCAATTAAGATTTTTTGTTATTTAATTCATATTTTAATTAAAAATTTTTTCAAAACAACTTAAATGTTAATTAAATCAAAATTACATTTTTAATGTTTTTTTTCCTCTAAAAAAAAAATAATTGATTCAATTATTACATTAATTAAATTACTGAAATTAATTAAAACTACTGATATGTTTTTCTGTGTAGTTAAGCCGCTGCTGATAACAACTCAACTCAGAAAAGTCCAGGAAGTGCATCTCTTAATTGTAAGAAAATAAATTGAATCGATGCTAGTAAGTATTAAGGTTACTCGTATGTTCACACCTTTTAAAAAATTGTTTACTTTTGCAAAACGCTTGCGGGGTCAAATATCATTTAACAGTTTCTTAATTACATTGTACAATTACATTGTACTTCTTACAAATAAAGATAAGGAAGTCAATCAAAATTGTTAATAATAAAGCTAAAGTTTGATAAATTTGCTGGTCACGCTTTTTTTTAATTTTGTTCGTCAAATATTCTTATCGTATTTTTGTAACACTCAAAAGATTTTTTTTTCTTCATTACAACTTTTCTTTTTATTAAAACCTAAAGCCATTAATGACACAACCTGTTTTACAGTTGCTACTCCTATATAGTCCCTTCTCATTACTATTTCAAGGATAACACGGAAAATAAAAAAATAACAATAAAAGGTGAATGTATATGTATTACACTGTGCAACACATAAAATGCAAACTCCTCTTGGGCGAAGTTTATCAAAGAACTTATCAAAATTAACAAAACCCTATTTGGGGTTTTCTAGTTAAGCTGCCGTTTGGATTTGATTGCCTCATGAACATTTTGGCTCAAACTTGATTTATCCGAAGAACATTTAATTTGTTCATGTCTATGTCTCGGAAACCAATTGGAATTTTGTTTTTCTATGTTTGCCACAGTTATAGCTACAAATTGCATTTAGTGCGCCCAAATGGCTAAAATGTCGAAAAATTTAAAATTTGTATGCCTTTTTTGACCATTTTTGGCCCAAAGCTGCCAAACTGTTGGAAATTCAGTAAAGTAGTCTTAATAGAAAATATTTCTTATAATACAATTCATTATTCTTTAGAACATAACAATACTGAAAAATACTTTTTCACATTTCGCAGCTGTATTTTACATCAAAATGTTAATGAGGCAAGCCTAACTAGCAAAACACAATTACTTCGAGAAATTCCACACGAGAAACCAAAATGTTCCATAGTGTGATTTTTTTTTTTTTTTAATATTTTACTTTATCTCATATCCCGTTTGTTACACAAAATTATTATTATTTTTTTTAGCGATTTACTGCAGAGAACACTCTAAAAAACAGAACATTTTTAATTAATTTTTAAGCGAAAAAAAATAACAGAAAAAAGAAAATAGTAAAACTACTAATGCGGTCCCTTTATATTTCAGCGCATTAATCCCATTTACGTGAAAGTATACGATGGCAGCACATAAGCAAATAATTTAACAAAGAAAAGCTGCCACTTATCGTCAGTGAGTTAAACAGCCAACCAGCCAAGTCAGTCAGCGAAATAATGAACAAACTCTACTTAAGCTTAGTTTAAATAACCGCACTAACTGCCTCTCTATCGTTTTAATGACTTCAAGTATGCACGATAAGATACACAAGTACACAGTTGTTAGTTTATATACTTATGTACATATGTATCTACTCGTAGATACTAAATATGTTTTAGTAGATAAATACCATGTGAGAAATAAATTTAGAGCTATTGAAATAAATTACGACTCTGCAATATTATTAATTGTTTTCCTTTAAATTCGTTTTATACAAAAAAATTATTAGAATTCTAATTATGTTTTTTACATCTTTGGGTGTGTGTGAAACGTTTGCAAAGTTCTATGGTGAAATAAAATTGATCAGTGGTAGAAAAATTTCAAATTTTTTGGCGGCGGCGGTTCAGCAAAAAGTAGCCGGTAGTGGATGACCTGACAACAAAGTTGGTTATTCAAAATGAAAAAAATTATCTATTACAATTAGTTATTATTTGAAATATATGTATTTTTAATTAATATAAATATATTTTAAACCGTCTTCAAAAAAGAAGGATGGTTTCAATTCGGTTGTATGTTGCTTTTTTAACGTTTGTAACCGCATACTCCGGGCGTTTCCACAGCTTGTAATTACAAAAAATTTTGAAAATCAGACGGACAATTTGTCAGTCCGGAAATGTTTTTTTTTTTGAGCTGCTCCATAATTTATAAACCAATTTTCAGAATGCGCGCTTTCTTTTAATATGATTTGCTAGCAGGTTGCAAATGTGAAAAAATTTTAAGGAATTTTTGGAGGTTGCACATTTTTCTTTTTCAATATTCCGAATTAAGCATTCACGGGCTCACGTGGAAGATAACATATGGCTAGGAGGTTGTTCCCTCGCCAAATCGATCTAAATGCTCTAAACATGTAAATTTATATATACTTGATGTACTATGTTTTCTTCATACTTACATAAAAATTTATGGTCAGATATCGACTATTGGGCAAACACTAATATATTTAAAATAGTTATTGATTCACTTAATAAATAGAAAAACTGTCCGTCTCCGAAAGCGATTTTGAATTCTCAAACGCAATTACTTAGCTCAAACGCCGCCTTCAGATTTGAGGTATTGTCGGTCAATGGAAATCGCTACTGGGAGATGATCCGAGATTGTCGTGGTGGAAAATTGATAATTTAGACAACGAGAATATGGTTTCAACAGGATGGTGCCACTTGCCACACAGCAAGAGAACCAATGGATCTTTTGAAAGAAAAGTTCGAAAATCGCATTATTTCTCGTAGAGGAGGAGTGAATTGGCCTGTTAGATCGTACGATTTGACACATTTGAACTATTTTTTGGTGGCTCTATTGAAATCGATGGTGTACAGCAATAATCCCACAACAGTTCAAGAACTTAAAAACAATTTTATCAAGGAGATATCAGCCATTGACAACAGTTTATTGAAAGATTGAGAATTTTGGTGAAATATTGGGAGCCTGCCGAGTAGTCACTAGACCAACATAATTTTTAATTTTTAACCGGAATCTATTTGTAATACACTGAAATAAAAATATTTTTAATAACTCAAAAATAATTTTTTTATTAAAATCTTTGGACACCATTTATATTAAGAAAAAATTGTCAGTCATTTTATATTGAAGTTTTAAAACATATACAGCTTAAGTTTTTAAAATCATTGAAATTGTAAATCCTATCGAAGCCCAATATTTCCACCCAAAAAAATTAAACTGATTTATTATCAAGATTTTCTGATTTTACCAATTGTATTGACAAGCGCTCCTTACATAAATAATTGCGTGCTCATCCGTTTCTCAACCACGAAATATTGAGGCTGAGTCTCGATTTAAATTCTAATGAGTATTGGGAAAAAGTTTTCAACCTTCAGCTCCAATTACACGGTCATACTTGGCACCTAACAATGTACGAACCATTGTTCAAAATTTAAAAAAAAACAATGAACACCATTTTCAAACGTTCATACTTACATATGGGACATTCCATCTGATAAATTAAAAATAAAATTTTTTTCTGATTTCCCCAATTTTGTGATATTTTTTTAGTGCACTTTAAAATGAGATGCCTTAAAGATTTAAAAATTTTTTTATTACTCCTTAAAAAGCAACTTCTTATTAGTTTTTTTGTACATAACTATTTTAAAATGGTCGAAATGGAAATTTCCTCCTACTACTACTATTAATTTTTTTTTTTTTTTTTTGATTTTTGCAAATTTAAAAAATCAAATATTTTTAGACGGCTTAAAAGTTGTTGAGTGGATAGAAGTTTGAAACACATTTCCCAAACAAATCGAAGGATACACATTCAAAAACACGATTTCAAGTTCAAATATCTTAATCAAAAAAAATTTGGAACATTTTCTTTCCACCACATGTAAAAAATTAATATTTTCCAAAAAAATCCGATTTCGATCATTATTAAGAAAGTTATGAACAAAAAACGGAAAAAATAGTCCTTTGAAGGAATAATTAAAAAAAATAGCAAAATTTACCAGGAAATCACTTTTAAAGTGTACTAAGAAATCTCGCGAAATCGGGCATGTCCAAAAAAAATGTTTTTTAACCATGCGATTTTCCGTAGAATGCCCCATTTTTAGTCCACATAAGCTTTCTTTTGAGCAAAAAAAAAAAAAACAAATACCGTTTCCAAAAAAAATAAAAAATAAGTTTTAAATTTAAAAATAAAAATTTAAAAAATTTAAAAACATACAAAAAAAATTTTTTTCGATAGCTTGAAGAAATAGCTATCTAATTTGTTTGGGACAAATTTTGCTAACACCAATATATAATAAGTTACATGGATGAGAAAGAACACCGGTTTGACACTTGACATGAAATCCCCCATATTTGTTGTTGTGTTTTTATTACTGAAATATGGAATAAAAAGATTTATTTTGTGTACATAAATCACATTTACTCACTATCCATTCAAAGAATATTTCAGAATGAAAGTGCTTGTTCACACTCTTATAAGAACAGTATGAACCAGCAATAACTTTTGACGAAAAAAGTAACTCTTTTTGCATAATTTTTTTATTCTTCCCCTGGCAACGCATGTAAATATAAAGGTCTCAACAGCGTTGCCACTTTTTGAATAATTATTCACAACTTGTACTGTTTTAGAATTCTTTGAATATTTTTTAAACCATTGCATTTTTGTGTAACTTTCGTATAACTTAACTTAAAACAGAAATTAAATATTAATTTTTTGTAAATTTGTGGTCATTTTGCTTTTACAAAATTAGACAGCATTTGGATATAATTGAAAGCTATTGCAGCCAATTTTCCCGACAAACAATGGAGCTATAACTGAACATTTTCCTTGAACACATTATTTAAGAGTAGTAATTTTAATGTTGTTAAAAACTTTCCAAAAAGAAAAAAACTTTTTAGAAAGAGCGCGATTATGCAAAGCTATGGCAACATTGTTTTTGAAACAAATCCTATATACCAACGCAGCTCCAAATAAAAGAAACTATATACCTCTGAAATTTTCTTAAACATATGATTCTGCTTTAAATGCACTATAAGACGAATTGAAATTCAGCTTGAATTTTTGGCTTACATGTAAATTTGAATATACGGGTAATTATTTATTTCGACTGCATATAATCTGAACAAAAAACATACTTTTTGAAAATACTTATTTAGTTAATAATATTGCAATTATGATTGCGTTCAATATACTAGGTGGTAATATTTTTGTAGACTTATGATAGATATTTGTTCGAGGATAAAAACTTATTTAAAACAATCAGTTATTTTTGACCGATTTAATTTTTCTGCGGTATGGAGTAGAGTCTGCTCAATTTTTTCAAACATGAAATTCCGATAATTTCATTTTGTGATTAAAACGCTCGTTATATATTTGCTGATTTCAATACTAATGCATTTGATGGTAAAATACGGTTTTCATCGAATACTTCAAAATTCATCGAATCTAAAATTGGAACATTTAAGTTTTTTTTGCAACCACCTCTAGAACTTTTCTTCAGTTAAAGCAGGCATCATAAATTAATAACTAAAAACTGATAAATACATTCAAAGTTTGACTATAACTTAGGAAATTTTACTATTTACTCAAGGAATAATGTAACTTTTGACGAAATAAGTAACTTGTGTAATTCTTCACCTGGCAACACTTATATATATGTATGTGCAATAGAGTGGGTCAATTTGTAAAAAATTCACCAAGCGGTTGTCAAAATCGTAATCTTCAACACATTCTAAGAAGGCTTGCCCAAGAGACCATGGGTCTAAAATCAAAATCTAGCTTCCCATTTTTAAACAGAAACTTTTCTTTTCGTATTTTATATATTTTTTTAATATGGGCCATTATTTGTGAAAAGGACAACCCAAAAAAAATATAATAAAAATTTTGTGGTAAAGTGTTGCCGTTTTCAAAAAAATGTTTTTTTTTAAATTATTTTTTCGAACTAAAACTAATCAAAAAAAAAACTGATTCTTATAGAAAATTGGTTGATCTTTAAATAAAAGAAATAATTTTGAAAAAAAAATTTTCATCTGCAAAACCGGAAATGACCAATTTAAATCAAAATTTGTATAACTTAATCCTAATATATTTTTAATTTTTAACCGAGATTATCCTATAGTGTCCTAGTGTCCTTATTATTTTGTAAATTTTTTATTATGGGACATCCAATAGTTCAAAAGTTATGCAAATTTCTTTACACTCATACAAGTTGTTGAACCGCGGAAAACCAGAAATGACTAGTTTAAATTGAAAATTTTCTAACTATATTTTTAGCAAAATTTATTTTTTAGCAAAGTTACAAACAAAACAAGCCATAAATAATTGCAATCTATTTACAACTGCTTAAAATAACACAATACTACCCAGGAAAAACCTTTGGAACATTGGTAAGAGGTAGTAGTTATTTCACACGTTACCTGGTAAGAAGGTATCATTACAATTGTCATTATTCTGAAAACCTCAATAAGTACTTACTAGTAATGACCTCAGTAAATACTTTTTACTTCTATTATTTATGAAGTTTATTCAATTTAAAATGTTTTACAAATTTAATTAAATTTTTCACCTTCATTAATTTACATTTATTGCTAAAATGGTAAAAAAAAAAACAAGTTAGATTTTTTAAATTTCAGCATTATTCCATTTTTAACACGTTTTAAAATAAATATCTAAAAACTCAATATTCGTGAGTTTGGTTAATTGAATTTTTCAATATCTTTATTGATTAATGTGATGCTTCCAAGTGACAGGCGATTGATTGTGTAATAAAATTCATATGAAAACCACTAAAAAACTGAGTTTTACTACACAATTTCATATGGAATCGAAAACAATTCAGTTTGTGAAACCAATTTTCTTAGATTAAATAAAATAAAAAAAGAACAAGTAAGAAAGTATAGAAGGTCAAGCCCTAGCATTTGATACCCTACACCATAGTAACTAAAGAAAAATGTTCGACGGTGTACCATATCTGGGAAACATTGACAATCATGGACCCGAAAAAAAAATTATATTATGCGGTTAATATTCACATAAGATCAACATATATTTCAATGAGCTTTGAGGTATGGTCAATGCTGTACTTACCACAATCATAGAAGAAGGCGTATTCATATTGGTGATGCCCTAACATCAGAATTGTGACATCAATGATTACAAATTACATCAATAACGCAAAAAGTGACATCAATCCAATGACGAACGTCATTATATAATTTTGTCATATCTTATGCGTCATATCTTATGCTATGGCTACAGTGACATCAATTCGATGCCACATTTTGTGTATTATTAACATTATTTTCATGTTTAAAAAGTAAAATGAGAAGCAAAACTTTGCTGGTGTCTTATAATTGAGAGCTTTTCTGTAAACAAAAGGCGGAACACAACAAAAGTGAAACAAAACTGTGTAACGGGTAAGTTAATAATAATATTCTCTTACTTTGACTTAAGTCAATCCCAATGACAAACTGCCATTAAACTGAGCCTAATGAGTCGTTTCTTCGATGTTACTGAGTCATCGATCGCACTGTTGACATGTTTTATTAAACTGACTCCGATTCGTAATTTCTGAGATGCTAATGTGTCGACCCAATGACGACGTTATTAAAATTTTTGACCCTGATGACAATTTGGGCAAGTGATGTTAAGGCTGACATCACAATGATGTAAAGTGTCATGGGGTCAACAACGAAGATACTTGTTATAGTACTGATGTCAAAATAGATCAGCGTTATGACGCTTTTTTTTCATTGAAGTACAAATACGTCTGCGGAAATTTGTGTCAATTGCTCTTAAATCACTTATCCCGTGACCAGGGAACAAAATTTTATAATTAAAAAATTTTTTTTGTTAATATATGCTCCTTACAGGATAAAAGGAACCTTCTCACCAAATTTCATTCAAAACGAAAGGGGTCGGTCCCACTCTTGGTCGATTTGGTATGGAATTACCCATATATTCAAAACGAATTAATTCAATGAATTTAAATATGATATTACATCACTCTTGATAAGTTTAAGGGTTTTTATTGAAGTCAATATATTTATATAACTTATTGAAATCATCATATGCAATACGAATTGTGTTGTGGGTAAAAAAATTCATATTTGATTATGTAAAGAAGTTCAGTTTTTTTTTTTTTGGTGAAAATTCGATATATGTAAAGAAAATTTTACTAAAGGAAAATGTCTAAAAACAACAGAATACTAAAATATTTTAGTCTGATAGCAAAGATTTTTATGCTTTCAAAGTACAGAATTATCTGACAGTATTATCAATCAATTACCTGTAAGAAGCGCATTTGTATTGCAAATTTCTAACAATTAAAAAAAAAATTTAATGAAAAAACTTTTCAGAACAATTAAACAAAAATAAGAAGGCCAGAAACCCGCTTCAATTTTAAACACAGGATTTTCTCGCCAAAAATAGTAAAAAAAATCACTACATCTGACTGTCCTAGTGTTGAGACAAAATACGACATGAGCAACTCTAATGAAAGTGTATGTTTATGTTTTCATGAATTTTTGGTAACTCTGGTCATTAATTAAGCATATCTCCTATATAGTACCTGTTATCAGAAGTCTTTATAACCCGTATAAATCGGTTACAAATTTTAGTGTTATGGCAAACATTTACGTGTAACTCAACACAACAATTGCTTACCCTGCCTTTACACATGCAAGTAATTACTTGCAAGTAGTGTATATGTATTATCGACGAAAATGTCGAAGAAATAGCCGAAAGTCTTGCAAGTAGCTTGTGTGTTTACACAGTCAGTTGCAAGTTTATTTTTCATATGTTCTCGAAGCGAAAACATCTAATGAAAAAAGTTTTATTTTTGGGTTTAAAAAATATTATCATGTTAACGTTAGCACGAAATCGATTTTAATTTCTTCTTTATTTTATTTTTGGTACATCTTGATGAAAATATTATGTTTATATTTCAAATATGTGAATCCAGTATTGCCGTAGTTACCGATATCATAAAATTTCTGAGAAATTTTGTTAACAAAATTATTGCAATTTATGTTTAAAAATACCATAAAGATATGCTGCTGTATAGTAAGTAGTGTTTTTATTTTGTTGTTTTATTTTTATAAATACACAGAAAATCAGCTATAAACATAATTTTTATTTTACTAAGTACTAGTGAATTGATACAAAAGCGGTAACACTGTTTTTTTAGTTGTCATTTTACTGCAAGTGTCAAAAATATAGTTGCAAACAAATTCTCTTGCGAGTTGGGCTGCAAGTACGAAAAATGTGATGGTGTTATTAAAAATGTGTGAGTGTATTGAGTTTTTCGAACTTCCACTTTCAAGTGTAAACCCCACGTAAATCTAAATCAAAATATAAGCAATAAATATTTTGCCCGTAGCTCAATGCTTTTGTATTTGTTAGGATTATAATATAATAAAATAAGGATTGACTAGTATAATGCAATATTTAAATCTGGTTGATCATCACATGAGAGCTTTGCAGACCACATTTGACTTACATATTTTTATAAGAAAGTTAACTAAAAATGTTAAGAATATTTCCCAGCACATGGCCAAAGTTTAAGTTTTAAATTGCCGCTTGCATTCAAATTTGATTTTCCCTTATTTATTTAAAGCAAAAGTTAAAAGCAATTTTAGACGTTTAGCTAGAAGAGGATTTTTATTAAAAATTAAGTTCGTATTCCATGTCTGTAAAATAAACTTAAAAGTAGCAAATGTTAAACTATTTAATACATGGTTGTTGATTCTTTTGTTTCTACTTTATAATACACACACAAAAGATCCCCTCTTTATTTTCAATTGTGTTCGTGTGTCAGAGTGTGTTTAAAGTAGCGTAATAACAACAACACCAAGGCTATTAACAAGGACCTCTATGTGAACGATAACACCCTCACACACAAGCATCAGATAGCATATGCAAGTGAATCTACATGAAAGAAGAGAACAAACAACAGCAAAACAATGAAATAAATGTCAAGTGTACAAAACAACAGAAACAAGCAACAAGAAAAATATAAAAAATAAAATTTAAAAATGTTTATGCATACAAGAGATTTACGTGTATCTCATATACAAGATATATCTATAAACATACATATACTTATACATATATAAGAAATGAATCTGCGTTTGTATATTTCCTTGTTCCCTAAAGGCTCCTTAGCTACTGAACTAATTTTCACAATATGTTCCTGTTTACCCGGCGCCTAATATAGGCTATAAATATTTGTAAAATTCTAAGTTGGCGTGGCGCCTTCCATCCAAAACAATTTAAATTTCTGTACATCTGGAGAACATGCCCCGAAGGCCTACTTTATGGTGGATCTTAACCGCTGGATGGACTATTCGTATGTGGAATAACATTCATGCTGAAGTATTCCCTCTCATTTTTTACATGAATAAGTTCAAGTCGAATGCTTATAAGCATCCTCCTTCCCATAAGTTATTTTCCTACTTTCAACGCAATGCAAAACATGTGTTAAAGTAGTAACATGTGTCCTCCCATCTCTTCCTTCACCTTATTTAAGCCCGCCTCATCGCCATTGTCTTTTGTCTCTCTTCTTTATCCATCAACTATTTATGTATTATTGATTAACCATTAGCGGGGGCAAACTCCACATTCATATTCATTCATGCCTGAGCTGTGGGGTATATTTATTCTTTACTCATTTATTCTTCCTTCAGTGAGGGTGTATCTACATTCATTAATTTTCCAGCATTTATACAGTTATCTATCCAACATTTTCTTTAATCCATCTTCATTCGTCAGGAGCGGGGATAAACCCCACACTCTTACTCATTCTCTTCTGAGCCATGGGTTATCTTTATTCTTTACTCATACAAAAATCATTCAGTAGTGGTGTAACTTCTTTCGTTCATTCTCCAGCATTTATTCATTCATTTATCCATCATTTATTACCATCAAATCTATCTAAGGACATGTCTCCACTTCTTACGCAACTTTTCTTTCTTCTGCCACATTTACTTCTCCTCTTTCAAAAATGGACATGGCAACTTCCAGTAATTTCTGTACACATGGGAAACGGCAATAGTAAAGGTTTACAAAGCTTCGTTAGTAATACATAAAAAATGTTGTTTCTATTCTTTCAATGGGCGCGGCGCGCCCGTGCGTAGCGAAGCGCAATAGGTTCAGCTAGAAATTTAATATAACAAAATTTTTAACCCAGCTTTAAAAAATGATGAATAAATAATATACTTAAAATATATTTGAAGAAATTTTTCTAATTGGATTTCCCAAAATAAAATAATGATTCCGTAAAACTTTAAATGGTTATATATTGACATAATTTAATTCTTAAAATTTTTAGTAAAAGAAAATGGCTTCATTAAAATTAGATTCGAAGAAAATCATTAAAAATGTTGGCCATCGTTCACTTTGATTTCATGTTCTTGAAAAAAATATCACATCTTTTAAGGCCAATTTTTGTTACTACCAAGTAAAGTCGAGCTTATTTCAGCCGAGTGGTTTTGCATCAATCAGAACAACTGTAAAGCGTATGCACGATGTTTTTGGCAGAGTTATGTATATCTTCCAAATGATTTGACATGAATTTTCATCGAGTAATTCCACTAGTTTAACATACTTAGCCTCTTGTAGCATTTACATACGTTCTTTGTCTTAAACAACTACAATCCCCATATGTAAAGTGTCTTAACAAACCTTTTAAGGGAGATTAATGAAGCTCATGAATAATAAATAAACATAATTTACGTTAAAAATTTTACATACTTAACGCACGCTGAAAAACAATACGATATGTATTGTTTGCTGGGACATTTATGCGTACATTTTTATATTGCACTACCATTTATATTTCCTCAAAAAAGAAAAAAAAACTTTTTTTCTTAAAAAAAAATCTACATTTTTTTACACTGCCACAAAGTCTGTTAAAATGTTTCTGGCTCTGACTCCAACTATAGAGTTTTCTTTAATGGAGCACAAGAAACGTTAATTTAAAATTAAATTAAAATGAACTGGAATAAATAACACTGTGGAACAAAATTTAACTTTTTTTGTGCGGCTGGGATTTTTGTGTAATTCTTTTACTAATTTGAGGTCGCTGATTCCAAATCTAACCTTCATTTTTCTCTATCAGCTCCAGTTTTAGAGATATACCGTTATGTCCAAAATTAAGGTACTTTCAGCACATACATATATTGAAATAACATGAAAATGGTGCATCATATTCCCTTAAGAAAAAAAACCGAAATTCGCTAACAATATTATCTTTAAGACGTACTAACATTGTTTTAAATTTGGCCAGTAATTTCAGAGATATCGTTGAAGTTTTTAAAAAAACAAATAAAAATTTAAGAAAAAAAAAATTTTTTTGTTCTTTAAAAATTCATAAAAAATAAATGTGCAACAAAAGTCACAGTTTGGGTCCAAAAGCATTTAGTTCAACATATTTCGAATGAAATGAGCTTTATTTCATTGCAATCGGTGCACAACTTTTGATTGTATTCACAATTTATCCATAAAAAAAAACATATTTTAGGAGCTGAAATGCTCCATATAAATTATATTCTTCTTATATATTGAAGAAAAAGTCCCATAAATTCCCAGAAGTTGCCCCTAGTGGTATATAATGTATGACCGACCTCAATTAATTTTTTGTCCTTAACATTTTCTCGAGACATAGTTGCCCCTTATACCCACTTTTTAGGGGGCTCCAATACAAATATTGCGTTTTATGAAATTCTTAAGTTAATTAAAATTTGTCGACTTTTGTGAATAAAATCAAAAGTTGCTAACAGATTTTAATCATTTATGGCTTGTTTTGTTTGCAGCTTCGTTTTTTATATGTCTGCATTAGAAGCCTTGCTGCATTTTTTAATTTCTTATGAATTTTTAAAAAACAAATATTTCGAAATTTTGATAAAATAATTATTTTTTTTTCCCAAAAAAAAAAATTATGTTTCTAAAACTACTTCGGATTTTAGAAAGAAGTTTTACTTTTCTTAAAGGAAATTGTATTGCGGAATTTCGGTTTTTTAAGTTTTTCACTAAGCTAAAGCGTGTTTGTGTTACGCGAACATATGTTGTGCAACCTCCTCCATTTTCGAAATAACGGTATATCTCGAAAACCAGAGCCAATCTGAAAAAACCGCGGACACCACTGGATTCAGCGTACCCGAGTTATGTTAAAATGCCAGGTGCCCAGCTTGTCACGAAAAAAAGTGTAAATTTCTTGCACAGTGTAATTATCAGATCAAACTTTATTTTGCTGAACATGTAAATTAAATTAAATATTATGGTGAATTTTCAACCTACAGACCAGAGTTTAAGACAAGTAAAAAGTCGTTAAAAGTCGATCACATGACTGATACCCGACACCACATAACTAAGAGATGAGAGTGCAATCATCTAGTCTTATTTAGATATCATCATCTTTAAGGAACTGGGTTTATATAGGACCCATGTTAAATTTTGTACCTATTAACACAAATTTTGGCACGATATCAGAGTGACCATTTTGGCATTTTTGTAGCTAAATTTAGCTTTAAAATTTTAGATTTAGCTGACAAATTTTGATTTAGCATTTGGCATTTTATTTAGCATTTTGATAAATGTTTTAGCTTTTTATATCCTTCACCGTATAAAACGGTATATATAAGTTTGGCATTTCGTTTGTAACTTTCACAATATTGATCCTAGGCCATATATTCTGGATCCTTATGAGAAAAGAAGTGCAAATTCGGTTGACCGTCTGTCCGACCGTCTGTTGGGTGGGATTGGAGAAGTGGGCGTGTCACAAAATGGTTTTTTTCTATATTCTAAGAACGGTAAAAGAAAAATTGTTTAAATGTGTTACACATAACTGGGTTATTAATTTCTAAAATCTCTCTAAAAATATGCACGGGATTGGAGAACTGGGCATGCCACCTCCCGTACAAAGACATTTTAGATTTTTAATATTTCTAGAACGGCAGGAGCCAAAGCATCCTTTTTAGGTACAAGCATCTTGGTTATCAATATACAACATCCGACATCATGTGGTCGGGACTGGAGACGTGGGTGCGGCACAAAATAGTGTATTTTTATAATGTTCTGTTCTTATCGCACCATGGTGATGGGTATATAAGATTCGGCACAGCCGACTATAGCATTCATAAGGCCGTGTCCGATACAACTTCGTCGCGTTGCGTGACGTTTCTAACTTTGAAAGAAAAGCGTAAAGCAACAGGTGTATAACACAATAAAATCTTTGACAACACTCAGGCATTGTTTGGTTACCTTTAAAAGCGGTTGTTAAATTAAAAATTTAATTACTTGTCATTAAAATAAAAGTTAAACATTTCATTAGAAGATTTATTGGAATTCAATTTTGCAAAAAAAAAAATATATAAAATAAAAGAAAATTATAATAGCTTAATGTCAATGCGCGCAAAAAGATGAGAGTTGCCTAACTTTTCGCTTCGCTTTGCTTTAAAAGTACTTTATGTGACATGTTTCGTATAAGTATGTAGATTTCATCTTAGATGTCAAAGCGAATCTGTAACGCAACGCGAAGTAAAAGTTCTATCTGGCATGGCCTTTACTTGTTTTAGATTTATTTTGAAAATTTGGAGAAATAGTTGTATCGATTAAAATTAATTTATTTCTTTTATATGTTATTATAAATTTTGACTAACAGTAGTTGCCCTCAAAATTAAATTTCGTATGCAAATAGATAATTCTTATTTAAAAAAACGTTTGACGTGTTTTGTGAAAAAGAGGGTCATTGAAATGCCCAAATCATGATAATTGTAAAAATTATTTGCCATTTGATTATTTCGATATATAAGTACATAGAAGTCTTACATTGTAGATAAAAATTCTAAAGTATTCAACGAAATATCAGAAAAAATATTTGCTCTCAACTGCAACTTTGCTTAAGCAATAAGAAATAAAATCATCTAAAAAGTTTTAAATAGAATCTTTTAAGTCGAAACAAAGCATAGAAATAAAATCGTTTATATACTCTTAAAATTAAAATTCAATTTACTGTGATATTTATATCTGATGTTTTACCGAAATCTACCCACTTGTTTAAAAAACGGGTTATTCATTTTCGGTATCAAAAGTAAAGTCAAATAAAACACACATAAAGCTGCGATTTCGATGAAACTTTTGTTTTATTGTCAGGCTTGACCGTGTACGAAATATAATTTAATTTCAGCAATCCATCATTTAATGTACTCGTTTGTGTGGTGTTTCATTTTTACGTTGGGGTGGTTTTGCATTTTAAGTGAAATGAAAATGGTCCCAATATTATGGAATGAAAAATGACCCCAAACAATTTTATATATATAAATATTATTATTTATTAATATATTATTATTTTATATAAAAATGTCTAGGGAAAGTATCAAAATCCCGAATTCTAATACCAAAGAGGACAAAATCCTTGCCGGTTATGCAGAGATGCTTTAGTTAGCGAAGACAGTATTTGTTATACCTACCATAGAGGAAAAAATCATTACGCCCGGAAGAATGCATAAACCAAACTGTAAAATTAGTCGGGCTATAACACTTTAGGATTTTGAAATTTTGAATTGTTAAACTCGGGATTTTGAAATCCTTCATATTAAATTTGTGATTCAAAGTTTTGGGCATATGAACACAACCCAATTTTTTAATAGACCTTTTCTTTTTTTATTTTAACTTTTGGGGGAAAAATTCATTAAAAATGTTGAGGTGATTTTTCATAATGAAGAATTGCCCCAAATTTGGGGTCATATTTCATTTAATTTTTAGGGCTATTTTTTTTTTTTTTTTTTTTTTTTTTGGGTAATTTTTCATTTAACAAGTTGGAGTGCTATATTCGTCCATGACGCAACTTTGATACTCTTCACCGACATTTCGAATATTTCAGGAGTGGACTCTATATTATATATATTTTATTATTAATTTATCTTTATAAAAACGGACGTTTGCGGTTTAGACCTATATGAAATTGTTAACCGTCAATCGTTTTATGCTTTTTTTTTAGAAATTTGAACTAGCTTGAGTAAAATATAATGATTCGAAACAGTTTTAGCAAAACTAAAAAAATTTTCAGGAGGGGAATTTATATGGGACCCATGGTAAATTATGGATCAATCATCCCAAAATTCAGTAGAGTGATTTCTGGTATTAAAAAACATGGATTTTAAAAAAAAGTCGATACAGCAGTGAAATAAGTTTTAGCGTTTACAGTAAATTTCAGAGCGCTGCCTAATATGGGATTTAAGGTAAATTATGGACCGTATATCACAAAATTGCATGACATTTGATAGGGCCATGCTAAGTTGGAAAAAATTTTACCGCAATATCTATATCTGCTACTGTGTTAGGCGTATTTGGTTAACTTCTTAGAGTGGGCTTTATATAGGGCCTATGGTAAATTATCACGAAGTTTATTAGTGTTATTTCTAGTCCCATAAAACTGTGACGTACTAAATTTTATTATGATAACTTGTTTGTTATCCCGAGAGTAGGGTTTATATGAGGCCTATATTATAAATTATGGACTGATTTTCACGAATTTTGACAGTGTGATTTATAGTTCTATGGAACTGTTATGTACAAAATTTGATTACAATTGTATTATTTATTACGATTTTAGGCGTACTAAACTATTTGCCGAGAGTAGGGTTTATATGGGGCCTAGGGTTAATTCTGGACCGATCTTCATGAAATTTTGCAGTACGATTTTTAGTCTTATAAAACTGTGACATACCAAATTTATTATGATGGCATTATTTATTATGGATTCAACCGTACTAAGCTGTTTTCCGGGAGCTGGGCTTATATGGGGCCCAGGGTAAATTATGAACCGATCTGCATGAAATTTAACACAATGATCTCCATTCATATACATATATCGAATTCGAGGAAATTTTTTTATCAGTCCGTGTGTTAGTCCACCATTTGTGTTAGTTTTTGTAACAAAATTATAAATTTTTTAGGTTGTGTGTGGTTCCACATTATGATTCATAGTTCTGATCAGACTGAACCGATGTTGCTCAATTTCAATCCCAAACACAACAGGTTAGGACAACTACAAGCAATTTGAGACCAAGTTTGTTCTTTTCTTTTGCGTTTTTCGAAAGTGAGCGTGTTTTCAACAGACAGACAGACAGATGGACAGACAGCAGGACATGGCTAAATCGACTTAGAATTAATCAAGTAGCCAGAATGTATATACTTTATGGGGTCTTAAATGTATAACAAAAAAGTTTCACTCGGAATGACAAACTTAGTACACCCTCATTCACTACTAGTGGTGTGGAGGGTATAAAAATAACCCGTAATTTGGGGTAAATTTTTTTTCCATATTTCGCAGCACCTGTTAATTTACTTAAGTGAGATCTACATTTAATTAAATTTGAATTTTATTGTTGATTTTTTTTTTATTTTATGTCATATTTAATCAAACTGATAATAGTAAAATAAAAGTTCCTTGTTTTTTATAAAATTCTAGTCCAAACGCTAAACCTCGATCCACGCCTGGCTTAACATAGGCCACAAATATTTGTAAATTTTCAAGTGGAAGTGTTGCCGCTCATACAAAGACAGCAAAAAAATCACACCAACAAATGCCAACAGACCAATTCCAATACCACAATCTAGATGGCAGCACGGTTAAACCGTAGATGTGACTCAAAATACAATTATAATTCGTAAATAGTACGAAATCTAGTAATCTAATGGACAAATTTCTAGTGGAAGCTGGTATCAAAATAAAACTTTATTCCACTAAAATTGCCCAAAATGTTTTCTATTTTTAGTTCTTTAGTTGATCATAGTTCCAATGTTAATTCACTAGAGATGCAACGTATATAATAGACGGGCCTGCTAGGCCTATATTTTCTTATTTTTTTATCAGGAATGTTAACTTATTTATTAAGTAAATCTTACAATTAGTATAACAAATGATATTCTAAATTAATTAAACGACAGTCAAGAGTATTGGGACAGGAATCGAACCCGCAACATCGCACTAATCGACCAGGGTACCCATTTTTAACTTATTTTATATATAAATAAAGCAATCATTAAAAAGACTATTGGTTAATTTGTTGACATTAAACTATCATATTTCTAGCATTTAATTTCTCGCTCACAGCATTGAGGATACGGAAGTGAAGGATCTTTTAAATCACCCAATTTGCAATTCGGCGGCACATCTTGCAAGGAACAACTATAAATAGAAAATTCACGTATGTAAAAAAAAAACATTGTAAATTTATATTCTTCACCTCCTCTAAATACCTTTTAATTTCCAGTATTGAATTTTTACTACAAATTAAAAGACCGCACTGGATATATGGATCTTTTATAACCTCCATGTGAGATAAAATTAAGTTATCATTAATAACACAACTTTCAGGATAATCTTTTTCAGTGTAGGTATTTGAAAGCAAAAAGAAATAAAACTTTATAAAATATCTAAGAATTCAAATGAGGGGCCATTTACATGATGTCTTTTCAGACATGTCTAACAAACACGTTTGCTTTGTTTAAAGGCAATCGGGTTAGAGAATAAAGAGGGGTTGCCTGCCAAACAGACACGAAATGACCTTTTATGTAAATATGATTTTTCATGTTTTTTTAATATGTATCAAAAGAAGATTAGACAATTATACATGAAAACAGACATTGTTGGAAAGACATCGTGTAAATGCAAAAGGTTTTTGGTAGCATTTTCAAAAGACAAGGAATGGAACAGACATGCCTGAAAAGACATCGTATAAATGCCCCCTATGTCTTTTTTTTTTTTTTTTTTTTTTTTTTTTTTTTTTTTTGTTTATTACTTTCATCTTTAATTGAGCCATATATTCTGCTAGTCAATGTCTGAGTCACAAATAAAGTTGTAAAAACAATTCCAAAAGCACAAACAACTCGCAATATCATCTTTACACTTGAACAAATCGAATGAAACTGATAATCACATTTAACATTTCACCCGTATTTTTAGTACACGAGCAAATAAAAAAAAAAAGTTTCTGTCTCTCATCTATTATTATTCTTTCTTTCTCTTCTTTATTTCAATTTTATTTTTGTAGCTGTTAGTTTTTACTAAAAACTTTTTAGAGCATTTTAATTACTTTAGTTTTTCATTTAAGCTTTTCTTATCATTATTTGAACTGCCAGTCAACGTAACACATTTTGAACTGTGACATAAAATTGTTATTTTGACAGAAAATTTTAATAAAAAAATTTTTTTTAATATCATAAAATGAATTGTATTGAAAATAAATTAAAATTAAAATCACTTCGACGTTCATCCGTCGTTTACACTTCTCTGCAGTATTTTTTTTGTGACTGTGACACTACAGTGTAGAGTTAAAAAAATGTTTGAACGATTTGAATGGAATTGTGCAGGCCTCTACTATATAGTACATACATATTTATCACCCATGTCACAGAGTACAATTCCGTTCGGAACCGAAGAAAACATATTTGTTTATTGATGGAAAGTATAATAAATAGCCTATTTCCAATGTGCGAAAGAATTCTTTCGTTCGGATAACTACATTGAAAACAAAAACAAAGTCTAAAATTTTGTTTTTGTTTTTAATGTAGTTATACGAAAGAAAGAATTCTTTCGCACATGGGAAATAGGCTATAATTTAAAAGTTTTTTGGCCTTTAAGATACAGCAAACTCCCATTCCGTACATGATAACAAAAATGGTTTCATTCCGCAAAGTTTTTTCGTAATTTTCTGAATCACCAAAATACGGAATGAATTCCGTTTCTAAACGGAATTGTACTCTGTGACTTGGCTGTATATCATTTTCCCTTTTGTAGAAAATTGATCCCAGTTGGTACAAAACTCGTAATTTGTAACCAGAATTTCGATAACTTTAAGAATTAGCTTGAAATGTTTAAACAATTTGAATTTTAAAACAAAACAATTTACTTGACCCAGCAAGTCTACACCTAAAAATTGAAAACATAAAGCCAAGTACTCTGACTTCAGGAAAGAAGTGTTAAGGAAAGTCCTGCCTTTCCCATCCCTTCAAAATTTCACTCTTAATACAAATACATGCACACATTGTACACACATGCTTATCAATTACTGAGTGTTTGCCTAACTTGTGGTCAGTCGGTCTGGCAGTAGATATTTAAAAATGTTTAAAATCAAATTTAACCACGAATATGTTTGCATTTTGAAAATTCTAAAGTGGATAAATTTAATTGAAATTTGTATAAACAATACGTTTAATTAAGGATGTTTATGTGTGGTATATGTTTATGTTTGCATAAGTGCATTTGTGTTTGTATATGTGTGAGTGTGTTTGTGTATGCAAATCATGATAAATTTAAAATTCTTTCAACATTTTTCATTAGTTTCTAAAAATTATACAATTTTATTGAAATAGTGCACATTTCAATTAAAAATTTATAATTTTGTTATATTTATTTTAAATTAATATATGTAAGTTTATTTAATTTCAGATATGGTGAAAACAGCAGAATAATAACTAACCACTAGTCTATGTTACTGCGTTAATACTAATTTGAAGTTTTCTAAACAAAAATACTATGAAAATTTTGAATTCATACAAAAATAATTAAATTATTGTGACGTCTAGTGCAGTTTGAAAAAAATATCACTTCCTCTTTTTTCTCTTCCTTGATCGTATACCCTTTAAAGTTTATAGATGCTGGATCCTTAAGAGTAGCGAAATTGATTAAACGATATCCGTCTGTGTGTTGAATGGGTTTTCCGAAGATCCCAGAAATTATGAGAACAATGTTGTAATATATTCATGCCTTGTCTTTTACCGAAGTAAAGGGTATTTTCCAATCCCGATAGAACTTGTAGTTATAAAAAATAACATAAAACTTAAATTTAAATTAAAAAAAAATCAATGCAAAAGCTTAAAACATGGCATTTACATTTTCAAATAATTTCGGGCATATGCACGCAGAGAAAAAACTTGTTTTAATATGGTAACCTCCAACAAAACAATTTTTAAAGAATATTTTTAACATATTATGTTTAATTTAACCATATTATTTTCACTGACAACCATATTATGGTTAAATTAATCCTCCATGAAGAAGATATAAACATATTATGGTTGCGTCTAAACGTATTATGGTTAAATATGACAATAATTTGTTTTTAAATTAACAATAGTATTTTTCTCTTTTCCGAGAGCAACATGCTATGGTTGAAAAAGAACCATGATAATATAAGTGTTAAATATATTTTAGTTATTATTGACCATAACATGTCATGTTCGAAGGCAACCATAACATGGTTGCAGCTTCTTGATGGAGGGTTAATTTAACCATAATATGGTTGCCAATGACAATAATATGGTTTGTCGGTAACAATAATATAGTTAAATAAAACATAATATGGTAAAAAAAAATTTTAGAAATAGTTTTGTTGGAGGTGACCATATTAAAACATGTTTTTTTCCTGGGTGTGGAACGTCCAATTTTCAGCCACTTTTTTCAGTATTGCTGGCCGTATATCACGAAGCGAATAAGCCGCATTAAGCGGTGCATTTTTCAGGATGAAATTGAACTTAAGGGTCTGTTGTGGATTGGTCATACTGCATATGCGGCCGTTTTGTTTACGAACAAACCCGTTTACCCAATATATTTATTATTATTTCCCAGATTGTACTTATCATAAATGTCAAAAAGTCAAAGCGGCAGAAGTCGGGCTGTAACAAAAAAAACTCCCCTTTACAATATACCGGAAATATTTATATTAACAAAATAAATACTTCTTTATAATAACAAATTAACTACCTTTTCCGCAAATTGCTTAATTGGTTTTGACCCGAGATAATATTTTGACGTATAACTTTAAATCTCAGTACAATCTTGCAATTAATTTCAGTCGATTTGAACCAAATTTCTCTTATATCGCTCCCTGCTTATAAAAATGACTTTTTATTTATAGGCGGCAAAACAGATTCCCCAACCAATGTTTCAAATGCTGTAGTGGATTATGCACCGCTCGGGACTATCGAGAATTGTATTTTCAGACTTGGATATTGTAAAGTCACCAAAAAAACTGTATGCCGATAGAACAGTATAAAACGTTCGGTTCAGTTAAAACATTAAAAGCGAAAATGTATATCAACGCAGTGTAAGTCGACAGCAGATTGCGACTTTCCTTAAATTTCAATTACAGAAGTTGCAGACCACAACGAAAATTAGTTCGGTTTTTCATTTTTTCACATATCAGCCATATTTCAGATTCTTATCTGCATTCTCACGGATTGGTCTAGAATAATTACCCCGTCGACATGGAATTTTTCTTGTTGTTGGAAAGCTAAAGAAAAGTTAATTCGATTGGGTTTATAAGAACTGGTACCTTATAATATTGGTCTGATTCAGACGTTAAAGATTCTCTAGTATAAAAGTTATTAACCATCTTCAAATCAGGTAAAATCCTATTTTACTTTTAATTTAAACTCTTGAAAAATTAACTGAGCTACCTAAACAAGGGCGGCAAGCGTTTTTTTAAACATGAAAATTCTATTTCAAACACATTTTCAATAAGACAAATCGACATTTGTCAAATAGGATTTTCCAGTCGGGTGCTGTCGAATTCGCGTTCTAAAAGGTTTTTTCGTATAAACTTTATGCAAATGAAAAGTTTTGACACACAATAAACGCTTGCCGCTCTTATTTAGGTAGCTCAGTAACTCGATTTAAACCATATAAATTTTTCATTTAAAAAGTAAAAATTTTTTTTTATTTATATTTTATTCAACAAAATTGTAATAAAACTAAAAATAAAACCACAATATTTGACACTCCAGCCACTAATTAGAACAAACCGATATCATAAAACCATAAAAAAAATAAAAAGTGAAATCATACACAACAGACACTTTTTGTTAAATTGCCAAATCAGTGAAAAGGAAAAAAAGATTTATTAAATTTTTTACACAGTTTATGTAAAATAAATTAAATTTAATTACTTATAAGCAACTTTTAAAGCAAAATTTATTTGTACTTCAAAATTTACAAATTTACCCCCATATTCATAAAAAATATTTTAAATAATTTATTTATAAAACGAATTTTCTATGAAAATTTATTTAATAAAAAACCTTTTATTAATCAAAAATATTTTTCATGAAATGGGGGTAAATTTTAATAATTTTAATTTTTACATTATTTTCTTTTTCCTTTTCTAAACTCATCAAGAGTATTTGATATACGTAAGTATCTTTTAATCATTTAAATTAACTTTGTAACGCCTTAAAGTAGGCAACATCTTAATAATTTCAAAAGTACCTAAAAGCATAATTTTGAGGTTGTTTATCCTGTTATTATGGCTGTTTCCAAATACGCACATAAATATTTACCAAATTTTGTTCAAAATATTTTGTTGTATAAAATTTTATAAACAACTAAAGTATAATTATCACTAATTATCACATTTTACGGCTGAAATGTCTAATTAAATCCTTGAAAATGTTAAGCAACAAAAAAACAAACTAAGAGAAAAACAATAATATAAATTGTTAAAATTCACAAAAAAAAACAACCGTCTTGATTCTTGGAATTCTTAGAACCGTTCGCTCTATACAGAAAGAACGAAGAAAATTTAATTAAAATAGTCTCGCAGCATCGCACCGCTTGTATTCTCATGAACAACAGCCTCCTAAGAAGCCCTTTAAAAAAATATCGTAGAGAAGTTGTCGTATTTCTCCATTCAAGTGCTCTTCTCAACATTTTGGTGTAACGAATTTTCTTTTTTCTTTTTATTTGCTTTCATTTCGTTTTATTTTATTACATTATTTGATTATTCTTGAATTTTTATAAGTTGTTTGTATTTCTATTGCCTGGCAGCCTACAAGCCCGAATATGTGTTCATCTTTCCTTTCGTTGACACAGACCTCATGTTTGGCCAAACAAAAATTTATTTATTTTTCTTCTGGGCACCGAATGAAAGAACAAGAAAAGTAAAAGATGTTTAAGAAGAGGCAAATAATTGGCTTAAATCTACAAGTTGCTACTTTTTGTGTTAGACACACGATATTCAAGAGAGGGTGTTCAAATGATAAGTAAATGACATGGAGGTGTAGCGTATGTTGTTATGGGATGTTGTTGGCAACCTTTACTGTACCACTTTGATAAAACACTTTACAAAACAGTTGAATCTCACGGTTAAGATTTTCACTTGACAGCGCCGTATTGCGTCTTCCAGAGTGTTGTAAGCACTACTATTACGCATGACATTCTTATACTAACCAAAATTAAAATTTAATCGCTAAAACTACAAATTTAAATTTATGGAAGAGGATAATTAAAATAATAAATTGCTAAATATTTTATAGGCGGCATATTATTATATATTATTATGTTAAAAGTGTTATCAATTTTTCAAAAATATATATGTATATTAAAAATACAATTAATGTTCAATTTATAAAACCAGGCCGATTTTATATTGTTACGAAATTAGACTTATCTAAAAATTATTTTTTGTCTTAGTTATAAATTATCTTGTAAGTTATAGTTTTATGTTGTTTTAGTTTAAAATTGTTATGAATAATTTTATTTCAACTTCACTGTAACGAACTTTCTAGTAATGGAAAAAATAATAGTTGTTATGCCTAAAGGTAGACTTTTCATTTTGGCAAACATACCCGGGTATGCAATCACATTATATTTATGTTTTGTTGTTTTTTGTTTTATATGTATTTTTTCTTGCTTTGGTTAGTTTTATTAGGGTATTCATTCGGTTAACCGTTAATCGGTTCACCGATTAATTACTACCCGATTAACTGATCGGTTAATTTAAAATTGCCTGTTTTCGATAAACGATTAAACCGATTAATTTCAGTCGATTAACCGATGAAAAAAATTTTAAACTTTTTGTAGTATTATAACATATTTTTTTTGTGCTTTTAATTATTTGTTTCGTCTCATATACAAAAGGTTGTGTTTAGAAAATATTTTTTTCATACAAACGAAGAAGGTATTCAGTGATCTACATTTTTATTAAGTGTTTGCTGTCAACAGCTTCTTGTTTCACGTACTTTTTATATGAATGCGTTCAGTTATTTGTTTCTTTTCATATCTTCTCATATCAGTCTTTTAACAGAATAAACCAAAACAATTAGAAGTGGTAAACATTTAAAAAAATTAAAACAGGACTCTAATGAAATAATGGAAGATTTTATATGTTTAGAAAAATACAGAAAAAGGACTGATAAATTAGATATTCTGTATTATTGGTTGCTTTTGATTTCTTCAAAATCTACAATATATGAAAGTTTTTTCAAAGTCAAGTTTTATCCAAACTAGAGAAAATAAACGCTTGAATCCTAAATATTTTAACAAAATTAATTGATTAAAAGATTATTTTCTTAAACTATTGAAATAACTAATAAAATGATCTTACAGGTAATTTTTTAATTAATACATAATATGTCAATTAAAAAATATGTATTACATATATATGAATTATTCTTTTGTTTGTACGTTTTAGTTCAAGAACTGTTATGTTTGTTATGTTTTTGGTTTTTTTTTTTACTAATAAACTCCAAATGATAAATAACACTGCGGAACAAAATTGAACTTTTTTTGTGCGGCTGGGAACTTTGTGTAATTCTTTTACTAATTTGAGGTCGCTGATTCCAAATCTAACCTTAATTTTTCTCTATCAGCTCCAGCTTTAGAGATATACTGTTATGTCCAAAATTAAGGTACTTTCAGCACATATATTGAAATAACATGAAAATGGTGCATCATATTCCCTTAAGAAAAAAACCCGAAATTCGCTAACAATATTATCTTTAAGACGTACTAACATTGTTTTAAATTTGGCCAGTAATTTTAGAGATATCGTTGAAGTTTTTAAAAAAACAAATAAAAATTTAAGAAAAAAAATACAATCAAAAGTTGTACACCTATTGCAATGAAATAAAAGTCATTTCATTCGAAATATGTTGAACTAAATGCTTTTGGACCCAAACTGTGACTTTTGTTGCACATTTATTTTTTATGAATTTTTAAAGAACAAAAAAATTTTTTTTTTCTTAAATTTTTATTTGTTTTTTTAAAAACTTCAACGATATCTCTGAAATTACTGGCCAAATTTAAAACAATGTTAGTACGTCTTAAAGATAATATTGTTAGCGAATTTCTGTTTTTTTTCTTAAGGGAATATGATGCACCATTTTCATGTTATTTCAATATATGTGCTGAAAGTGCCTTAATTTTGGACATAACGGTATATCTCTAAAACTGGAGCTGATAGAGAAAAATGAAGATTAGATTTGGAATCAGCAACCTCAAATTAGTAAAAAAATTACACAAAGTTCGAGGGCGCAAAATGAAAAAATCGTCTATTTTTTTCGGAAAATTTAAAATAAATTTTGACGAATTTTGTTCGATTTTTATCATATAATCACAAATTTTTATCATATAAGCACATAATCAAAAAAAAAAAAAAAAAAAAAAAAAAACATTAAGTTCATGGGTAAAATACATATTTTATACATACATAAGCTTGAGGTCTATTTAAATAAAATTATTTATTTTCTTTTCCTTTATCCGATAAGAGTTTAAAATTTCAGATTGTTATTTTTCCCTGCAGAAATCACACAAAGGAGTGACAAAATATCATATTGAAATAAAATAAACACTTTTGGACAAAGTAAAAGGCAACAATTTCCTAAAGTGCATTGACTGAAAAATGGGGTAATAGTTTAATCTTTTGATCACACAAACAAATGTATTAAATAATCCAAGCAAATAAAAATTAAACAGTTTCCGTTCGAAATTTTGCTTTTACCGATACATTTTTTAATCTGCCTGGTTTTTAAAGATATCGGCTTTCTGTGGTGCCTAATACGCAAACATATAAAACTATTTAAAATTGTTTTATTGCAAAGGCTGTATCGTCACTAGAAAAAAATCAGCAAATTTTCACTTTGCCAATTTTGGAAGAAAAAAAATCGTCAAAATGTCGATAAATCTTTAAATCTGGCAGCCTTATTTTTATTATATATATTTCTTTCGTTGACGTTTCGCTTGACACTAAAGGCCATGTCAGATAAAACTTTTGCTTCGCGTTGCGTTACCGATTCGCTTTGACATCAAAGATAAAATATACATACTTATACGAAACATGTCACATAAAGTACTTTCAAAGCGGAGCGAAGCAAAAAGTTAGCCAACTCTCATCTTTTTGCGCGCTTTGACAATTGGCTAGTATAATTTTCTTTTTTTTTAATTTTTTTTGCCAAATTCAATTCCAAAAAACCATCCAATTAAATTTTTAACTTTTATTTTTGTAACAAATAATTAAATGTACAAATTACCAACCGCTTTTATAAGTTAACAAACAATGCGTGAGTGTTGTCAAAGTTTTCATTGTGGCATACACCTTTTGCTTTGCGTTTTTCTGCCGAAGGTAGAAACGTCACGCAAAGCGACAAAGTTGTATCTGACACGGCCTTTAATTACTGGAAGTATTCCAGTTAAAACAGAATCTGTGTTGTCTGTTCTCGCATTTAAATACAGAAACACTTTTTTCTCACAAATCGAGAAACGATGAAATTTTTTGTTTCACACTTAATATGAGAAAATTTGCGATGCGAGAAATACAGAAACGAGCTACAGGTATGGTAGGAATGAAAAGGTGACCAGATCCATAGCCTGATTATAGAAAAAACTTCTAGTGAGAATATCATGGAATGTCATCCGTTTTCGATATACAACGTTTTTAAAATTCAAAACATACCCGGGTATGTAGCTTGGACACTGGCACTGGGGCTGGTGTTTTTATTACTGACACTGACGTGAAAAGGTCATTTAGACTCCCGGATGAGTGCAGTGTCTTCCAGGCTGAGATTCTATCGATCTGGAGGGCGACGAAAGTGATAGTGGGTCACATCGTAGGGGGATTTGTGGTGACAATCTACGTCGATAGTCAGGCTGCGCTAAGAGCATTTTCAAATTATACGGTGCGATGGTGCCTGGTTGCACGGTGTAGGAATGCTCTGAGGGAGCTCATCTTGGCATTCACAATAAGGCTGTGTTGGGTACCAGGACACTGCAAGGTGGATGGCAACGAGGTGGCTGACGAACTCGCGAGGGGGGGTTCGAATCTAGACTTAAAGGTAAGGGACAGAGGGGTAAAACCCCCCTTATGTCACTACTGGGGTGATACGGGAAAGCTTCCGTGATGCCAGGGTTATATTAGGACTGGATAGGAGTATTCTCAGGACCCTTATAGGGTTCCTGACGGGACATTGTTTTGTTAGGGCTTTTATGGGTAAATGGGACATTGCGATACCGGACTTCTGCAGGCTGTGCGGGAATGCTGAGGAGCTGGAGACGGTTGAGCATGTACTGTGCCACTGTCCTAGGATGCAGGGCCCCAGGCAGAAATGGCTAGGGGCTACATTTCACGTTGAACTGGGGTGTATCGCTGGATGTAATCCAACCGATCTACTGGGGTTTGTCAGGGAAATATGACGGCCGTTTCTGTTGGGGGAACCATAGGGGGGATTTGTCCTACGTGGTATTTCTATTTTCTACTCTTCTTCTTTACTTCTCTTTTTCTCTTCTTTTCCTCTTTACTCCTGTACTGAAGGGATTCACAATGGACCTCATTGGTCTCCGAGTTGATGTGCGCCCTTGGGCGCATAGCCCTTCTTAACCTAACCTAACCTATGTAGCTTTTGATATAAAGGTAAAATGGTTCATTTCATTACTAACAACAGTGGAATAATTTTGTGAACATTATAATTAATTTCAATAAAGTGTGTTAAGGTGAATAAATGTGCGTATTTATTTTGATTTGCAATTAAATTATAAAGGGAATAAACCAAAAAATTGTGGCCACAAATATATTTATTATACGTACTAAAAGAGCTAAGATGTCTTAAAATATCACAAAAAAAACAGAATATGGTATAAAAACATAAACGGACGTATTAAAATAATTTATGTTTTTTACAGATTAATGACGGTTTGAACTTTTTAGAGTATTAACATTTTCAGATGAGTTCCCTTGCTCCTTATAGGAACCAGGGGAACTAATAATATAAATAATTTTCAGATAAAATCCTTTTGAGAGAGTCGACATTATATGAAGAAATTAAAACTAAATCGATCGAGATTGTTTTTCCATATTTTAAAAACCATTTATAGACTGATTTCACGAATAGTTTTTTTTAACTTTTATTCTGTGTATTTCAATACCATCAAAAGATTACAAGATCCTTATATTTTCTGAACATTAACCGATAAGATTCAAAAGCTTATATATGAATCTAAAAAAAAAAAAAGATTTTTAGGAAACTTTGCTTAAATTTGAACCGATCTCTTGAGCATTTTATATCTTATTCAGTTATTAAGATCTCTAAATTTGATGTTAGCCCATTGACTTTGCGCAGAAGCAGGACTGACTAAATACTAGGGTATTCATTCGGTTAACCGTTAATCGGTTAACCGATTAATTACTACCCGATTAACTGATCGTTTAATTTATAATTGGCTATTTTGTATTAACGATTAAACCGGTTAATTCAGTCGATTAACCGATGTAACAAAAATTTTATTATTTGAAGTATTATAATATATGAGGGGCTTAATGCACAAGGGGCTGAAGTGCTTTTTTCAAAATTGAGATTACATTTGGAATTCGTAGATGAAGTTCAGAGAAGTTCAAACAGTGATGCCAAGAGAAATTTCAAAAAAATCCCTACGTGTCTAAATAAAATTCCCTCTTTTTCCCTACAAACAAAAAAATTATCCCTACACTATTCCCTACGTTAAAAATGTATTGGTTTTAGCTTCAGGCAAACAAATACATACTCTGTTAACATTTCGTAAATATTATAATTAAGGGATTTATTAACATTTATTAAAAAAAAAGCATTTATTAACATCAAGAAAAAATCAAAATAAACATTCTCACACATGTAAAAATTCAATTAAAAAAAAAAATACTGTGTGACAAATTTAATTTAATTTAATTATTTTATTTGGCAGAAACGCCACTGTATATCCTTCAATCTAGAGTCAAAACTAAGTCAAACTGCGTGTTTGATTTTCATCTCCTCATCTTTTGTCCTTTTTAAAGGACTTAACCTTTTTCAAGAATACTTTTTTTATTAATATAAGTATCTAATATTTTTTACCAAACTCGGTACCAAAGTTTGTTGAATATAAAAAAAATCTTTATTTCAAAATTTTAAAAAAAATTCCTCTTAAATATATATCCTTCCACATGCTTAAAAGTTTTCATTAAAATTTTTTAAAAATTCCAAATTGTATGACTTTATTTCTCTTTGTTGCATTCATTAAACATTCTCCTTTAATATTCGCATATATTTTTTAGCGAATGTGAGAGCAAATGCAAATAACAAAAATAAGCGATTAGTTCGCAAATGTGAACTCAAATATTCGGCTCCCCTAATATATACGTACATGATTGTGGCACTTGTTGAAGATTGCCAGGCTATTAGGGCTCTTAGTAAAATACTACATTTGTACCTAAATGCTTTGGTATATGAAAAATTTTAATTTTTAAATGAAAATAATACGAATATTTACGTATTTTAACACAATATATTGAAAATGAGACAATATTTTGAAAATTCCCTACATTTGCCTTAAAATAAAATATCTGTCTTTTTTCCCTACGCCGTAAATTTTCCGAAAAAATCCCTACAAAAAGGGAAAATTCCCTACTATTGGCATCACTGAGTTCAAAACACACGGGGTATACGAGGACTTAATCTCAATTTAAAAAAAAAAAACTCTAAGCCCCTCATATTTGTTTGTGTTTTTAAATAATTCTTTCGTCTCATATACAAATGGTATGTGCTTAGAAAATATTTTTTCAAACAAACAAAGAAGGTGTTCAGTGATCTTCATTTTAAATAAGTGTTTGCAGTCAACAGCTTTTTGTTTTACGTAATTTTTATATGTATGTATGTGTTTAGTTATTTGTTTCTTCTCATATCAATATCTTAACAGAATTAACCGAAACAATTAAAAATTTTAAAAATTTAAAAAAAAAATTAATTTATAGGTCTCTAATGATATAATGAAAGATGTTATATGTTTAAAGAAATCCAGGAAAATTTCTAAGATATTAGATATTCTGTCAACATCTACGATAAATGGAAAAAGAAATTCCAAGTCAAGTTTTATCAAAACTAAAGAAAAAAATCGTTTAAATCCTTAACATTCAACCCAAATGATTTGTCTAAGAGATTATTGTATAAGATATCTTTGAACTATTGATATAAGTAATAAAATTATCTCAAAGTATTAATTAAAAAATATGTATTACATATTTATGAATTTTTTTGTTTGCTCGTTTTAGTTCAAGAATTTTTATGTTTGTCATGTTATTGTTTTTTTTACAAATAAACTCCAAATAATAAATAAATTATGCATTTTTATTTATTGAAATTACTTAAGCTAGATTTACACGATTGAAATTATCTTCAAAATTGCTCTTCAAAATGCTTCAAACTCGTGTAAACAGCAAAATTTCTTCAAAATTTATTGATCAATATTATTGAAATAAATTCTTCAAAATTTATTGATCAATATTATTGAAATAAATTCTTCAAAATTTATTGATCAAAATTTATTTCAATAATATTGATCAATAAATTTTTAAGAAATTTTGCTGTTTACACGAGTTTGAAGCATTTTGAAGAGCAATTTTGAAGAACATTTCAATCGTGTAAATCTAGCTTTAATTGATAAAAAAAAAAATTTAATCGGTTAACCGATCAATAACAAAATAAACCGATTATTAACCGAATAAACCAAAACCTCGGTTAATTAATAGAGCGATTTACCGATTAAAGCAAAAGCCCGATTAAATGAATACCCTACTAAATACATTTTCAATAAGGCTATGTTTTCGCGTTTAGTAAATGTTTGTTGCATTAATTTAATATCAACAACATCTATTTTTGCAATTGTCCTTATACTCGTTGGGCTCTAATCTTCCTCTAATCCGAATACCTACAATAACACAATCTAATCCTAGAAACACATTTGGCCCGTGCGACCCAAATTAAGACATAGAACGTTAGACCGTTAATTTTTTTAAATACGCTCAAGTTTTGATAATTTTATCGTTAACGTATTTCGATAACATTTGCGATTTCGACTTAAAATTGCATAGTAGGTGATCTGTAAATCGCAAACGCAAGAATTTTAGCGACTTCGAATTGCAAAAGTATACTCAAGGGATCTAGAATATTTTTTAAGAATCTATATAAGATCGCAATCAAAACGCACGAGCTTCAGCAGCAAAAAATACATCTGGCGATTTAAGATCGTTCGATTGTCTGAGCCAGGGCTACCGTTGAGTATTATTAAGGCTTTTTAAAAACAAAAAGTCGCACAAAAAATCTATACATGTTTCACCTTAAAACCAAAGCGCCGGCTGTCAGTCTATAGTCAAACATCCATCTTTTAAACAATAGTATTTTTGCCGATTCGAAAAACTCTGTTTTAAGATTCGTAGTTGTTCGCTGTAAGTTCGACCTAAGTTTCAGTCCAAAAAAAAAAAAATTGTCAATAAGTTTTAATTTATTTCATGTTGTAAGATTCATTCCTTCATTAAAATAAATTAATGAAAATTAAATTTGATAAAATTAAGCATGATATAAAAAATAAAATTTCGATTAAATTTATAAACTTTAATAAATATTTTCTTAAAGCACAATACATATTTTACTATTTTGCACAAAAAGCCAATTCTGGCAATAGTTGCGAAAAGAGGTTTAAAAAAAATGTACCCCCCAAATAGCTTGGGGCAATCTAGTGACACATTCGTTCTGTTTTCATTCATTGTAAAAATAACAATAACAATAAACATACTGTGTGTGTGTGTGTGTGTATTCAATAAATGTATCAAAAATGAAATAGAATTAAAAAGGATACGAGGACAAAAATAACTAACAACCCTTACAAATACATACATACGAATATTAACTTGAACAATACACAAACTTCGATATGAGAATAATGGTCACGGTCAAGCAAAGTCAAATAAAAAAAGGCGATATGTATAGAAAAAGACATAAAAAAATATATTTGTTTACGAACGATTTCAAATGTTTTAAGGATCGTAACAACTGCGTTTAATTGAAAAAATTCACAAAAAGTTTAAGTCTGTGGCAAAAATGTAAAAGTGCTTAAGTTGACTTAAGCTTAATTTGAGTTAATGGCTGCTTTGAGATCCGAACAGAGGCATAAGGAATATTAAGCAATAGAAAAAACTATAATTGCAGAGAAGGAATGTAGGGCCATTATTACAACTTGCCGATAGTTAAAGTAAGAACGTTTTGGGCAAATAATTCGTTTTTCATTATAACAACTTTACTTTAAGCTTAACGTGAACAATCATGTAAAGGGAAGATCATCCTACCTCTTACTTTAAGCACAAGGTGAAATAATATTGGTGGCAGCACTAAGGCAACAAATACAACATTTGACGTATACGTCAAAAATTATTTTAAACTAAAATAGAATTTTGCCGCCGAACGCGATGAAATAAATTAATTTTTATTTCACTATGCTTACTATCTTATGTAATCTTAATTCAAATAATCAAAAACATTAATACAATACATTAATCACAGTACAAAACGTGGATTTTGTGTAAGTATAAACAAAACTTTGACATAAGACTAGACAAACAATACAAGAGCAAAAAATCGACATCTGGCGTAGTAATGCCACCTGTTTATTTCATCATGGCACAAGGTTTATGCGTTAAGAGTTGCCATATTAACAGCAAAATGTGTTGAATGTAAGCAAATGTCAAAAGTAAGTCCCAATTTACATTATACGATTTTTGTCGTTGCGATTATTGTCGTTTCTTCTTTGAAGTCGGTCTTATGTTTACATTGTACGATTTTTGTCGTTACAACTTCTTGTGTATACATATAATTTGACACTACGAATGAAAGAACAAAACGAATCGTAGAGTACACTCGCTTGTGTACCCCTTTTAATTCCTCTCTCCCCTCTCGCCCATTTGGTAAGAATCGCAACGACAAAAATCGTATAATGTAAATTGGGACTAATTGGTATTTGCTTAGTATTCAGCGTTGCCGTTTTGGTTACTTTTAACCAAAATTGGCTACTTTTTTATTAATAAGATTTCTCTACGACGTGCTAAATTCCAGATTTTTATTTTTGATAAAAACAATGAAATTTATTGTTAAGGGAAAGTTAGTTTCTATGCGCATTTCGCTGGTTGCTTAGGCCAGCCCGTCAGGAAACTTTTTCCAACGACTTTAGAAAAGCTAAAAATATTATACAAATAAAACTATAAAGTCAATAAGAATTTTAAGCACTCAGGTCTTATTTGTAACAATATTAAAGCTTCAACAAAGCCACAAAAATAAACAGTAAGTTAATTTTTTCTTACATTCCCCTACAATTGGCTGGCTTTTCTCCAACTCGAATTGTAGTTGTAATAGGGTAAAAATAAAAAACAAAATTTAAAAAACAAATTGCTTAATAAAGCAACTTGCCATTTCAGTTTTTTACTTTTCCTCTTTTCTATTTTGGTGACTTTTTTCAACTGAAAAATAACCAATTTTGTTTTACTTGGATGTTAAAGGATCAGGTCTTGCATTTCTAGTGTTAATACCCACCCACATTTTTTACGAATTCACTCATACTTTTTTAAACTTACGTTTAAGAAAACAGCAAGTTACACTTTTAATGAGCACTTTTTCGATTGTCTTTATAAATTATTTTCTTGATGATATCTGAAAAATAAATTGCTTTAAACTTGCATGAAGCCTACGTCACAGTTTTTAATTTTTGTGAATTTTAACACTTAATCATCTGGCCGCAGGGTTGGACATACATAAACTCAAAATATTATGTAGGTAAATTCCACAGAAAATTCATTGGAAACAATTAAAAATTTATTTAAAAAACGGATCATTTACATTTCATTTAAAATAAATTAATTTTACATAAATTTTTGAATTTTTCTTTTTTATTTAACTGCATATTCCGTAAAATTGAACAGTTGTTGCTTTAAAAAATTATAATTTAGCTGACAAAATATCAAACTGCATAGCAATATAAGTGCGGAAAACAGTATTTTTGGTAGTTGTTTTTTGAATAGCAAACACAAATGTTAAAAAATAAATTGATTCGTAAAATAACTATATTTTTTATTAAATTTTAACAGTACGGAAAACGAATTTAATAACCTACAATCAGTTACTGTAATGATTTTATGAGTGTACACAATTATGTATGGTATTAATGCATTCAACATTTATACTCTTTTTCATTCACTAAGGCTGGGTTTTTGAGCTGTGGATTAAGTTTAAACTTAGTTTGACGTAGTCTGAAACACGGATTTTTTCGGCGAAATGTGGTTTTTTATTATTTCATGAAAGACCAACATTATAAGCAAAACTAAGCTGTTCCATTCGGGATTTGTATACAAACTTGGCAATGGCGGCACAATTCTGTTTTCAGATTAACTAAACCTAGTTTAACTGAGATCTAAAAACCCCAGCCTTAATCATTAAGTTTAATCTCTTCGACCATTTTAACATTAAAATTTTCAAAGCTTAAGGTTAATTTAAATAAAAAATTTATTATCTATACCATATTTCGCTATCTCTATGGAAAGCTTCTTCAGGAATATTTTATATATTTCATATATCCCTGAAATACTGGATATATAATCAATATTTTTTAAAAAATTGATCGTGAGCTTGAAAAATTTATTACGAAGAACTTTTGTATTTAATGTATAACCGTTTTTTTATGTAACCGTTTATTAATTAAGCCATATAAGCTATATATACTTTGAAGTGTTAATAACCACTATCTGGTGCATCCTTTTCTCCACTCCCACCGGGGCAATATGAAACCTGGTAATGTTCATAGGCTTAATGTATGTTGATTCTTCTAAAGTTTGAAAGCTCTAACTGTCGAAGATCGATTAGCCGCTATCGCCAGCATTACAAACGACTATATCGGCGGCATGAAATAACCCCCAACGAAATAAGTCCCCAAAACGGAAATGAAATAACTCCCCAAAATAATATATGAGAGGCAACAACAACGTTTTTTGGTGATTTATTTAATTTTTTTTTTTTGGGACTTATTTCATTTTTATATTGGGGAGTTATTTCTAATATAATAAGAAAATCTGAAATAAGAAAATTTTAAATTAAATAATGTGCTGTTTCTTAATAACAGGCAAGTGTGTGTGTAGTACAATTTATATGAAAATCACTCAAAAAACTGAGTGCTTTTCATATAAAGTTGACTGCACAATCACTTGCCTGTCATTTGGAAACAGCACATAAGTCCCTAAAAATATTTTGGGGACTTATTTCATTTTTAAATTACATATTTTAAAAGTCTTTGTACAAATTACATTTGTACACATTATATAAAATTTTAAATTTTGTTAATCATGGTTATAACTTTTCCTAACCTTCGTACTAAATAATTCTATTACAAATTACATTGTATCTGTTAGTTTGTATTTAACGTTTTTTATATTTTCGCGTGAATTTGCTGTGAGTTGCACGTACTGCAAGGCCGATACTCGTCATAAACTTCCCAAAAGTCAGTTGTAACGAACTTTCGTTAAATGCTAACTAACATGACTTATCTTTTTTTCTTGTAACGAGTGTTATCTCAATTATCTTCCAGCAGCGAAGCGAACAACATCACAACTACCCGGCAGTGCGAAAAACTGGCAGTAAACCCACGACTTAAGATATAAATCAATCCAACATAATTGATCTGTACCCTAAACGTATGTATAGCTTAAGTGAAATAGAATTGTAATATAGTGAATTGAAAATATTACTAAAATTCTGTTTTTCGCTTTCTTCTCTTTATGCACCCTATTATAATTACTCCTTGGGGGCAATTGTAATAATAGCCTTCCTCTCGATAGCCCACCGTGTATCTCAGCGGCCATCCCCTGTTCTCTGTCCAGAGGAAGATTATTTAGCACTGGTGTTCATCCCAGACATCAGTACAGTCATAATGATGGCAAATTGTGTTTTGTTATATTCACTGCATACGTTTACCATACATAAAAAAGGGACTAAATATCCAAAACTATAATTTCAGAATCCTAAAAAAATTGGGATTATTTTTAAGTCCCGAATTTCAGAAATCGGAATCTCTAAGTCCCGAACTTTATAATTTCGAATTCGAAAATCCCAAATATATGAATCCCGAATCGCTAAATAAGGCTTTTATGCTAAGCCGGCCTTCGGCCGGGCGCAAGAATTTTCTCCTTTATGGTATTCCAAACATTGGCTTCGCTTACTAATGCTCCTTAATTTGGCCTTGTGCCCGACCGAAGACCGGTTATGCAGAAAAGCTTTAGTTAGCGAAATCGCTGTTTGTTATACTATAGAGGAGAAAATCCTTACGCCTGGTAAAAGGCCGACTATGCAGAAAAGCTTTAGTTAGCGAAGCCGATGTTTGTTATACCATAGAGGAAAAAGTATTTGCGCCCGGCCGAAATCTTAACCATGCTATCTATCGCGCAAATTTTAAAACCAAAACTGAACAATATGTATTATATTGGGGTCTTAGTTCATTTCTGGAATTGGGGATTTATTTCATATGAAATAAGTCCCTAAATAGTGGGAACTTATATAATTTTGATTTTGGGAGTTATTTCATTTCATTAGGGATTTATTTCATTTTAAGAATTGGGGATTTATTTCATAATTTTTTTGGGGACTTATTTCGTGGGGAGTTATTTCATGCCGCCGACTATATCGACTTCGACTTAAATGTAAGAACGCTCTGTTCAACGCGACAGCACAAAAAAGATGTAAAAACAAAGTATTTTTCATCGACAAATGAACAAAACATCTCCAACGGAGAAAGTTACACAATTAAAATACAAAACATTGAACACAAACGCTCTCCCAGTCCATCAAACAAATTAAACCATCAAAAATCAAAATCAAACAACAATAAGCCAAGTGATTTTAAAACAATTAAAACAAGCACATACATAAGTTAAAAAATTTGTTTACTAACTAATAAAATTTTGCAAATAGACAAAATAAGTTATAGCTTTGTTTGGGAGTGGCCAATTCCACTAAAAACTTCAAAAAATTATGAAGCCTATTGTACCTTCCAGACCATCAGTAACATACTGTCAAAAATACATACTTTATAAAAATCGATCTGGAGGTTAAGGTGTCTATAAACATACTTGTATATAATATTTAACTAATCTGCAAATAAAATAGGATTTTTTAATAAATAAATATTTTGGTTACTTTTTTGGCTTGATTACAAATTTTTTTGGTCGTGGCTGCACTGATAGTATTGCGATATTTTTAACAATTTTATATATACAGTTGAACCAGTTATCCGAATCTCTATTAGCCGGTTTCATCTAGCATGCTGCTCGCTTTCTTTTACAACCTCTATTATCCGCGATTTATACCCCTTTTTTTAGTCCTCTATTAACCGTGCTTTACCTCTATTATCCGTGCAACAAGAATAACACCCAATTTTAGCGATGATTTAAAAGACATGTCCTTTTTGTATTTCATTTTTTAAAGAAACTTCGAAAAACTTGTTAAATTTTCACCATGTTTGTTTTTTTTCAGTCAGAGTTGAGTTTTTCTTATTTCCTTAGTTCCTTATTCGTAACAACAATATTAAAAATTTCGTTATTCCGCATAATTTCGATATGTTTTGAATATTTTTTTAATAAAATTTTTTTATTTTTTTTATTGGGTGTAAGTTTGTTTTCTTTTCCAATCAAATACACATAAGCATAATTCAAATTCGGTGATTCCCATTTTTTGTTATGCATTCACTCATGCCTATATTACATACAAATACATACATACATACGTACAAACATATGTAGAACGTACCAACTTAAAATAACTTTGTAAAATGAAGACCAAATTTTTTTCTGTTTTCATAGTATATCGACTAACCGTATTTTCGATTATCCGTGCATAGTCCGGTCCCGTGCGAGCCGGATAATCGAGGTTCAACTGTACATATCTTACAGGGAAGTTATAACAACGAAAATGCCCTCTTTCCGCCACCAATTTTATGTTATATTTTTTGAAATTTTGTATCATTAATATATTGAAATAACATTATATCGGTATAATACATTTAAAACAGTAATAAGTATTTGTTTTGAATGGCCGTCGGCCAGAAGGAGACACAGGGGGACAAACATGATCTTTGTGATCGTGCCGTAACTGTGTCTCACTTCCGGAAGTGCGACTATACTCTCCACGTGAGGGCGGCTGGAAACAGATCCTAAGCACGGTCATGTCTCTGCTTTGGATGCTGGCTAATGGTAGTCGGGCGTAGAGAAGAAAACTCTAGAAAAAATCACCCCAATCTACGGTGGAACAGCTTACGCCAATAGATGCATGGCCAAAGGGAAGTTTTGGTCTTTAGTAAGCGGACTCTGGATACCTGTCGACCTCCAGTTTAAATTAAGACTTCCCATGGTACACGGGCTCTGCCATGGGTGACCATTCCCATCCCTACAATAAAAACAAATTATATGGATATAAATTTAAAAACAAACAATGAGTTGGATGGCACTCTAAAAACATCTGCATTGGAGTTGGCGGAGGCGCCGAGCTCCAGTACCAGCATTAGCGGAGCCATTGGGCACGCCGATGCTAGTACCAATCTTCAGAAGACAGACATGAGGTCTGTTGATGTAGGAGACAACAAATCGACCTTAGTGGTCGGAAATCCGCAGAAGGAAACACTGTTTTCCAGCTCGGACAACAACAACGGCAGTGCCACTGGGCAAGCTGATGGAGGTATTAACCTGAGGACGACGGACATGAGGTCCCCGACCGCGACAATCAGTGTCACGACAGGAACGCCCAGGTTACCACAGCAGGAGATATTGTCTTCTAGCTCAGAAAGCGATACCGTGGAGCAGGACGTTGCGTGCAGCCAGGGCTCGGTGGAGTCAGGCAGCACAGTACGAGACGTCAACCTTCAGGGGCTTAGCCTGAAATCTGGAGTGGGTTTTGTGAAGCTCAACTCTAGGGAACGGCGGCTATTTAAAGCAGCAATTAAAAGAGGACTGCCGAGGGAAGACGCCCTAAAAGAAGCCACTAGGGCTCCGGCAGCTGCCACACTAAAAAGGGGACGTTCGCAAAACTCTCCCACAGATGGAGCTCCTGCCAAACGCGCCTGTGCGAAGCAGACAAAGATCCAGACGGTTCATATGCCAAAGGGCATTAGACTGGGCTTTGTCTCAGCATTGGAGACTCCGTTACTTACCGCCGACCAGATCGAGAGGGTCAAGAGTGCAATTTTGCAGGCGGTCATAGAAAAGTCCGGTAATTTCAAACCGCAGTTTGAGAGCTGTCTACGACGCACTGATTGGTTGATGCTTGTGTGCGTCAATAATGAGACGGCGGAGTGGACAAAGGCCAACCTTGGATTCATCCAAGCCAAATCAGGTGTTGACTGCAAGATAGTCCCTGAGGAAGAATTCCCTCGCACGCATTTCGTGCGTGGCTACTTCCCACACAGTCTGGAGCTGCCAAATGAAAAGGTGTTGGCCTTCATAGCAGCTCAAAATGACTTGGCTGCTGCACATTGGGCGGTGGTACAAAGGCAGACGCATGGTGAATTCCTTCACCTCCGTCTAGCAGTGGATGGCTGCTCCTACCAGAAGCTGGTTAAGCTGGGAGGTAAGATCAGCTATTGCTTTGGGCAAGTCAGGCTACACCTCAAGAGCACTGGCTCAAGAGACGTTGCCAACATACAACAGAAGCCTGCTGGGGCCAAAACTGAAGGAGTCGAGGAACCACCCCAGACAAAACAAATACCCACCCCACACGATGGCCCGTCTACCAGCGGAGCGGCGATTGCTCGCGAGAGGAAACGGGCAGATGAGAGGGCGGAAAACAAGCGAAGGCCTCAGCCTTCGGCCAAACGCAGCACAACCAACCCTCACGAAAGGCCGGAAAAACCGACCAAAGGTTCAAGAGGGAAGGGACCCCGACGCAACAGGCTAGGGGATTTGGTGCAGCGATCCATAAGAGATGGAGATGAGCACCATTAGGGTGCTGCAGGCGAACCTACACCACGCCAAAGGGGCGTCGGCCACAATGTGTAGGATATTCGCCGAGGAGAACATCGGTCTTGCGCTTTTGCAAGAGCCGTGGGTCAGTGGTGGCCTGGTCCGGGGACTACAATCCCTCTCAAGTAAGTTGATCTATGATCGGTCAGTGGACAAACCACGCACTGCGTTACTTGTCGACAAGAGTGTTGAAATAATTCCATTGACAAATTTTATTTTCAGAGATCTAGTGGCTGCACAGATCAATATACCCACAGAATGGGGGTCGTCGGAGATCGTCGTAGCGACGGCATACTTCCCCGGCGAAGAAGAGTTTGCTCCACCGAAGGAGGTGGTGGACCTGGTACGTCACTGCAGTATGCTTGGTAAGCAGATAATTCTTGGCTGCGATGCCAACGCTCATCACACCGTTTGGGGCAGCAGTGATATAAACAAAAGAGGTGAGTTATTACTAGACTATCTGGTAGGTACTAACTTGGACATAGCTAACGTCGGCTGCAAGCCGACCTTTATTAATGCAATCAGAGAGGAGGTACTGGACCTCACACTGGTCAGCGGCGCCCTGCGAGACTCAATTCGTAACTGGCGGGTAACGGATGAGGCCTCGCTGTCGGACCACCAACATATACGGTTCGACATACCGGGTAGGGCGGATCTGCGCAAAGGCGCTCTTAATCCTAGACGAACGGACTGGAAGGAGTTCCAGTCCCTCGTCAGCCGAAAGGCTGGGCTCCTAATGACCGACATCGGGTCAGTCGATGATATTGAGCTAGCAGCCAACCTTGTAGAGGATACACTGATCTCATCCTTTCGGGAGAGCACGACCATACGCAACTTCAGCTCCAGCCGTAGAACTCCATGGTGGAACGACACGCTCGAACTGAAGCGGCGACAGGTCAGAAGGTTATTCAACAAGGCAAAGAAGACTAAGAATTGGCAGGAGTACAAATGTGCTCTTACTGATTACAACAGATCCTTACGCAAATCCAAAAGGGATACATGGAGGAGCTTTTGCAGTGGCATAGCAAACCTCCCTGATGCGGCAAGGCTTCATAGGGTAATGGCCAAAGGACACTCCAACGGAGTGGGCCTAGTGGAGAGAACAGATGGTACCTTCACTACAAATCGTAGGGAAACTCTGGAAACCCTGCTACAAGTTCATTTCCCAGGCTCTACCATTGTGACGGGTAATGAACACGTTGAGATCGAAGCGGCAATCCCAGGAGCTGGACGAGCCACGGGATTGGCCGGTAGAATTTTTGACAAGGACAGGGTTCGCTGGGCAGTTGGCTCCTTCAGCCCTTACAAGTCACCAGGTGGTGACGGGATTTTCCCGGTATTAATACAGGAAAGTCTTAATATTATAATGGACCCGCTAATTGGTCTGTTTAAGGCTAGCTTCACCTGGGGTCATATTCCGACCGCGTGGAGAGCGGTCAGAGTGGTGTTTATCCCCAAATCTGGCAACAAGCCGCTAGAGAAGCCGAAGTCCTATAGGCCTATTAGCCTCACATCATTTCTGCTTAAAACTGTTGAGCGGCTACTGGACCTGCACATCCGGGACGAGCTGAGAATCTCCGCGCCATTGCACGGAACGCAGTTCGCCTATCAGAAGGGTAGGTCGACGGAAGTAGCATTGCACCATCTGGTTGCGCAAATAGAGAAGGCACATAACAACAAGGATATTGCACTATGTGCTTTTCTTGACGTGGAGGGTGCCTTCGACAACACAAGTTACGACTCTATCAAGGATGCTTTGTCGCAAAAACGGATAGATGATTATACCATCAATTGGATCGGCGCCATGCTGAGACAACGGAGAATTACCGCCTCTTGGGATGACGCTAGCGTCAGCATTAGTGCTGTTAAAGGTTGTCCACAGGGTGGGGTACTTTCTCCCCTGCTGTGGTGCCTTGTGATTGATGACCTGCTCGTCAGACTTGAGGAATATGGCCTGCGGGCCATTGGTTATGCGGACGACCTGGCCATCATTGTGACCGGAAAATTCGAGAGAACAATCACTGAGGTGATGCAGGGTGCTCTCGACAAGGTTCTCAAATGGTGCCATGAAAGGGGGCTGAACATCAACCCCCAAAAAGCGGTCGTGGTCCCGTTCACGAGAAGATATAAACACAGTTTGGGTAGACTGACAGTGAATGGGACGGAAATCGAGTACTCCAATGAAGTCAAGTACCTGGGAATTGTTCTGGATAAACGGCTAAACTGGAACTCGCACTTGGATGCGACCCTGAAGAAGGCACTTAGGGCCTTCTGGGCCTGTAAGAGCTTCTTTGGGAAGACCTGGGGCTTTGGCCCTAGCATGATTAAGTGGCTTTATTTCATGATGATCAGACCGATAATCACCTATGGATCCCTGGTATGGTGGCCAAAGATTCAGCAGGTGTCGGCGATTCAAAAGTGCGGAAGGCTACAGAGAATGGTCTGTGTAGCTCTGACGGGGGTGATGCGCACATGTCCAACAGCGGCACTTGAAACTATTTTGGGCATCTTGCCATTACACATCCATATAAGGAAGGTCGCAATATCGAGTCTCCTTAGGATCCAACAAACATCCGGACTGTCAGATGGGGTCAACGGACACGCTGGTCTGATGAAATTAGCTCCTAGTCTATCAGTCTGCACTAGGGCGGACATTAAGACCACGGAACTGAGCTTTAACAGAAGGTTTAGCACGATCCTCCCAAATGGGGGAGCCTGGGACAGTGGAAATCCCTGTGAGGGTAACCAGGGACTACGCTGGTATACCGATGGATCCAAATCGGAGCACGGGGTGGGTGCTGGGGTATTTGGACCAAACACGCGAATCTCGATAGCCATGGGAAGAACACCAAGTGTATTCCAGGCCGAGATCCACGCCATCGATGTGTGCTGTAGCAACATTCTTAACAAGGGAATGATAGGAAACAGCATTGCGATATTCACTGATAGCCAAGCGGCCATTAAGGCACTCTCTTCCTGGAAATTGTCCTCGAAGTTGGTGGCGGAATGCCGGGGAAGGCTACAGGAGCTGGGCTCAAGAAACAGAGTGACACTCTGTTGGGTGCCGGGACACTCAGGGGTTCCGGGTAACGATAGGGCTGATGAACTGGCTAGGGCTGGAGCAAATGCCCAAATGGTGGGCCCCGAGCCCTTTTGTGGGTTAAGCTGGGCCACTACCCAATCTCTATTGGGGGAATGGGCTCTCAGCGAGCACAGAAAATACTGGGTATCGCTACCGGGAATGCGTCAGGCGAAGGAATTTATATTTCCCGGGAGTACACTGGAGACAAAGGGTCTCAACAGACGAGATTTACGGCTGTTGGTGGCTTATTTGACGGGCCACCATACGGTCAAGCACCACCTCTTTCGGATGGGTCTGGCAGAGGACCAGGAATGTAGACTATGCCGTGAAGAGGACGAAACTACAAAGCACCTATTGTGTGACTGCCCCGCGCTGGCATGGGCCAGAAGGAGACACTTGGGGCACGGTACGATGGGCGCGTCCCGAGTCGGTGTAATACCGGCAAAAGACCTTCTTGGGTTTCTCTGGGAAGCAGAGGGTCTTTTGGCCAACTAAAGGGGGGTGGGTACAATAGACCTGGTTTGGTCGCGGTACCGTCTCCGTTGGGAGAAATCTCCCCGCTCTCTCTCGGAAAAAAAAAAAAAAAAAAAAAATTTGTTTTGAATTTCTGTCTAAACGGAATAGAAGTTTGGGGTCTTAATTCTTCTTTTAGCAAATCGATCGTGCTGGAATTTAGTTCCAGGCTGCATAGGATAATTAGGAAAAATGTTCACACAAAAATTTGTCAGTTCTGTTAAGTCGTACGGAACTGAGCGCGCTTAATCGACTAAGAATTAATTAACCCATTTTTCACCGCACCAAGTAAACTGATAATATAAAAACGAAAGAAGATTTTAATTAACTGACGGAAAAAAACATTGCAACAAAAAGCTGTATGAGTGCTGGTGGTTATAAGCACCGGTCGGCGAAAAATGGGTTAAGAACCCATAATACACATACTTTTGAAGTCTTAGATAAATATTAAAAAAGTAAGAATGTATAGTCGATCAAGCCCCACTTTATGATACCCTACACCACATATAAAAACTATTATTGCTAGTGTTTCCTTTTTGGAACCCATGGAAAATCATGGACCCGCCTAAAATTATGTTTGTTTATTATGCCGATTATTATTTAGATCTCTTCCTCAATTTGAGATTTAGGGATGGGGTGTATATGGGACCTATGGTTAATTTTGTACCAACCATGACAACATTTTGTCAATATTTACCAACATTTATATGGAAGTTATGGCCCTAAAAGCCATTTTCTGGAGTAGTATTTGTATAGGGGCTACGATCAAATATAGATCGACTCCAATAAAATTTTGTATGATGATTTTAATTGTAATAAAATAAGTTTGGACTAAATGTAATCTAAATACCGACATGGGCACAAAGACCCCATTGCGGAAAGAAGCTTGTATGGGAGCTATGAAATTATGGACACATTCGCCCCATTTTTCAATAGTCTTGCTCCTTGTGCCAACTAGAATTTAATCAAATTATCTCAAGTAAATATTAAATAGATATAAAAAATTACACCATTTCCAATTGTATTTTAAAATTTCCAAATGTATTTTCAAATTTTCCAAATGAATTTAAAAATTGCCCAAATATATTTTTAAGTTTTCTAAATGTATTTTGAAACTGTCCAAATAATATTTAAAACTTCAAATACAATTTAAAATGTTCCATATGAATTTTTAAATTGTCCATATGTATTTCAAAATTATATAAATGTCTTTCAAAATTTTACAAATGTAGTTCAAATTTAAAAATACATTTTAAAATACATGATAAATTTAAATCACAATTGGAAATGATGTATTGCAAACTTTTAAAAGGCGTGAAGTTAATACTAAGTTCAAGTAGTTTCTTAAGAATATTAAAGTATCCAATGTTGCATCTGCTAAACACGAACGAATTTTGTTGTTAAGATATTATGCAGTTGAAAAATATCTTTCGCACTCAGCACTAGTTAATAGAATTGTTTGTAAATTTTTAAAATTTAAATTTAAAAACACGCAAAAAAATTATTGAAAAAAATGTAAAAAATAAAAAAAATGGGGATTCCCGATTGGAAGCCCTACTCTCCACTATTGTGGTAAATAAAAAGTGCATAAAAAGTTTCACACGAAATGGCAAAGTTTGCATATCCTCATTCACCACTCGTAGTGGATAATATAAGGAAGAAAGATTTAAATGGCGCAGTCGTAAAAGAATACAAAAGATATAATGGTCTGATTTGGAAAACTTTCGATATCAAACTTATGTTATTATTAAAAGTATTTGTGAGAAATGTTGTTGCTACGGGACATTCTATCATACCGCTATCATGATTTAACATTAATTTCAAATGACATAATACTAGAGTTTGTTTGTGGGAATTCCCGGGATTTTCAATTGTTTTCAATTCCCGCTTTCCCGGGAATTAGTTGCGGGAATCCCGGGAAATTTTGAAGAAAATCTTTTTTTAAAACTTTAGTAAATCTATATCGGACTAGTGTCTTAAGAAGTTTGATCCAACTTAAGTTCACCACATTATTTAAATTTACTACAGTTTAAGGCGTATTAAGCTCATTTTTAAGAATGGGCTTTATATAGAACCTATGATAGTTAGAGGGCTATCTTCACGAAATTTTATTTCTTGTCTTAGCATACTGAAGTGTAAATTTTACAATAATATTATAAGGTTTTGCGGCTAAGGGCGTATTAAAGTATTTTCCTATATTGTGCTTTATATGCGGCATTTCAAGTAATTTTGAGTCTTATGAAAGTAGAATATGCTTAATTGCACCACAAAAGCAGTATTCGTTACGCTTTTAGCCATACTTACATGATTTACAAAATTGGTCTAAACATGGATCCGTAGGTAAATTATATACCGACATTCACGAAATTTGGTGCCTTATAAAATGAATTTGTGTATATTTAATGACAAAAGGCGCATTTCGCCATAAATTTATGTTAGTTTTTGTGGAGTTTTTAGGGAGGTAGTTCCACATTTGGGTGCATAACTCTTTCCCTACTGAAGCGATTCTGCTGGAATTCACTACCAAACAGGCTAGAAGATCTACAAACGCTTTTTTTCACCCATATGACTAAATCGGCTTAGAATTAATGAAGGATTCACAATAATATTAAAAATAGGATTCACATGGAATGACAAACTTAGTATACCTACATACACCACTGCTGATTAAGGGTTATATCTAACATTGTAAAAAATATGTTATTAAATATATGTATGTAGTAAATAACATTCCTTCCTGCTGAATTTGTTAAACGGTAAAATTGTTTTAGAATTCCTATTTCGTAATGTTGTGCTTTCAGTTCCTAATCGCCCTTTCAGAAATGTTATTCCACTAAGACTTCTATACTTTCATTCTAATTATGCAAATGAGCTCTGAATTTGACAATGTATATACGTATATTGATTTCTATGCTCCTATTGGCATCAAAATAACCTCTTAAGTGTCTTAAAATTACTTTAATCTTAAATTTGTTACGTGTTTGTTATAAAATAGATACTAGATTTTATTATTATTTTAAGCGTAATAGCCAGTACGAAATATTAGTTGCATTTGAGAAATAAGTAAATAAATAAATAACAAAATGTTGATATTTATTTCCCGCTTTCCCGGGAATCCAAAAAGTGCGGGAATAAAAAAACTCTACATATTCATAACAAAAAGTTAGCCACAGTTTGTACACTATGTACAACGAGCTGCCACCTAGAATGCCGATTAAGCTTAGCAGCTTGTTAGCACAGAGTTTATTAACAACAAATTTTATCCGTCTGCTAACTTTTAATAAATCAACTCTGAATATTAATGATGCCACATTAAAATACTCAAAAATGCAACACGTTTTGCATTTATCATCGCTGGTTTTGTCATTTAATTTAATTTTTTTTTTTTATTTTCCCTCTTTATATAAAAATTTTAAATGTTTTTAAATTAAAATATATTTAAAAAAGGACTCTTAACTAAAAAAAAACAGTGTATTAAAAAAACAAACAAAATTATTCAACATAAAACGGCTGTTAATCACAAATTAGCAAACGTTTGGCAGCTTGTTGACAAGAGTTTAGCAAATCGTTAGCCAGAGTTTGGTAAGTGTATTATGAATAAACTTTGTGCTAACTTCATGCCAAATTTTCGTTATGAATAAGGCTGAAAGTATTTATATTTTAAGCTTTTTGCAGTGCAAAACGAATATAAATAACAGATCTATTGTGTTTTCAAAGGACAGACATCACTAGATCACTTTAAAATTTTTACCCATAATAATCAGATGAAAACGGAATGATATCTTAAAATTTCAATTGTGATTTTGTTCAAAGTATCTCTTAAATCGGACCAAAATTAAAGAATATTCCTTGTATCTAAGGCATCCTTCTAAAAGCTCCTATAGAGCCCTTTTTCTAACATATGAAAGTTCTGTACTCTAAACTTTAACGCATCTACAATTCTACTTTATCCAAGTAAAACTTATGAAAATCGTTGCGTTCATTTCTAGACTCAAAATTTACAAAACTTTTACAAAACTTTTTTACAAAACATTTTACTTTGCGATCGATGTTTGTTTAGTTTTTAACTTTAAAAAAAAGTACAAAATAATTTAACAAACATTTCAATATTATCCTCCTTTTGGAAGTTTTGTGCCAACGTTTCAAATTATTGTGTCCTCTTAACAAAATAGAATCGTGGCACAAAAAAAAATGTATTTTTTAGATAACATAAGCTTACAATAGATCGACACAATCAAACATCCTCACGAAAAGCAGACGGACGGACACACAAGATTTTCAAAAATATCTAATATGTCCCATTGCCACAATATACAACGCAATGATTACACTATTTTTTTTCTTTTTTTTTTTTTTATCAATTCAGGGAGTGGATGTTGTAGTTGCTGCCGCTGTCATTGTGTTAGTATTACTGTTACCGGTTGGTGTTTTTGTTATTGCTGGAACTATAAAATGACAAATGAATCACATGTAACAATAGAAGCAGGATATTGTGCTACCGGAAATACCATCAAAATAAAAGTGAAAAAGAAAAATTAAAATAGAATTGGGACTTCTGTTCTATTATATTTCCAACAAAATTGAACATGACATGTACGAGAAATCATAGAAGTTCAACATAAATATGTACACAGGCTGTTTGTGTATATGCAAGTGTATAAAGATATTTTGTATATGTATATGGAAGATTGTATATTACATTACCTTTTGTAGGGGTCTTATAATGTCACAATCAAAATTAATTTTTTAAATATATTTATGAATGTAAATGGATGGATTACAAATCAAATGAAAATGCTTGAATTGTGTTGTTAAATTTAATTGATTTAAAAATTTTTCATTTTTCGAATCTATTCTAAGAGCTAAATTTCAGTTATGTATTTTATAAAGTTTTTTGTAATAGTTCTATTCCTTAAATTTTGAGGAATGACTTTATACACTACCAGACTATTATCTTGTATCTTTTCGTTCCATTTTACCTCAGCTATCCTTTGGACAGCAATGAAGTGTATTGTATGTACAGAAAAATCTACAATTATTATTATATTCTGCCGAATGTAATGCATTTTCTGGCCCGCTACGGCCTTCGTCAACATTCTTTGTGTAACACTGGATAGTGATACTTTATAAATTGAATGTATTTAACTCAACTATTTTAACAAATAGAATCTGGGTATTATAATAAAGTAACGTATGGAAAAGAAATAATTTCCAGATTCTATTTAATTGATTTCATAAAAAAGTATAAACTTAAACACATACAGCCGTATTCATAAAAATACTTTAAGTTTAATAAAGGTTTACAAAACAAATTTTCTATGAGAATTTTACTTAATAAACGTTTGTTAAATTGAATTATCGTTTATGAATACGGGGGATAGTATACAACTAGTACCTATGCCGACTAGAGAGAGCGTTTTCAATTTAGTTCACCCCTCACACATATAAGTTCTGTATGAATTCAAAACACATAAAAAAAAAACAAAAACTAAATAAAATTTTATATTATAATATTTTAAATTTTTCACGATATAACACTTTTTGTTTAATTTTATGACACAAACACATAATTAATAATTTTTTGATACTAATTTTGCTGTTGTTAATATTATTAAAGTCAGCAGAGTAGTATTTTGTGGTAGGAAAAAATTATTTGAAGTCTTAAATTATTTAAATATTTTTCGATATTGCAAAATAAATATTAAACAAAAATTTTTTTAAAAGTTTATAAATGTAGACAGCATTAAATAAATTCAAAATTTTTCGAATTAGGAAAATTTTATTTTAGAAATTTTTTTTTGGCCACATTCTATACGATTTTATGCAACTATGTTTAGAGGTGAAAAAACACAAACATATAAAAGGTACCTTGACATTTGAGATAGGTACCTGTCAAAGAGTCGGCATACTAGTTGTATATTATGCTTGAACATGTAGTAAAAAGCAAGCATAAGAAAAAGTAAGTAAGTATAGCGGGTCAAACCCGGCCGTTTGATACCCTACACCACAGTACATAAAGACAAATTCACGAGGACAATTCTGTTCATGCCACTACAATGGCATGACATAGTAGCTATTATAAAAGTTATCGTCTCACAGTGGCTGAAAATCGTTTTTCATTGGACAAAATTCTGTAACTTTTGAACCGAAGGAGATATTTTAGTGAAATTTAATCGACAGATGGATTCTTAAACTTTTCTCCACTTTCAATTTCATTAAAATCGGTTGAGTAGTTTTTGGGGAATTTAAGGGCAAAGTGGAACTTTAGATTTTTTGAAAATGTAATATTTGGATTTAAATAATAACACTATGCTAGTTGAAAAAACAGACAAGCCGGGCACATGGCGTTTTAACAAAACTCGGGTACGCTGAATCCAGTGGTGCCCCCGGTTTTTTAAGATTGGCTCTGGTTTTCGAGAATTACCGTTATTATAAATGGAGGAGGTTGCACAACATATGTTCGCGTCACTCAAAAACGGTTGAGTTTATTAAAAAAATTTAAAAAACCGAAATTCCGCAATAAAATTTCATTTAAGAAAAATAATTTCTAATATGAGTAGTCGTTATTGAAACATAATTTTTTTTTTTGAAAAAAAAATTAATTTTTTTTATCAAAATTTCGAAATTTTTGTTTTTTAAAAATTCATAAAAAATTGAAAAATGCAATTAAATAAAATGTTACTTTTTGAACTATCGTATAAGTGTATTTTTTTAATTATCCAGTTATTTTTTTAAATCCAGGTGAATTTTTTACATTGTCCAGTTATTTGAATTTTGGTTTCAGGCACCCTAATACAAACTCATAATACCCCTCCTGCTATGGTGGTGTAGGTTCAAATTGATTTTCATTTAAAAAATTATTAAGAGCCATTTTTATTTAAGCGTGTTATAACTTGGCATTACAACTGCGATGGCAACGCTGTAACCGGTAATCAGAAATAATTTGCATCACTATGATGATAAGCTTTTGCTTCTCGTTTGATCTCGGTCTGTTTTTAACAACGTGTTTTTTCCGAGATAGTTACCACTCTAAATCCGTAATTGTTGTATCCTACTCCATTTTGAATTAATTAATAGTTATGTTAAATTAAATTGAAATAAATAAAATTATTATTTGAGTTCTTAAAATAAAACACAAAACGTTTTACTAAATACACGCAAAAATTACAATAAATTGGCGACGAGTGTAAAATAGTAATTAAACAAAATGGACGCCACACAGTTTAAAGCCTTTATGGATGTTCAACAGAAAATTCTAGAACGAATGAGCAACAACACACATACAGAGAGTGGCGGTTCAATGTCTTTAAATCTTGGTTCTAACACAGCACTAGTACCAAATTTTGAAGTACTAGATACAACAAAGGAATCATTTCGAAATTACAAATTGAGGTTTGAAAATTATACGCAGATGAAGGGCATAAATGCCAACAAACAATATTGTGCAAGTTTACTACTAAACTCAATTGGGCAGAAAAATTTTGGCATAGTTACGGCACTCGCAGCTCCTGGTAACCCAAGCGATCTTAAATATGACGCGCTGATAAAGCTGCTGCAAGAACACCTATCACCACAGCAAAACGTGTTGGTAGCTCAACATCAATTCTTGTCAAAATACCAAGAAAACGGCTCAATAGCAGATTTCGTAGCAAAGTTAAGAGAAGATATTGGTGACTGTGAGTTTTATTGCGAATGTAAAAAGTCAGTGGCAAATATCTTTCTTCGCGCTCAGTTTATTCGCGGCATAAAAGACAACAGTATACGAGAGCAATTATTGCAAAACAAATTATGCGATTTTCAAGAAATCGTAATGAAAGCACTTGCGCTGGAAGCAGCTAAACAGGACTCAAAAGAACTTGCACATAAAACGAGTCTGTCAACGCCGACAGAAATCAATATAAATAGAATCTCAGGTGAAATGAAGGTTCAACATAAGCACAAGCCAAACAAAAACAAAAACAAATCGAACAGAGGAGCAATCAACGTTGACTTTAAATCGTTGGGCCTTAAAGGACTTTGTTTAAGATGCGGTAAAAATAACCATTACGCGAAAGATTGCCTGAGTAATAAACGTAACCTCAAATGCTCTGAATGCGGGAAATACGGGCATGTGGTAAAGGTCTGTATTAAAGCACGTATGAGAAAAAATACTTCAAATCAAGAATCAACTAATCAAATAGAAGACACACATCAGTACGGGGTTCTGAATGTGGTCGATGTACATAACAACAATTCTGAAGATTCGGACAAAATTTTTATAACAATCAGTATTGAAGGGAAACCCGTAAAATTTGAAATCGATACTGGATCGAAATATACATTTTTGCCACGAGACCAGTTTTACAAGCTTAACCTAAAAGTTCCGTTTTGGACAACGGGTATCACTTTTAAATCGTACACCTCGGACACTTTTAAAACCGATGGGAAAGTACAAGTTAGAGGACAATATAACAACGTATCAATATTAGACGAGATTTATATTGTTCCGGAAAATTTTACAGCTACAATGGGGCGTGATTGGTGTCGCAAATTAAATTTAAAAATTAATTTGAATGAAATAAACTGCACGCACGCAACAAATCAAGTAAGTGGATTCGATATATCAAGTATTATTAGTAATGACTTTAAAGAGATTTTTGAACAAAGAGTTGGATGTGTTAAACAATACACGGTCTCACTTAAACTACGGAAAGACGCGAAGCCTATTTTCAATAGGGAACGGGAAATACCGTATGCTCTAATCGAAAAAGTTGATCGGGAACTTGACCAGCTTGAAGAGACGGGACTTATCACAAAAACCGAAACCAGTGACTGGGGTTCCCCTCTTGTCGTAATACCAAAGGCTGATGGAGGCATACGGCTGTGCGTAGATTATAAAGTGGGTGTAAACGAACGGCTAGTAGATGCACACAGCCCGATACGGAAAATTCAAGATATTTTCGATAGCTTACGTAATTCAAAATTTGTTTGTAAACTGGATCTGTATAGAGCATATTTACATATGCCGGTGGATGAAGACTCTAGCAAAATCCAAACAATGGCAACGCATAGAGGTACTTATAGGGTAAATAGGCTATCGTTTGGCATTAAGACAGCGCCATCTGAATTCAATAGAATTATAAATCAAATTTTACAAGAGATTCCTAAAACGGAAGCGTATTTTGACGACATTATCGTCCATGGAGAAACAAAATTGGAGTGTAGAGAAAATTTAGTAAAATGTTTGAAGCAATTAGTAAAGCACGATCTACATCTAAATAAAGGGAAATGCAGTTTTTTCCTTGAGGAAATTGAATTTTTGGGTCACACGATAAGACACAATCAAATACTAAAATCGAAGAATAAAATAGCAGCCATAATGGATATGCCAAAACCAAAATCAGGTGATGAGGTGAAGCGGTTCTTGGGAATGATTACGTACTACGCACGATTTATTCCTAATTGTTCATCAATCACGGCACCGTTACGTAAGCTTATTAAAGCGAACACAAGATTCTGTTGGGACACTCAGTGTGAAAAGGCTTTTAACGCAATTAAAGACGAGATAGTTAGCGACCGCGTTTTAGTGCCGTACGATCCGCAGTATCCACTACAGCTGGCTTGTGATGCGAGCCCGACGGGTATTGCAGGGGTGTTGTCGCACGTTAATGAAGGACAAGAACGACCTGTTTCATTCGCGTCAAGGTCGCTCACAGATGCCGAAAAAAATTACTCTCAAATTGACCGGGAGGCCTTGGCCATTGTTTTTTCGGTTGACCACTTCTACCAATATTTATTTGGAAAACAGTTTACGCTCATTACTGACAACCAACCGTTAGTTCGGATATTTCACCAAAATGCCAAGTTACCACGAATGACGTATTCACGCCTTCAGCGATATGCCGCATTTCTTTCGGGGTTTGATTACAAGGTAATATACAAGAAGGGCAGTGAGAATGTGAATGCAGACTGTTTATCGAGGGCGCCAACAAAGCCACAAATGTTAACAGACACTGCTATTAACGAAGAAGTTAATAGAATTTGCCAATATTCAATACAACAGATCTCATCGTTAAACTTGGATTTCAAAACTCTTCAAATCGAAACGGTGAAAGATAAAAAACTGCTATCAATCATTCAAAACCTTCAAAATAATCCAGTCGAAGATACCATGTTTACACTCAACAATGGAATCGTTTTTAGAGGACAACGCGTAGTAATACCTTCTAGTTTGCAACAAGTAGTTTTAGCAGAATTACATCAAACACACATTGGAATTTCAAAGATGAAACAACTCGCCCGCAGGTATGTCTATTGGGAACACATTGACAAAGATATTGAACGGTTATCAAAACAGTGCTTGTCCTGCGCCTGCGTGAAGTCCAATCCACCTAAAAATAAACTACATTCCTGGGAAGAGCCTACAGAGAATTGGCAGAGACTCCATATCGATTATGCGGGTCTTTTTCTAGGTTTTTATTTTTTAATTGTCATCGATGCAAGATCAAAATGGGCTGAAATTGTTATAACGCCTTCTTCACCCTCATCTAGTTCAACAATTGAAATTTTGATGGATCTATTTTCAAGGCATGGTTATCCGGAAGTAATTGTATCGGATAATGCCACCATATTTACAAGTAGCGAGTTTCAATCGTTTTGCAGCAATCGAGGGATTTTTCAAAAGTTTTCAGCACCTGGGCATCCGGCCACTAACGGACTAGCCGAACGTAATGTTCAAACCTTGAAGCGTCGACTCGAGGCAATGGCAGACGATCGACGATCAGTACGTGAAAAAGTTAGAGAAATACTTTTTCGTTATCGAGCAACACCACTGTCAAGCGGTAAAACGCCATCAGAACAATATCTGAACAGGCAAATTCGCATTCAGTTTGATGCGCTAAAACCTCCAACAGTCAGAGGGAAAACACCTTTAGATGACTGCAAAACTCGCCAACTAAGGGAGGGAGAAAGAGTTCAAGTTCGATACTATACAAACAATAAAAATGTTTGGAAGTTGGGAACGATACTTAAAAAATTGGGTCACTTGCATTACTTGGTGAAACTAGATGAAGGCTATGTTTTTAAACGTCATATTAACCAACTGCGATCAACCATGATACAGCCGGAAGGGTTGAGTCATGAAGTTCCAGCACAACAGAACGCTGAGCATAAAGGGCCTAGACTTAATTTTCAGGAAGTAGTTGAAATTCCGTCAAACGCGAATAACACTGCGGAAGAATCAGTGACAGGTGATCAAAGTGCAACGAGTACTACTCCTCAACAAGAACCAGCAATTTTGCAAAGACCTCAGCGACTACGTCGCCCCCCTACTTATTTGAATGACTATGTTTCGGACGCCGGAGGCAACTTATAAGCGGGGGAGAACTGTTATAACTTGGCATTACAACTGCGATGGCAACGCTGTAACCGGTAATCAGAAATAATTTGCATCACTATGATGATAAGCTTTTGCTTCTCGTTTGATCTCGGTCTGTTTTTAACAACGTGTTTTTTCCGAGATAGTTACCACTCTAAATCCGTAATTGTTGTATCCTACTCCATTTTGAATTAATTAATAGTTATGTTAAATTAAATTGAAATAAATAAAATTATTATTTGAGTTCTTAAAATAAAACACAAAACGTTTTACTAAATACACGCAAAAATTACAATAAAGCGTCTACATAAACATGTCAAAAAAAGAATTCATAACCAAAAAAAATGTCAAGCTAACAGCCAGATTAGTACTCACAGATAGACGGAAGGAAGCCCAAACACACTCAAATTAAAAGTATCTAATGATTTCTAAGGTTGTCCTAGACAACTAATGCATAATTAATTTGATCAAATGACAAATGAAGTAATAAAACATTAGAGTATAAGAATAAGAGATTTTGAAAATTAAAACGTTTGAGGATTACAATTTACATAACACTAATTATACTTCATTACAACGTACACGATGTGAGAATGTAAATACACAGAATTGTGTGCAATATGTATTTACTAGAGTGTCCACTTGATAAACCTTTGTTTGATTAATCGAGGAAATTTTCGCCACAATTGATCAAATAATTAAACTAGCCAATCGATTAAAATTAATTTCTTAGAAAATTCTACTTTTAAAAAAATCATCGAAATCAAATTGGTAAGATTTTTTTAAGAAGCAAAGCTTCTTGGACTAAATCTGAAAGATTTTACAGTAACCGTTCAACAGATATACAGAAATTTCAAGTGTATTCGTATGGTCTTTTCCCATTGAACCTACACCCAGAGACAAAATATGTTTAAATTTGGTCACCTCCAACAAAACTATTTTTAAAGAGAATGGCAAACATATTATGTTTAAATTTAACCATATTATTGTCACCGACAAACATATTATTGTTCAATTAGTCCTACATCAAGAAGGCACAACCATATTATGGTTGCCTCCGAACATCTTTTGGTTAGTAATAACTAAAATATGTTTAACATTTATAATAGAATGGTTGATTTTCAACCAAAGCATGTTGCTCTTAGAAAAGGGGAAAATACTATTGTTAATTTAAAAACAAATTATTGTCATATTTAACCATAACATGTTTAGAGGCAACCATAATATGGTTGTGGCTTCTTGATAGAGGACTTATTTAACAATTATATGTTTGTCGGTGACAATAATATGGTTAAATTTAAACATAATATGTTTAAAATTTTGTCTTAAAACAGTTTTGTTGGAGGTGACCATATCTAAACATATTTTTTCTCTGCGTGTACCTTTTGAAATATTTTGTGGGTTATTATTTAAGCTATTTGTATAAAATTGGAACACTTTCACTATTACAGTACTCCAAATACGTAGAAATTTTTATTGCCATTGTATGGGAGGTGACACACCCTCTTGTCTTATCCTGCCGATTTGTTGGCAGATGTCTAGTATTGATAACGAAGTTATTAGATTCATATTGGAAAACTCTTGCTGTAACCGTCCGCCAGATATAAGGTTATTCATATTTTTATTGTATGTTTTGTGCCACGCCTACTTGAAAATTAAAATATATTGGTAGCGTATGTTAAGCGCCGGGTAATCAGGAAATTACTGTGAAACTGTCAGGAAAAAAAACATACTCTTTTTCATTTATATATTATACTAGAGTAACCCAGCCCGCGTTGCTGGACAATACAAAAACATACGTTTACGTCTTTGTATTACAAATTAAATTTTCTAGAAAGAAAAGACATTTTCCTGAAAAAGAAGTGCAAAATAATATAAATTTTTTAAACTGAGAACATCCAAAAGAAAAAAAATTACAAATCAATAATTAAAAAAGGTCAATGTTTGCACTGTAAACTTAAATGACAATTAATAAACACAAAGAAATTAGATAAATCAAATGGCGCGAGCAAGCAGAGTCTTATACCGACAAAATGTATTTCTCATAAGGGAAAAAATACATTTTATATAGAGAAAACACACCATCATAATAGCGCGCGTATAACGCATATTCGTAGAAATTTTTTTATAACCCATCAGTGAAAGTAGACCTTTACAACATGTAATCGTTTGAAAATCGGTTAAGGGGTTCTCGAGTAGATATTAGACCGACTCACCTTGTATGGAGCTGGAAAAAGTGTTTGTAACAAAATCGCATAATCAAAAAAGTGTTGTAACAAAATCATTTTTTTTTTTTTTTTTGATATATATTTTTTTTTGTTTTTTGTTAGATTTCTAACTGATTAAATACTTAATAACAAAATAACATGTTGTTACACAAACTTTTAAACATATTTTTGATAGATGTGGGTGTGTGTGTGACAAATTCTGTAAATAACGATAAACGTCAAATTCCATACGTAAGAAATTTCGTAATAAAATAACACATTTATCATATTTAATTTCACGTTTATTGTAAAAAAAATTCATCGACATTTAGAAATAAGTAAACCCAAACCTATAGAAAATTAAAAAGGGGTTTACAAAAATGTATATAAACATGAATTATTAGCCATGTTCCGAAAATCGTATACAAACAAGTGAAATTGAAAACAAACAAATTTTAAAAACGTTCATGTTTAAAAGTTTATTAAAAAATTCCTTTCGTATACTTAATACTTTCAGTTCTAATTTCTTCCAAAACATCTTTTAGAATCAGGAAAAACTACGATGATTTAAAAACAAGCAACGGAAACCGGCTCTCAGAGCCATTTCTTCCTAAGTCGGGTGTTAGACAGGGATGACTACTGTTTCCACTACTCTTTCTGCTTGTTATAGAAACTGTCCATGTAAATACGGTTTGAACTAATCGACGCGGTATCCAGTAGCCTTAACCACGAACCTTAATGACTAACTATCCAAATGATTATTAAACGAAGAAAGGGGAAATGGGACGGGCAAACTTTCAGGAAGGACCCAAATTAAATATGCTGCTAAGCCCTAGACTGAAGTCCACAACGCAGTAGAAAAGGAGCCAAAGACTACATGGAAAAGAATCTTACTTGATGACATCGAAAACCGCGAAAGAAAAATGGAATGAAATAAAGGGAATTGCGAAAGATCGAATATTTTGGAGAAGGTTTATAGAGACTTTATGCTCCACAGAGAGTTAAGCGGACTGAAGAAAAAGAAGAAGAAACAGAAATAAGCTTAATGGGTCACGCCTGCTACTAAACTAAATGCATGTATTAACCATTGGCGTTAAGATCATTTTATAGTCTGTTAAACCAAATCAGTGCTTACTTTGCTTCAGTGATGGAAAATTTAAAAATTGAGATTGTACTGACCACAACATTTTGGTAATTTTTATAAAACATATTTCTTATTAAAAAATAATTCAGTTTAATATAAAAAATATAAAATGTTGATAAACACACTTAAAATTAATTCATTTTAATATTAAAATATATGTAAATGAATGTATATACACACAGAAGAAAATCAATGTAAAATCGTCGAAAACGAGGTTGATTTTACATTTTTCGGTTACAATAACTTTCAAACAACATTTTTTCTTTAAATATAACTTTAATTCATATTAATTAAACATTCTAGTAAATTTAGATAAAAAAAATGGCATTAATATTGAAATAGCACTACGAATCACGTTGAATTAAAGTTGTTTCAAGTTGAAACCACTTTAATTTAATGTAGAATCAGTTTAATTTGAGTGTGAAATAACAGTGAGAAAAAGCTTCTGTAACAAAATGTGTTTTTATTTTAGAATAATTGTAAACACTTACCCCCTGAACTTGAGAGAGACAAAGAATATTGTTATTTATATTCCTGTTGCACTTTGTTTTTCCCCCGATGTTTACAGAAGCCCACACAATTAAAATACACCACATTTAACACATTTTACTTCAAGAATTTGATATATTTAACAAACTAATTACAACGAAAAGAATACGGGAATTTTTCTTCCTTATTTTAATTGTTTTAAATATGAAAATAAAAAATGTATGTGCGTTTGTTAATTTTACATTGGTATTTTTTCTGTGTGTATGTATGAACATATACTTGCTAGAAATGTATAAATTTTAACCCATTGGAAGCAACCTTCATTTTTTGCAAAGTATCAAAGCATCTTTTTATTTTCGCTTCATTCCCGAAATTATTACATATTTTCTAGTGGAGTTCAAAATATGTATGTAAGCTATTAGTGAGTAAAAATAGTAAAAACGTACTATGTTATACTGTTATCACAACCATGTAGTTGAAACGCATTAAAAATTATATTGGTGCTTGAAGAATATCCATAATTTTACAACAAAAAACATGAACGAAAAAGAACAATAAATTGTATGTGTATCCTGTATGTTATTGGCACGTAGAATATTTTGTTAATATTTAAAAAGAACTTACCCTGGATTTCTGTACATAAAAGCATAAAAAGAAAACAGTACTAAAACTGACGTGAAAAGCAAAAGTACTGAAAATAGTACCATAGTAATGAATTTTCCATCACTGCTTTGCTTATACTTATAAGTGTGACCAGATCTTAAAAATTTTTACAGCTAAATATGGCATTAGACATGGCCAAAATATGCTAAAAATAATACTAAAATTTTCTAAAGATTTTTGTTAAAAATGAATTACCAGTATGAAATTTTATTCGAAACTTAATACATTCTAGTGACTATGTTTTTAACGAAATTAAAAAAAGAGGTTATATTTATATAAGTGGGTAGATTTTTGTAAAACATCAGATACATATATATATGTAGCAAAATTTCTATGCAATACAAAAATTTTAGACAATTTTAATTTGGTTTTTTTTAGAAGTTTTAATATTATTTATTTTTTAGAGATTAAGAACAAAATTTTTTTCAAGCATTTACACTTAGAATTTTAAACTAGGGCCCTAATCATGTAAAACGCAACGCAAAGACAAAGAATTATATTGAAAGAAAAACAAAGTTGTGAATATTTTGTAACTTTGTTGTTGCTTTCTACAGAAATTCAAATTGCGTTTTAAAATTTCAAATACTGCATAGTACAAAATATTAATGACATTGTTTTTGCTTTCAATGTCATTATTTGGCGTTGCGTTGCGTTTTACATGATTAGGGCCTACATTCAAAGTGAAATTTCCTTGTACTTTAATATCGTAATATTAAAGGGAAATTCTAATATTCCCTTTCTTAATATTAGAATTATCCATTTTCATACGAAATTTAATTTTGGGTACAATTATTTTTGGTCAAAAAAATTTAATTCAACATATTTAATTTTTTTTTTTTTTTTTTTTTTTTCGAATATTCTATGAGCTAAATTTCAGTTATGTATTTTATAAAGCTTTTCGTAATAGTTTTATTCCTTAAATTTTTAGGAATGACTTTAGCTCATAGAATAAGTTCGAAATATAAAAAAAAATAAAAAATAAAACATGTTGAATATAATAGAGTAGCTTATGAAAAGAAATAATTCCCAGATTCTATTTGTTAAAAAAATTTAAGTAAAATCAATAAAACTGCTCTTCAAGATTTTTAAAATAATGCTAAAAAAAAGCTAGAAACATTTTATAAAAATGCTAAATAAAATGCTAAGTGCTAAATGAAAATTTTGAAGCTAAAATAATTTTTTAATGCTAAATTTAGCTACAGAAATTCCAAAATGGTCACACTGACACTTATAGTATGATTTAAATTTGTTTTCTTAATCTTACTTCGGTTTTTTTAATGCATTAATAACTGTATTTTTATTAAATCAAATAGACATGTATTTTTCCAATTGAATAAAATTATTCGTGTTATCCGAACAATTTAAAAACTTTATTCGATTAATCGAGCAATATTAAAATTTAAAAATCGATTAATTTCTTACTCGAACTAAACCAAAATTCAAAAAATTGGATACTCTAGTATTTGCATAAGTATGTTTGTATATCCTCTACACAAATAATTAAATACACTTTGTTTCAATGTAATTGAGTAACTGAAAAATAAATAGAAAATGGCTGCTTATTGTAAGTAATGCGTGCCTAAAGTTTTCTAGCAAAGTTTTGTTACAATTATAAGAACTTGGAGCTAAATCTAGACACAAGTACCGATTACAGTATAGTTAAGTATCAAAAATTTACAAAAATCGTTCTATTATTTAATTTGAAGCATATAAAAGGATCATCCCAATAAACAAATTTTGGTGAAACAGAATTATAAAATATTTTCTATTCAAAAACATTTCTGGTATTGAAAATAGGTGAAGAGACCAATTTTTTAAGAATTTTTAAAAATTTCCTTCGGAATAAGGATTAAAAAAATAAAATTTGATTAATTTATACTTTTTGCGGACTATTTAATTAGTGAGGTCAATAAAAGGCAGGTTCATGGGACCGTAAAGAAAAGTATTTGAAGATATCGTTATCATGGATGCAAATTAAGCTCTCTATGAATTGGTTGATTTGTGATTTTAGCCCCAACAAATTCCCTGGTATTGAAAAGATCAGTAACAAAATACTTTTGGAGCTAAGTCGCGACCTTAAGACAACAAGGTTCTATCTTACATGTAGTTTAGGTAAATAACCTTGTTTTCCTAATATCGCGAAATAACTCGCGTAACAATATAAATTATTCTTTTAATTTTTAATGGCATTTTACGTTTTGAATGGAAGGTTTATCCGTTACCATAACACCAAAGCCAGGAAAAGGTAATTAATTAAATGTGAGAACAAATACATCATAGCTATTTGACAAGCTGTCAAAATTAACCCAGATTTTAAACGAAAATGAATGTGTTCCTTACCATCCAATCGATTTTAGCAGAAAACACGGCACAATCAAAAATAAAATCAGTTTTAATTAAAAATGTTATCAAGTGAATTAAACGTTTAATTGATACTATTAATTTGTTTACGGTTGCAAATTTAATTAATTGTTTAATTAATATCACAAACTTTTTAATTGAAATCAATTTTTATTTTTTTCTGTGTTGTTGCTTCTTAGTCGGTCGTTAATTTATTATTAAAGAAGGCGATTTTTTTAACTGTCCTCTGCCAATTGACACTCTGTTATACAAAATATATACTTCGGACATGCAAACAAACAACTTCACTCAAAATTCAAAATTTGCGGAAGATACAGCTTTTCTAAGCATACACGAAAAACGCCATGAAGCATCTCGTTACTTACAGGGTCATATATTTGAACTGGAAAAGTGGTTAAAACAATGGAAGATAAAGGTCAATGAGCAAAAATGCGTACATCTTACATTCACCTTGCGTCGGAAATCATATCCTCTATTAAAATCAAAAATCAGATAATACCTTAACACTCGCATGAAAAATACATCGGCATACATCAATATCGGCGTTTAACGTGGAAGTGCCACCTAGAGGCAGAATAACCTCAAATAAAACTAAAAGTAATTCAAATTGATGGGCTTATTGGAAGAAATTCGGTTCTTAGTCTCGATTGTTAACTTTTGCCCGTTATGCAAAAAAGGTTAAAGATCACATTAGTCAACCAACACATTAAGCCCAGGAAAAGTGAATGGAATTAATGTGTTGGTTAACTAATGTGAACTTTAACTTTTTTGCATAAGCCGGTTATTCTACAACTCTATCTTAAACCCCATCTGGTGCTGCTTTTTAATATCGAGAAAATTGAAAGGCTCCAAAATAAACTTCTTCGAAAAATCCCAGCCATCCCCTTGTATGTTAAAAACTCGAATGTTCGCAGGAATCTTAATGTGCCATTAGTAAAAACTATGATCACGAAATGTGCAGTCAAATATTTTAAAAGGCTTGAATTGCACACAAAATAATACAAATATTTTAAATAATTACGGCCACAGTCGCTTAAGGAAAATAGATACTGCAGGACTCATCCGATTAGAAGAGCGCTAAGTACATTCATATGTGAACAGAACACACAAAATAGAGTATTAGTATAAGATTTAATACACTATTTTTAGTTCATATTTAATATGCAGGGCTCCAAGCGAAACAAGTATTGAAATGAAAAGTGCTAAAATTGGTTGTCATATCTCGCTGCCGGATGAAAATTCCACATTTACATGTTTTGAACTTTCTTGAACTTAACGTACTAGTTCCATGTATAATCTCCTCCAACAATAAATTTCAGTATTTTTATCAATTATAAAAAAAGGGAATTAAGCACAAAAAATTAAATCTTTCATTGAAAAAAATTTTTACTTCTAAAACGGACCTAGACTCTCCTTTTCTTTTTCTTAGCCAATAAATATGGAGCAGATCACAAAAAAAAAATTACAGCTTTTACTATAACTCTACTCTCAATCTTAAACTGTTTAATTCTACTATTATCAAACAAAGTGTATTTAAAATTGGAAAATAAATATGTACATTAATATTTATAAACGGAGCATTGCAACAATAACAAAATTGAATACTTCCGTACTTCGGATAAACATAATAAATGTGGTTCAAATTATACCCATTATCATTGACCAAATGCATGTGTGCATGTATTTAAATTAGCCCTGTAGTTCTGACTATTTTCCTTACTTATTTAAAATTTAAAATAATGCTAATTGGAGCTATTCAAACAATACAAAGGCTGCGGGCTCGATTCCCGCTAGTGACTCTGAATTGTTTCGCTACAACGGGCTGGAAGTCCCGTATAATTTGTTATTGTATTTGTTACTCTGTAAAGCTTTTAAGTTACCATAAAAAAGACAAGCATCCGATGTAAGTTAAGCTATTAATTACTTTATTCATGCCTGGTAATCTTTTGTAGAACCAAACGATTTACTCTATCCTTGCAGAGAACCAAAAATGAATTAATTAAGCTCAAAATTTTTTTCAGTATAATGGAAACTGCTGGTCATGTACAGATGCATGGGAGTGCGTGTCTTTGCTTGGTTTGTGTTTAATTAATTTCGTTTAAATTATACCATCAACAACAACGAATGGCTACATATATCGACCACATAATATACATTGTTTTCCTATTAGGAGATTATCATAAATACAATTTTACGAATACTAATTTGCGAAATACACATAAAATACTTGAACACTACAGCTAGACAGCACTATTTTACTTAGTGCTGGTTCACACTCTTCAAATCTTAGCGGTCAAGCCTTGAGTTTTATGGAGGCAGAGGAAAATAAATTACATTCTCTCACTCCTTCTCGCCTAAAAGCTTAAGACTTGACGGCTAAAACTTGACGAGTGTGAACCGGCACTTAAATCTTTTATGCTTTAAATATCATTAATAGAAAGAAATTAATTTTTTTCCTAAACTACTAAGAACTAGTTCAATACTTTTCGTGAATTACATGATTCAATAAGCGAGAAATTAGTTATTGGCTTACTTTATATCTCTCATAAAAAATTTAAAAGGTGCATATGAAAATAAACCAAATCTGATTAAGTTTAAAAAAATTCAAGATATAAATTATATAAAAAGATACTCGTAAATTTTACCCGATCTAGTTTTTTGTGGCAGAAATATTTTGACAATATCATGAGCACTTACTCCAATATTGCTTTTAAACAAATGCTGTAAATAATTTTATTTGTACAATATTATCCCAATCAGCATAAATGTAAATTAAATAACACATTTGCTTTTAAGCTATTTTTTTTAATATATGATTACATAGCATATTTAATTTATTAGAAACAATTAGTCATATAAATGAAACTTTATTTAATATGGAATTTCCTGTAAAAGGGTTTGAAAAAAATTTAAATAAAAATCCCTGTGTGTTGGTAACGTTAACAAATCGTCTGGGTTATGTTTACATTGGAAAAAATCGTTGCTACTTTTTACAAAAGAGACTTTCTAAGGTATTTTTATACCCTCAACCACAACTGGCGAATGAGGGTATTTCAAGTTTGTCATTCCGTGTGAAACCTTTTCAAAATTCATCTAAGACCCAATAAAGTGTTATACATATCCGTATGTCTGTATCGTGGAAATAGGCTCACTTTCGACCTTCTCAAAAGAATAGAATTGGTGTCAAATTTTTTATAGTTGGTCAGGCAGTTTGAAATTAAAATCCAGCCAAATCGGTTCAGTATGATAAGCGTAATGAATCCAGATTTGGAAGCACCACCCAAAAAACAAAAAAATGGTAACAGCCTGGCCCACGATGTCGATCGATAGCTTAAGCGAGCGACAACAATTCTCTCGCGTTATCGTTCTCATAAGCGCCCCACAGGTTTTATGTTTATAACGTCATCCATTTATTTATTGTACTCTTCGCAACACCATCACCCATTTTGAGACCCAAGATTCATTATTGGATAATATTCGACCGACTAGACCATGACCAGCACGCTGTGCACGCAGAGAAAAAACATGATTAATGAATGGTCACTGCGACCATTTTTATTCATATTTGCCTAATATGTTTACCGTAATAAACTTATTATAATCCTTATTTAACTTGAAAAAATATTTTTTCTCCTTAACATTTTTTAATTCACTATAATAATATTATATGGTGTTTTACACCAAAAAGTTACCATGATCTAGCTAAACATATTAAATTATGTGAAATATTTGCTACTATAATGTATATATTTTCAACTAAACAATTAAAATCATAATATTAGCTATACACAAAAGATATGTTTGATCATTTTTGTTCGCTTTAAAACACATTCTCTAAATGAGCAAACATTTATTGTCAAAACAAACAGTGTGTGTTTATAAAGCAAATAAAATCTTCTTCCACATCATTTTCAGTCTGCGAGAGTCAGTTAATCGGGAAACATGAATGACTACAAAATAATTAAAAGTTTTTCGGGAGAAAAATGGGTTGCATGATTGAAAAATTAATTATCATACGTTTATTGAAACAGGTAAAGCTATTAGTATATATATATATAAATGTATGTATTTTTATTTATTTATATATGCTTAGCTGTATACAATATGTATGTATGTTGTATTTTTAATAAAACATGAAGTTTTTGAAATCGATTTTTTTTATTGCTTTTATTGTTCAAATATACATTTTAAATGGTATTGGGAAAAATAGAAACATGGTGAGGAAGTTCATTTGTGTTTTTCTTCTAAACACAATAATATTTTTGAGACAATAATAAGCTATAAACATGTCTCAACATATATTGTTACTGAAGACGTGTTTGACACAATCATAGCCACAAACATTAATGATAGTTTGCGATTGTGATTGTATCAACCATGTTTTTTCTTTGCGTGTGAAGAAAATATAGCGGCCGTAGCTGAGAGTGTACACGAAGACCGTGGAGAGTCGATTCGGCGCGGTTCGCAGCAACTCGGACTGACGTTTGGAACGACTTGGCGCATTTACGTCGAGATCTTAAGTTGAAAGCGTTCAAAATACAGCTTGTGCAATAACTGAAGCCGCTCGACCTTCGCATCGCTTCGCTCTATGGGCTCTTGAACAGTTCCAAGAAGATCCGACGTTTTCGAGGCAAATTTTGTTCAGCAATGAGGCCCATTTCTGGCTCAATGGGTATGTAAACAAACAAGATTGCCGGATTTGGGACGAAGAGCAACCTGAAGAGATTCAAGAACTGACACTTCATCCAAAAAAAACAACGGTTTGGTGTGGTTTGTGGGCCGATGGAATCATCGGTCCATATTTCTTTAAAAATGATGCCGGTGTGAACGTAACCGTCAATGGTGACCGTTATCGTGCCATGGTAACCGACTATTTGATGCCTGAAATTGAAGCTCGTGATCTCGGCGACATTTGGTTTCAGCAAGACGGCGCCACTTCCCACACATCGCATCGATCAATGGATTTATTGAGAGAACACTTTGGTAAGCACATAATTTCACCGTTAGACTGTTTCCTGTGGGGATATGTAAAGTCTAAAGTTTATGCGACAACCCCGCTTAGAATCAGGCCTTGGAGAAAAACATCACGCGTGTCATTCACCAGTTACCAGTCGAAATGCTCGAACGAGTCATCGAAAATTGGACTCAACGGATGGACTATCTGCGACGTAGCAACGGCCAACATTTGATAGACATAATCCTCAAAAAATAAATGCCAAAGAATGTTCTTTCAAATGATAATAAACATTCCCCATTAAGTTTGAACTTTCTATGTTTTTTCCTTAAAAAAGTAGGGAACCTAGAAACGGATCACGCTTTGTATACTGCAACATATTTTTCTTAGAATATATTTTGTGAATTTCATCCAAATCGTACCATAAATTAAAAAAAAATATCATGACAACAGCACCACCTTTCGAGATTAAACTTAAGAGAAACCTGGTTCCAGACTAAACTAATTTATTGGTCAAATTTGATGTACCCGGAACAAACGTTTTTATATGTAAAGATATTAAGTGCTGTTCTCATATTCTGTAACTCCCGCGTCGAGAAACTTTTCGATTGAAATGTAAGAAATGAAACAAAAAGCCAATAAATTAAAACAAACAGCTGTTTTTCTCACTTAACTGCGTTTGTAACATTTTTGACGGGTAAATAGCCGTCACGTAAGGAAATTACATGCCAATATACTGAAAAAGTGTGTCTGTAAAATTTTTGTGAGAAATTGCTTTAAATTGTCAAATAAACTCACGAATTAAACGGGGTGAGAAAATATTTTAAAACTACAAAAATATATTAAAAATGCAAAATGCAATGAATAATAACACGGAAGAGGTAAGTATTTTTTTCTTTTTTCATTGTTTAACTAATTTGATTTTAACATTTTTGAACAATAGAAAAAAAAGTAAAAAAAGAATTTTTTTAACCCGTTAACAGCATTATTGTTTTTTTGGAAAAATACCTTAGTTCACAATTTATGCTGTAACTTTGGAATGAAAAACGATAAATTAATAATAAATTCATTCTTGGTTGTTTCTATTGCAGTTTTTCATTTTCATACTTAACTAGCTTAGCCCGGTAAGCTTCGCTACCCCAATCGTTATACCCTTTTTGGTTTGTGGACCAATCAATCAGAGCAATAAAACTAATAGCTGTTTGGCAGTTTATGTGATTACAAATCGCACTGTAAGATTTTGTGAAGATCGGTCCATAATTTACTCTAGGCCCCATATAAACCCTACTCCAGGAAAAAATTTAGTACGCCTTAAACCGTAATACATAATACTATCATAATGAAATTCATTACGTCATAGTTTTATAAGACGAGAAATCACACTGCCAAATTTCGTGAAGATCGGTTCATAATTTACCCTAGGCCCCATAAATACCCTACTCTCGGAAAACAGTTTATTTCGCCTAAAGCCAAATAAAACCCACTTTGGAAAAATAATTAAGTTCACCTAAAACCATCACAGATATAGATATTGCTGTAAAATTTCTTCCAACTTAGATTCATATGGCCAGAAAAAATATCATGCAACTTTGTGAAATTCACTGTTAACGCTAAAACTAATTACACTGCTGTATTGAAATTTATTCTAATTAATTTTTTGTAATACCAGAAATCAGTCTTCAGAATATTGGGATGATTGGACCATAATTTACCATAGGTCCCATACAAATTACCCTCCTAAAAATCATTTAAGTTCGGATAAAACTGTTACGAATCGCGATATTTTACTCAAGCATGTTCAAAGTCCTAACAAGAAACGCATAAAACTTTCTTATTGTCGGTCAATAATTTAATTCAGGTCTAAACCGCCACCAATTTTAATGCTGACGTTCGTTTTTGTGAAGGTTAGTTAATAATATATATGTATTTATCATGTAGAGCCCACTCCTGTCGGTGGAGGGTATCAAAGATTCGGCACAGCCGAAAATAACACTCTAACTTGTTTTTATATCAGTTTATTTTGTAATCTCATTATCATAATTTTTCATTCAATAAAAATATTGATTGAATCCAACAAAAAATTTAATTAATTAGTTGCTTAATTCAATTACTACATTATTTATTTAATTATTAATTATGAATTAACTTAAATAATTAATAAAATACAGATTTTTTGAAAATTATTTTAACCAAAAGTAAGCGATGAGTTAAAGGCAGGTTCGTTCTTCTTATGTTCATCTTGGTAGGTCCAGGTACAGTTGTAATAATGGAACACTTCTTATTCCGCCGATAAAATACTACCTTAGGCTAACGGTAAGTTGTAAAGACCAGGATAAGTCAATTCATCTCACTGAAACTGTCTGTGGAGACCATTCCAGCTTTTGATTTGCTTATAATTCTCTTAAAATAGCTTAGGCAAATTGTGGATATTACACTATTTTCGAAATAGGTCTTAATTACTTTAAATGTGTACAAACTGGCATAACACATTGTGACGCAGCCTCCATATATGTAAAGCCCTCCCATGTTCGAATATTGTACGAGTATGTTTGTTTATGACCAAAATTAATGGTGATTAAATTTGTGAGCGCCTGATATTATATGCATATGTAATAACGATTTGGTTTGTAATAATTTGGCAAAAATGTAAATAGTTTCTAAAAATACTTTTTTTATTCAATGTTCAATATTAAAGGATTACGGTTGTTGCTTTTTGGTTTTTGAAATGTAAACATATGTATGTATGTATACAACAAGTACAGTACATATTACAGTACATTCTCCAAATTCAACCGAATATTTTGCGAATACTTTCAAAAAAAAAAAAAAAAAATACAATAGTTCTAAAATAAATACATAGACGACATTGTCATGCAAGAAGTTGCTGGCGATAAAGATATTGTCTTGTATATAGTCGTCGACGAAACTATTAAGGGGAAAGTCATGTTATTATAGTTTCTTCGACATTTTTTATTAAATATTATATTTCTTCTTTAATTATTTTTTTTTTTGAGCTTAAGGTCACTGCATACCCTTAGCTCATCTCGCCTTGTGTGAATTCGTCGCCATTTGTATTGCGCTGACTAACAGTTGTCTTGTACCCAAACTAAGCAAAAATTTAATTGAAAGTTGTTACTTTATCTTTTTAAAAAGAAATGTTTATATTCCATGTGAATACTGTGGTTTTTGTGGTCCATTTACAAAAAAAGCACACAAAAGTTCAAAAACAAAATTAGTATAAACAAAACAAAATTTTTTAGCAAACAAAAAAAGATTCCACAAAGTGCACATCAAAGTTTGTAGTGGTGCTTCCTTTATGGTTTGTACTGCTTAAAGTTTTTTTTAGCTTTTTCATATTTTGAGCAGAATAATAAAAAGCCCCAAAAAGATAATACGTCAAGTACGTCTGAAAGGATATATTTCATCGCAAGTTATTGTGGCACCAATTATTAAAAGTTGGTGAGATGGAGTACATGTTTTAGTTTTATATATTATCTAGGGTATATTGACCCATTAAAGGGTTTGAATATGGTTAACTTAAGGATGTTTTTTTAGGACTGATAAATCTTGTAAAAAATAACGCAATAAGTTCGATTTTAAACAAAAAAATTTTAACATTCGAAAGATAAAATTATGGCTTAAGCATTTCAAAATTAATTCTGGAATATGGGCATTGCAATTTTAGCCCACTTTGTCAACCAATGCTGGCCGTTTGTTAGCATAAGCCAGTGACTTCAAGTATCACGAGGTGTCAAATCGCACGACCTTGGAGGCCAATTTACAGGTACATTTCTCGAAATCAACTTACCTCAAAATTTAGATTTTAATAAGTCGGTGATTGCGGTCGCCGTGTGGTACATTGTACCATTATGTTAAACCCACATCTCGCCCGGATCAGTTTCATCCATATATTCAAATAAAAACTCATTAAACATGCCACAAGCGTATAAACAGTACCAAATGGTGCATACTTTTGGATTCAATGGAGTCTGTTGTGGATAGGTTTAATATGCACGCAGAGAAAAAACATGATTAATGAATGGTCACTACGACCATTTTAATTCATATTTGCCTAATGTGTTTACCCTAATAAACTTAGTATAATCCTTATTAAACAATATTAGTATTGTGGTTATTTTGTTGAACTGTTAATGGTTTTTAATCCAAATTTAGATATTTTTAATTAGGCTTAAGTTCATTGAATTTAATTTTCATTAAATTATTTTTATGAAGACAGGAATTTTACAACATTATTAAACTTGCAAAAATATTTGTTCTCCTTAGCATTTTTTAAATCACTATAATAATATTATATGGTGTTTTACACCTAAAAAGTTACCATGATCTAGCTAAACATACTAAATTATGTGAAATATTTGATACTATAATGTATATATTTTCAACTATACAATTAAAATCATAATATTAGCTGTACACAAAAGGTGGGTTTGATACCATAATTTTTCTTCACTTTAAAAAACATTCTCTAAATGAGCAAACATTTATTGTCAAAACAATCCGTCTGCGAGAGTCAGTTAATCGGGAACCATGAATGACTACAAAATATTTAAAAGGTTTTTCGGGAGAAAAAGGCCATGCATGATTGCAAAGTTAAGGAAATAAATTATTATACGTGTATTGAAACAGGTAAGTTATATACGAGTATAAATATATATAAATGTATGTATTTAATTTTATTTATTAATATATGCTAAGCTGTATATGTATGTATTTTTAATAAAACATACAATTTTTTAAATAAATTTTTTTATTGGTTTTATTGTGAGAACCATATAACATGTTCAAAGAGACATTTTGCATGGTGTTGGAAAAAATAGAAACATGGTTAGGAAGATCATTTGTGTTTTTCTTCTAAACATAATAATATTTTTGAGAAAATAATAAGCTATAAACATGTCTGAACATATATTGTCACTGAAGACGTGTTTGACACAATCATAACCACAGACATTTATGATAGTTTGCGATTGTGATTCTTTCTTTCTTTCGGGCTTAAAATCAATAGTTTTTATTATCGATGAGCTACACAGAAAAAATTAAAAATTGTCTCTAATCACCAAATGTATTCAAAATTCATAATATCAAGCAAACTAGTTGTTGATTTTGCACCTATTACCAAAATGATTATAATGATTACTAAAAATTGTAAAGTTGTGAAAAATTTTTTTTCAATTAATAACATTTTTAATTTTAATAAAAAAATGACCAAAAAAATTTTCCATATCAAACAATGTGTTAATTTATTTAATTAAATATTGAAAATTTCCAACAACGATTCTACAAGTTCAAATAAATTTCTTTTGACGAAAAAATCAAATAATATTTTTGATATTTAATTATTATTTTAATTAAAAATTTATTTCAAAACAACTTAAATATTAATTAAATCAAAATTATATTTTTAATTTTCTTTCAACTAAAAAAATAATTGATTCAGTTATCACATTAATTAAATTTAAATACTTTTTAAACCATTTTTTTAATTGATAAATAATTTTTTTCAGTGTATACACATGTGTGAAACGTTAGCAAAGTATTATGGATATTTTCCTGTGGGGAAAAAATTTAATGTTTCTGCTGTGACGTTTGTGAAAGATAATTAAAAAATATTTATAAAAGAATGAACAATTTAGGAAAATATATACCATAATATAATGTTTTTTGCAGGTGACTATATTAGCATTAATTTTGATTCTTTTTTTTTTTTTTTTTTTTGTTCTTTTGAATTCATAAAATTTTTTTAAAGTTTTTTATTTGACTTTTTCAAGTTAAACTTCTAATTTGCTGCTTGTCACCCAGGGCTGGTGAAATTGTATTCACCTCAGTAGTGTCAAAATTGTAATTTTCACACTCTAATTTTCTAATTTTCACTCACGCCCATAGTAACAAAATTCCAATTAACAACAAATCAAATCTATATTATGTTAAATTTTGTTTTTCCATGACCACCACAATCATATTATGATTGTTTTAAATTTCATGTTGTCACATGTAACATGTTTTTGTTTATTTTATTATTATTTTTCCCGACAACCTAAAAGTTGATAAACTAAAGGTAAAGTAATATAGTCGAACGGTTTGAATTTTACCTTTCTTTCTACACTATAAAAGCATTTTACCAGCCCTGATTCAAAGAGGCATAATGTCCCAATTTTGAAATTTTTTAAATTTTTTTTTTATTTTTTTTTTTGAATTACAGAATTTTCCGCAGTTTTAAATTTCCTCCCACTTTCCTAATTAACATGTTTTTTTACCAATTAAAAATTAGTATTGTGGTTATTTTATTAAACTGTTTATGGTTTTTAATCCAAATTTTTTCATATTTTATTCAGGCAGGCTAAAGCTCGTTAAATTTAATTTTCATTTAATTATTTTTATGAAGAACGGAATTTTATAACATGAAATGAATTAAAATTTCATGATAATTTTTCATTCTTGACTGAGCTGGGAATTGAACCTAGGCTTTCACGGACAAGTAAGAAGGAACATGTAAATCAATTAATATTATTATAAATACGGGAAAAAATTTTTGTAGTTGATTTTTAAGTATCTTATCATCCATTTTAATGAAATATATATCGTTGTAAAGGTAATTTTATCTAGATATGCACAGTATACATATGTGTTTAAAATTTGCTTGCAAACACACACATACAAAAAATTTTTGTTTTTGAAAATGAAATAAACATTTTCGTTCAGAAATTTATATTTTCTTTATTGCTGTTTCAATATACATAATGTTTTTTTTTTATTTGTTTTATTTTTAAGAACTGGCAGTTTATTCTTTATTTTATCCTTTATACGCGAAACCTTATCATATACACATTGTAAAAATAAATAGAAAAATAGCGTAGAATGGAAAATAAATGCTTTAATAATAACGAATAAAAGGATATATGAAAACACAATTATTTTCTCAAATTTAGGTAGCCCTTTAAGGCCGTGTCAGATACAACTTTGTCGCTTTGCGTGACGTTTCTACCTTCGGCAGAAAAACGCAAAGCAAAAGGTGTATGCCACAATGAAAACTTTGACAACACTCACGCATTGCTTGTTTACTTATAAAAGCGGTTGGTAATTTGTACATTTAATTATTTGTTACAAAAATTAAAGTTAAAAATTTAATTGGACGGTTTTTTGGAATTGAATTTGGCAAAAAAAATTAAAAAAAAAAGAAAATTATACTAGCCAATTGTCAAAGCGCGCAAAAAGATGAGAGTTGGCTAATTTTTTGCTTCGCTCCGCTTTGAAAGTACTTTATGTGACATGTTTCGTATAAGTATGTATATTTTATCTAAGATGTCAAAGCGAATCGGTAACGCAACGCGAAGCAAAAGTTTTATCTGACATGGCCTTTACAATAAGAATTGCACAAGGCGAATTCATTAAGGTGACCGCATCATGAGATAGAGTTATGCTAGCTATCCCTTTTTTAAAGAAATACATTGTATTTTGTTTTTGTAAAAAGTTAGAGTGAATGTCAAAATTATTTGTTCAAAACATAAACAAGGAATTTTTTTGTTTATAAAATAAACACAATTGCTTTAGAAGGTAAATAGTTTTGATGTATTGGAAATTTATTGTGGCGCCACTTATCCCTTACGCACTTTTTATTCCTTGATTTAATATTTTATATTCACTTTTTTTGTTTAATAAAATTTAAATAAGTTTTTTATTCAAATATTTAGATTTTTATTATATTTTAAACTGTTTTACAAAATGTAAACAAAGCTTGACATTCAGTATACACACAAATAAATAAACAATAAGCAGATGACTCGAAAATGTCACCTGTATGAATTCGCCTTGGAATTACATATTCCATACGTGCATAAAAGGATTTATTTTAACTGTAAATGTCAAGTGGTCGAATTTCGGCCACCTGGCAGTCCTAGTATAGATAATCATTCAACAAACAAATTTCGATCTACTAATTTGGTTTAAAGATTGATGTTTAGCTATTGACTGCCAGCCGCCTTCGATGGCGGTGAGTGTTAAAACGGCAAACCCGTTTGAGGAGATTTTGTGGTTACAAACGGCACATGTCAGGACAAGATGTCCGCGGAAATCTGGTCCGTGAAAATCTGAGTTCAATGAAAAATTATCAATAAATATTATTTGATTGCATGTTGTAAAATTACTTTCTTTCTAAAAATAGTCCAATGAAAATTAAGTTTAATGAACTTTAGCCTGAATAAAATATTAAAAATTTTTACTAAGTGTTTAAGTCTTATAAAAACAATTTGAAGGCAATATGTTTTACGAGCCAGGAAACTTACGAAATTAACAGAGGAAATTTTCAATATTAAGTTCTTTTCTTCGGAAAAGCAACATCTAGTCTTTAGTAATTTAACTAAAATATGTTAAGCTTTTGCAACATATTAGAAATAATTTGTAAAAACATTTTTCACTTTCAAAATGTAAAACATGGATCATTTAAGTCATTAAAATCCTCCCAGGTTTCTTTTTGTAACTTCTTCTTTGGTTTGGTGTATCTATTGTAAAACCGATATATACCGGCTAAAAAGTTTTCGTACCGGTATACCACTACATATTATTTATATACCATAACCAATTTCGAAATAACAAATACCGTCGCGGAAACTGACTTAAAGCGTTAATCGCACCCAAAATTTCATTGAAAAAATGTTATGAAATCGTTACAAACAAAGTTCTTTTAATTCATATAGTTCTGATAAATTTACATTTCAGTTTATTTTAAAAAAAAGTGGGAAATTTTAAGTTGCTTTTTGCAAAATTATTGTTTAAAACAGTGTTCGAAAATAAATATTAAATATCGTTCCTTAGTGTTCGGTTCGATAGATTTGTGGAAAACACAAACGCTAATAGTGTTTGTATAGTAAATCATTAAAAAGAATAAAGTTTCCCTGTTTGTGATCTTCGAACACAAAAATAATACTGTACTTATCCAACTCAACAAAAAGATGAGAACATTTAGTTGCGTTCTGGTTTTTTTTAACCACAAACTTCGTTGTGTTCGGTTCAGTACATTAATTTTCGATCGTTTCAGTTGTATTTAGAGCTCTTTTGGCTGGTAAAAAAAAAATACAAAACACGTGCACAATACAAACACAAGCTTTTCGTGCTGTGATCGTTGCTAAAATTTCTTGTTTGCTCATTTCTTTAACAATGTAAAACAAGAAACACTAAAGAACATTAAAACATAATGTATGTCTACAGAACCACTTCAAATGTTCTGTTTTATAACGAAGAACAGAACACCATGACTTGTTCGTTGCTGTCTTGAAAATAGTTACGAACGGTATTAAGAGTTGTGTTCGCCTACACAAACACTAAAAAATAGATATCGTTTCTGGTTGTATGAGCCGAACGCTAAATAATGTTCTTTTTATTTTCGAACACTGGTTGCTACACAATACTTTAACTAATTTAACTAAATTTTGCCACAAATAATGACAACTTTACGTAAAACAAGAAAGAAAACTGTTACAATGTCATAACGAAAACGAGTATAATTTTTTCCCCCATTTTTAATGTATTTTAACAAAGATGTGTTGAAAATGTGAAAAGAATTTAAAAACTCTCCAACATTTTTTCAACATGCAGAGGTATAGGAAGGCCAATTTAAGAGGTGTTCAGCCCCCCTCCCCTTCTAGAATCCTTGTTTTAGGATTTCAGTATTTTTTGTCATAACTCGGCTTTTTTCACAGTTTTGACAGATTTATGGCCACCGTGTTTTTGAAGAGAATTTTAAATTTACCTGAGCAATAAAATTTGGACTCGGTAAGATCTATGGTTCCCGAAAATGGATATTTTTCGAAACAAAATTTATGCTTGGGTTATAACTCTTCTATTTCTGGACCTATTTTTCCGACTTTTTCAGGAATTATTTTTGCTAAGAGTTTGATCTTTAAATATATAAAACGTATTGATAGGCTTTGTTGAGCCCTAAAACTAAATTTTTCTGAAGATTTGTATGTTTTTCTGAAGATTTGTATGTTTTTTTAACCGATTTGCCATGTTCGGAAAAAATTGGCCATTTTCTTGGGTTATCAAATTTTGAAGATAAAAGTTCCCCAAAAATGCCTTTTTTAAAAAAAATTAAGTCATATATATGGGGGATTTCATGTCAAGTGACCCAAACTTTTGTAATCGATGACTTCCGATTTGGATGAAATTTGTACTAAGGCTAGTCTTAGACACACTTACAAATAATTTTTTTTTATACATAACCCACTCGCATCCCAAAAAGCGACCATAACTAACTTAAAGGAAAAGAAGTAAGCTTTCTTTTGAGCAAAAAAAAAAAAAAAAAAATACCGTTTTCAAAAAAAATAAAAAATAAGTTTTAAATATAAAAAAAAAAATTTTGAAAATTTAAAAAAATACAAAAAAATTTTTTTTCGAAAGAAAGAAGCTTGAAGAAATAGCTATCTAATTTGTTTTGGACAAATTTTGCTAACACCAATAGATAATAAGTTACATGGATGAGAAAGAACACCGGTTTGGCCAAAATGTAAAATTTTGACCCCCTCTAATTCAAAAACTTTTTGACCGATCTTGTTGAAAATTTGTGTCTAAACTACTATCCAATAAGACTAACCTTGGTGCAAATTTCATCCAAATCGGAAGACATCGATTTCAAAAGTTGGTTCGCTTGACATGAAATCCCCCATATTCTATTTCTGGATCGATTTTCCTGACTGTTTCAAGAAATATATAAATACATAACGGATCCATGTATGACCCATTGGCCTCATAAAAATTAAGTTTTTAGAAAACTTTTGATGTTTTTGAGCTCTTTTTGGAGATTTTGCTCATTTTAGCCATTTATAAACGGATTTGACTGATTTAAAATAGCCGATCGATAGATACATCATGCATATTTTCGCGTTTAGATTCCGCAAACTTGATGTCAACACATAAACAGACGAACAAACAGTAATTCTGAATTGAACTACTATTTCATAAGAACCTAAAGTGTGTATACTTTATAGGCTCTAATTTTATTTTAAAGAAAGTTAAATATATGATATTTGAACCGAAAATATTTTTCGAATTTGACCGTCTTTTTTTGCGCACCCTTGACAACAAATTTCATAATGTTGAAGACAAAAATGTCTTCTTTCGATATCTTTTTGATTTTTCGAATATCTTTATAACACAAAATGTTATGATTTTGGCAGCGGAAAAATTAAAAACGAGCCACTGTGTGTCGCGATAATTCGTTTCGCGTGCCAACCTTGATAAAATCAAATGTAATAAAAATTTAGATTTCAACCGGACAAATCAAATTTGTTTAATTAAAATGTTTTTATTAATTAGTTCATTTATTAATGATGTGCTAATAATCCCAATTTTTTAAATGAAAACACTGAAATTTATTGTTGTGGGAAAGCTAGTTCCTATGCGCATTTCGCTGGTTGCTTAGGCCAGCTCGTCAGGAAACTTTTTCCAAATACTTTAGAAAAGCTAAAAATATTATACAAGTAAGACCATAAAGTGAATAAGAATTTTAAAACACTCTGGTCTTAAATGTAACAATATCAAAGCTTCAACAAAGTCACAACAATAAACCGTCAATTTTTTCTTTCTTACATTCCCCTACAATTGGCTGGGTTTTTTCCAACACAAATTGTAGTTGTAAGAGGATAGAAAGAAAAAACAAAAATTAAAAAAAAAACAAGTTACTTAAATAAAGCAGCTTGCCATTTCAGTTTTTTATTTGCCGGGCACATGCAAATTTATTATCAAAAATTATTTTTGGGAATGAAATATTTTATTAATTAGTTCATTTATTAATGATGTGCTAATAATCCCAATTTTTTAAATGAAAACACTGAAATTTATTGTTGTGGGAAAGCTAGTTCCTATGCGCATTTCGCTGGTTGCTTAGGCCAGCTCGTCAGGAAACTTTTTCCAAATACTTTAGAAAAGCTAAAAATATTATACAAGTAAGACCATAAAGTGAATAAGAATTTTAAAACACTCTGGTCTTAAATGTAACAATATCAAAGCTTCAACAAAGTCACAACAATAAACCGTCAATTTTTTCTTTCTTACATTCCCCTACAATTGGCTGGGTTTTTTCCAACACAAATTGTAGTTGTAAGAGGATAGAAAGAAAAAACAAAAATTAAAAAAAACAAGTTACTTAAATAAAGCAGCTTGCCATTTCAGTTTTTTATTTGCCGGGCATTTGCATGTGTTATCAAAAATTATTTTTGGGAATGAAATATTTTATTAATTAATATAAATTTATTAAAATAAATTTCAGTGTTTTCATTTAAAAAATTGGGATTATTAGCACATCATTAATAAATGAACTAATTAATAAAATATTTCATTCCCAAAAATAATTTTTTTTAAAAATGTTTTTAGTTTTTGACATTCAATTGAAACATCATTCAATTGGTACATTGTATATATAAATATGTCGTATATACATACGTATATGTAAGTGTAAAAAGTCCTTGACTAAATATTTTTCAGATAACTTTTCTAACTCTAGAGCTTTATTTTTTAACTACTTTTTTAATTTAAGTTTTCCTGTCCCCATCTTTCATTTTTTTTTTTTTTTTTATTTCGACAAAAAATACACATGTTAAGTAAATTTTGTTAAATGGTCAGAAAAATTTAAAAACTTGATAGAAAAAATAAGCATTAAGGGTTTACAACCATATGCTATTTTACATCTCCATATACAAAAACATACACATACATACATCCGTATAAATATACCCTATAGGAAATGTAACTAGTAATTCTGTACTGATTCACTACTGACAGAGTCACCAGTACTAGTGACTTATTATACCCCAGACAATGTTATTTACTATAGACATTTAACATGTACATGCTATTTGAAATCTACTTCTGACGTTGGTGCTATTGACTAAACAGTACTTTTGTAGACATTGGAATCAGAGAATCACTAGTACGTTTAAGAAAATCTAGTCTTCACTTTTGGTTCTTTTTAAAAGGAAATGTTAAATTTTTTTCTTAACATTTAATTAATTTATTAAAAAAATAAATATACGTATTCATAAAAAATTAAAGGCAAATATAAAAGTGTAGACACTTCGTTGACAATATCGCCAACAAATCACCAAAAAAGTCGACAAAACTGGTGACATGGAGACACATGCACCCAGGATTCCTTCAGGGTATTTAAATAAGTATCATACATACACATATGCACTTATGTATATATACCCAGCGGGAAAAAGAAGGAGTACTGAAGCTCCTTCTTTTGGATGTACAAGACCTGTTCGCTCTATTCCATACTCATATCTTTCTTTAACACGTTGTCTTTGCGGGTAGGGGTTCCAGTGTCGCTTCTTTCGCAGTTACATCAGAATGGTAACTGGATAAAAAAAAATTATTCTTTTGCTTTGGCGAATAACAAAACAAAAAATGTTACTCCTTCCCTTTTCCTTCTGTTAGAAGAGAATATGGAATGTGTATCTTATATTTAATACGAAAGAGCCGAGGGTTTCTTTGAGTCATTCTTCAGCAGTAAAATAAGAACAGTAATTGAACCAAAACCAATTTTTAATAAGGCCTAAAGTAAGAAGGTCTTCTGAGTTTTCCCGCTGGGTATATACATGAGTGCATATGTGTATGTATGATTTCCATTTTAATACACCAACAAAACAAACAAATACAAATAAACGAAAAATTCATATGAGTTTAATAATTACACAAATACACATACATACATTTATGTTAAAACTCAAGCATGATAACACTCAGGATTATAATAAAAGATATACAAAAAGAATAATGACATATTTTGAAAGTATTCCGGTGGTTTCTAAGGGTTAAGATTTTTTATACTTGAAAATCAACGTTCAAATCTTTCTTTTCAAAGGTGGAATAGTTATCGCTTTATATAGACAATTATACGGCGGCATGAAATAACCCCCCACGAAATAAGTCCTCAAAACGAAAATGAAATAACTCCCCAAAAAAATATATCAGAGGCAACAACAACGTTTTTTGGGAACTTATTTCATTTTTATATTGTGAAGTTATTTCATATGAAATCTGAAATGAAATAAGTCCCTTAAAATATTTTGGGGACTAATTTAATTTTTAAATTACATATTTTAAAAGTCATAATGATGGAAAATTGTGTTTTGTTATATTCACTGCATACATTTACCATACATTTTTAAGTCCCGCATTTTAGAAATCGGAATCTCTAAGTCCCGAACTTTATAATTTCGAATTCGAAAATCCCGAATATAAGAATCCTGAATCGCTAATTAAAGCTTTTCTGCATAGCCGGTCTTCGGCCGTGCGCAAGGATTTTATCCTCTATGCTATTCTAAACATCGGCTCCGCTAACTAAAGCTTTTCTGTTTAGCCGATAATAAACAAAATAAGTATTGGAATTACAGAAAATTATACTTAAATTTGCCTGTTGGACTCGGTTTTCCGTCAAATATTTGACAAGTGTGACTGTAGGTCTTGTGTGACAGTGTAAACTAGCCTTTTAGATATAACTAGCCTTAATACAAATTTTTATTTATATTGTTTTCCTTTTCGTAAATGTTTTTAAAAAATGGAAAATATTGATTGCCATCAGTGCTCCCACGACTAATGAAATTTTTACAACCAAAATTTTTGAAAAAGTAATATGTGAAAAAATATAACCAAATTGGAAATGCCTTTTGTTAATTGAGAAGAACCATAAAATTTATTTTAAGTTCCATTGTAAGACAAATTTTATTTGCACTTAATAGGAAAATATTTATTATAAATTAAGAAAACAAAACAAGAAATGTAATTTTTCTTCATATTCAAAAAAAAAACTTAAAAAACAAGAAACTTAAATTAAAAGTTTTCATTTATTTGAGACCTTTTTCATAAAAAATATTTTTATATTATAAGAGTTAGACCCGTCATATATTAATACAAAATTCAGTATATTGAATGTAAAAAAATTTAATTTTTAGAATATGCCTTTTACAATAAACGAAATTTGTACTTCTAAGTTATAAATAACAAAAAAGGAAACATTTAATTGTTTTCCGCTTTTTAACTGTCAGTGGCAGGACTGTACAATGTGGCGATTTTTTAATCCTTTTGGCGATGGAAATTTACGTTTGGCGATTATTTTGACGATATTTGAAACTGTTGGCGATATTCGAAATGCATTTTCTGTCAATATTTTCTAATTTACATACATATATCTTAAATATTATAAAAACGAGTATAACTTTTTTCTCTTCTTTGTAAATTGTATTTTAAATTTATAATTGTTAATATTACTGTTTCAAAATTGTTCTATTTGAAATATTTTATGATTAATTGTTTAGCGAATATAAACAAATTCGTACTGCAGAACGTACATTCAATAAGCAAAAAGTATATAAAATTTTATATATTTAAAAAATATTGCCAAATTATTATCTTAAAAACAATATATAAATATTAGGGGATTCATTAACTTGGGCTTTTGCTTTAATCGGCTAATCGCACGATTAATTAACTGAGGTTTTGGTTTAATCGGTTTATTTTGTAATTGATCGGTTAATAGATTAATGAAGGATTTTTTTTATAAATTAAGTAATATATAAATAAAAAAGTAAAAATAATAAATAAAAACGCATAAATTATTTATTAATTAGAGTTTATTAGTAAAAAAAATAATAACATAAAAAACAAAAATTCGTGAACTTAAACGAGCAAACAAAAACAAAAAATAATTCATAAATATGTAATGCATATTTTTTAATTAACTTTTATTTCCTTTTATTACTTATTTCAATAGTTTAAAGATATCTTATGAAATAAACTTTTACAAAAATAATTTGGTTTAAATGTTTACTGCCGTATTCATAAAAAACTAAAATGGATATGAAATCTGTTTTAAGAAAAATTTGTATGGTTTTAAAATACGTTTGAAATCTATTTTATTTTTTATGAATACGGGTTTTGATAAAACATGACTTGGGAAAAATTCTTTCATTTATCGAAGATGTTGGAGAAATCGAAAGCAACCCATAATACAAAATATCTTATTTATCAGTTCTTTTCCTGAATTGCTCTAATCATATTAAATCTTTCATTATGCCATTAGAGTCCTGTTTTAATTTGTTAAAATTTTTAACATTTTTAATTGTCTCGGTTAATTCTGTTAAAAGATTGATATGAGAAAATATGAGAAGAAACAAATAACTAAACACATATGTACATATAAAAAGTAAGTGAAACAAAAAGCTGTTGACCGCAAACACTTATTTAAAGTGAAGATCACTGAACACCTTCTTTGTTTGTTTGAAAAAATATTATCTAAACATAACCTTTTGTATATGAGACGAAACAAAAAATTAAAAACACAAAAAATTATGTTATAATACTACAAAAAATTAAAAATTTTGTACATAGGTTAATCGGTTAATCGACTGAAATTAACCGGTTTAATCGTTATTCGAAAATAGCTAATTTTAAATTAACCGATCAGGTAATCGGGTAGTACTTAATCGGTTAACCGATTAAAGGTTAACCGAATGAATTCCTAATAAATATTTACTGTTAAATTCCATAAATTCTAAAATTATAGAATTAAATTAAGATAAAAATTTTCTTGGAAAATGCCCCATATTCAATAACTATCGTGTGCAATCGTTTGATAAACGGATTCTTTCCCCCGATGAGGTTAAAGATCTTTTAAGTGGTAAAAATTTTATGCGCTTATATACATATATAAGAAATTGTTTAAAGTATCGAAATATTATCTTAACTGAATACTACTAATTATTAAAATTTTTTTGAGCTTTTTAAAGTCTTTTATACTATTTAATTAAGTTTGATTATAATTACTTTCATCCTTTTTATAGCCAATCAGACACACAACAGTATGTTATGTCTTATCATGATTTATTATTTAATTCTAAGCTCTAACTTTGTTATTTTTTAAGTTTGTTTAAAAATTTTTATAAATAATAAAATCAATCTAATCTATCTAAGATAAAAATTTATTTTTCAAAAATCTTTAAAACACTAAAACTACTTTTATGTACTTTTTCAGTCATGTTCTGAAATCGATACCGCGTGATATTATGCAATTTCTACTTTAAGTACCACTTATCTTTACTACTATTAAAATCAGAAAAAACTACGCTCATTAACAAAAAATTAATTGAAAATTCCCATCAATTAAACATAATTTTCTTAAAATTTCAGAAAAGCGTCGTTTCTTATAAAAAGATTTCATTTGACAATTTTTTCTTATCAAAAATATCTGGTAGGTGTTTTGACAGGAATTTTTTGTTTTCGATAAAGTATAAAAACATCCGTTCATTTGAAACAAAAAATGAAAAATCGTAGTGCAAATTACACATTATTCGAATCGAAATTCGCGATAACCCCCATGTAAATAAAAACGTTAAAATTTTACAAACGTAAATTGCAAGTGATAACAACATATTCATACCTACGTATTATTCTTTTAGGAAAAAAAAGCAACCAATATGAAAAAAATCTTCACATCTCCACATTGAGAAAAAAATAACCAATTTTGGTTAGAAATAACCAATTTTGGTTAGAAATAACCAAAAACGGTAGCTCTGATTGCCATATCACAAAAATTGGCTTTTAAGGAGAAATTTGAAGTCGCAGTTTTAAAATTAAGAGTTTTTAAACTTGAAAGAGGGAACAATATTTGGAAATCAGACGGATAACTGCCATACCTATGGTTCAAGCCTAGCCCCACCGACCTTTTAACACTGGTTTTTCCTTCACGCGATTTTGGGTATACACCACCGTCACATAGTCACAGATTTACATGAGCACCTGCATTATGGCCTTATATCATGGTGGATTATAGCCACTGGGTGACAAACAGAGCATTCACCAAACGCCCGCATGTCGGCACGGATGCTTAACACACAGGTAGCACAGGTGTATAGTCCAACAAAAATTATACACTGGCCCATTGCTTAGGAGCCGGAGTTATCTTACCTCCACTTTTATTAGAAATCCAGCAGCTTCTGTTGAATAGCAACAACACCTAGGGATAGTACTCTCTCAGGCAGAACTTTCCCACAAGTGGGCTTAAGCCACAACCACAACGTGATCTCCGAAAGTATTTCTTTCGGCAAAAAAAGCTGCCTTTCGTTGAACCCGATTGTGAGTTTATGTCTTAAAAAGGCAATCTTCTCTCTACTAACAGGGGTCTCCACCAATAGTCAGATCGGTACCGTACTTCCCGGGGCTACTGACTCCCGCGGCACCAGATTATAATTATTCTATAAGCCTCCGGTCTCAAGAAATAACGAAGACTTCAGGAGTCCTGTCATTTTACATCTCTGTCGGGTCCCTGGTATACATAGAGCTGATTGCCCAGAAGAATGTAACACCAAAAGGTGAAATATCCTTGTGATGATCCCTACGCTGCCTGGGGGAAAAGAATAATAACAATTTTAGTATTAAATTTTTTATATATAACCATCCTTATTCGACCTTTTAATTTTTAATACTTTTACAATTGATAAGCTCGAGGCCACCCAAGGTATTGAAAATTTTTAACTTCAAAAAAGTACATAAAAAAAGTACAGAAGAAGAAACTTACATGAAGCGATGTTTCCCTACTTCTGACAACTCTATACGAGAGCGAAAATTTTATAGCCATTTAACTGTTTGCTTCATACAAACAGTTTGCAACTGAAAGTTTAATACGAGTATATATATTTTTTTAATTGGATTTTTAAATGCAGCTTTTTATTAGCAGAATATATAATAAATTTATAGACGCTCGAAATTTTTTTCATTTTCAAAAAAAAAAGTAGGAAATTAGTAGTGACATGTAAAAATTGTGGCGGTACGTTTTTAATTTTCTTTAAAAAATTCGCAAATATTAATTTAAATAGCAATTAATTGCAAATAAAAAATAATAAAATGTACTGGCAATAACTTGAAACAATGCATTTTTGATGTCGACTCTGTAGTTTTACTGACTTTAAATAATATTTATATTTTCATCATGAAAAGTCATTTAATTAAGTTTCATTAAACAAGAACATGTACATAAAATCTATATTTAAAAGTTTGTATAAGAAGTACAAACTGATAAAAGTCCTTGGTACAAAAAAGGATCTAAAGAGACGAAATTTGTTTCGCTTTTAAAACAGAGGCAGCTCAATTTAAGATTTTCTTTATTTCCATAAGAACGTTACCTCAAAACAGCCCACACAAAATACGAAAGTAAATAAATAAGGACAAGCTGCCTATGTGCCCGGTTCTCACAGACAGTGTGTCCATGCTTGACTCCGCAGTGGAGTCATTGACTGGTGTCTTAATGGAGGCAACAAACGAATCCTGTAAAAGAATCGACAGGAGGGGCAAAGCTAAGCTATGAGTCATTTGGAAATCGACACAGCGATCATTCAATTTGTCAGCAGTATCTTGCACTTCAGGGGCATCGAATCCAACTTGGGCGCCTCGAACATTTCAAAGGTTGCGACTAGGGGCACCCCGCAAGGTTGTGTACTGTCACCTTTACTTTGGAATCTAAATATAAATACCCTACTCAGAGCCATGGAAAGGACGGGCTGCAGAACGGTTGCATATGCGGATGACGTCGCAGCTGTGGCTATGGGTAAAGATCCCAGACTTTTGTCTGAACTAATGGAGTCCGCATTGGACGTCCTTACAAAATGGTGCCAGGGATGTGGACTGGATGTAAATCCTGCCAAAACAGAACTGGTACTTTCAACAAGGAGATACAAAATTTCCATATTTAATACCCCGAGGATACAGGGGGTGTCACTGGAACTGTCTGACAGCGCCAAGTATCTTGGGCTAAAATTGGACAGCAAACTGAACTGGAAGATGAACACCAGTTCCAGGACTAGTAAGGTGGCCACTGCATTATATTGCTGCAAAAGGGCCATTGGCCTAAACTGGGAAATTAACCCGAGGAATGTATACTGGCTATACAAATGTGTCATTAAACCCATTCTTTTCTACGGGGCAGCTGTTTGGTGGCCGGCGCTCAAGGTGAGGAGTCATCAAACCAGGTTTGAACGTACAATGAGAATGGTGGCGATAGCGGTAATAGGTGCCATTAGAACAACCCCCTCTAAGGCATTGTTTACTATTTTAAACTGGTTACCACCATACATTTTGGCGAAAAGGATAGCTGCAAACGCGGCGGTAAGACTAAGGGCCACCGGAGCATGGAGGGATTACAATATCGGACATACTAACATTCTGAACGATATTAATTGGCACATGGATGTTGATTATGTCACACCCGAGCCAATCTTTGATCCTGGCTTCATGGTAAGCATTCTGGATAACGTGGTCCACTATGATGACCTGCAAATTCCAGCGAATGCGATTCGAATCTTCACGGACGGGTCTAAAACACTGTATGGTGTCGGTTCTGGCATATACTCCGAGCAGCTAAACTGGAGCATTCCTATAAGGCTGCCGGACCACTGCAGTGTCATCCAGGCCGAGATAATGGCCATCTACACAGCCGCCAGACGCATCCGGTACTGTGAAATATCTGGAAGGGATATTCACATTATTACCGATAGCAAGGCGGCCATAAGATCCCTGGAGAATGTGTTCATCACATCGAGAATTGTCCGAGAATGCCGGATGTCTCTGGAGTAGATAGCGAGACATTCACTGGTCACCCTTAATTGGGTCCCCGGACACGGGGACATACATGGGAACTGCATGGCGGATTCGTTGGCGTATGCAGGTACCACCTTGAATCGGGACGGTTCCACATATTATGTAGGTGCTTCACTCCCAGGGTGTAAGCAACTTATAGCGCACAGGTTTCATCTTATCGCCAGTCAGAGGTGGCACGATGAAACCACCTGTGGGGAAACCAGGAAAATCTGGCCCATCATAGATGAAAAAAGGACGCGGCGGGCATTACAGCTGTCCAGACATCATCTAAGAAACCTAATTGCGGTTATAACTGGCCACTGGCCACTGGCCCATTGGGAGGTACGCCCAGAGACTGGTGTTCCCTTATAATGACTTGTGTAGAAGTTGCGGCGATAAGGGGGAGGAAGAGTCAACGGAACATCTTCTCTGTAATTGCCCGGCATTCGGAGACTTAAGACTCGAAATATTTGGTCGAAGAGCCCTTGGGGACAAAACTTGTCTCTCTGGTGTTGATGTTAACAGGATCCACTCCTTTATTGAATCGACCGGATGGCTGCATGGGAATACTAGCAGCCAGATTTCATAGGACCCATGGGAGACGGCGTGATATGGTAACACAACGGGAACTAATTAATGGACCCACGTGAGCTGTGCTTGATCACGGCTGCCAATGGAACCTAACCTAACCTAACCTAAATAAATAATGATTACATGCCTTACATTGATGAAGGATTAGGCAAACAAAAAATCTAAGCAGCATTCAAACTAATATTTTGTTGTTGCTTGGCAATTTGCAAGACCACATCGCTTAAGCTGGAGGTCCACACCACGCGTTTTAGCCTCCACGCATTGAATGAGTTTTATACCTTACTTGCGTTCTACGTTTCAAGATACATGCAACGCTTCTGATGCGGCATCGCCACATGTAAAAATAAAATTTAATTGTCAAAATCAGCTGATTTATTCGAACACTGATTGTGACGCTTACAAAAGTAGAAAGTAAACCTACCCTACAAGAAATGCATAACCAAAAATAAAAAAAAAACAATTTCTAACACACTTGCAACATTTTGACATTCGTTGCTCCACTCTAACACAACCTAAATATGTAATGCCAATTTTTTAATATAATTTTTCATATTCTTGGCCTGTCGATTCTTGTAAAAAAATTGAATTGTTGAAATGCAAGTTCTGTGGTTTAAATTAAATATTACAAAAGTTATTTGCCATGTTAAGTCAAAAAATTAATTTGCTTATCTCCTTTGCAACTACGTTGCATATTGAAGTAAAGGAGGACGTACTTATGGCTGCTCCGGAAAACGTGGTGGTAAATTTTCTGGGAATAACAGGTCATGTACGAAACAGTCTTGTTAAAAGAAGTGGTGTTCCAACAGGTAGCGGTCATTCGGGTGGTTGCTTTGGCCGGGATACTCGTTAAAGATTTGGTGGTGGTAATAAAGAAGCAAATTATACCAAATATTTAAAATCCTGATGACATTTCAGGTATGTATGCATGTATCTATTCGGTTTTTTAGTCACAAGTTGTTAACAAAATAATATTTCTTTATATGAGCTACGAGAAATTAATTGGTAATGAGTACGTTTACCTCCATTACAACAGAACTTTTATAAATAAGATCCCAAAACGAAAACCAGACCCATGTAAGAAATGAACGTTTTAGAGCAGAAACAGAAATGACGTTACGTGGTCCCGCACCCACAGGTATTATATATTTAATGAAGCCTGCTGGATTGTATTTTTTTAATAAAAACTTTATATTAAAACTAAAATTAAAAAAAAACGCTATGAATAACTAGTTAGTGCTAACCTTTATTTACGTTATGACTAACTAGTTAGTGTTAACCATTATGTACGCGATCACTAACTAATATAAAGCAGCGTAGTAAGCAGTACAGATATATGTTCCGTAGTCGAGTGGAATTAACTAGTTAGAAAGAGAGGCAAAATCACATATACACAAGAGTTTCGGTTAGTTTTTTCATTTTGCTCTTAATAAACTAATAGAAACTTTATCCAATATAGTGGTCAAAACCGGTAGTCTTCTTGTAGGGTACTTTTCGCATTCAACGCCTCAATGCATCCTAGGCTATTGTGCATGAAACTTGTTACATACAACTACACAGATTTTTAGTTTTTTGACAGCTGCGTAGACTGCGAGAAGGCGTGTAACGCGTAGTGTGTAACTCTAGCTTTACCATATCGCCTACAGAAGACACGAATTATATATGGAAAGTTCCCACTTTAAAGCAATTAATTTTTGACACAGAAAACGCTTTATTCAGCGCATAAAAAAATTGATGAAAATAACGATCAGCTTTACACACTGGGGTTGTTCACGGAAGGTGGACTATCAGGTTATATGGTTATGTAGTTATATTAACAGCAACAAAATATATTTAAAAAAAAAATTAATAAATGTATTTTGTTTTTGTTAATATAACTATTTAACTATATAACCTGATAACCAGCCTTCCGTGAACAACCCAACTGAATTTTGTTGTTGTTACCGCTATTATTTAATATGCTCCCTTACAAACCTGCTTCGTAGTAAGGGAATGTTGCGGCTCTATAATGTAATTTTTTTCAATGCAATTTGTTAATCGTTAGTTCATTTACCTTACTGCATCTCAGTATGTCTTATTGCGTAGCGCATAAAGGCTGAGTTAGGCGAACGTTGCTGTTCCCGTAATTTACTGTAACGGACTGCTTGCACGTTGGTGCACTTATAGAACATCTAAAAACGTGTCATATGTTTTTCACATACATAAACAAAAAAGCAATAGTGATGGGAAATCAAAAGGTTTAAATGTTGACCGTTGTGCAGAAAAGTACCAAGTGATTAAAATGGTATTAAAACAGTATTTAGTGTAAGTAAAAACACATTAATAATTTAATATCTGATATTTATATTATAGATTTACAATACACAAATATGTATTTTAGTACATGTATTATTTTGTAAATGTGCATAGACAAACAATATTTTGTAACCATTTAAAGCCTTTTATATATTTCTCATTTCTATTGTAGGTATGTGCATATGCATTTGTTTATTTTGTACATCTAAACATATGTATATCTATATATATGGAAATATGTTGTATTGTAAGTCGTTTTGTCGAAAGTCCATAGATATACTGGAAAAAGTACTAAACAAAAAGAGCGAAAATACCCGCAATTAATTTAATATAAAAGACGGCATGAAATTCTAATTTATACGTTCCGTCAACGTGACATTTAAATTGGGTAAGCATTTACATTGTAAGCAAATAACAAAACGGACCAGACGTCTCGTAAGGGGACGTGGACGTTCGGCTAACTCTACCTTAAATGTACGCTTACTTTTTTAAATTTACTAAATATTAGTGCTTCGCAAATACAACACAATTGTGGGCAAAGGTGCTCTTAAAATGTTGAAAACATTTGTATATATGGGTGGTATAGTTATTGAGGAATCAGAATCTCTTGATGTTCTGGGCATCAGGAAACAATGTGATGTTCGATGGACAGAACATATATTTAAGGTGTCGAAAGAAACATTCAAGTGCCTCGGTTTTTTCAAACGGTGTAAGATATACTTCACTCCATCTGATCTCCTTACTATTTATACCACGTACTATATCCGACCGCGAATGGAATAAAACTCTCTTGTATGAGCCGGTGCTTCAAAGTCTATTTTAGAGCTTCTCGCCCGCGTGCAGGAAAGGTCGAAGGTTTTCATTGGTAACAGTATGGCATGCCATTATTTTGACTCCCTTTAGCACCGTCGCAATGTGGGTTATATTTGCGTTACTATATGGTATATGTTCTGATGAAATTACATACGCTTGTTCGTAATCCTTTGTGATCGGTTGGCAGGTTTAACATTCAACACAGTACCGGGAAAATTCGTTTTTGGCCGGACTGTTCGTATGTGGAATAAGCTCAAGCCGAATGTTCACAAACACTACTCCCTCTATCCTCCTTCCCATAACTTTTTGCCAAGTTCCAACACAATGCATTGCATTTTCAGGGGTAGTCCCCTGAGTGCTAGTCCGAACAAAAAAAAAACATTTATAAGAAGCAGACTATCTGCCAGGCCCACAATGTCGACAAGAACATTTCTGTCGCATTTTTATATTGAAAACAATAATAACAAATTTAAATTAATTTTTGTTTTCAATATAAATATAAGAAAGAAATGTTCTTGTAGACATAGTGGGCCAGGCAGTATATTTCTAAATAGCTCTTACGTTTCCTAATGATCTGTCCTAAGCAACGAGTGAAAGAAACAGCTTATCCTCCAACAATAAATTTTCAGTTGTTTTATCAAGAATAAAAAAAAGTGAATTAAGCACAACAAATAAAATCTTTTAATAAATAATTATGTATTCCCAAAAACAACTTGAACAAACTGTTTTTATTTTGATTTCTTGCGAAAACAATAAAAGCAATTTGTTTTTGTTTTTAATTTCTGAACCCACTGTAGTTGTACAATTAATGTTGGGAGAATTCTTACTAATTGTAGTGGGCAATGTTAGAAAATATAAACACACTGTTTTATTGTTGGAATTTTGTTTAAGCTTTGATATCGTTGCAATTAAGACGTTTTGAGTGTTTGTAATTCTCATTCCCTCTGTAGCCTTATTTGCTGATATTTTTGGCTTTTCTAAATTTTTTTGCGAAAAACGTTTCCCGATGATCTGGCCTAAGCAACCAGTGAAATGCGCATAGAAACAGCTTATCCTCCAACAATACATTTTCAGTGTTTTATAAAGAATAAAAATAGGGAATTAAGCACAACAAATAAAATCTTTTAATAAATAATTTTGTGTTCAAAAAACAACTTTGATAATAGCTTCTATATTAAACCCACTCCGGAAATTTTATTTCACTAATTGTTGATATTAATACATAATTTTACGGAAAGAATTTGGTGCCCAAAAGTTCATACTTGGCCATTGCTCCCAACTTGGAAAAAAAATTTGTAATACTAGTAAAATGGATACTCAATACAAGCCTTTACTAGGCCGGCTCACTTATACATTTGTTGTGGCGGGACTACTCAAATAATGCATAAAGTTCAGCCGAATAGAGTGAACAGACAAGTTCTTTCCTATTAGCGATTAAAAAACTTCACATCAAATTGTATTCTTTTATTTCATAGTTGTTCTTGAAATTTTTACAATTTACAGTGTTTTACGAAGAAATTATTTCGATTTTTTTTTCTGTGATTTAAAAAGTTTAAAATACTTTTGCCTACTTCGTGGCCAATGTAGGGGCCAAACATTCAAAAGCTTTAGCTTATTATTGAAAAATTCTTAATATTTTAATAATTTTTGTAGAATAATTTGAATTCTATCTTTTTTTAAACAAAATATATTTTTTAGACATAAAAAAAAACGAAAAAATTTATAAATATTTTCCCACGAATTTTAAAACCAATTTCGAAATAAAAATCAAAAATCGCCCGTGAACCAAAATCCGTTAGAAAGCTTCTAATCTGTAGTATAAAAGCTAAAAAAAATTCCATTGCAAAAGTAAAAAAAAGCCAATCATTATTTAACAAATGTTGATGTTATTTTTCATATTTTCATAACATTCTTTGTCATAATGTAAAATTTATATTAGAAATGACTGGCAAATTTGTTGGCTCCATCCATAAAATTAAAAAAAAAAACACACACACAAATAACAAATGTTTAAACAATTTCATTCGCCACTTAAACTTTTGAACAATATACGGGTGCATTTTAACCGATTTAAACAAAAACTTGCGAGGAAAAAAACAGAAACATGACAGCAACTTCAGCTACATACTCGTGTAAATATGATAAATTTGTGGAAAATTATAGCATATTCATAGTTTCCACTCTTGTAAACACACAAACTAACACTCGTTCACACTTGTTATTTCATACGGCTGCTATCGGAGGCATCTAAACTTGTACTTGCAACAGTCAACTTTTTTCTCTCTGGTTCCATTTTTTTTTTTTTTTTTTTTTTAACTTAAAGCTGCTTTCGCACAACGCAATGATTTATTACCCCACGACTATTTAATGCATGCAGCAGTGGTGGCTTTTATTTTAGTTATTTTCCGTTCTTTTTTTTATTGCTATAAAAACCCAGAAATATTTATGGTTTGCTGGAAGAAGAGCAGTATATGTACAAATGTAAGGGAAGGGTAAAAAGAGTTAAGAGGAAGTGTTATGGAGCTTTGGGGCATAAGCTAGAACTAACATTTTGAAAACAATTTGCAAGTATAAAAAATGGCTTTGGCTCATTAAAATGTGAGTGGTGATTTGAAAAATAAAAAATCTTACACTCATATATTTAAAAAAAAAAAAAAAAAAAAGAACAAGTGCAAATGTTATATTCGTCCATGCCGAATCTTTGATACCCACTACCATTAGTTTTATTAAAACGATGTATAATTATAAAACACACATTAAATATTTTAATGTTGAAAATATAAAAACAATAAGTGAACCGAAATTTTCCTTTTTGTTACCGCGTATTCGTGCTAAATTTTGTCTCTTTAGCTCATCGCATTTGGCCTTTATAATGCCAAAAATCTTTTCCCGGGTGAATTTTTGCACAATTTTCCATAACAAATAAATCTGTCGTCGAAAATAAGTTTTACCAAGTTTCATCTTCCTAAGTCTTTTATTATCATTTCAACACCCTTTCATATTGTTACGTTACTGCCTTTTCACTAATGTTTTTGGTTTATTCCCTTTACAATAAACCTTTTGAGTTCTTTTACTGCAACTTTAATAAAATAAACACAACACTAAACATTTTTTCAGTTCACAAACTTTATTTAGAACTTAGTCACTTTCACAATCTTTATTTTTATCTGTTAGAAACTAATTGCGACCTCTGTGATCTACACATTTGAATGTTTGTACTTAAACTCATTAACGATGCCAACCTTCACGAGTATTTATAATCTAGTCCAAAAGTTTTAGTACGTTCGAGCACTGGTTTCTAGATGGAATAGCCCTAAGTAGGTGCAGCCAATACCTGGCACGGCCATGGTATTGCCATGTCTTCCTTATTGGGGATGATCGTGGCTGATCAAAGATCCTATCAAGAGCCTTGGGACCTAGTAAACTTTGGTCCTAGACTGGTTATTGGTTATTCGTTCAAAATAACATGGTGGCTATGGCCTTAGATAATTTTAGCTTCTTTTTAGGCCAAAATTAATTTCAGCCAAATATTTGGTCCGATATGGCTGAAATTTGGAATTTAAGAGTTTCTCATGGGTAGGCACGCAGCCCTATCAGTGTACATTTGCCAGAGTGCAGCATTAAAAGACTAATTTTGATATAAATTAAATCGTTTTTTTATAAGTTGAAGTACAGCCGCGAATAACGTTGTAGGTAACAAAATTAATATTTTTCAGTAGAGCAAAAAAACGCTTTTAACAGGCGGGATTATTTATTTTTTAGATTATCAAAAATAATGATAATAAAAATTAAATGCAAAATTTCAAGAAATTTTTATTTTAAATTACAACACAGAAAACATTAAAAATTGCCTCTAATCATCAAATTCATAAAATCAAGCAAACAATTTATTGATTTTACACCTTCTACCAAAATGATTATATAGATTACTAAAAATTTTAAAAATTTAAACTTGTGAATTTTTGTTTTTCAATAAATGATATTTGTAATATTAATTAAAAAAAATGATTAAAAAACTTTGCCATTTCAAACAATGTGTTAATTGATTTAATTAAATATAGCTCTGGTTTTGACAATTCCCAACAACAATTCTTCAAGTTTAAATTATTTTATTTTAAACGAAAAAATCAATTAAGTTTTTTTTTATTTAATTAATATTTTAATTAACAAATTGTTTCAAAGCAACTAAAATGTTAATAAAATCAAAATTATATTTTGAATTTTCTTTCAACTAAAAAAATAATTTATTAAATTCTTAAATTAATTAAATTGAAATACTTTTTAAACAATTTTTTTAATTGATAAAAAACTACTGATAACTTTTTCTGTAAAGCAAATTAACAGTTTATAATTTTTTTAGTGAAAAAACGTTTCATATCAACAATCGCGATGTCATTTAAAACGTTTTTCCACTTAGCAAGCGGCTTTTAAAACATTAAACCACGTTGCAAAACCAGTTCGTTTGGATGATTTTGTTATTAACTTATAACGTTCTACCACTGGCTGACTCTTTGCATTGCATTTTGACGGCGTTAAGTTGCATAATTTTGGGTGATTTGATGTTTAAACAGTGCAAGAGAGTAAAATGTTAAAGGAAATCTGCAAAAAACAGTTTGTGCAAAAAGTGGCTTTTACAACGTTATTCCCGGCTTTGCTGCAGTTATTAAACAAAAAGATGGAAATCGTGCATAATATGGAGAAGAGAGGGGATAGTAAGTAATTGAAAAAACCCAAACTATTTTGGTGGACATTATTCCTTTTCTTAACAAAACGTGTAATTCTCACTTAACCCCAAATAAAGGACTTTTTCCATAAATATTAACTTCGCATAGGCTTTTAATAATGTTGGCCGTGGTCTGCCGTATTTTGCCTTGATGAAAATTGTTAAGAAAATAATCCTGAATTAATTTTTTTTTCGTTGCGACTTATTTCGGTTTTTGATTTCTATCATTTTTTTCTGACAGCCTCAGCTTAAAATATAGAAGACTTTGTTATGATTGGATTTGTGAAAAAAAATAAAAGGAAAAAAAAAATGATGCTGTTTACAATTTTATTATCAGTGAAATTGATTTATATATTGTTTCAAATCAATATCTGCCTTCGTTAAAGCAAAAGGTAAACAATTTTTATAAAAATTTATCGTATAGGTGGCACTAGGCTCACAAAAAAATTAACGACTGTTTCAAGCAAAACCAAAACTGAAAAGGGCTGCATAGCTTATAAGCCATTTTGTTAGCCTCCTTGTGTATTTTCATCGTGCCGAATTTAGAAAAAAATTATCCGTTAGTTTTCTTAGCATTCAGTTTTTTTACTTTTTTTCTATTGTGGCAGCCCTGAAAATTTTAACTATTACAAAAATTAAAAACCCATACACAGAAAAAATTATTAAATTTCTCCAATCACCAAATTTATACCAAATTCATAATATCAAGCAAACAATTTGCTGATTTTGCACCTATTACGAAAATGATTATATTGATTACTAAAAATTGTAAAATTGTGAATATTTTTTTTCAATAAATGATATTTTTAATTTTAATTAAAACAATGATCAAAAACCTTTGCCATTTCAAACAATGTGTTGATTTATTTAAATAAATATTGACAATTCCCAACAACAATGCTACATGTTTAAATTATTTTATTTTAAACGAAAAAAACTCAATTAAGGGTTTTTGTTATTTAATTAAAATTTTTTTTATGAAAATTTATTTCAAAACAACTAAAATGTTTTTTAAATCAAAATTAAATTTTTAATTTTCTTTCAACTAAAAAAATAATTGTTTCAATTATCACATTAATTAAATTTAAATACTTTTTAAACCATTTTTTTAATTGATAAACCCCTTTTTTCTGTGTAAGTCAAGTAATATTTGTTTTTTACAAAAACCTAATATGCAGTTGTTTGCTTTGATATATTCATAATCGAACGTTATTTACAAAAATATTATTATTGCTAGTGCAAAAAATAATAAAAAATTATTTTGATTGCGGGTCAAATTACCTATGGTGCGTTGTAGGGTATTGCAGCCTGCTGGCGGACCTTCTTAGGCGATGTTTCTGCAGTGTACAGTAGATAGCTCTAGCTCTTAAGAAAGAGGAGAACGTACTGGTTTCTATAGATATCGCAGTTGCTAACCAAGTGAGTACTCAATGAGTACTACTCATACATGGAGGCATTGGTTCAAGCGGACGTTAAGAGTACCGTGGAGTTTGGCCGACCTGGTTGGTAACTACGTTAACCTAAGACTTATCTGTATATTCAACAGACGAACGAAACCAGTTTCTGATAATTTCCATATGTTCACAAAGGGAATGACAAAATTAATAAGCACTCCATCTTTTTCAGTCATAGGTTAAAAAAGGAAGATATTTCAGTGATGCACTTTTTTTTGTTCTATTCAGTGGTGCGATTCACTAACTTTTAACGATCCTACAATCGTAATTTTTGTCGACATATATATTCGCTTGCAGTAACGATAGTGTGATTTTGTAATTTATTTTAAACGATTGTAAACAGCTGTAGTTTTTATAAAAACTCTGTCTACAAAATGTTAAAATAAACGAAAAGCCAAACGAAAGAGAATAAAGAAAAAATAAATGAAATTGTGCTTAATTTACTGTTTTTTATTTTGTGAATTTTACATTTAGAGTTTTGTTTTTGTTCATAATTTGCTTTTTTTTTTTGAACATTTTGCATTTAGAATTTTGATTTTATTCATACATATACATTTGTATGTATATATGTAGGATGTATGTAAGAAGTCGGGCCTCAGCCACTTTAATCGATTAAATAAGCACAACGCAAATTATTGTCGTTAAAATAACGAAAAAAAACTGTTTAAAGTAACAGCTGACTTTAATCGACAGTGAATATCGTTAATAATTTTACTGAATAGCAAATTCGATAAATTTTCGCTATATTTATTTTAACGATACGATTATCGTAAAAAAAGTAAGTGAATCACACTACAGGGCTGTGGAGTTGGAGTCGGAGTTGAGGTTTTGTACCGGAGTCGGAGTCAAAGTCGAAGTACCCACAAAAACTTGCGACCTCGACTCCAAAATTTTTCGGCATAACAAATATAAAAATATTTTCTAAAATTTTCCAAACTAAAAAGTCTTTAAAATTGGCGGTGCAATATTTAAAATATCGATTGAAAATTTTTATATAATAATTTTCTTGCTATATTTAAAAATTTAAATGTAACTGCATTAAAATATGAGTTTAAAGTCAAATAAGGACCAGTCATATACATTAAGCATCAATGGAAGAGTAGGAGTTGGAGTCGTAGTGGGACTTAACAAATTTAAGCATTTGGAGTCGGAGTCGAAGTTAAAACTAGTTTTTGACGACTCCACAGCCCTGGTTCTATGAATATCAACCTTTATAAGTTCATTATAACCCTTCGTTGATGTAATGTAATGGGTCCTACCGAAGCAATTTTTTTACCCTACACCACTTTTATTTGCAATACATATTTATACATCGATCCTTGACTAACCCACATATTCATAAAAAATATTTTTGAATAATAAAAGGAGTAAACAATTTTTCATAGCAAAATCGTTTCATATACCTGCTATAAGCCTAAAATATGTTTTATGAATATGGGGGTAAGCTTTTATAAGTATACCGATTGGCTAACAATCACTTTTAGTTCATTTGTCGAATCTCCGTCTAACGCTTGTGTAAAAAGTTAGAAATGATAATTGAGATTAAGCAAACAAATTCAATAATCTTTAAAATTGTGAATTGCCTCAAATAGTTCATACTTATCAATTTCTGTAATAAAACTGCATTAAGGACCATTGTCAGCATGATGGTGTAGGGTGCAATAAGCAAAGTAGATTAAAGTAAAAAATTAATCGTTTGTGAGTAATTATTTTCTGTTCATTACACAAGGGAACAAAATTGAACTTTTTTGTTTTGTTTGGAAGTTTGATGCAATTTTTTACTAATTTGAGGTCGCTGATTTCAAATCTAGTCTCCGCTTTTCTCCATTAGCTCGCATTTTTAAGGTACAGGTACTAGTCGTATTTTTGACTTTTTTCCAAAAATTAAAAGTTCAAAAAATCATAACTCTACTCTTCATTAAGCGATTTTCAAAATGTTTTTTCTTTTTTTAAAGATGAAAAATAATAAAAACTTTCAAAATCAAAAATATTCAAAAAGGGAAAAGTTAAAGACTTGTTACTTTCACGTTAAGTCACAGAACAAAATGAGACATCGACCATAAAAATCGGTGGACATATTTCGCTTATATCCACAATTAAGTGAAGGTAACTCATTTTTAAGGGAAGGAAAAAACACATACACATTAAGAAATTTTATTTTTGCATGGAAATCGCGATTTTTTCAAATCAGTTTTCTCAGTAAATTTCGAATAAAATCCAAGATTGTTTACCGATTAAAATCAAACAAAGCTCATTGCAATCGAAATATGTTTAACCAGATGTTTTAAGATCGAAACTGTTCTTTTTGTCGCAATTTTAGTTTGTTTAAATTTTTAAAGAACAAATTTTTTTTTTAATATTCTTTTTTCAATACTTTAACGATATTTCAGAAACTACAGGGCAAATTTAAAACCAATGTAAGCACGGCTTTAAGGTGATATTGCCTACGAATTTTGGATTATTTTTTATCGGATATGGTGAATGTTTTCAAGTTATTTTAATATATGTCGCAAAAACTCAGAGAAAAAAAAGTAAGTGCAGATTTGGATTGAGCGTCTCAAATTACCATAAAAACAATATTCAGTTCTTAGTCAACAAAAACCTTCTTCCCTTGTGTTATTAATTAAAGCAGACATTACAAATTTATTTATAAAATTTTTTATTTAATAAGAGTGCAAAAAAAATTTAATTATATATACGAGTATATAAAAATGTTTGTGCCCTGCATGTGCTTCTAAATGTCAAGAACCGCTGGACCGATTGACACCAAACTTAAGCAATAATTTATCTTAGTCGGGAGCTAGGTTTCTCTAAAGTTTAATTCCGATAGCTGGCGCTGTTGTTGTGATATTGAAATTTTTTTATTTATGGTACGATTTGTCTGAAATTCACAAAATATTTTTATTAAACAAAAATAAGTTTCCTGATAAAATGTTGACCCGGTAGATGGCGCTGGGGTCAAGCTATTAAAAAATGTTCTGGTATTTAATTTTTATTTAGAAAATACAGAGCAGCTCCGGGACCATACAGCAAGTAACCAGTGATGCCAACTTTTTTGGAGCAAGCCATTCTTTTCAATTTAATCGATAATTGAACACAAAACAAGTTACCAAATATTTAAAAAAAATGGCGGCGGCGTTGTTGGAGGACCATTTTCGTACTTAACTTTAATTTGGATAATCATAAGTTGAGTTTGAATTGGGTCATAAAACAGTTTTTAAGTAAGATTTTGATTTTTTGTATGTTTCATTGGAAAAGAAACATAAAATTCATACGTATGGAATTAGTAGTTAATTGTTTATTACATGATTTGTCTCACACACACCCACTTCTAAAAAGGGACTAAAATATGTTCAGAATATATACAAAATAAAACAACATGTTATTTAGTTGTTATGTAAATTATTTGTAAGATATCAAAAAAAAGATATTTTTATATTAAAAAAGTAGAATTTTCTAAGAAATTAATAGCCTATTTCCAATGTGCGAAAGAATTCTTTCGTTCACATAACTACATTGAAAACAAAAACAAAGTCTATAATTTTGTTTTTGTTTTCAATGTAGTTATACGAAAGAAAGAATTCTTTCGCACATCGGAAATAGGCTATAATTTTAATTGACATAAATTGTTCGAGTTATTCGTTAATTGAAATTGGCTATTTTCATTATTCGATCAAATAATGGCGAAAAATTTCTTCGATTAATCGAACAACGATTAATTGAGTGGATACTCTAATATGCACCTATTATGCTCAATATTTTGGACAACAAGTTTCCGAATGTTTTATTTTTTTTTTTTTGATTATAGTACCCTTCAAATTAAACATGATGATGAAATTATTTTCCAGTAACTACAATTTTTTCAAAATTTTAACCGCTCTGAAGGCGAACAAATGTCACGTTCGATATTATGGAAATTCCGATATGAAATTATGTAAAAAACACCTGTGCTATTTATAAAAAATATGAACATCAATTTGTACAATTTGACTAAAAAAGAAAGTTGGCACGATTTAAATATTTCTTCCATCCATTTACTCAATAAAATCTGCTCTCTTTTTGGAAAACTTAAACAATGAGATTGTTCTCTAGAGAGTCTGCTTTTTCGTTTATGGAATTACTAGCAGTGATGCCAACTTAGATATTTTGGCACTATTTATGGTGCTTTTTGATGCCTCGAAATTGCAAAATTTAATTTTTAGTGCCAAACTAAGAAAAGGTACCTGCTTGGTGCGTTTTCAATTTTACGTTGGTGCCTTTAGTGCTTTTTACAATATTTAGTTTTTTCTAAAATTTTTTAATTAATTATGCAGTAATAATTTTGCTAAGTGTAAAAACATTCTTTTAGTATGGCAACTGTTTATTAAGTAAGCTAACTACAAGGCATCGCCCAGACTTGCAGTTTTTGTTGCAGCAATTCTTGATCTTTTTGGATAGGAGTCAACGATTTTATCAATAGGATAAAATACATTTTTAGATTTGTCTAATTTTGTATTAAGAATTTTAAGCTTGTCATACTCCAACGCGAAAATTAAAAGAACATTTAGTTCGATGAACTACAGTAAATCCAAAATTAGAAAAGGATTATCCTTGAACTCTATAAACTCAATTCCTCACATTAAATATGCACTTCGTCGACATAATTCATGCTGTTATGATTACACTCTACCACTTAGTGTGATATTTTTTCCAATAATTGAGAATCTCAATTGTTTTCAATATTACTTGATTTTCAAGAATTATATATTATTAAACGAATAATAAATTTGTTTAAATAGGCTGGAACTCTCATAAATATACCGCGACAAAAACGTCTAAAATAAAATAAATAATTAATAAAAGTATGAGATGAAAGCCTATGTTGAATTCAGGGCTGTGGAAAAAAGTACTAACTCCAACTCCAAACGACGAAATTTTTTAAGTGCGACTCCGACTCCGACTCACGACTCCGACTGCTACTCTAACCGTGATGCGAAATGAATGAAACGTAAAATTATTTCTCTTTTGTGTAGAAACATCCTTATTAAACGAATTATGGGAATCCCCGTTTAATGTGCATAAGAAAAACATGAGTGTTATGGTAGGAATTAAAGGCAGGCCGATAAAGATGTTTCTGCACAATATACGTCACAATTTTTATAATACATACTAGTATTTATGCGCTATATCAACACTTATTCTGTACAATGTTGAAAATATTTCAGCGTTGATGGTTAAAAAATTCTGATATTAAAATTATTAGCAATTCCTGTCATTAACATTTTTTAGCATGAGTAAATTATTTAAAAATTCACACATCTTTTTTCAACTAGATCAGTAACTGAGTATAAGTTTTGCTAATGTAATTTAGACTTTTTCCCGCACGTATAAAAAATATACTTAAATAGTAAAGTACTTGAATCAACTATTTCTCATAAAATAAATTAAAATCTACTTATTCATATTGATTTGCAAAATATTGCATCGCCAATTTCGAAGAATTTTTATATTGGAAAATATTAGAAATTTTTTTAAATTTTTTATGCCGAAAAATTTTGGAGTCGGAGTCACGCGTTTTTTTGGGTACTGCGACTCCGACTCCGACTCCGGTACAAAAACCTCAACTCCGACTCTTCAACTCGAACTCCGACTCCACAGCCCTGGTTGAATTCCTGTATTAAGTTTAGCAGGCGGACATAATTGCAAATTATACGCTGAAATAAAACTAATGGACCCCGATTGCTGCTGAACGTAGTGCATGTATCAAACTTTGGCTTTAAGATCATTTAATAGTCTGTATTTTTTGTAGGAGGGTTTTTGATTTTTTAATTATTTATTTTATTTAAGTTTTAAAACTGCATACGTGGTATAAATGAATTGTTATTTTATTGTTTATTGTTTAACTATATTTTTATTTTATGGTTTTTTTCTGTTTATTAATAAAATAAAAGTATCTAATCAAAATGACATGTATGTTTTTTCCATTGGATATAATTATTTGAATTATTTGAGTTATTCGAGTTATTTGATCATATTAAAACTCTTAGTCGATTAATCGAGTAAAATTAAAATTTAAAAATCAATTAATTTCTTACTCGAACAAAACCAAAATTCAAATAATTTGATACTATAGTGCATATCTTACGTTACATAAAACGGGAGTGATTTTGAGTTGCATGTAAGAACATGTAAAAATCTGCGAATTGTATGAGCTGTTTTTATTTATTTCATACATTGAATCAAATATTTTTTCTTTATAATCCGTAATTAAAAAAAAATGTATTTGGGTGGTTTTATAATGAACCAAATTTAATATCGTTCGTTACTACCGTACGGGACAGATTTTTCTCTTATAGTATTTATTAGATACTAATATATTTTTTGTAAATATATTGCATAAAAAAACTTAGAACAAACAAGTAAGAAGGTATGGGTGGTCAAGCCCATGTATGTACTAATAATTACATTGGCGAATTTTTTCACTTTGGCGGACTTTCTGACACATATGAATAAACTAACGTAAAGAGAAATTAAGTCTGATAAATGACAACTGAATTAAGAGCAGATATCTAAGCAATAATTGCTCGAACATTCAGCAAAGCACTCAATGCGCAATGGATTGCCGCTCATGTAAATCTGCAGTCCACACGTCGCAAGTCAAATTTGACGATTGCGGTAAAAAAAATATTGCTACGTGGAGACAGCACGTTACAAAGAAAATTAGCTAGAATAAATTAACTTATTTTGCTCATTTAAATTCAGTAATGCGAAAGAAAAACAAATCATTGTTTTAATTTACGAAACATGTTACAGCATCCTTTGTGAGTTAAAATGGAAACTCGCAAAACCTAATGCACTAATTTAAATCATTTTTCCATCGTTATTAAGTTTGTTGCAAGCATACAAGTCAAAAACGTTGGCTTTTTTTTTGAATTTATGTACATACATAAGTTAATCAAAGTTATTTTGAACTTAGTCAATAACAGTCATATTAAATTTTTCCAACGAATTTACACATGAAAAATATTATTTTTGGCATTATATCTACAGCCTCATGGAAATTATTATTTATTATATTTCTGCATGAACATATCGTCACCTAAAATTAATAAGGCCGTCAGTGAGAAAAATCAACTTTTTGATTGATAACGATGTAAATAACTTAATTAACTACATCATATTTAATCCAAGAGACGACTTGGAATTTTCTGTGGCTTACGGCCTTTTCGATTTAAGGCTAAGATATTTATGTTTTTTGTAACAAAAATATTCAAATGATGTATACATTATTATTTTACAACTGGCAAGCAGATATTTGTTTGCTTTCTAATCCTTTTACATCTCATTTTAGTTTTCATTTGATAGTTTTAAATTGTGAACTTTTTTCATAATTTTTTATATTATTTTATTTTGCTGTTGAACCGTCATTTGCATCTAAATTTGTATTCATGCATTTATGCATCTATTCCTTTGAGGCAACACAAAAAAATGTGTATATGATGTTGATTTTGCACTTTCAAAAAAGGTTTAAAAAGTTTGATATTTTTCTTTTCTACCGTCAGAAAGTCATTCTGAAGAATGCTTAAATATTTACATGAAAAAGGAAGAGATACAAATCAAGCAAAAACAAATAAAACAAGTAAGAGTGCAATTTTCGGCTATGCCGAATCTTGTATACCCTTCGCCATGTTGCGATAACAACAGCAGAAAGTTAAAAAAATAAATACCGCTAATTTTTTCGGACGTCTTTTATTAGTAAAAAAGCTTTTTATACCCTCCACACCACTAGTGTTAAATGAGGCTATACTAAGTTTGTCATTCCGTGTGAAACTTTTTTATTATACATCTAAGACCCCATAAAATATATATATATTGGCTTCTTGAGTAATTCTTAGTCGATTTAGCCATGTCCGTCTGTCCGTCTGTTGAAAACGAATTCGCTATATACGACTGCAAATCATACTTATTAATTACGGTCTTAGACGTACTAAACGGTTTTCCGGGAGTAGGGTTTATATGGGGCCTGTGGTCAATTATGAAACGATCTTCAAAAAATTTTACAGTGTGAATTCTGGTTCTATAAAACCGTGACGTACGAAATTTTAGTATGGTAAAGTTATTTATTACGGATTTAGGGATCCCGTTGTAGCACCATTTTAAAATTTTTGCATTTTAAAAATTCATCAAAAATGGGAAAGTGCAGCTATGCTTCAAATTTTTTCCAGACACATAAAAATCGAAGTTGAAAACAAAACAAGCCCTATTTAATCAATCTTTAATAACTATTGACAACAAAATTGTTGAATTAGGATTATATGCATATGTACATATGTATGTAGTAGATATTTGTTACAATAAAACACTAGGGATCTAAATTTGTGCACAACTTTTTTATTAAAAATTATTAACCCAATAGCATTGTTGAATTGACCAAAAAAAATTGTCAAAAATCATATCCTAAAAAGGCAACCATAAATTATTTTATCAATTCTTGATTAGTTTTGATAACTAAATTGTTGAAAAGATTTATGTATATATGTTGTAACAATCATTGTGTTGTTACTAACCAGGGTTACCGTTGACAATTTGGAAAAGTCGCACAAAAAGTCGTTTTTAAAACAACAAGTCGTATAAAAGAGTCGTTATTTCAAATTAAAGTCTCACACTTTGTTTTAACATTTTTATTGAACAAAAAAACACAACTAACAAAACAAAAAGGAATTAACAATTCAAACGATATTAAAAGCTAAGAAGAAAAAATGTGTTTAAATAAACTTGTGTGTACTAATTTTACATTTGATTATTAATAATGTAATGTACATACATATATTTACGTTTTATTCTTTTGTAACTTCGTCTCTGCATTTTTTCATTACTTGGCATCCAACCTTCTATTTCGGTATTTGCCAAATTTCGTTACGACTTTTAACCTTTTTCATTAATCCGAATTTTGAAAAAAAAAGTTCTGCGCTCGCATAAAGCACTTTTTTAATTTCCTACCTTATGCCAAAAATGTTCAGTACTTGTAATTTCAAAAATGTATTTGTATGATTTATCATGGGATTTAGGGTCACTTACAATATTTTTTAAATTCAGATATGAGATCAATATCTATAGTTAATGTCTTCGTTAGAGGTAAAAAAAAGTTGCTTTTAAAAAACCTTAAATATAAATGACAACCATCTTTGATGAGCATGGAAATTCAATGAACACGATACAAAACAAGGCAAGTTCAATAAGGTTTCGTAGTTGAATTGGCCTTGAAAGTTACCTGATCAATCGAATGAGGCTACCATATTCCGAGGAATGATTTAAACAAAATTGATATTTTTAAGGGAAAATATTTGTAATTATGAATGTATGTTTATTTATGAAAAGAAAAAAAATGTCACTTACAAAAAGGTTGCAAAATTAGATACACTTAAAATACAAAAGTCTGAGAGCGTCAAAAAGGTTGCAAATTGCAACGAAAGTCGTAGAACGCTAACGCTGGATATTACGTTGTTAAAATCCGTTAAACGCATATTATGCTAGGAACACAACTGCGACGAACGACGAATTTTAGGCCGCGAATATTCGCCGCCAAAAATAAAACATATTGGTGTATATGAAAATACACACAATAATAGCGTCCAGCGAAATTCGTCATACGCGGCGTCTTTGCAATAGATTTATTTATATTTCATATGCCGGCGAACGACGAACAAATCAGTACTAGGTGACCATATTTGTTTTTAGTTTAGAAGTATTTTACTAAATATAGTTACTTTTTACTTTAATAATTGTCTTTCTTTTTATTGTATTACATTTAAAATATATATATACAAAGTATTTTGCTAAAAAAATAGTTTTTTGTTGTGTTTTTGATTATGTTTCAATTTTTAAGCATGATATTTTTTAATATGGTCAGACTATTTCTCTCTTTTTGCACAAACAGCTTTCTCAATTATAAAAGCTGCTTGTTATTCGCCGTTATTGTGCTTCAAACGACGATTTTACTCAGCGAATTTTTACTGAAAAATTCGTCGTGTTCGGCGAAATTCGTCGTTCGTCCCAGTTGTCTTCCTAGCATTAGACGGTCATTCTTAGCAGGTCAGTTTGGTATGATGAGAGAGAGTGCTGTGCTATAACACTTTCACGCCAAGTATGTAATACATACAGAGTGGACCAAAAGGCACGCCTTCGTGTTTTATTATATGTTTATTGTTATTTTTTATTGTGTTTTTTTTAATTATAATATTAATATTGATTTTTACACACAGGCGTGACTTTTGACCCACTTTGTAATTCAAACAAAACATATGTTTCTATTTTTATACCCTCCACCATTATTTTCGAGTAAGGGTATACTTTCTCTAAGATGGAGTCTTATATATTCTAGGTCATTGAGTATTTCTTAGTCGATTTAGCCATTTCCATCTGTATGTGTGTCTGCCGAAATCGAGCTCAACAAACAATTTTGGTGTCAAACGGGATTGTAGTCCAGCAAAATCGATCAAGCAGAAAAAGGAAACCAAAATGTAGATAAACCCTCTTTAAAAAAAAATTTGTTACAAAAATTGATGTCGAAATTCGCGAGTTCCTATTAAATTTTGCACGCTTGTTATAAAAATCACTTTACAAATACAAAATAAATATAACAACAAATTAGAAGCTGTTGCTCAAACTTCCGTGCAAAATAATATGGTACTGCACTTGTTTCGCACGGAAAATAAAAATGTTGCTAGAAATATTTCGAATGTTTTTCGTAATATAAATAGAGTACAACTCTATCAACATTTTTTCGTTTGTTTTTCACAGAAATTTTTTTATATTAAGTTTGACAACATTTCGCACGAAATACTGAACAGAGTTCCAGGCTTTTTTGGCAAACAGCTTCCAGATATTTTTTTTAAGATTTTTGCTAAGAAAAAGTTACCAAATATGATTTTTATAATAGAAATGGTCATGTTCTAAAATTGAAATCAATTGAAGTTTTAATCGATGAAGATGTTCAGTTAATTTTTTTTTAATGAGCGTAGTTTTCCCTAATTTAAAGAGTAGTAATGATAAGTGGTACTTTAAGTAGAAAGTGCATAATATCACGCGGAAAAGATTTCAGAACATGACTGAAAAAGTACACAAAAGTGGTTTTATAGTGTTTCTAAAAACTTGAATAAGAGTAAAATTTTCTAAATTTTCATTATTTCCAGTAGTTTATTTTAATATATTAAAATATGCATATGAATTTTTAAGAATTTTTAACAATAAATTGATATATGTACATTAGACCGACTCAAGTTGTATGGAGCCGGAAAAAGTGTTTTAGTTACCCCTCTGAAAAAAAAAGCTTGATATGTTTTATGATGATTCCCAAAATATTTTGGTTCTAGCGTTGACCATCCGTGAGCTCGACCATTTTTAAAAAAGGTCTTTTTTCAGTTTTTCGAATTTTTTTGTACTTTGCTCCAAGACAACAAATAAAATTTGGTATCATCGAAAAGAGTATTTGAAGCAGCATCCAATGGTATATAAAACTTGACCACTTGCGACCTACTTATTGAGATATTAAGCTTAATACATATTTTCGTTTCGGGTTTTCATACAAATTCTACGTATGTGAAGGTAATGTTCTGCTTTTCAAATTGAATATGTTTTAAAATAATGTTAATTTTATTTTTAATTTGTAATTATTCACATAAAACGCGAAAATCGCGATATATTTTATCATTTTTCATATATAGGCAATATGGGTAGCAAATATTTTCACTTTTCAATTTATCAAAATATGAAAAATACAAATAAAAAAAATGCAATAAAAAATATACAATTTATAAAAAATCTTTTCGTGATTCTATCTTTGTATAAAGTTTGCACGATTCTATTTTGTTTGAATTATGAACTGGTCGATTACTTTCGATAACAGAAAGACATGATTGGCTTACCTGATTAACAAATCGTGTCGTGTTTTGCGAACGGCATGGAAATTATAAATTGAGGAAATAATAAATTGGGAATTATAAAAGAAGCAGTTAATTTTACCTCTATAAACAGTTTTTAAATTGTGACTTCACCTGGTATTTGAATAATTTCTTCAGATTCACAAAGATCTTTAACATACTGATGGGAATAAAATTGTATACAAGGTGGTTCAGTAATGCGACCAATCTTATACAAATTTATTATATCTTTTAAGGACTCGCACTCCAACAATATTTTTGGAATATTAATTTGTGGAATATCAACAATATTACTCCATATGAATGGTTATTGCACTGCTGTCGTAAAAATAACAATTGCTGGATTATGTCACAGTTTGTCGGAATCTTAGTTTGGTTGGCTGAACAGTAGAAAAATCCATTTTTAGTGTTTTCGGAAATTTATTTTTAAGTCTAATATTATAAATTTGTCTGTTATTATTAGATTAATATGTTTTTAATTAAAAAATTAATATTTAAGAACTTAAATTTAACTCACAGCATCCAGCAGTGAAAAGCTGTTATTATAATTGAAAAATCAAACAATTTGATACCCATATTGCCTATATATGAAGAATATAAAATATATCGCGATTCTCGCGTTTTATGTAAATAATTACAAAAAAAAATAAATTAACATTATTTTAAAACAGATTCAATTTGAAAATCAGAACATTTTTTCCACATAAGTAGAATTTGTATGAAAACCCGAAACGAAAATATGTATTTAGCTTAATATCTCAATTAATAGCTCGCAAGTGGTCAAGTTTTATATACCATTGGATGCTGCTTCAAAAACTCCTTTCGATGATACCAAATTTTATTCATGTTGTCTTGGAGCAAAGTACAAAAAAATTCGAAAAACTGAAAAAAAGACCTTTTTTAAAAATGGTCCAGCTCACGGATGGTCAACGCTAGAACCAAAATATTTTGGGAATCATCATAAAACATATCAAGCTTTATTTTCAGAGGGGTAACAAAATCACTTTTTTTTTGAGTCGCTCTAATGTACATATAATCTATAATTTTAGAATTTATGGAATTTACTCTAAAGAAAATTTAAATTTATTTAAAGGTTTTTTGCTGTATTTTTAATTTATAAAAAAAGCCTTGAAAACAATCGCCCCATCGTAAAACGTAAATTTTTATCAACAAGAGGACTAAAAATCCCAATATTTGAGAGCCCTGCGACTGACAGTTAAAAAACGGAAAAAAATTTAATTTATCCTTTTTTTGTTATTTATAACTGTGATGTAAACATTAATTTCTTTAATTGACAAAAAAATCAATTTATTAACTTTCAATAAACTGAATTCTGTATGGAAATTTTTCACAAAAATGACGCACTGGATATGCAAAGCCATACCCCACTCTTATAAAATAAAAATATTTTTTATGAAAAAGGTCTCAAATAAATAAAAACTTTTAATCTAAGTCTCTCTTTGGTAGCTTTTTGAAAAATTTTGGTTGCAAAAATGGTTTTAGTCGTGGCAGCACTGCTCGAGAGATCAGCGACTATTTTTTGATCCATGTATTTAGTTCTAGTTTGCCTTGTAAGTTTCTCAAAAATTTTAATTTGCCTTTGGTTTTTTGCAAATAAGTCCCAATTTACATAATACGATTTTTGTCGTTGCGATTGTTGTCGTTTCTTCTTTGAAGTCGGTCTAATGTTTACATGGTAGGATTTTTGTAGTTATTACTCCTTGTGTCTACATTTATTTTCACACAACGAATGAATAAACAAAACGAATCGAAGAGTACACTCGCCCTGTTAATTTATTTTAGTTCCTCTCTTCCCATTCGCCTATAAAGGAAGAATCGCAACGACAAAAATCGTATAATGTTAAATGGGACTAAAATCGATATTGTTCAGAGCGTATTCAGGCGAGTTATGAATTTGCCTTGACGGTATTTGCAAGTTGTGTGTTCCAAATGAATTCGTTTTAAATAATCAGTTGACGTAATAACGCCACCTGGTTGTCAGTTCTTCTTGGGTGGGTTGATTCAAACCTAAATCGACTTGAAAATTGGGGAATTCCCTTTCGGCACAACCGAATCATTTTCAAATTTATTGAATTCAATTAAATTATTCTTACATATATCAAATTACACTCTGTCTTCCCGAGCCGTCGCTCTATCCGACGAACAAAAAACTTATCCCCATAAAAAATTGTTGACTTATAAAAGGTTTATTGAACAAATTTTCATAGGAATATAGAAATACTTTTATGAATATGAGGGTAAGTGTCTGAACATTTATTTGGCTATTGAAGACTGTTCTTTCAATGTTTCGTTCTTGTACAAACAGCTTTGTTCAAACATTTGTTCGCACAGCGATGTCTAATATCAATCGTCAAAATACTGCCATCTTGATTTTTATTCATCCTTTTTTATATGAATTGTCATGACATACAAAAAAATACATGAGCATGAAAAAATCATTCTGCTAAAATTATGTGCTTGTGCACACGAAGCTACGGCTTATTAAAACAGGGTGACAAGTTTTTTTAAATTCAACAAAAGCTTGACAAAAAATGTATTAAGGTCAACTATAAGCGTTCTCATATCTTTTTGTGTATTGGCATTTTCGTTTCAATTAGTCAGTGTTCATACGCTTCGATATTTTGCTTCTCAATTTCTTTCCAACTTCCTTTAAAATGCTTTAAAACAACTAAGAGTTTAAGAAAAATATAAGACAAATTTTACTTTCAGTAATCTTTGTGCATATAACTACAAAAAAAAACGAACAAACTGTACTGACAAATACAAGCATACCCGTACCAACATTTCTTCTCGCTCCTAAAAATTCGAAAGCTAAAAAACAAAAGTTAAAGTGTGTGAACTGGCGCTATCTTAAGCCAATTATATTTGAACCTTAATATACATATTACATTTGAACAAAAATTTCATCTTCGTTAATATACCGACATAAATAAGTATGTTTATGAGTGAATTAGATATAAATAATTTTCGCCTTAAAATGTGGGTTTGTGTGTGAAAAATTTTACTCTATCCGAAGAAAAATAACTTAGACAAAAAAAGTACAAGAATTTTACATAGATTTTATTTTGATTTTTACAAATCATCGTACTAATGGAACTCTAATGCAAACAAACAAATAAACGTATAAAGAATGGACTAACGAAGAAACGGACCATCCATCTAATCGACTAAACTACCTTCTCAATCAATCATCGTAATCATCATAAATTTATGAATGTGTTTCCTCTCTTCTGTTTTTATTTCAGCATACAAACATGCCAAGACAAAAACCAAAAAAAAAATCAATAATCAATATAAAACATTTTGACTGCAAGCAAAAAAAAAATGAATGAATTGATGAATAAACGGATAAGGAAATATTTAAGCAACGGAACGAATGAATAAATGGAATGGGTATGGCTGGACTGAATTAATAAAATCGTCAAAAGTTTGGAAAATGTTTTAATTTAAAACACACACACACCCTCGCATACATGTGAAAACAAAGAACAAATTGGAGAAAAAATATTTAATAATACCATACAGCAACAACTAGTTATAAATAAAATATTTTATTTAAATACAACAACAACAAAAATGAGGGACGCATAAACTAAAAAAAATTACATTTTAGAAATTGAACACTTTTAAGATGATAAAGTGAATATTTAACGGCTTATTAAATATTAATAATAAGAAAATCATTGAAATAACTCTTTCGAAAGACAAAGAGAATTTAACAAAAGTAATATTAATAAGTTATTTAAATTATTAAGGGTAATCACGATGGGTAGTGAAAAGTGTGCAAACGATGCAAATGTGTGCCAAAATACACACATTTGCACAACACTACAATAAATTAACGTATTTGCAATTTGCCTCATTTTACTTCGTTTGCACTAAAAAAAAAACCTTGAGCAAAAACAGAAGTGTATATTTGCTAAGTTGCAAAAAAGTGGAAACAACGTTTGACATACGGACCGTCATATTTTTTTATTTTGTTTATTTGTAAAAAAAAGAAAATTTTAGTTACACCCAATTTTCACGATGATTTAAAAGACATGTCTTTTTTGTATTTCTTTTTTAAAGAAACTTCCAAAAACTTGTTAAATTTTCACCATGTTTCTTTTCTTTGCAGTCAGAGCTGATTTTTTCTTAGTTTCTTATTCGTAACAATATTTAAAATTTCGTTATTCCACATAATTTTGATATATTTTGAATTTTTTTTAATTAAAATTTTTTATATTTCTATATTTTAATAAGCACATGTCATTTTGAAATAAGAATAAAACAGAAATTAAAAAACACATAAAGTGCAAAGAGGAATGTCAAAAAAGAAACACAGAAATACGATTCATGTCTTTTTTTCTACCCTGCTTACTTCTCTACCCCGCTCACTATCAAACAAAAAAAGACATGATTTTAAAATAGGGGAAAAAATCATCGTGAAAATTGGGTGTTAAAATTGCTGGTGATTGCTTTCGCGCAAAAATAAAACAAAAGCTAAAATGCTTGTGTATAATTGTAAACACTTAGAGATTTTTGACAACTTATACTAGTGCAGCCACAAGTTTTTTCTGTTGCCAGAATTTTTAGTAAAATAGCACATTTGCACAAGAGATAAAATTGGTGTTCACGATCAAGGCAAATTCATGTATACGGTGGGGTTGATACTACAACACCAAAAACACAGCAATGTATTTTTTTGCTGCTATCGTTGATCGATATGTCAAAAACACAAGCAACTTTTTACATTTCTCTCTCTAAGTATGAAAAAAAAGTAGCACAGCTGTGCTTTCAAAGCCATCTAAAAAATTAAGAAATTTTAAATTTACAAATTGCAAATAGCAAAGTTGCACAATGACCGTCGTGATTACCCTAATAATAAACTTAAAGCGCTTTTTTGGATCTTTTATTTACATGTGTTAAAAAAAGCAAAACGAAATCGTTTACAATACATTTATTTATTGTTTGGTTAGTCAGTGTCCAGACTTGCAATTTTTGTTGCAGAAATTCTTATCTCTTATGGCGATTTCTTTTCTGAGAAATATGTTGAATAAACGGTACATGCTCTATCTCTTTTGTGTAGAGCATGTACCATTTATGCAACATTTTTCTCAGAAAAGAAATCGCCATTAGTTTATCGGTAAGAGGGGTGAAAAGATTGTCTACGAGTACTCAGTTTCATCTACCCTGCATCTCTGTTTTGTTTCGTTATTCTCACAGATTTTAATTTGAAATTGGCTGTAGGTGTACATATTTGGAGAAGAGGAAAGACAAGATGAAAATACAAAATTGCAAAACTAGAATCTCATAATCTGGACACTAATGCAATTTCAAAGAAGAATTTAAAAAAATTTCAGCAACAAAAACTGCAAGTTTGGATGATGACTTAGCAAACGTCTTGTGTATACTACGAAAAACAGTTTTCTCTAGCCTTTTGAAATTCAACGAAACTAAAAAATTCGGTCGTACTTTTAAGGCACGGTCACATATGTCAAATATTTTCCAAATTTTTGTTTTACTGTGTTTTCCTTAAATTTGTTTAAAGCAATAAACATTTTATTTTCTGATCACACTACGAACATTTATATGTCCATTTTGTTTGTTCAAACAGATATTAAATAGCTTCAAATAAAATATGGGAAAACATGTTTTCCCTCTGTTCACATATAAAAATATTTGCCTAAAAATAAATATATGAACAAATTGTCGAAAATAAATAATAAATAAATAAAATGAATTTTTATTAAAACTAAAATTCAACATTTTGATGCAAAGTAATGAAACTTTTTTAATTTTATGCTACAGGAGAGGGACAGCAGCAATTTTAAAAGTAAAGGAAGCCAAACTAATAAATATAGAGATAAGGAAGGAACCATTTTTAAAGGATTGTTTAATCTTTTGGCTTAATATTGAAGTTTTTAGTATAAACTAAAGTATTCATTTAATCGGGCTTTTGCTTTAATCGGTTAATCGCTCGATTAATTAACCAAGGTTTTGGCTAATTTTCTTTAGTTTTGATAACTGAAAAAATTCTTTCATTTATCGTAGATGTTGGAGAAACCGAAAGCAACCCATAATACAGAATATCTAATTTATCAGCCCTCTTCCTGGATTTTTGTAAACATATAAAACCTTCCATTATGTCATTAGAGTCTTGGGGGCTATTCTCTATTGCAATGCGAATACAATTTCGATGCGAAAGCTAAATGCTAACTTGGTACTCGGTACCACTTTCGCAAACTTGTTTGAAAATTAAGCAAAACTGGCAATAAAAATTAAAGATGGCGCATATTGGCAGTAATGAAATGTCAAAATATGTAAAAAATTTGAAATTGGAAAATTGAAATAAAATAAATAGTGATGGTTTGAGAAAAGAAAAAAATTAAAAGATGCGAAAGACATATGCGCAAACGCATTAAAAAGTACCAATCACTAGATTTGCTACAAAGAGAGTAGCCCCTGATTTAATTTTTAAAAATTTTTAAAACTTCTAATTGTTTCGGTTAATTATGTTAAAAGATTGATATGAGAAGATATGAAAAAAAAAACAAAAAACTAAACGCATACATATAAAACTGTTTGTATGAAAAAATATTTTCTAAACACATACCTTTTGTATATGAGCCGAAACAAATAATTAAAAACACAAAAAAAAATGTTATAATACCACAAAAAGTTAAAAATTTTGATACATCGGTTAATCGACTGAAATTAACCGGTTTAATCGTTAATCGAAAAAGAGCAATTTTAATTTAACCGATCAGTTAATCGGGTAGTAATTAATCGGTTAACCGATTGAATGCCCTAGTATAAACCTAACAAGTTTATACTATGTACGCACCTTGGGTTTTTTTAAATGCCAAAATTTTTCTGATATTTACATGTAAGGGTGGTATATTTGACTCTGCCTAGTATTAAAATATCCCAGGAGGCCTAATATGAGAACTATGAAAAACTATGAACCTCAATTTGTCGCGGTTTTAGTGGTACTAAGTTGAATTCCGAGAGTATGCTTTATATGGGACCAACATATGAATGTTAAATTATGGGCCGTTGAACATAAAGTTTACTTATTTTATTTCTAGTCATATAAAATTTAATTGGATCTAATTTAAGTAAAATAGCATTGTTCGTTTCGGTTTTAAGCGAATTAAAGCGTTTTTAAGGAGTGGATTTTAAATTCGACCTACGGTAAATCACGAAATTTGGAAGATAATTACTAGCCATATAAATAGAGTTTTGCAAAATTTAATAACAACCCGTTTAGGGTTTGTAACGGAAATAAAAATTTTTTAGGAGGTTGTTTCACTTTTGTGTCCATAACTTTATTCCTACTGAACCGATTGTGCTAGATTTAAATTCCAAACTGCTTGCGAGAACTGAAAGACATTAAGTAATAAAATTCTTATTTTTGATTAAGTTGTTTGGAAGTCAGCGTGACAGAAAGACTTTTACTACTAGTCGTGGTGGGATAACAACAAATAAAAAACACAAAAGAAGATTGTTTTTTGACTAATTAGATCTAATGCAAAAGGTTTTCTTATCCAAGCAATAAGTGGTTGATGGGTGTTTGGTCGTTTTTACACCCACATTACAATAGTGGAGAGGGTACTAATTCTGCTGATGTGCCCAACACATAAAAATATTGGTCCTAGATCCACCTTTGAGCACACCGATGAGGTCAGAATCACTATCTAAATCGATATTAACGATGTCCGCTTCTCAGACTGGCTGCCCATGTAAACCTTATGCGTAAAGTACAGGTTGCAATTTTGATGATAATTTGATCAAATTTGATGTATACGTGTTAATTGTCATAAGAAATGGTGAGAATCGGGCCATAATTTCGCATTGCTCCCATACAAATTTATTTCTGGAATAGAGTATTTGTGCCCATAAACAATCCCTTTATGTTGTCCAAAATATTTTATTGCATCCTAGTCACCTTACCAAATTTTATTTGAATCGGTCTACCTAATAATTGTTGGTCCTAACGATAACTTCAATAATAGGTTCTAAGTCGTATCGAAATTTTGTCTTCATAGGTCCAGAATTGACCTCACCCAAAAATCACTTTAAGGCGTAATAACCTAATGAATATCGATACCAGTGTATTCGGCAAAAATAACATTTATTTGAATTTAACCTCATAACATAATATTGTTTTGGCGGGTCAATGATTGCCTATGGGTGCCAAATATAGAACCCTTTCGAAAATTTGTTTGTAAATACAGACCGTGCTATGCTTGGAATATACATATGTACGTAATTCGTAATATACGTTCTTCTATTCTACTCATTTTAATAAATAAATTGCTAGTTATTTGAGAAAAATATATTCAGTCACATATTGAAACCTACTCACCACGCAACTTTTTGCTAAAGAGAGAAAACAGAAAAAATTTTAAATAAATATGGTATTTTGCCATTAAAAAAGGGTTTGATTTAGTTCATTTTTTTCAATTTTATTCATTGATTTTTATTTAAAAACCTTTTGTTTGACGCTGTTTGATCTTTTTTGTAATAGGACATTTACATTACATCGAAATCTAGTAGATTTCATTTGAAATCTTCCTCCAAATCTAGTTCGTTTACATTATACTTGTTTGACATTAGCGAGATTTGGTTTTCACAACAAAAACCGCCGACTGAAAGTTTTTTGTGTAACATATACTTACATATAAAGAAATAGGCATTTAAAAATTTGCATTACATTTTCTTTCTAATCAACTTCATTTATTTTATCAATATTATTTGTCATTTGCATTTTTTTACTATTTTACAAAATTTATGAATTTTTTTTAACAATTTTAACAAGCAGCTATTATTGTTTTTGTTTTGTTTTTTGTTAAAATGTCATTTTTTTCTTGTGCAGGGAAGTAGTTTTTAGTGCTATATGGGGAAAAACATAGTTGCATCAATAAGTACTACTAGATTTCGAATAGATTACGTCAAAATCTAGTCACGGAGTAGATTTTGTTTTGTACGGGAAATCTAGCCAAAAACAACTAGATTTGGTTCGAAATCTCGAAAGTGCTAGATTTCGTTGCAGTGTAAATTGGCTATAAGAGCAAATATTTATTTGCCTAAAACGAGGAAAATATTTAGTTTAGTGGTCACATAGGAGCATTTTTGTTTGCTGACAAACAATTTTGTTTGCCAAAAATCAGCTGATTTTCTGTTTGTCCCTCAAAAATATTTTGTGTTCAGATTAGGACAAACATATATTTGACATTTTTATACCCTCCACCACCACTGTGGTGAATGAGGGTATACTAAGTTTGTCATTCCGTGTGAAACTTTTTTATTATACATCTAAGACCCCATAAAGTATATATATTCTGGGTCCTTGAGTAATTCTAAGTCGATTTAGCCATGTCCGTCTGTCTGTCCGTCTGTCCCTCTGTCCGTCTGTCCGTCTGTTGAAAACACGCTCACTTTCGAAAAACGCAAAAGAAAAGAACAAACTTGGTCTCAAATTGCTTGTAGTTATCCTAAGCAGTTTGGGCTTGAAATCCAGCAACATCGGTTTAGTAGGATCAGAACTATGAATCAAAATGTGGAACCACTACCCAAAAAAAAATTGATAATTTTGATACAAAAACTAACATAAATGGTGGAATAATGCACGGAATGACATAAACTTTTGCACGAATTCGCTGTATACGACTGCAAATCATACTGTTAAATTTCGTGAAGATCGGTCCATAATTTACCATAGGCCCCATATAAACCCTACTCCCGGAAAACAGTTTAGTAGGCCTAAAACCGTAAAAAATAACGCTATCATATTAAAATTTGGTACGTCACAGTTTTATAGGACCAGAAATTACACTGTAAAATTTTTTGAAGATCGGTCCACAATTTACAATAGGCCCCATATAAACCCTTCTCGCGGAAAACAGTTTAGTACGCCTAAAACCGCAAACAATAACGCTAGCATACTTAAATTTGGTACGTCACAGTTTCATAGGACCACAAATCACACTGTAAATCTTTTTGGAGATTGGTCCATAATTTACACTAGGCCCCATATAAACCCTTCTCGCGGAAAACAGTTTAGTACGCCTAAAACCGCAAAAAATAACGCTAGCATACTTAAATTTGGTACGTCACAGTTTTATAGGACCAGAAATTACACTGTAAAATTTTTTGAAGATCGGTCCACAATTTACAATAGGCCCCATATAAACCCTACTCCCAGAAAACAGTTAAGTACGCCTAAAACCGCAATAAATAATGCTAGCATACTAAAATTTGGTACGTCACAGTTTTATACGACCAGAAATCACGCTGTAAATTTTTTTGAAGATCGGTCCATAATTTACACTAGGCCCCATATAAACCCTACCCCCGGAAAACAGTTTAGTACGCCTAAAGCCGCAATAAATAACGCTAGCATACTTAAATTTGGTACGTCACAGTTTCATAGGACCACAAATCACACTGTAAATTTTTTTGGAGATTGGTCCATAATTTACACTAGGCCCCATATAAACCCTTCTCGCGGAAAACAGTTTAGTACGCCTAAAACCGTAATAAATAATGCTATCAAATTGAAATTCGGTACGTCACAGTTTTATAGGACGAGAAATCACACTGCCAAATTTCGTGGAGAGTGGTCCATAATTTACCCTAGGCCCCATATAAACCCTACTCCCGGAAAACAGTTTAGTACGCCTAAAACCGTAATAAATAATGCTATCAAATTGAAATTCGGTACGTCATAGTTTTATAGGACGAGAAATCATACTGTTAAATTTCGTGAAGATCGGTCCATAATTTACAATAGGCCCCATATAAACCCTACTCCCAGAAAACAGTTAAGTACGCCTAAAACCGCAATAAATAATGCTAGCATACTAAAATTTGGTACGTCACAGTTTTATACGACCAGAAATCACGCTGTAAATTTTTTTGAAGATCGGTCCATAATTTACACTAGGCCCCATATAAACCCTACCCCCGGAAAACAGTTTAGTACGCCTAAAACCGCAATAAATAACGCTAGCATACTTAAATTTGGTACGTCACAGTTTCATAGGACCACAAATCACACTGTAAATTTTTTTGGAGATTGGTCCATAATTTACACTAGGCCCCATATAAACCCTTCTCGCGGAAAACAGTTTAGTACGCCTAAAACCGTAATAAATAATGCTATCAAATTGAAATTCGGTACGTCACAGTTTTATGGGACGAGAAATCACACTGCCAAATTTCGTGAAGAGTGGTCCATAATTTACCATAGGCCCCATATAAACCCTACTTTCGGAAAATAGTTTATTGCGCCTAAAACCAAATAAAGCCCACTTTGGGATTTATAGATATTGCAGTGAAATTTTTTACGTTAATTCATATGGCAAGAAAAACTATCATGCAAGTTTGTGAAATTTACTGTTAACGCTAAAACTAATTACGCTGCTGTATTGAAATTTATTCTAATTTATTTTTTGTAATACCAGAAATCAGTCTTCAGAATTTTGGGATGATTGGTCCATAATTTACCATAGGTCCAATACAAATAACGCTCCTAAAAATCATTTTAGTCCGGCTAAAACTGTTACGAATAATGATATTTTACTCAAGCCAGTTCAAAGTTTTACAAGAAACGAATAACATTTTCTTATTGTCGGTCAATAATTTAATTCAGGTCTAAACCGCAACCAATTTTAATGCTGACGTTCGTTTTTGTGAAGCTTAGTTAATAATATATATGTATTTATCATATAGAGCCCACTCCTGTTGGTGGAGGGTATCAAAGATTCGGCACAGCCGAATATAGCACTCTAACTTGTTTATTTATAATATGTGACCGTACCTTTAAGGTATGTACAGACCTCACAAATATTTGACGAAATAATACAACAAAAGCATGACCAGCAAATTGATCAAACTTTAGCTTGATTTTTAAAAATTTGTATTGACTTTCTTATCTTTATTTGTAATGAGATAATTGTATAATGCAATCAAAGCTAGATTTACACGATTGAAATTTTCTTCAAACTCGTCTAAACAGCAAAATTTCTTAAAAATTTATTGATCAATATTATTAAAATAAATTTTGATCAATAAATTTTGCATTTTGAAGAGCAATTTTGAAGAAAATTTCAATCGTGTAAATCCAGCTTAAGGAACTGTTAAATAATGTTTGATCCGAATGAATACCCTAATATTCATGCACGTTTACTTATATTATTTTGAAGATGTGCATACACAAAACTAGGTTTTTATACCATTAGAAACCACAGTTTTTATAGTTTGTGAATATATAAGCATTTTTTTATTTTAAACATCTAAACATATATTTGTATAAATAATAATATGTATGTATTGTAAGTTATTTTGTCACATCTCCACAGATATTATTACTGAAAAAGTACCAAAGAAAAAGAGTGAATTTACCCTCATTCCATTTAATATACAAGCAGCCCATCTACAACTGTCACGTAACCTCGTAATGAAATTCAATTTTCTACAGGTTGGCACGTTACGGTTAAGTGACATTGCAGTCAGGTTAGCATTTGTATTGCTTTACGGTTGGATAATGCGGCCTTTAATTAAAAAAAAAAAAAATTTCTTCTCGCCAGTTGTACTTTTCTTAAGAAATACTTGTTATTAGTTAAATACATAGTTTCTTATTATTTAATGTTTAATAGAGAAAATGTTGTGACAATAAATAGTTTTATAATAGCAATTTAACACAACGAAAACTTATTCGATGCAGACTTCTATTTTGAACCCAAATGTGGAACAACCGCTCTAAAAAAAATTATATTTTTGATACAGGAATTAAAAAAATGTCTGTAGAATGAATAGATTGTTATACAATTTTGCACAAACTGGTTTTATATTATTAGAAATTATCCTACTGAATTTCGTGAAAATCGGTCCATAATTTACGATATACCTCAAGCCCACTCCCGGAAAACACTTAAGTATGCCTAAAACCGTAACGAATCATTATATTTTATTTTAATTAGGTCAAATTAAGTTTCATTTGACTAGAAATAATCTCATAAAATTTTGTAATAATCGTTTCATAATTTGCTATATCTCCCAAATAAAGCGTACTTTTGCAGTAGACTTTAACACGCCTAAAACCGTAACGAATCATAGAACTGCAACGTCAATTTTTTAAAGACTGGTTCGTAATTTAGTGCTCCCATATTAAGCCCAATGCTAGCAGAAATATATTTTTACACTCTATAAAGGGAATCAAAGATTCGACACAGCTGGATAAATCACTTTTCTTGTTTTTTAACTCGTTCCTCCTTTTGTTTCCGGAAACATGTGAAACATCTGAATTCTTGTTTACTCTAATTATAAATATTTCTCAAAAAATAAATAAATCTAAATTTAACTTTGGACAATATAAAAAATAAATAAACAAATTAGTAAAAGCAAATACAATCTTCACAAATAAGTAAAATGTTTTATTTATAAAAAACTGAAATACAGGGTGGCCCAAAATGTCCGAAGATGTTTGAATTCCTTATAACTTTTTTAATAAAAAAATTTTTTTTTTCTTTTCAGTATTTCGTAAAAAAGACTTGGGATATTCAATGGAACAGTATAAAATTGATTAACGTGCCCAAATCGTTGAACCTTATTTCTCAAATCAACGGTCCAAAGTTTTGACTCAGCCTGCATATCGTTTCGGATTAAACCCTGAGAATTGACACTAAACCATCTGGTTGCAATTTTTCGTCAACAAGGGGCAGTTAGGAACCTTCCTGGTGCCGGCAGACGACGAACGGTGCACTCGAAATACAATATTAAACGGGTACAGGAGAGTATTCGGGAAGATTAAGAAACATCAAACAGGACACTTTTGACCAGTGTTTAAAAATGCTTGACTATTTTTAATGTTTTTGTAATTGCTTAACTTAACTTAAGAAAAAGAACACAGTAAAAGCAAAAAGCAAAAGCAAACGCAGAAAAAGTGAGAGTAAATAATTTATTTATTCTCACCATGTTTATGTTCTCAGCTTAAAAAGCCAGCCAAGCAACCACTTGAAAAAAAAAATTGCTGTTGCTGTAAGTAATAAGTTTTTGTTTATTTTTTTTTTGCTTTGGCTTAACTGTAAATTGATGTGCTTAAATTCAGCGAGTATTAACTTCTTTGCTGTTTTTGACTTCATTGCTGTTGCTTGCTGTTGCAGGCGTTAGTTTCCTAGAATATATACATAATTACATAACACAAAATAAACAAATTAGTTTAAAAAAACGTGTAGTTTCATTTACGTATGTATGTACCTATTTATTAAAAAAAAAAAACGCAAAATACCAAAAAAATTCGAAACAAATTCGACAGCAACAGCAAAGAAGTTAACTTGCTGACTTTAAGCGCATCAAAAGCAAAAAAAAAACAATCAAAAACTTAATACTTACAGCAACAGAAAATTTGTTTTCTTAAGTGGCTTCTTTGCTGACAGATTAAGCAGAGTACATGCACATAGCGAGTTTAAACAAATTATTTACTCTCTTTGTTTTGCTTTTGCTTTTTTGCTTTTGCTGACTCGTAATCAAAGAGTTAAGTAAACACTTAGACACACAGTTTTTTAATTTGCTGCAAAAAATGTAAACAAAGCAAAAATGTGCGACTGTTGCTATTTTAAAGCAAGCAATTTAAACACTGCTTTTGACACAACTTGGTCTCTCACGAGGGTCGCTGCAGAAAATTTTTCGTACGATAAAAATGGTTTCATACAAAGTTCAGCTAATCCAAGACAACGACTTGATTATGCAATTTATTTTCGACAAAAACAAGAAGAAAATCATGATTATATTCTTTTTTTTCTTATGCTATTCCCCCAAAGCTCTACGCATCTCTGCAGGAGACCAGAGTCTCTGGCGGGAATTGAACCCGCAACCCCGTCATTGATAGACTAGCTAATAACCAACTAGTCTACCGGGACATTCATAGTAAATTATGAGCGACGAAGCCAATTTTTAATTAAATCATTCGTTTTAAATCAAAACGGCAGGACATGGGCTACGGAAATCGAAGAGTAGTTTAAGCGACATTAACGCCGACTTAAGTGTCCTGTTAGGTGCGGAGTTTTGTCGGAAGGGATAATTGGCACATATTTTTTGGAATATGCACATTGTGTCGCCTGTGTGACACTGTGCCAATCAGTATTGTTAGATATCGGATAATATTGGAAATTTTTTTGACGCCAGCCGAGGAAAAAAGTACACAAGTATGGGGTCAACAGGATGGAGCAATGGAGTTGATGAACGAATTATTTCGCGTACAAGCGATTTCAATTCGCCTCCGCGTTCATCGGACTCAATCGCTCCAGACTATGCCCTTTAGAATAATTTAAAATAAAAAGTCTATATTAATAAGCCTAGAACCATCTAGCAATTAAATAGAAAACAATATGAAGTTTGCGAAAAGTTATGAAAAATGGGTTGGAAGGAGCACGAATATTCGAAGCAGAAAATGTCCACTTCTTGCGAGATACAATTGTTCATAACTAAATTAAAAATATTATCCATTTATATATTGTATTTCAAAAAAAAAAAGTTAATATTCTTATAATGTCTTAAATAAAAAGTTATAATGAAATCAAACCCCTTCAGTAATTTTGAGTCACCCTGTAGATAAAAAATATATGTTAAAACAGATTGGAATTTTTAATTGCCATACAGTAAATATGGACTCAAAAAAATAAAAAAACACTAAAAAGTAAAGTCTATCAAGCCTTACCATTTGATACCCTACACTACAGGACATAAAGACAAGTTTTCGAAAGTATACCATACATGGGACCCATGGGCAGACATGCATCCGCCAAACCGAAATTATGTTATGATTTTATGATTCATGTTATTTAGATACATTCATCTACATGAGATTTGTTTGCCTTAAAATGATTTTTAGAAGGGGGTATATGGGATCTATGGCTAATTTTGGACCTACCAGCACAACATTTTGTCAGGACATAGTAGCTAAAGGTTATTTCCGCGAATTGTTATGTCAATACGATCATTTATAAGGAAGTTATGGTATTAAAAGCAATTTTCGGGAGAAGTATTTTTATTGCAGCTATGGTCAAATATCACCCGATTCCAATAAAATTTCGAATGACAATTTGGATTGAAATAAAATAAGTTCGAACAAAGATTATATTCCAGAAAGAAGCTTGTTTGGTGCTTATATGATATTATTTTCAATAGGGTTGGTTTAAATATGGTCAACTCCAACAAAACTATTTTTAAATAAAATTGTAAACATATTATGGTTTATTTAACCAAATTATTGTCATCGACAACCATATTATGGTTAAATTACTCATCCATCAAGAAGGCACAACCATATTATGGTTGCCTCCGAACATCTTTTGGTTAGTAATAACTAAAATATGTTTAACATTTATAATAACATGGTTGGTTTTCAACAATAGCATGTTGCTCTTGGAAAAGAGGAAAATACTATTGTAAATTTAAAAACAAATTATTGTAAAATTTAACCATAACAAGTTTAGAGGCAACCATAATATGGTTGTGGCTTCTTGATAGAGGACTAAGGTGACAACAATATAATTAAATTTAACATAATATTTTCAAAATTTTCTTTAAAAATAGTTTTTTTGGAGGTGACCATATATAAACATGTTTTTTCTCTGCGTGTATGAACCAAATTATATCAAATTATCTCAATAATTGCGTCTTGCACTTTGCAGCAAGCTGGATGGACGGGAATCCTCAGATCGATTGAAAAAGTAATTCTAAGTCGATCGGAATACTAACAGTTGGGACTAAAGTGGGGAACAGAATAGTCGCTGTACAACGTTTCGAATAGCGCTGCAAGCTGTGAAAAGTCGTTGCAGTTGAAGTTGAAGAGCAAAATGCGAAATCTTAAACTTTGTTGCCCTACAGGGGATTCGTCAGCTTCAGCTACTACTACAACTACTTTATTCTATTCCAGGCCTATTACCGATATTTTAAGGTGTTAAAATGATCAACACAAACTCATAATGCCCTCTCGATTATTGTGGTGTGGGTATAAACAATTGCGTTAGATGCAGCAATCAACACTTACTATTTAATTATGCATGAAACAAAGCGCATGTACGTCACAGTAGTAAATGAGTAAAAACACCTTCACAAAAACACGTGTATGTGATATGCTTAATGTTTGTTTACATTGAAATCTCTTTACTACAGTGAAGTAAAAATGACATCAATATCAGAGTACAAAGTTAACGGACTTGCGCAATGCTCTAAATTGCTTTCATTGTTTCACGATACACAGAAAAATTATCAGTAGTTTTTTATCAATTAAAAAAATTGTTTAAAAAGTATTTCAATTTAATTAATGTAATAGTTGAATCAATTATTTTGTTTTTTAGTTGAAAGAAAATTAAAAATATAATTTTCATTTAATTAACATTTTAGTTGTTTTGAAATAAAATTTTAATTAAATAACAAAAAATCGTAATTGAATTTTTCGTTTAAAATAAAATGATTTAAACTTGTAGAATTGTTGGTGAGAATTGTCAAACCCTGAGCTCTATTTAGTTTAATTAATTAACACATGGTTTGAAATTAAAATTAAAAATATCCTTTATTGAAAAAAATATTCACAATTTTAAATTTTTAGTAATCTATATAATCATTTTGGTAATAGGTCCAAAATCAACAAATTGTTTGCTTGATTCTATGAATTTGGTGATTAGAGACCATGTTGATCATGACCATGTTTATCACTGTACAAAAATTCAGATCTGTATACTGATCCCAAATTACCCAAAATCGGCCAAACTTATTATTAAGTATACATTTTAATAAAACAAAAAAAAACTTTAAGGCTTAATTAATCAGAAATTTTATTTAAGCATCTTTGCTTTTCAGCTCCTCAATTAGAATATTTGTATACACTATAAGTGATTAATAGAGAAGGGGGCCTGGTCTGTTCTATATCTATGAACCTTTTGTCAAAAAATAAACTTGTAGTCAGCTCATGACAGATATAAAATTTTTCTATGTATGTAGTCTCTATACCAATAAAGTTTTATTGGATTTATTGCAGAGTAGAACTTATGTTTCGTACAGAATTGTATTCCGATACATACAACCAAAAAGTTTTGGGCTAAAGTTTTGACTTTTTCCTGAGTTTTTATTTCTAGATATCAACATATTAAAGATACTGTTGAGGAGAATCTATGGTCCATTATAATCTTATGTTACTTATGAATTTTATAGGAATATCTGTAAATTTAGATTAATAATAATTTTAGGCGTTTGTTTTGCGAATTCTCTTCTCTGGGAGCTGGCTAACATAATGAATTTTAGTTTTATTATATAACTAATATAAAATTTATCCTTAGACAAGAAAAAAAATATTGAAAACATTTCAAACGTCTATTCCAAGGCGAATTCATGTATACGGTGGTGTCGATACTACAACAAGTAACAACACCAAAAACACAGCAATGTATTTATTTGTTGCTTTCGTTGATCGATATGTCAAAAACACAAGCAACTTTTGACATTTCTCTCTCTAAGTAAGAAAAAAAAGTAGCACAGCTGTGCTTTCAACGCCCCCTGAAAAATGAATTCACCTTGGTCTATTCTAAGTCAATTGATACATAGATTATATAGATATGAAACTCGCTTGTCTAAAACCTAAGTCTGTTGTCAAAAAAAATCTTAAGATGAGAATGTGTTAGTAAAATTTTGATCATTGTGAAAGAATATTCCCCACATGTTAGTAAAATTTTGATCATTGTGTAAGAATATTCCCCACATTCCCAACAAACACAAATAAAATTTCGGAAAAATAATACCGTTTTTATTTGAATTTTGTTAAGAAATTCACAAAAAGATCTCTTTTTCTTGAAACTGCTATTAGTTTTGAATGATATTTAACCTTTTTGTAGCAATATATATTTCAGAATGGGTTTAATTAAATATCATTTTTAGTTTCACATCAAGCTTTACTGTTTTCTGGGAATATATCACCACTTTAATAATATATACTAGGTATTCATTTAATCGGGCTTTTGCTTTGATCGGTTAATCGATCGATAAATTAACCGAGGTTTTGATTTAATCGGTTAATAACACTATGCGACAGTCAAAATCGGGATGGGATGAAACCAACGGGAAATGTTTGAAATCAGTAACTATCATATAGGGGAAATTGTGACCTTTGGTGTCCTTTTTTTGACATAACTCGAGAACCACCAGTCCGATTTTGCTGAAACAAATTTAAAAAAATTAGGAATTACAATTCTTTTAATCTGTTCATACAACGTTTCGCTACATAAGCAACAGTTTCGCAGTTATAAATAAATGTATGAAGAAAAAAACTATTTTTTGCCTAAAAAATTGAATTTTTTTATTTTTAATTCATAAAAAATCCAAAACGGTAAAAAAAAGTGTGAAGTCCTATTACTTTCACGTAAAGTCACATAACGTTTAAACAAAATGAGAAATAGATCATGAAAATCGATGGACGCGTTTCGCTTTTATTCACAATTAAGTGAAGGTATGAATTTCAAAAATTTGCTCGAGATATGCTCAAAATTCCTTGGAAAAAACATTGATGACTTTTTTATGATTGTCAGAATTAAAAAAAAAGTTTTGTTTTTGATCGGTTAACCGATTAATAAAGTCTTTTTTATAAATTAAGTAATTTCAATATATAAAAATTCATAAATTATTTGTTATTTGGAGGTTATAAGTAAAAAAACCAAAAACATAACAATTCTTCAACTAAAACGGGCGAACAAAAATTAATTAATAAATATATAATACATATTTTTTAATTAATATACATAAATTATGTATTAATTAAACAATAAACTGTAAGATAATTTTATCAGTTATTTCAATAGTTTAAGAAAATCTTATAAAATATGATTTAAGCGTTTGTTTTCTTTAGTTTTGATAAAACTTGACTTTGAAAAAATTCTTTCATTTATCGTAGATGTTCAAGAAATCAAAAGCTTCACATAATACAGAATATCTTATTTCTCAGTCCTGTTCCTGGATTTTCCCGTTTTATTTTTTTTTTTTTTAATTTTTCACACTTCCCATTATTTCGGTTAATTTTGTTAAAAGATTGATATGAGAAAAAACAAATGACTAAACGCATAAAAGGTACGTAAAACAAAAAGCTGTTGACAGCAAACACTTATTTATAATATAGATCACTGGACGCCTTCTTTGTTTGTAAGAAAAAATATTTTCTAAACACATACCTTTTGTATATGAGACGAAACAATTAATTAAAAACACAAAAAAATATGTAATAATACTACAAAAAGTTAAAAATGTTGTTACATCGGTTAATCGGCTAATGAACTGAAATTAATCGGTTTAATCGTTAATCGAAAATAGGCAATTTTAAATAACCCGATCAGTTAATCGGGTAGTAATTAATCGGTTAACCGATTAACGGTTAACCGAATGTATACCCTTCTATTTAACTAATTATAAAAAACAATTGAGATAGCCGACTACATAATACCCTACACCAAATACAAATTTTCGAGAGTGTTCCCTATTTGGGACTAATGTGCAATCATGGACACGCCAAAACAAAATTATGTTATTAGTTTAAGATTCATACTGAATAAGATTTTTTGGAAAGCGTTTGTATGGGACCTATGGTGTATTCTGGACCTTAATGTCATGAAATTGAAGTAATCGTGACCATATTTATAAGGTTGTTAAGGCATTAAAAACTATATTGGGGGACAGTATTTTTATGGGAGCTGTGGTCAACTATAGTCCGATTCTAATAATATTTGGTTAAATGATTACACTGTGCTAGTTGAAAAAACAGACAAGCCGGGCACATAGCGTTTTAACATAATTCGGGTACGCTGAATCCAGGGGTGCCCGCGGTTTTTTAAGATTGGCTCTGGTTTTCGAGATATACCGTTATTTCGAAAATGGAGGAGGTTGCACAACATATATTCGCGTAACTCAAAAACGCTTTAGCTTATTGATATAACTTAAAAAACCGAAATTCCGCAATAAAATGTTGAAGAAAAAGTCCCATAAATTCCCAGAAGTCGCCCCTAGTGGTATATAATGTATGACCGACCTCAATTAATTTTTTGTCCTTACCATTTTCTCGAGACATACTTGCCCCTTATCTTCATTTTTTAGGGGGGCTCCCATACAAAATATTGCGTTTAATGAAATTCTTAAATTAATTAAAATTTGTCGACTTTTGTGAATAAAATCAAAAGATGCAAACAGATTTTAATCATTTATGACTTGTTTTGTTTGGAATTTCGTTTTTTATACGTCTGCAAAAAATTAGAAGCATAGCTGCATTTTCCAAAAAAAAAATTATTTTTTTTCCAAAAAAAAATTATGTCTCTAAAACGACTGCGGATATTAGAAAGAGTTTTTACTTTTATTAAAGGAAATTTTTGAGTTACGCGAACATATGTTGTGCAACCTCCTCCATTTTCGAAATAACGGTATATCTCGAAAACCAGAGCCAATCTTAAAAAACCGCGGGCACCACTGGATTCAGCGTACCCGAAATTTGTTAAAACGCCAGGTGCCCAGCTTGTCACGAAAAAAAAGTGTCAATTTCTTGCACAGTGTTATGGTTGGAATAAAACATTTCTGGACCAAGTTCAATCGAAATACCAGCATAACTAGAGGGTTTATATGAAAGACACTCTATTCTTGAAGGAAGTTTATATGGGGGCTTTATGAAGGTATAAGCCGATTCCTGCTATTCGTCCTTATGAAAATTTAATAATATGTACCAAATTTCATCAAATTGCCCCTAAAATTGTGAACTGCCAATTGCGTTATACAGCCTGATGACCGGGCATCGTTAGGTCGACTTTGTAATTCTAAGTCGATCGGTATGCTAAAATAAGGGTCGAAAACCAATATTTTTATGTGTTGCACATAAGTATCAGCGCAAGTCCATAATACCCTCTCCACATATGGTAGAGTGAGTATACTTACTGGTTACCATAATTCCAGAAGAGACTTTGGTCAACCGCTGTTTATTAAAGGAGTACATTTGATGCTGTATAAGCTTGAGATATAGACTGCTGTTTTACCCAGAGAGCCACGTCTAAAGAACAAGCTCCTCAACACGCATTCGAAAAACAATGATAAGAAGCCACCGCCAATACAAATAATTAAAATTTATTTTAAAAAATCTAAAGAAACACATCAAAAAAAATTTTATAAAATATTTGTTTTTTATTGTTTACAAAATATTTGTCAAAAAATTGAGATATATATGTACATATATACATATATTTTTTTTTTATTTTAAGGGAGTTTCATATCTATGTAATCTAAGAATTGACATATTAAATCATAATTGCAAAGTTTTCTAATTCTTTACAGCTTTAACGATTTTTTTCCTTTTTTTTTAGACCTTATAAAAATATTTAATTTGCCTCCAAATCATTAGTGGTGAGTACTTCAGTAGATAAATTCGTAAATCACTAATATGCAATTTATACACAGAAGTTATGAATTGTATTAAGTTTTAAAAATCTGTACTTTTTTATTTTCATAGTTTAACACACAATCACCCTAATCATGGTTGGCGTTTTTGTGGCAAAAGTTAGGTGTTTTTAAAAAATTGTATCGTGGCTAGCAAAAACGACAACGTATACGACACTGTTTTCGAATCTATTACAGAAAAGGTTATCGTGGTTAGGGTATTTGTTGCAAAAACTGTCGTTAAGTTTTTTTAATCACGACAGCGTTTATGTACAAGTTTTCGTCCTAATATGCCTACGGCAACTATGATAGGGGTGAATATTCTTTACCGTGATAAAATATTCAGCCACTCAGGTGTTCATTTACTAACTATTTCAGTCATTTGTTTCTTACAGTTACAGACACAAACACTCACTTACCTTATTCCTTCTTCTGTTAGATTTTGATTAATCTAAATTTTTTACACGTACAAATAATTATAATTTTTTTTTTTTTTTTTGATAATTTATTTGAGAATGTTTTTGTCGTAGTTCCTAGAAGTCGAATTCAAGTTATAATTTATGCATTAGCAACACAAACTTTTACACATTAACAACAAATTTTTTTTTAAATGTCATTTCGTTTAACTTTTAGTTTTTGTACAAATTTCTTTTAATTTTCTTTAAGTTGTTTCCTTTTGTGCGTGTTTGCATTCGTTTGTGGGTTTGTATGCGTGTGTATGCAATATCTGCGCTTGTATGTTTATAGGTCGTAATTTGTTTCCTTTTTCCTCTCTATTTATTTGTGAGAAGTTTTTTCCCTTTTTTTTTTGTTATTTAACTCCAGTTGGCGTTTTTCTTCTTCTGCAATAGTTGAAATAACATGAAATGAAAATAATTTCAAACGCACACACACTTATATAGAACAACAGTTAGCAAATATTTTTACGTGTATGTGTTTAAATGTTTAGGCCATGTTTAAACAGGAGCAACAATAACACCTTAAATAGCACCACGACTTAAACAACAAAAACAATTTCGCCAACAAGCCATCTCAACGAACTAGAAATTAAAAAAGAGAAAGATGTTAAAACAAAAGTTTTATTAAATGTACTTAAATCTCAGCAAAAACTTTGCTTACAATATAAGTAGAAAATAAATGAGAACTTGACGAAAACACTTCTTATTTTTCTACTAGAAAAAGTCCTTATTTTTGTTCCCGATGTCCCAAAAGTAATCTTTTATAATTTGGCCAATTACAACCTAAAAAATAATACCTTTATTTTGGACTTAAAAGTTTTATAAAAATATGGAGCAACAAATAGAGACAAAAAATAAGTCGTTACAAATTAACTTTCAAAAAGGTTAAAACACACTAATTAATATTGCTCTTATATGCATGTGAAATCTTATGGACTTTTTGTTGAAAAAGTGTACACTATAATAAATTTTTCGAAATGTAAGGTTTGGTTTACACTTTGAAAGTTTTGTTTTAGAAAGTTGGCGTTTATTTGTGAGAGGGGAAGAGAACATACCAGTATTCTCACCGCTCTAATCAATAAGCTCAGACTTTCTGAAAGAAAACTTTCATAGTAGGAACCCACACTAAGAAAACATTTAATAAAGAGTGTTTTGGCTGCACAAATAATTTATAGATCTAACGCTGTAATAAAACAAAAAATATCGTATACACTAGATTAATATAACTTCTAGTGTTCTAATAACAAGAATATATGGGTACGTTCGTAAATACATCACTGCGCTGCATCAGTGATTTCAAATGTTTATATGTACATCAATGAATTATATGTGGACCAAAAAATTGTCATATACTCCACAAAAATAATAGTCACACAATAAAAAAAATTTAATTGCCTTTTTTCGACATTAAAAGAAGTTTGCTTTTCTGATGCAGCACAGTGATGCAGTGATGATGAACGTACCCTATTGTATGGAAAATTTTGGAAAATATGTATGTATATATTTACATACAATTTATTTATTTTTGAATTTTCCATGGATTTCACATCGAAATTATTCCTAAAATATTATATTATTACCGGATATCTAACAAATATTAATGGAATATATTCCAAATTGATTTATATTATTATTTAAAATCATATAATAACTTATTTTAATCATTTTATTAAAGTATGTTTTTGTAATGTAAACTTATGACTTATTTAAGATGTAATAATAGAGTTATTAATTAATATATAAATAATAATGCAAAAATTGGCGAATAAAGCTACAATGTAATGAATTCAGGAAGTCATTAAAATAAGGATTGTAAGTTAAGTTTTTGCTGGGATAGAAAAAAAATTAGACTTAGATATTTTCTTTAAAATATTTAATACAATTTTCAACACTCTCTTTTGTGCAGTTTGTTAGACTTTGTTGTAGTTTTTTTATGCTGCAAAAGCAACAGCCTACAACAAAAATAAAATTTAAATATTCTAAATAAAACTCTCATACAAGCATTACAAGAAAAAAACTCAATTTAAAATGTTATTATAGATTATTAGTATTGTAGTTATTTTATTGAACTGTTAATGGTTTTTAATCCAAATTTCGATATTTTAATCAGGCTTAAGTTCATTGAATTTTATTTTCATTAAATTATTTTTATGAAGAAAGGAATTTTACAACATGAAATGAATTAAAATTTATTGATAATTTTTCATTCTTGACTGAGCTGGGATTATAGATATTTTTGTACACATTTATTTTACTATGTCATCCATCTTCATAAAATATTGCAGATTTTTGTAAAGAAGTGATACACAATAATTAAGAAGATATAAATAATAAGGCCTTATTCATAAAAATATTTTTGGCTTATGAAAGATTTATAAAACGGATTTCCTATGAAATTTGTTTAATGAGCCTTTTATAAATTTAAAATATATTTTATGAATAATGGGGATAGTCTCGTTAGCCCGAGTATAAAATACCCCAGACCTCTAAAGTGAATACGTTAGGGAAAAAATCGGATATTTTAATTTGGTAACAAAATTTGAGCTACCCTTAGAAATACATACATGTCAAATCAATATTATGCTAATATCAAAATCTTTTAGAAGCACTAAACAAATTTATATATAATTGTTAACAAATATTTTATTCAATATAACAAACTAATAGTTAAAAATCGCCACATAAAATGCAAAAGGGCGTCACTAAAATAAAAATTCGATATAGAGATTTTGACTGTTTTTTGTTCGTTTTATTAAGCGACATATTCGCAATAAATTTTAGATCCCTGCGATTGTTATTGATTTTTTAAAATTTTTCTTTTCCTGCTCAAAAATCAAAAGTGTTGTCAAGCCCTTTGGCATTTTAGGTGACGAAATATTTTTTGAGTTTTGACAATATTAAATAACAAAATTATTTTTCATTTTTACAAATTCGATTATTGCTGCATTTTGAATTAAAAAGTGATTTGTATTGACGAATATGTTATTCAATAGGGCAATTAATTTGTTGTAATTTTTTTTTGTGTTTTGTGAATTTAGCACGATATAAATAAATCTTATTAATAATAACTGTCTATTTCACTAAATGCGAATGAACGCATTCTTTCGCACAACTACATGTAAAACAAATACAAATTCTCAAAAATTAGTTTTTGTTTCATATGTATTTGTGCGAAAGAAAGCGTTCTTTCGACATCGTGAAATTGGCAGTAAATTTTGTATTCCCGAAAATAACTTTTGATAATAAATTTGCATGTGCGCGGAAAAAAAAACTAAAATGGCAAGTTGCTTTATTAAGCAATTTGTTTTTAAAATTTAGTTTTCTCTTTTTACCCCATTACAACTACAATTCGAACTAGCTAATTGTTGGGGAATGTAAACACACTGCTTATTGTTGTGGCTTTGTTGAAGCTTTAATATTGTTACAAGTAAGAGTTGAGTGTTTAAAATTCTTGTTCCCTTTACAGTCTTATTTGTATAATATTTTTAGCTTTTCTAAAGTCTTTGGAAAAACTTTCCTGACGAGCTGGCCTAAGCAACCAGGGAAATGCGCATGGAAACTAACTTTCCCTCAACAATAAATTTCAGTGTTTTTATCAAAAATAAAAATTCGAAATTTAGCACGTTATAAATAAATCTTATAATTAGTAAATCATTGGTATATAGTGCAAAAAATGTCTTACACGGGCGGTTGGGGGGAAATGGTGCCTCAAAGCCCCCAAAGTTTACTAAAATCAGCATTTTTGCACAAAAGTTGACTTTGGGCTTGAATAACTCAGCTATTACCCATTACTCATAAAAATGACATATTACTGAAATGAAGGAAATTTAACGCTGAATAATTGCCAAAGAAAGTTTTTGATTATCTCCAACCGTTTTCGATTTATACCCCCCAAACAAGATTTGCGCCTTCAATAAGTTAATTTGCAAAACGTTAAATTTTGTGTTATTTATTGTATTACGTATGTAGGTATTTATAACAATGTATTAATAGTTTGTATTGAGTAAAGTGTATTTGTTGCAGTCAGGAAACCTGCGGCGACAATCTTGAACTACTTGTAGTATATAATGGTTTTGTTCTTTATTTGTTGATAGTATGGAATTATAATCTTGTATCAATTTAACCCCCCTTTCTGCCGCATCATTCACAACTTTTATCGTTTTAATTTTTTCTATTGCCTCTTTATAATTTTCATCTACTTCCCACTCAGAGGGTGGCTTTTTTAAAAAGTTTATATTTATATTAAACCTGGTACAGAAGTTTAATGTTGTTTTCGAAACAAACTGTTCGATGCCCTCTTCCAGGATTTCAGAAATTGTTACATTTGCCTTTTTATCATTTTGTTTAGACGATGATTCTCTATTACATCTTTCCACCATTTTCGCCTTAGTCTCCGAACTTACGCTTGAAGCAAAAAAGCCAAAGGCGACAGCTTCTGAACCTAAATACCAAAGAAGCCTACAAAATTTTTCAGACGCTATTTTTGAGATTTCGCTATCATATTTTGCATATTCGTGAAGCTTAATTAAAAAATTAAAATCACAAAAAGGTGCTTTTATTGGTAAAGGAGATGTGAACCATGCATCAGCATAAATTTTTATAAGAAAGATAGAAATTTCGCATAAAGCCTTTTCTTCTTTCTTGGTAAGCTCAAATTCATTTCTTAATAAAAATATTTTCAAACTGTATATGGCCTTTGACATCCATCTGGCATGATGCATAGCTCCTGGAGCTACACCACGACTTGGTGTTTTCCCCAAGAATATTATTCTAAGTTCAAGAAATTCCCTATATTCGGCACGGGGCTGTTCGGCATTTAAAAATTTCTCCAAATTTGAAATTATGATTTATATTTCACTTGCACAAAATTTTTTCTCAACTCTTTTGTCACTAATGCCACTGCTAATATTTTTGATATTTATTTTTGGCCACGCTTTCTGAAATTTCTGGAAAATGACAACATTAGGGTTTTCGGACTTTGAAATTTTTAAATCAAACACGCTTTTTAAAACTAGTTCATAGATATGATGCCGGCATGGTAAATACAAAAGTTCTTTTTCTAATAAGTTTTCAAGAATCGTAGCTGTTCCGTTTAGACGACCGGTGTTCACTGCTGTAGTATCAAAAACTAACGCTTTCACTTTATCTTGTAAACGCCACTCGTAAACAGCTTTACAAATAGCTAATGCTTGGGCTCTTCCAGTGCTTGGCTTTAAAAGGTGGAACCTCGAGTAATTGCTCAATTTCATCGTTGGAGATTATAATAGGGATCCGGTCTACTTTTTGTGTAATCGGCAGCGTAGGTAAGTTCAAACATCAAAACACTTTTGAAAATTCTTTGTGTTTACAGATTTTAAGGGGATATCTGCTTATTAGCGGATTTTCATGTGAAATTAATAGTTGCTGAGATATTGATAGTCCAAAGTCAATTTTACGCAAAAAAAGCGTTTTTTCTGAACTTTGGGGGCTTTGAGGCACCATTTCCCCCCAACCGAATTGAATAAAAATTTTTTTTTTTAAGTGGCAGTCTAATGGGCAGTCAAAAAAAATTTGGAGTAAAAATAATTGTTTTTATACAATCGTTATTTGAAGTGACCTTTCCAGACATTGTGCTCTAGCTTTTAAAGGCGTTGCGCCTTTTTAGCATTGAACTCTCTAGGAAAAATAGGTGCATTCAATAACTGAATCTTACTGCGGTTAACTTGCTTCATATTTAGTACCAATGGAACCAGAAAGTAAGACAAGAGGGGTGTGGAGTTAATTTTTCATTGTAAGAAAGAGAAAACGTCGACCTCTTCGCGGATGTCTCTGTGTGCTATTGCTGTTTAACAAAATCCGCTTTGTAGTGGATGTAAGAGAGCTTTGGCTCATTACAAGAGAAAAAATAAATGACCCAGGCAATCGAGTATTAAAATAAAGTTCGTGGTATTAAGACCACCGTCAGCTAAAAGGCAGTTAAATCATGTTTGTCTAAAGCATTTATGTAGTTCATTATTGATCTATGAATCCTTCAATTTGTCACGAGATTAAGGCTGGCATGAAAATTATACATGCCCAATTTGATAGCAATACATAATAACTTTTTTTTAAGACTTGTGACCGTAAACAAGATATTTGTTTCTGAATCATAAATGGGAGCTATGGTCCTTCGTAGAAATATGCCCCATAGTTTTACAACAAGATTTATTATGTAATTCGTCCCGACATTTATTTCCCAGAAACAGTCACAAACCAAAAATTTTTTAAATCAATCCAACAAAATTTTTTTATAAAATTATTACCAAATCGTACCCTACCTCAGATGTTTTAATGTTATACAAGGAATAAAAATTTTTTTGGGTGTTCATAAAATTACATTAGTGTTAAGATAGATGGTCCGATTAAAAAATGCATTAAAAACCTTTTTAATAGTAACTTTGTTTTCTTATATATTCGCTTCTTATAACTGATCTTCGGAATTAGAGGTGTGACGCTTCATATTCTATACTCAATAACGCTCACGACTTTTCGCCAATATTTATGTAATGGCTTTAAAATATTTGTTCGGGAGTGTTATTCGTATGATTTAAAATAAATTTGGACCAAATTTAATCAAAATACCAACATACTAAGATGGTGAATGGGCACAAAGGAGTCTACTCCGAAGCGAAGCTTGTATGGAGGCTGTGTAAAATTATGTGAAATTAAGCCATTTTCCATAGACTTATGACATTTAAAATACACATACCAACTTTCTTTAAATTTTCTCCAAAATTGCAGCCTCTACTATGCGCCCAAGGCCAACCATCAAAACATAAAATTCATTAATTAACAAATTAACATTCATTGATAAATGCTTTTATTTACATAAAAATTGTATTAATAACTGTTAATAACAACAAATATAATTAATTTTAGCAAATAGAATCTGGGAATTTGAGTTCTCATGTTGAGTTTAATTTTTATTATAAATTTTTATATTAATTCGAATGTGTATTCTTAGTCATATTACAATTTATAAAGTTTTCATACTTTAATAGTCTTATTCCTTCAATTAATAAATTATGATAGTGCATAGAAAATATTCCTGGAAAATATTAAAGGAATAAGACTAATAAAGTATGAAGGCTTTATAAATTGTAATTTGACTTATAGCGTAGACAGACGACGTTAATTTGCATTAAAGGCTGACTAATGTTAATTAAAATTTTACGCTGACAAACGACAGTTTTTGCATTTAGTAAACAGCCATTTGTTTGTCAACTATTATTTTTTTTTTTTTTGTCATTTACGGAGATGGCTGGCAACTTGCATCTGGTGCATTTATCTAATTTAATTAAATAAAATTTTTGTTAATTTTTAAATTATTTTCAAATACATATATAAAATGTTAATTTTTACAAATGAAAACGTTTCCGAAATTTCTGCACTATTGGCCACATTGCTCCCAATTATCCGGTGTACAGCATTGTAAAATTTCCAATTGGATGGGCTCCCACCAGAAGGTCCCATTTCTTTTTTCTCCTCTCTACAAATTTCAATAGTTATTTTGTGTCAAAGAAGTTGTTGTGAAAAAAAAAATACCTATATTTTTGCGTGAAATTTCTTATTTTTACGTGTACTTTTTCCGCACTAAATTTGTTGTTCATTTGCACTGATATTTCATTGTAAATATGCCCATTCATTTTTGTACGCCGCAAATCGGTGGCACGTTCCGCTTACAGTTCTAGCAGAACATGTGCATCTCGATCGCACCAGATACTACGCTTCTTGCCCTTGGAAATCTTTGGAGTTTCGATTTTAGTGTTTTTTTTTTTTTTTTTTTTGCTAAAAACAATAAAAATAACTTACATTTTCTGTCTTTAAATCCATTTAAATTTTACAATTGTAAACAATATGACAACAGTTTATTGATTGTCGACAATATTGCCATACCGAAATATCTAAATTCAGTATAAATTCCCTCTGATTTTGTGCATTCACGTTAAATCTAATAAACATAGGGATGGGGATAATTCATAAGTTAATTTGAATTAAGACTGATAACGCAAATTAAGGCTGTCGTATGTTTATGCTATTAGAATACACATTCTAATTAATATAAAAATTCATAATAAAAATGAAACTCAACATGAGAACCAAAATTCCCAGATTCTATTTGTTAAAATAATTAAGTTAAATACATAAAATTTATAATAAGCACTATCCAGTTATAAGATACAAAGAATGATGACGAAGGCCGTAGCGGGCCAGAAAATGCATTACATTCTGCTGGTATCTAATAGTTGTATAAATTTTCTGTACAATTTACTTCATTGCTTCTTTTAATTTATTTATATAAATACAATTGTGTTTATTTATGTGCTACTGACATAATTGTGACGTACCTTTAAATAAAAACGCCAAAAAAATTTTGACTGCAAATAAGTTATTTTAGACTCCTCTTATTTTCATCATTCTCTAAGGAATTAGATTTTGTGTACTTTGTTATGCAAAATTCGCTAACAAATAATACTTAAACACACTACAACTTTTAAAGTTACTTCCTTTTTTTTTAACGTGCGTTACAAAACTTTGTGATCAATTATTGCGCAACAAATACCTGTTAAGAAATTATATTGTATGCCATTCGAAAATACACATAAATCCCACTAAACACAATGTTTAAGTTGAAACTATCTCTTTTGAAAAGCCAAAAAAATTTTATATTTTAATCCAAAAAGGCATACGTGTGAATCGTCATGAAGGCTTTGAACATAAGTTAATATTTTTTAAAGATTTAGGCAGTATAATTTTGCAGTGAGGCTTTTGTGTGGGGAGCTTATGTAAAAAAAGTTTTTTTTTTTATTTATTCTAACCAATTTTAAAACGAGAATCTCCAACAAATAGGCTTAGGCCCACTTGCTTTAGCTTAAAGTAATATAAAATCGTACCTTTGCCCCCCGTTGCCACATGTGAGTGCAAGTGAAAAAAACTCAATACACTCACACTTTTTGACACTTGCAGCAAGTAAAATGAGAAATGAAGATTCAGTGTTACCGTAGATGAGTTCTGTTTCAATTTACTTGTACTTAACAAAATAATAATTGTGTTTTTAGCTGATTTTATGTGTATTTATAAAAAAAATTTAAGCCAAAAAAACATTACACTACTGCAGGTAACCTTAAATATTGAATACTTGGCAACACTTAGTTAACAATTGAGAAATTTAAGTTTTGCTAGAAGTTTAGTTGTAGAAAATTAATTGCATTGGGCACGTTCATAAGGCGTAACTGTTGTGTAACCGTTTAGTGTTTGTCTTAGAAACGCATAGTTGAGCACTTTCGCTCAACACAACAGTTGGGTATTTGAGGCCATTTATTCCATCATAAAATTTTTTAGCTACCTAAAGTCAACATGTTGTGCTCAACCTCAACCTTTATTTTTTTCAATTGTTTATGTTTATCAGCTGTTAATTTTGCATTATACTCATAATGCCGTTTCTAAGACGAAAATGTTCGGCTCAACAGTTGTCAACAGTTTTCTAGCAGTTGAGCTCAACAGCTACGTCTTATGAACGTACCCATTATGCGATGTAGCCACTCAAAAAATTGTTGTGTTTTTTGACACGTCTCCTGATTTTCGCTAGAAATATGTATACACTACCTGCAAGTAATTACTTGATTGTGGCAACGTAGGGTTAGCTATCGGTAAGACGTGCAAACGGATCTTAGAGTAAAATATGCGAAACTTGAGAGAAAAAAAATAATTTTCTTTAAAAACCAAATTTGAAGCATGAAATGGCTAGTAATTAAATAATTTTGTTTTTAAATTAAAAGTAATTAATAAAATTCGATACGATACATTTGTCCTTCAAGATGTATTCGAAAAAGGTCAAGACAGAAAAACATGAAAAACAGAAAAATGTACTTTGGACTTCAAGAAGAATTCTTGACAAAAAGTCCGAAAAATAGAAGTAGGGAAGAACATGTAAAGCAATTAAAATAAATAATCATTAAAAACAAATTTCGATCTGCCAAAGTTTGAATACCATTTGGTTTTAAGAACTATAGACTGCCAACCGTCGTCGATGGCGGTGAGTGTTAAACGGCAAACCCCTCTGAGGAGGTTCTGTGGAAACAATCGAAACATGTCAAAGCAACCTGTCCATGAAAACCTGGGTTCAATTCCCAGCTCAGTCAAGAATGAAAAATTATCAATAAATTTTAATTCATTTCATGTTGTAAAATTCCATTTTTTTTTTCATAAAAATAATTTAATGAAAATTAAATTCAATTCTGATTAATATCAAAATTTGGATTAAAAATACGATAACTTTCAGTTTTGCTTAATTCCAAATTGATTACGACTACAAATTATCATAAAACAATCTCAAATATTTTAGATTATCTTAAAAATATCTAAAATAATCGAAAAAATTCTACCTAATTAAAATAATATTTAGCAAATAACCGAAAATAATCTTTAAAGTAGTTAGATTATATTGGATTATTTAGGATTCTTTTTGATTGCATTACGATATTATAAATTAATCGCTTCCTTTCTTCATTAAAACTAAATTAATGAAAATTAAATTTGAAGTCTGATTAAAATATATAAAAATTTGGACTAAAAACCATAAACAGTTTAATAAAATAACCCCAATACTAAATATTGTAATCTCGAATGTTTTTAGATTATTTCTAGTCGTAATCAATTATTAATGTTAAGTTCTTTCTACGCGATTATTTAATCATAACGTTTATCGAAATTTACTTGGTATGAACTTAATATAGGGTCTTTTGATAGGAATTTCAGAGCTTTGATAGTTAATAGAGGCCATATTTTTGCCATAATTTATTCAGTCTCTTTTTTCAAGTCAACATGGATGGGGCCAGCGCTCAGGTACACATGTAGATGTTAAAATTAAAAATATTAAAAAATAACCTAATTTTCATCGAAAAATTATTTCCAGCGATGAGGCTCAATACTGGATGAATGGGTACGTTAACTAGCAAAGTTGTCAAATTCTAGACGATACCAATCTACATGAGATTCAAAAGTGTCAAAAGTGAGAACGACGATGGCCAGACCATTGCCGTCAACGGCGAGCGATCTAGGTGGAGGCTTACCAATAACTTTTGCCCTGAATTAAATGATTTGTGGTTTCAAATGGATGGTGCGTTCGTACCACTCAACCCAGGCACATTGGGCATTCTGCTTGAGTAATTTAAAAACGATACATTACTTGGAGTTTATATAAACTGGTTACCGAGATTTTGCGATCAAACCCTGTTAGACTTTTTCTTGTGGTGTTTTCCACAGAAACCTTAAATCCAACATACCACCGGTCAAATTTAGCCTGTTTGATGCGCTTGAGCCGGATGTGTTGCAGCCAGCGAAGTTGCGGCATCGATAGACCTTTCAAACAAGTAAGAAACTTCGAAAATATCTTATGCAACCTTTGATTTATTTAAATGTTAGAGCATTTATAAAAGAAAAAAATTACTTTCCTTAATATCAAAAAAATATTTATTAAACATAAATTATTGCACTTAAATTTTATAAAAGAAAAAATTACTTTCCCTAATATCAAAAAAATATTTATTAAGCATAAGTTATTTTTGATTCAATTACACTAAAATTTCGTCGAATTTGTACCCCTTAACATATCGCACTGGTTTTCACTTAATGCAAGAAATCGTATATGTACAGTGCTCATATCTACCCACTGTAAAAATCTGACATAATTTTCTCTAGAATTTTGTCAAAAAAAATGCAATTGTATCACACTTTGTGATATAAGAGTACATATAAAAAGAAAACCGTTTCTTGTCTCTACTGAAAATTTATAAATTTTGAGTTAGAGGTTAGATAGAGGAACCAGTGCGATATTTTAAACTAAATGAAGAATTTATTGTATTTAATACTAATTAAAGGGCTGTAAGAATAACTTTTGTCATAAAAATACGGAAATGTTTATCCAATGAAGTTCGTATTTAAATAAAATTCAGATTACTGAACAAACTGTTGTTTTACTCATGCTTCTAATAAACACATTTCGTTTCATATGCCAAACAGGGCTGTCAGATTGATTTTGAAGTTTTTCACCAAATTCAATGTCAAAAACCGCCAAAGCACTTATTTTTTAGTTTTTGAAAATATTATATGTATTTTTTTATAAATTCCAAAAAAAAAAAGTTGTTCCGCATCGCTAAAATCCGCCAAAAAGTCTCAAATAAAATTTTTTGAAATTTTAAAATTTACATTGAAAACAATTAATTTACATTGAAAACAAATTTTATTGTTATTTTAATATTAATGTACTTCATAATCTTGTATAAGTAAACAACTTAACTTCCTCTTACTCGTCTCTTAAATATCGAGTGTTTGTTGCTTTCATATCATAGTTATTCATCTAACTGAATACAAACGAAGCGAATGCAAAATTATAATGAAGGTTTCATGAACATCATTATTAAGTTTCATGCAGATGTTTAATACTTATCAAATTTACCAAATAGTTAATGTTTAACTAAAAAATTTTCCTTTTATGTTAAACTTTTGTCACTACTCTATGCGCACTGTTATCTTTAAATACTTTAATATCGTTATAAAATTTAAATATTTTTACCGTTGTCATTTAAAACAATGTAATTTTTGTTTACTTAAACATTTATTCATAATATTAATATTAAAAAGAATTTAATTGTTTAATTCTCGAGAGTAACATTTAAAGTATTTTGCATTTAAAGTGCCATTTTGGAATATTGTTATTAGCAATTGAATTTTGTAGTTGCTGAGCAAATAATTTTAATAACACTGAGCTAAAATCTGACACTTTTTTTTGTGATAAGTGGGGCACCTGGCCAAGCCCACTTTATTTTTCATCCCCTTTTTTTGTTTCTAACATACCCATCCGCTTCACCATTTCTTAAGGGGGCTCAGGCTAGAAAAATATTTAAGAAAAAGTCCTATAACTGCCTAGACGTTGACCCTAGAGGGATAAAATGTATGACCGGCCACCAGAATTAGAAGCATAGCTGCATTTTCCAATTTTTTTAATGAATTTTTAATAAACAAAAATTTTGCTAAAAAATTCCTTTTTTTGCTAAAAAAAAATAATTATGTTTCTAAAGCGACTACGCATTTTAAAATTGAGTTTAGCCTTAATTTTTTTGCGGAATTAATTGCGCGAGTATATGTTGTGCAACCTCCACCATTTTCGAAATAACGGTATATCTCGAAAGCACACGCTAACCTTAAAAAAACGTTAATTCCAATGGTTTCACAGTACCCGAATAAAGTTAAAACGCCAGGTGCCCCGCTTGTCTGTTTTTTCAACTAGCACAGTGTAATTCTTCAAGTAAATAAATAAAATTTTCTTCAAGTTAATTAAAAAAAATTATTTTTTTTCAATTTTCTGCATGAAATTTATGTATGTACGAAATTAATGTATAATTAAAGAATTTAATAATGCGTTGTAACTATTGAAATTCGTAAATTTTTTTATTTTTGTATTGACCAATGTGTAGTTTTTTCGGCATAATGGGTAAATGTTGCGTATACGTAGTGAATTAAATTAATATTAATCATACTCCAATTTATTTAAATTTAAAGAAGAGAGTTTGCAACAAATGTTGGTGATGAAAAATTAAGTGGGGTCGGTCATACATTTTCCCTATCTAGGGGCATTATAGGTGCTTTCAATTTCATAAATTGTAAACTTTATATGGGAGCCGCCTTAAGGAATGGAGACAGCTGGTAGGTGTGTCTGAAAGAAATGTTGACGATCAAAAATTATGTGTGGCCGGCCATATATTTAACCCGTTCAGGGGTATCATAAGGAGTTGTGGAGCCAATTTTTTTTCATAAACTTTATATGGAAGCTCCCTTAAGGAAGCAAGACAGGGGATAAGCATGTTCGGGAAAAAAGTCGGGAGTGGTGGTGTCTGCGTGGTGGCCATTTTATTTTCTATTTGAAACGTACTATGTATATAGACATATGTTGTATATCAATGGATAGGTAAATAAATATGTTTATATATTTTATCTAAATTTAAGTCCAGTTGCAAAAATTAAATAAGGGGTTTTATTGAGAAAACGTAAAAAATTGGTTTTTTATATATTTTTTTTTTTTTTCATAAAAGTTCTTAAAAATATCAGATCAAATAATTGAAACAATTTTTGAAAATGTACAAGACTATTGTGTTTTTAATGACTCTGATTTTCTTTCCTGCAGACAAGCGCAGAGCTTCGTGGGATTAGCATAGGGGGAAAAAAATTATTTTGGAAAATTAATCTAGTAAAATTTTTAGGCGATTGAATAAAATGGTTTAAATATTTAATTTTTTTTACAAAATATGCTCATCTGTCAAAGTTCTTGAGCGGATGGATAGAGTTTAAATATGTTGATGTTTAAACTTTGTTAAAAAAAATGTTAATTTTGTATTAATATAAACTAAGATGGTTTTTAATTCACCATTTTCGGCCATAGCCTGAAGTAGGGTGCATGTCTATACCAATTACGGATTCCAATCGGGACTGGTTTTCGAAAATCTCGGAATACGGGATTACAAAAAATCAAATCCCGGGATTTTTTGGGATGTCGGGATTCGGGGTTCTTAGAAGGCAACAGATAAATGCTTTTTATATTAGTTATTAAAAAAATCTTTAAACGAGGTTTACAAACAAGAGTTTTATAATTTATTTAATATTACAAAATTATTAAATGATTATATTGATCACTAAAATTTGTAAAAATTTTAAATTGTGATTCCATTTCTTAATTAATGATTAATTCCATTGAAAAGAGGATAAAACAACAACCTGCGATATCCAACAATGTCTCTAATAAAAAATAATTAACATTAAATCTATATTTTAATCAATATGCTCAGTTAAAAAAAATAATTAATAAAGTTATTAAAAAGAGCAAATAAGTAATTGAATAATTGTAATCTCTATTCTATTAAGATTCTTATTAAATGAATGAAGAAGAATAATTGAAATTTTAATTCGAAATTAATTAACAAAATTTATTTTTTTAGTTAACCATAAAAATCTTATGTTAACAAAACACATTTTTATACCCACCACCACTGGTGGTAGGAATTATGTGGTGTATAAACTACACTACCTAATTTCGTGAAATTGCTCCATAAATTACAGTAGGTCACATGCCCACTTTTGGTTTTTCTTTTTTATTTGTGCATTTCAAAGGAGATTTAGTTCTTCGATTAAATTTCTTCCTTAATTATTTTCAGCACTGCTCACATTAAAATGTCTTAATAATTGTTGGACACGCTTAAAAAGAATAACAAAGTTTAACTTTCTTCTTTCGTTTTCAATGGCTTTATTAACGGGTCAAAACAAACAACTATAAAAGATCAATATTGTGCTCCCTATCCTCTAAAGGGAATGATTGTTTTTTATAAAAAAAGGTGAAACAAAAAAATTTCGTTAGCGATTTCGGGACCGACTAAAACCCGAAAATCCCGGGATTTGAATTTTTTAATCCCAGGATTTCGGAGTTGGCATCTCTAATACCGGTACAAAAAATTCTTAAAAGTCATTTTCGAATCCAGTTATTATTAACTGCCTGTTCAACAATTTCGAACGTAAACGTTCGCATAGAATTTTATATTGAAAATATTTTAAAAACTGATTGTTTTTTATACAAATTTTCTATGCAAACGTTAACGTTCGAAATTGAAATTTTTTCAAATATATTTGAGTAACATCAAAAAAAAATATATTGAGTTTTTGTAAAAATTAAGCTATTTTTAAAACTTATTGCAAAATTTCTGCTTTGACTATTCTTCACGATTAGGCAGATTGAAATATCGCAAAAAAAAATTTTAACGTTTCATTTCTGGATTTATTAGAAATAAGATGATGTTTTAAGAAAAATAATTGGACCTTCAAAACTATAAGAGACAACTTCGTGAAATAGGCGGGAATTTTTTATTTTCCTACTATAACATTTCAAAACATCATTCATTGAAATCTTTAATCTGTATTTTCACGAGAGACAGTCTTCACAAAGTGTACACAATCCAAAGTAGTAAAATTTTACACCCTTAATATCTTCTTGTACTATAAACGAGTGGTCACAAACTCCATTTTCTTAAAGCCTATGTCCTCCTCTACGGTTCGTTTAAACCTTATTCTGCAATCCGACTAGTAGCTAAGGAGATTCAGATTTATTACCACTTTTTTACGATTGACCCGAACGTGCAAAGTTTGATAAACTCTAGGACATCTTTGGACTTGTTGACAGTCTTCTATATATGAGCATTAAAACACAGTGATATAACTAGATTGAGCAAAGGCTCCACTCTTTGAAGTTGATGCGTATTATGTGGGCAGCTACAAAGTAATGAACTTCTTCTGTGAGTTCTGGTTCATCAAATTTATATCAGGTCATAAGTTGAAACTGTCTAGATCATCTTGGAGTAAAGGAGACATGGTAAAAATCCAATCAAAGTCGAATCAATTTTATTAGGGGAATATTATTGGGTGAATAATATGTGAACCAGTTTGCAATAGCGAGTAAGTTTAATTAAGTAAAGTCAGAATTTCCAAAGTCAAAAGCCATGTTCTCATTAACATTAGAATTTACAACTTCATAAACAAACAAGTTGATTTGCAAAGTAAGATGATGATTGTTCTCACATGATAATAAAGGTGTTGATCTTCGCCATAATGTAAAGAGGAATGTTGCTAGAAGTCTATTTTGGGTTATCACAAACTAGTATCAATAAATTTAAACAGTGTTTTAATAGAGTTGCGCGATATATCTTTGGACTAAAATATATATCGCACATTCATATGACTTCTTATACTATAAATATTTATAAATGTGATTTTGAAAGTTTCATTAATATAAAAATATTATTACAATTTTATAAGATTTTTAAATTCGGGAATTCCGTGTACCTTAAGGACAAATTTAGTTTCGGGCACTCTACTAGAACTAGTTTATTGATCATACCTAGACATTCTACTCAAATTTTAAGTAGGTCATTTACTGTCAAAGTCTCAAGGATGTGGAATTCGTTCATACCTTGTAGAGAGCGCGCGTTCTCAAATTGTATACCAAAGTTCAAGAAAATGTTATTAGAAAATCTGGTTTAAAATAGTAATACATTAGTTAAGAAAAAACGAAAATGCAATATTTGCCATAAGATTAAGCTGGATTAATTTGGCCGACAGGGCTTACAATCCATACCAAATAAATAAATAAATGCCACAGCAAGGTTTCTTCCCAAAATGTTTGGTATGCCGTTTGTTTGGAAAATACTTAAACCTCCAATAATTAGATATTCTGAATAGTTGATCACTCTGACTGGGTTTTTGAGATCTAAGTTAAACTAGGTTTAGTTAATCTGAAAACCGTTTGTTTACAAAATTTTAACGGAACATCTTAGTTTTACTGAAAATTTTATTCTCTAAAGAAATAACAAAAAAAAAAATCTCATTTCGCCGGAATAATCCGAGTTTCAGAGTACGTTAAACTAAGTTTAAATTTAATCAACATAACAAAACCCCGGCTAAAATTAAAGTTTAATTCACAAAGGTAGCAACAATTTAGTATTTCCTCTTTCTCTTTTTCCCCCAAAAACATGTTTGATATAATCCTTTTATTTTGCGAACAAAACTGACTAAAAATTTTTGTTGAAAAATTTAGTCTTTTTCTACTTTTGCCTCAATTTGTATAAAATTGTAAATGGCGCTTATGAAAATTTTTATAAATTTGAAAAGAAAAGTAATTATTTTAATATTTAACAAATTAAAAACAGTGTTTTGGGACTTTTTATAATTTTCGATATTATGTTCGAATTTTCGAAGTTGTTTTCAAATTTTCGAAGTTATGTTCGAATTTTGTAAGTAATGTTCGAACTCTTATTTATTTTATTTTTCTTAATTTTTTTTTTATTATTTAATAATTTTTCCCCAAAAATTCTTTTTTCGAACATTGAGAATTATGCCTAAATTGCAGAAAAATCGTTTCAATTTTACAATTAAACGCGAATTGAATTATTTTTCGAGCATAAATATTTAGTTTTTTTAGTAAAAAATAATAACTTTTTTTATTTCTCTGGTAGATACATTATTTTCGAATTAATAATTTTCGAATTCTCGCACTTTTACCAAAAAAGTTTTGTACATGATATTTTGCGTCTACTTTTACAAAACTAGTTTTGGAAATTATACTCAAATTTTTTTCAAACATGTTGATCTACATATGCTTTAAATTTCATCAAAATCGGTCAGATATTTTCGGATAGACAGAAATTGCCCATCTGTTCCTTCATATTCCTAGCTTTAAAAAAATATATATAAGCCCTGTGTGTTGCATTAACGCTGGTCTATCTTTGATTTAAATTTCATCCCAATTGGTTAGATATTTACTGAGAGGCATTAATTCTCCATATGTCCGCCTCTTGGTCCTAGTTTCAAAAAATTATAAAGCCTATATTTCCAATTTCCTCAAAATTAGTGGATCCTTATGCTCGTTAGGAGGTTTTATTCTTCATTTTGTATATATTATATATACACTGATTTTTTTTAATATTGTCACTGCTAAATTATTTATCCAAATAGATCTAAAAAACAGTACAATTGTTTTTCAGCTTGTTTTAAAATAATTTCATTAAAATATTCTTAATCATTTATCCTTTACTAATTGTACACATATTAATGTCCTATTAAGTTAATTGTATCAACAGATTTCATTTGAGCAAATGTTTCGTTGTACTGCAGATTAAATTAATCAACACTCGATGTTCATCATAACAATGACACATTAATAAGTCCTCCCCCATGACGTATGAGTTTGAAATAATTGATATTCCCCTATTCAAAATACTTATATTCCATCAAACATTTTAACACAGACAAATGGCTTTTAAATGGGTGCGTTTTTTTATTTTTCGTTGGTTTGACCATCAATAAAATTGTTTTCATTAATTATTCATTCTCATTTGAATTTCTGTTTTTAAATTCATTTTATTTCAATTTCATTTCACACATACTGAGAAAGAGAAGCTGGATTCATATTCATGGTTGTTCTTGCTACTGAACTAATTAGTTTGTTTTTGCACATTTTTTTTTTTAATTTTAGTTGAATTAATTTATTATTTAATATTAATTAAAACATATTGTTCGTTTTTTCCACTTCTATAGCATTTTTGTTGCAATTTTTTTTAAGTGTAAATAAAATTTTTTATGTTAATTAAAAATAATTATTCATGTATGAGTTTAAATGGATTTTTTCACTTTTTTAAAAAATTTCGCTGGTTGCTGTTTGTGGTAGCACAATTTAATAGGAATAAAAAAAAAACATAAAAAATGCACACACACACACTCCCACTCAAGAGCAAGAAAAGCCGGTCAAACCTAAACATACCGTGCAGATAACCCCAAATAGGGATTTGTTAGCTTCGATAAGTACTTCGAGAAAATCCACAAGTTTGAACTCGATAACTTCCAAAATTGTTACAGAGTGATATTAATAATAAAGGACAAAACATTAAGTTAACTTGTAAAAAAGCAAGCGCGGATTCAGGGGGGGGGGGTGAAAAAAGGAAATTTCCCGCCCCCCCTAAATTATAAAAACATGTTTTGCTTATTCCCTCAAGTCTTTTTTTTTTGTTTTTTATTGAATCTCTAATCAAATTTTCAATAAGTATCCAAGTATTTATCCTAATAGTTATTTATTATATATTTCCAATGAAACATCTGGTTTACTGTATACATATTATAAATACATATTATTCTACATTCAATCCCAGCAAGTGCCATCTATGTATATCCGAAAAATAAAATATTTGTATTTTTTCTGCAAACGATGTATTGTTGTTTACTCTATTGAACTGCATCAACAACTAAATTTTCAAAAATTGTGGCATTAACGCATTTACGACTGAAGGTACATATGTATGTATGTATGTGCAGCCAAAATTATTTTTGTCTTTCCATTGTTATAAGCTTTAAAATTCCTTTATAAATAAAAATAATTAAATTAAAAAAATTAGCTGTAAACAACTTAAACCAGAATAATTATATGTATATGTATCTTTAGATTAAAACCCAAACAGTTCGACTAAAATTCATAACTTAATTTTAAAATTAGTGAAGCATATTCCTTCTTCCAAAATTTTGTTAACAATTGCATATGTTTTTTTGGTCGAAAAATTGGTCAAACAGTTTAGTATGATGAAGTCAAATAAATTGTTTCAAATAAAAACAACATTAAAAAAAATAAAATTATTTTTATAGCCAAAACGTTATTTAAAAAGATTAATTTATTTTAATTTATATTGAACTGATCTTATATATTATTTTACGTTTTTGTTGAGTTTTTTTTTTTTTAATATAATATAAACATATCGTTTTTAATAAACTTTTAAAAACAAATTTTTTACTTGTTTTGTATCATAAAATTTTGTTTCTAACACGAATGCGCATATATGAGAAAAAAGTTTAACCTTTCCTAAACAAAATTTTATTGTGGAGTTTCGGTTTTTTGAGTTGTCATAATAAACTAATGGCCAATTTTCAGGATTGACATTAAAACACATGTATGTTTTATTGATAAAAATTGCTAAAGGGCATAATAAACCACACAAATAGCTTGGCAAACATGTCAAAATCTTACGTTTGTACAAATATTTTGTGTTATTAATTAGGGTGTTTGCTGTTTGGACAAACATTTGAAGCAATGTTTGCAGAAATATTAAAAATTTAAACAAATAGCGAGCAAAATTTCCGCAGCACAATCGTCGTCTACATTCATTGAAAGCAAAACAAAAATTTAAAATTAATGTTTGTACAAAATATGATTGTGTTGTCTATTGGAAAACAGAATCAAAATTAAACTGCATGTTTGCCAAGCAATTTGTGTGGTTTATTATGCCCTTAACATTTGGCTTAAAAATTCCAAAAATTTTTTTTATAAAAGCACATTAAAATTAAATAACCAAACGAAAATAATTCATTTAAAGTTTTTTACAATGAAATTGTCAATTGAGATCAATTTGTAACTTAAAAAAGTTAAATGTGTTTTAAATGTCATTGTTCGAACTGTAAAATTCGCTCTCGTTTCGCTGCCACCGTTAAAGGTATCTTTACATGGTATACAATGTATTAAGACCTTGTAGAATCAAAATATTATGAAATTTTTAAAGAATATAGAGAGAAAAGTCTGTTGTAAGTATTTAACATGTTTACACGGATAGAATAAGTAAAATCAAAGCAAAGATATAAACAGCTGAGTTATACAATATTTACAAGAAAAACATGAACATTTCCCGAATTGATTTTGGTGATTTTGTGTATATTATATAAAAATGTTAATATCTTCAATATATACTGTTAATAGTGGTCTGAAACTATCGATAGCTTTTGACTATCGTAACACCATCGATAGTTTTCAGTTAGTATTCAATAATTTTTTTTTCTCAAACTATTGTTTAAGGTGTTATGATACTTGCTATATATTGTATTGGATTTTTTTAGGATTGACTGAATGAAACAACAAATGCGAGAAAGAACAAGAAGTACAATATGTAAACAAAACAAACAATATTGCCCACATTTGTTCCCACAAAAACCGTCAAAAAAGCTATAAATCGCAAAAAAAAGTTAAAACCCGCTACTTTCGATCAAAAACTAAAAAAGTTAGTAGCAGTGCTAACATTTAATCTGGAAATGTCAATTTTAAGTTACAAATTATTATATTTTTTTTGACAGTCTAAGATTATTTATCGATAAAACACGTATATTTTTTTGACATTTCAAGATTTTTTATGGTATAATCAAACTCTTTACACTTAGTCAGTTTTTCTATGCAAATATATTTGCACTGTTCTCCAATATAGAAAAAATACAAAAAATAGCAAGTATCATAACACCTTTAATGATGAACTTTTATTGTTTAACAACGTTTGACAGTAACACAACTTGGCAGCACCTTTTAATGAAGCGTACATTTCAAAACTTTCTTTATTCCGTGTGTTTTTAAAATTAAAATTGTAAAATTTAGAAAAAAAATTCAATTAAAATAATAAATAAAGTATGTAAAAGTGAAGTGTAATTTACAATAATGTTTTTAAAATCTTAATCTTCTTCTTGAGAACCAAATACACGTTTTCATTTTATTTTATTCAAATTAATAATCAGAAAACAAAACGAGCAAAAGTGAATGTGCTTAATGTGTTGCTTATATGTATTTATGTATTTATTTATTATTATTATATGTCTATGGAATTATATTCCTTACAGACAATTTAAAAAATAATTGATTACAAAATGTTACACATAAAAATATAATACATAATTAACAATAAAATTACTAAGTGTTAAGAAATGTGATTATTGCCCTTTTTATAGCATCAGGACTTAATGAAAAGTCGATAAATCTATATAAATTGTTAAATGCATTGCTCATTCTCCTGAGAGGGTCAGCATTAGCATAATTAGCTCTAACAAATGTTACTGATAAAGGTATGTAATTACGGGATGGACGTTGGGGAATGTTGAGAGAAATATCATTAATCAAAAATCCACAGCAGATGTCACCATTAATAACATTGAATAAAAATGACACATTAAGCATAGTTCTACGACTTTTTAATGTAGGAAGTTTAAATTTAACTTTTTTGCATAAGGTGAGAAGACTATAACTCAGATGTGGATTTTATAATCGATCGACATTCATCAGACCTTTTAAAAACCATCTTTTTGAAATCAATCGATTTTCATCATATACCTGAATATAAAAATATATTTTAATCTCCATTTGTTTTAAAAAAAAATTATTTAAAAGATATGAATAAAATACAAATGTTCCAAGCTTCTTGAATAAAATATTATAAAATTTATGATTGAATTTTAAAAAATTTAATTTTGAATGAAAATTTTTTTATATACTTTTTTTTTAATTTTGTTCTGGGCAAAATTTTGCTAAAGCTTTCTTAATAGAAAAAGTGTGTTGTTGCGCAAATATATTGTTGCTTTATTGTGAACACCAACAGAAAATGTTGCTGCAATTGTGACCGAAGCCTAAAAGTTCTAAATCTTCGAATAAATTTTTTTTAATTTGAATAATAATCAGCTTGGTATATTAATGTAAAAACAGAATTATAAAATATTTCTGTTAATCCAACCTTTTTAAATTTTCCATCTGCCAGTATAAGTCATCGTCCAGACTTGCAATTTTTATTCCAGCAATTCCTGAGTTTATTGGTTAGAGAGGTGAGAAGATTTGTAAGTCACCGTCCAGACTTGCAATTTTTGTTGTTCCAATTCTTAAGTTTAACGTTGAGAGGGGATTGGGAAAAGGAATGGGGAGGGGTACTCAGTTGCATGTACTCTGAAATTCTGTTTTATTTTGTAATTCTCATACTTTTATAAAATATAAAAAGGAGAAGAGGAAAGACAAGATGAAAATACAAAAATTGCAAACCTAGAATTCCATAATCTACACACTAATGCAATTTCAAATAAAAATTTTAAAAAAATACAACAACAAACATTTTCTAGTCCAAACGATGACTAAAACCACTAAAAGAAACACAATTTGATATAGTAGACTTAGGATAAATCGTCAGAAACTTAAATGGGCCTCTACGTATTATATGGTAAAAATTTTATTTACTGATTTTGCTATAATGTTTTTAGTATTTTGTATGAAATACTAGCTTAACCCAGTGCGCTTCGCTACCCTCACCACAATAAAAACTTGTAATTTTTTCAATACAGATCTTGTGCATTGCTTATGAAGTTATTTGTTCGAAGTTTGACCACTCTTACTGTTACCGTTCACGAGTTGCACAGAAATCTATATGGCATTTGTATTGAAGTTGTCCCGACTATGTCTTCAATAAGGCAGTGGACTTTTAGCAGATATATATATACCATATTTTTCCCATATATGTAAATTGTAGCTGTGGCCGTCTTCAAGATATACAGAAATCTATTTTGATCAACGGCCACTTCCCCAATTCCACACATTACTTACAGATGCTATCTCTTCATTGATAGCCATTCTAATTGTACCAAATGTAGACAATTTTACATTTACCGTTTTTCAAATATACGGGATTCTATTTTGTTCCACGCTACCTTAACTAATCGCGCCCACTTTTGACTGATGTTGCGTATTGAGTACCAAGCTATTTGTACCAACTTTGATTTTTTGAAATTTTGAAATCTTAGCTGTGACCTTTCTCCAGCTGTACAGAAATCTATTTTGCATTTGTATGTAAGGAACCACGCTCACTTATCCTATCCCGCCTATTATTGACAGATTCTGCGTGTCGATAAAACAGCCATGTACACAGATTACACACAGATATGTAAAAAGTGACGTGTGAAAAAGGCCCAAATCAGTTGCGAGGGCAGCTTTCAAAGAAAGAGACAAAAAGCGTTGTTTGGTAGTGAAGTTGCAATGTGTAAAAATGGGCCGCTACAATCAACACAAATTGCGTGATCAAAGCAAAAAGAACAAAACACAAACCACGTTTAACAAACTATAATTTAACAAACGTATTATTTTGTGCAAAAAAAATGTATTTAATAATATTGTTTTGTTTTATTTCTAATGTTATTTACTTACTTAAATATTATTTACTAGTGTTGCGATAAATTTAAAAGTTAATTTTTACAACAGTTTTGCAAATAAATCTCAACTAAATAAATGTGTGTTCATTGCATTGCGGCATAAAAGATGGTTCAAACAGAAATGAAAAAAGGTAAGCTTTCTAAGAAAGAGACAAAAAATCTTCCGTCTCGTGACATATCTGTGTGTAATCTGTGCCATGTATACCAAATTTGGACAACTTTTCTTTTATTGTTCCCTAGATATTAATAAAACCACGCCCACTTTTCCAATCCCACCCAAATTTTGCTGAATGTAGTGTATTGATAACTAAGATGTTCTTATCAACTTGGAAAGCTTCGCTCTAACCGTTTTCTAGATAAACAGAAATCTATAAAGTCTTTCAACGGGAGGTACCACGCCCACTTCTCCACTGCTGTCCATTTTTTAAATAGTCTGTGTATTGATAATCTGTGTATTGATATGTGTACCAAATTCGGCCAATTTTCTTTAACCGTTCTTTAGATATAAATAAATCTATGTTGTGCCACGCCCACTTCTCCAATCATGCCCATATTTTGTCGGAAGTTATGTATTGATAACCAAAATGTTTGTACCTAATTTGAAAACTTTGGCTCCTGTCGTTCTCTAGATATACATAAATCTATAATGTCTTTCTATGGGAGATGCCACGCCCCCCATTCGAATCCCGCCCTTTTTCTTACTGCTGTTTTGTATTGATAACCCAGTTATGTGTTCCAAAGTTGGACAATTTTTGTCATACCGTTCCTTATATATAAATAAAAATATGCTGTACCACGCCCACTTCTCCAATCACGCCCATATTTTGTCGGATGTTGTGTATTGATAGCCAAAATGCTTGTACCTAATTTGCAACTTTAGCTCCTGTCGTTCTCCAGACATACATAAATCTATAATGTCTCTGTATGGGAGATGCCACGCCCACCATTTCAATCCCGCCCATTTTATCAGAGATTTTTTGTATTGATAACCCAGCTATGAGTACCAAATTTGGACAATTTCTTACCGTTCTTTAGATATAAATACAAGCCATTTTGTGCCACGCCCTCTTATACAATCCCGCCCAAAAAAAAGAGATGTTGTGCATTGATAACCAAGTTGCTTGTACCTATTTATATTGTCTTTGTATGGGAGGTGTCACGCCCACTCAAAATTTAAAACAAATATATAGAGTATAGATACTTCTAGACCATGAGTAATATACTGTTAAAGTTTCACGAAGGTCGGTTCATTAAAACAAACAAATAAACAAATTAACATACATACATTCATTTTTACATATGTACATGGATTGTAATTTTTAAAAACTGTCGATAGTTATCAATGGTTTTTAAAAAACTATCACACACTATTGAAAACTATCGATACTTATCAATGGTTTTTAAAAAACTATCGCATACAGTCGGCACTGTCGATAGTTTCAGACCACTAGCTGTTAATGCTGCCAAAGCTTGCATTAAAACACGCCTTCGGTGTAATGGGGACAATAGTTATATAAACATTTATTGACCGCTTGTCAAATTTTGTATCCGTGTTCTATCCTACAATAGGATTCCTACTCAATACATTTTGTTTTGGCATGATTAGAATTTGTTCATTCTACATGATTTTTGTCATGTCATAAGACATGTATTACAATGTAAAGATGCCATAAGAAGTGAAGTTGGCTTCTATTGTTGAAAAATAATGGTAGTTTAGCTATTTTTAGGTTAATCTAGCGATTTTATATCCATTTTGATTGGTCTGTAAGATTAACCAAATAACCTTAAAACAAAGTGATTAAAAATTTTATGTATATAAATTAATTTAAATTTTAATTAAAAAATAATCAATTTTCTTTTTTATTTTGATAAAGCGGAGTATTAAAATGGTTAACATTTCGTCAAACTTAATCTTTTATTTAAACTTAAAAGAAGGGATCAGTTTGAACTTAAATTGTTTGCCGAATTGAATAAAAAATGTTTAAGTAGATTATTGCATTATTCTGAATACCCCTTATTTATTAATTGCAATGCATTTAAACGATTTTTTATCTTGTCATCATTTTTTTAAATTAAAACCAAATAAACGGTAAAATAAACATGACATTTAAATCATATTTAATTTATGTTTATGCGACCATATTTTTTAATTTAATTAATGGAAAATTTAAATATGTTAATGAATAATAGCTGTATTATTGTGAAATAAATGAACAAACAATTTAAACAAAAAATACTAAAGAGTGTGTAAATATGTGAACAATTAAAGCAAGGATAAATTAATTAAATAATATTCATGGATTTTTAATATAGACATTGTTAGTAAAAAAAATAGAACTCTTAATTAGTAAAATTACCAAAAAAAAAATATTTTCCAATGAATAAGATTTATGAACTTGTGAAATAAATTTTATAAATTAGCGAATTATTTTAGTTATAAACATTAAACATTATCTGGCAGTCAACAATTGCAAGAAAACGAAGAAAAATCGTCAAATTTTGTGATTAAAATTATTCAAATTACTTTGTCAAAGTCAAATCATGCCCAAATTTTTTTACTGAGAGTTTTCTGCATCAAAGTTCACGCATTTCGGAAAATTTTTTCCGAAAATGGAAGCTGCCATATGTACACAAAATCTATTAATTTGACATGATGTTAGTGCTTCAGCGACGGATTGTATTTTGCTTTGTTTTTTTTTTTTTTTTTTGTGTTAAACTATTTTATTTAGGCTATTTTCGTAGATTGTGCGTTAATAATAAATGAAAAAATATGATCCGCTTACAATTTAATTTCACAAGCACAAATTTTTTAATATAAAATTAAACCTACTGGCAACTAACTCAGTTCAAGTTTGTCGGGACCAGAAGTAGAGAGGTTATTTAGCCAAGTAACCACCTTAAAATTAATTTAAGAAATAGGTTACATTTAGCAACCGTTAATTCGATTTTATCAATTAGGTAAATACTTTTACCATAATAATAAAATATTTCTTATCTCTTTTTATTTATTTTTTTTACTTGGACTCAAAATGTTGGGTACATGTTGTCATAATTATGATTTACCTTCAAAATATTTAAAACTAATAGGCAAAAGTGATTCCTATGAGATGCACAATAACGACATAGAATTTATGGCTGATTTAATTTTTTAAATGCTAAAAAAATATTTAATTTTCGTTTATTTTTTAATTACAAATTGATCTCAATTTACATTTACATTGTAAAAATATTTTAATGAAGTATTTTTGTTTTGTTATTGAATTTAATTTAGCCATTTTTGGTCGCCAAGTTTTGGCAACACTGGTCCGGACAAAACATAAAAATATACCAATTCAAGCTGAGAATTGTAAAAAAAAATATTTTTTTTTTGTCTCTCTCTCAAAAAATAAGACGTTAAAATGCATATTAAACAAGTAAAGGCCCAACCATAATATGCATAGCCTTGCTTAACCTACTGTCAAAAATTTACAAAAAGTCTCTCAAATGTATTTAAAAAAACAAAAAACAAAATAAAAAAACATTTGATTCCGTACGGAATGTGCGATCAGTTTCGCACTTTGCTTAAGCAAATGATAATTTCGTAAAACTTAACAAAACGTTTCCTTAAGTTCAATATGGTTTGCTCATATGATTTACATATATTCGCACTTTTGCTGAAGCCAACTTAAGCACATTATGGTTGGGCCTTAAGAGTGCTATATTCCTTGATACCCTCCACCGACAGGAGTGGGCTCTATATGATAAATACATATATATTATTAACTAAGCTTCACAAAAACGAACGACAGCATTAAAATTGGTTGCGGTTTACACCTTTTTTTAAATTATTGACCGACAATAAGAAAGTTTTATGCGTTTCTTGTTAGAACTGGCTTGAGTAAAATATCATGATTCGAAACAGTTTTAGCCCAACAAAAATGATTTTTAGGAGGGTAATTTGTATTGGACCTATGGTAAATTATGGACCAATCATCGCAAAATTCTAAAGACTGATTCCTGGTATTGCAAAAAATAAATTAGAATAAATTTCAATACAGCAGTGTAATTAGTTTTAGCGTTAACAGTGAATTTCACAAATTTGCATGATATTTTTTCTGGCCATATGAATTTAAGTTGGAAGAAATTTTGTTATGGTTTTAGGCGAATTTAATTATTTTCCCGAAACGGGCTTTATTTAGATTTAGGCGCAATAAATTGTTTTCCGAGAGTAGGGTATTTATGGGGCCTTGGGTATATTATGGACCGATCTTCACGAAATTTGGCAGTGTGATTTCTCGTCCTGTACCGTATCGAATTTAATTATTATAGCATTATTTATTACTGTTTTAGGCGTTCTAACATGTTTTACGGGAATAGGGCTTATATGGGGTCTATGGTCATATATGGACCGATCTTTACGAATTTGCAGTCGTATAAAGCGAATTCGTGCAAAATTGTATATCATTTCGTGCATTATTCCACCATTTATGTTAGTTTTTGTATCAAAATTATCAATTTTTTTAGGGTGGTAGTTCCACATTTTGATTCATGGTTCTGATCCTACTGAACCGATGTTGCTGGATTTCAAACCCAAGCTGCTTAGGATAACTACAAGCAATTTGAGATCAAGTTTGTTCTTTTATATTTAAAAAATTTGACATGGAGGGAAAATTACATTATTTGTCACACAACACACTCGAATATAAAAAGGGACTACTTAAAATATGTTCAAAAGTATGCATAAGAAAAATAAATACAGAAGGTACCCTACACAGAGAAAATTATTTTACCAACTCAAACAAAAAAATTTTAGAATCAAAACTTTTTTTGTTTAAAAAAAAGAACCTACAAACGAATTTGCATATTCAAACAATTTTTTTTGCATTTTGTTTATTGAAAAAAAATCGGATATTTTCAAACAAATAGTTGTGAATGTTGGTTAAATTTGTGTTTGATATTAAAAAAATTTTCAAACAAATAATTTAGCTGACTCAAACAAAAAAATTTACTGGAATTAATAAAAAATTTCAAAAAATCAGTTAAGAGCGGCTGGCTTTGGGACACTTTTTTCTTAATAATTTCCTAACACCATTCGTCATTCGTCTTGTTGTACACAATATTTATTTCCACCTCACTGCCGCTGTAACCTCTCCAGAAGTAACCGCTACAGAAGAAGAGATCTCAACTAAAAACCATTACGAACCGATATGGTTTTCATCATTTTACTTTAAAAATTTGATGTATTTAACTAAAAAATTTTGAAAAATAGAATACGGGATTTTTTCATTCTTTTTTTATTAACTTTTGAACCAACCAAAAAATTCTGTTTTTTTAGTGGTGTTATTGTGGCGACACAAACATTGAATAGTTTTTATTTACTTTTGTTATTGTTTTAATAACAAACTTCGCCACACTATTTTATCGTCTTTCTTATTGTTGTACTTTTTTAATGCGTCCAAAAATAGGCTGTATGTGTTTTTTGTTGTTGTTCCCTGTTGCTTACGATCAAATAAAAAATAAAAAAAAAACGACCACTTTAAAGAGCGTTAATGTTTCAACAGTAAAAAAAATTTTCAAATTTAAAAAATGTTCAAACAAGCATTTGCTTGAAAATATTTTAGCAATAATTTTTTCTGTGTAGGGGAAAGGTAACTAAAACCAAATTTATCACGTGACAGTTCTCAAGTGGTAGGGGCAGGTTCTAGTTCTAACACTTTATATAAAGGGGAGTTGTCACTTTAAAATGGTGATGTCCTAGGAGGGGGTTAATTTGCACCATTTTGACACTTTGTAACAGGTCACGGAAATAATATATATAGACACATTTAATTTCCATTAAAATAATGCCTGTCGCAGATATTGTCCCGAGTGAACCATTTTAATATAAAAGATCGACTTCTTAAAATGTAATAGAACCAAATAAAATCATCCACTTCTCGCACAAAATTCAGTAACATGCCTATTTTTGTGTTAATTTCCTTTCCTTTGAAGTAACTAAACTTTAAACATATTATCACCAGTTAACAATTCGTTTTTTTTTTTATTAAAATATTGTGTTCACTGCTCACGGGCTAAGTGCTTTAAGAACAATTGCCACAAAATTCCCGCTGGATAACAACATGTAATTTAGTTTTAAGGTATTTAATCAGTTAGAAATCTAAAACAAAAAATATTTTTTTACACTAAAAAAGTAAAATTTTCTAAGAAATTATTTTAAATCGATTAATTGATATAAATTGTTTGAGCTATTCGTTATTGAAAATTCGCTATTTTAATTATTCGATCAAATAATGGCGGAAAATTTTGTAATATATAAATATAACACGTAATTTGTTATCTATCCATTTTTTTCCTTAGCTTCAGTGTAATTTAAACATGAAATCTTTATTTTAGTTTATTATTTAAATCGATTTTTTTTTTTATGTTAGTTTGGTCTTTTTATAGAAACTCCGTACAATGTTTTTTTTTTCTTTACCACCACATTATAATAAATAAATGCAAAAATGAGGGAAAAGTGAGGAAACTATTTTTAATAATGAAAAAAGTAGAAATATTGTATTCAAATGCCAACAAATAAACTAAAGTTTTTAAAAATTCTGGCAAAAAAAAATTAGTAATAACTCCTTCACACTTTGAATACTCGAAACAACCCAACAGACCATTCGATTAGCAAAATATAACTGAATTGTAGAACAAGCTTATCAAAGGAGATTTCCTTAAACTTTTTTAATAAGCTTATTTAGGTACAAAAAGTTAACAGTACAGCTTCTGTACTTTAATAAAAGAAATGATCAAAAACTTTGCCATTTCAAATAATGGGTTAATTGATTTAATTAAATATATCTCAGGTTTGGACAAATCCCAACAACAATTCTACAGGCTTAATTTATTTTATGTTGTGGCACGAGGCATTATCTCTGGTCAGCCGCGATCTGAAGACATGTGCAAATCTTAAACTCTGCCGAATTTTGGGTATTGACTGCATCTGATTTCCCCAAAGGATGTTACACCAAAAGGTGGTTTAGGGAAAAGTTGGAGCAAAAAACTACGACTACCTCTAATTTTTAATATAAATATCTGATTTATATCCATAACCTTTTACTTTTTGAACTCTTCTGTCTTCATGATGGCTGCCCAACGAAGCTTAAATCTATGAAATTTTTACTTTTTCACCTTCACCTGAACTTAACTAAGTAGAATTAATACTAACAGTGGAATTTTCACAAACCGGTTTATATATGGCCGATTTATAGACAATAAACTACTTATTTGTTCCCATTAATTCAAGTATTTTATTAGCTACTTATGTTTTCAGAAAAAAGGAGTTAAAACTCTGAAATTTATTATTAAATTTGTTTTTAGGAATACATAATTTTTGATTAAAAGATTTTGTTTGTTGTGCTTAATTCCCTATTTTATTCTTGATAAAAAACGCTGAAATTTATTGTGGGAGGATAAGTTGTTTGTATGAGCATTTCACTGGTTGCTTAGGCCAGATCATCAGCAAACGTTTTCCCAAAATATTTTTCAGAAAAACTTATTAACTTTTATTTTGAACTTATAGAATTTTTTTTAAGCTTATGTTATGTATTTATATGCTTTAGGAATGTACCAATATTTTACAAAATAAAAGTCAGCTTACTCCGTTAAATAAATTTTTGTACAATCAATCCTATTCCAAAAATTTTAATCTTCACTGTGGGTTACTTCGATACGACATCTTGAAAATCTACAAAAACAACAGCAACAAAGCAAAACAAAATAAAGTCCTTGTTCAAAAAAGCAAGAATAATACATATTTTCCTATACTATATGTACATGCATTGAATGCGTTTGTTGTTGGGAGTAAAAAAAAACAACCACAACAACATTAAACAAACTCTCAAATGGAGGTAAGTTCTGTTTTTATGCCAAATCGAAACTTTTAGCCGAAGCTTACGAAAGTTTATGTTGAAAAAAAAAACAGCAAACACGAATACAAACGGGGATTTCACGAATAAACAAACAAAGAAAGAGAGTGTTATATAAAATAAGAGCAAGAGAATATGAGTTGGTAAAAAAGAATACCTTTTGCTAGTAACCAAGTTAAATTGTATTGAATGAGGTATCAGCAAAGGAACAACAACAATAAAGAAAACTGTTGAATAAATTATGTTGAAATGTTAAGGTTACAGTTACAGTTGAATTAAATTCCATTTAAGTTTGCACTAATTAAAAACTTTTAAGGTTTTTTAGCGAAATTTTCTTTCAGTAAAACAACACAATTATTGATTATTTATTTTAAACTTATTTACATATATTCATAATAATACTTTTTTCTTAATTTATTTATATTTTATTTTTAAAAATTTTTCTTTTAAATTTTTTTAAGATGTTTTTTCTTACGTTTGCTTTTCAGAGACACACACGAAACCAGTTACACTCTACACCATCACACACAGACTCTATCAGAGATATTAACACGCAAAAATCACAAATTAGTGGTGAATTATTTAAAGCTTTAGATTTCACCTTTGCCTTTTATTTTTTTTTTTTTTTTTTTTTTTTTTGTTAGCTACATACTTTTTTGTGTGTATTTAAACTTTACCAGAAAAGTATTAGCATGATTTTATTTCCACACTTTGAATTTATATTTAATTAATTTTTTGCGTTTGCCTTATTCTTTTTAAGTAATTTGCTTTTAATTTATTTTATGGAATTTACAAATAATATAAATTATAATTTTTCTGTATGTTAATTTTATTTTCTAAAATAATTTTTTTTTTTTTTTTTCTTTATTCAATTTATGGCAATTCGATTATTTGCAATTTTACACGGCGACGCTATTTTGTGTAATTTCAAATTCGTACTGATGTACTGATTATATTTTCAATAATATCTACCTGTGTGCAAGTCACTTTTCACTGTGTGGTATCATGGGTTTCTTCTTTTTTCCAGGAGAGAGAGTTTTTCTTTTGCTTACTTTTGTTGAAAACATTTTACCCCAAGCAGCTGTTTTCTGAGGAGAATAAGTAAAAGTTTCTTAATATTGCTCTCAAATTAGAAGCTTTTGTGAGAGCAAGAAGAGCTTTTTAGCAGCAGGTGTTTATAAGTAACAGTAGTATTGAAAAAATAAGTATAAGTAATATTTTAAATTAATATTATTCATACGCTGATATGTACCGCTAGTCAATTCTTAGATATAATATAATATTAATTATACGCCACTATGCACAGCAGATGCAATGTTTAAAGTGAGGACTAGAGATGCCAATCGGTTCTGGTTTTCGCAAATCCCGGTATTAGAGATTTCAAAAAATCAAATCCCGGGAAGCCAGCATTTTTCATGATTTGGGGTTTTTGAAAATTAAAAGATAAATGCTTTTAATAGGTATTTATCAAAAAAAAAACGTCTTCAAAAACAAAAGTTTTAAAATTAATATAAAATTAAATAAAATTAACTTGAATATTTTTTACATAAGCGAATGTATTTATATTAGAAAATTACAAAAAATATTAAGTACTCAGAAAAATTGATTTTAATCATCAAATTCTTAAAATCAGGTAAACAATTTGCTAATTCTGTACCTATCACCAAAATGATTTTATTAATTACCAAAATTTGTAAAAATTTTATATTGTAATTTTTTTTTAATTAGAGACTAATTTAATTAAAAATATGATTAGCGTTCGTCTCTCTATCTCACCTTTATTGACTTTGAAAAGGCGTTTGATAAACTACAACATCCGAAATCCTAAATTTAATCAGGGCGATGTATCGAGGTGCAAGTTGTCGCATCAAATACAACCAAAACTTAAGTGGTAAGATTTCGGTAATGACGGGTGTTAGACAAGAATTATTAGACAACATACTAAGTAACGCGTTTCCAAGTAACACTGGCATAACATGAGGTCTTCACAGAATATTAGATGGCATAGATTATGTTCACGACATTTGTCTTTTCGGTCATAGAAGTTCACATATGTCATCTAAATTACAGTGTCTCGACCTAGTGCGGGCTAAAGATTATTGTCTACAAAACAAAAACGATGTGCATCACCACGACAATGAACAGACCTTTTGCTTTGTACAGCACAGAAATATAATTAGTATCCTCGTTCACTTACCTCGGGAGCATTATTTCTTGCAGTGGTGGTTCTAGTGAAGACATAAAATCGCGTCTAAATAAGGCTAAAGCTGCCTACGGTGGCATTCTCTCTTCGGTTTGGCATTTTACCTCTATATCCAGAGACACTAAAATAAAAATCTTTAATACCAACGTAAAGCCTGTGCTTCTCTACGCATGAGAAACGTGGAATCCATCCAATCGCGAATTGCAAATAATGCAGGCGCTTGTGAATCGTTGCCTTCGTAGAATTCTCTGTAAATTCTGGCCTAATTCTATCAGAAATAGTGATTTGTGGGCAAGAACGCATCAGACATCAATTCATGCGAAAATAAAGCGGCGCAAGTGGTCCTGCTTGGGACACAACCTACGGAAAACGACAGATGATATAACACGCCAAGGCATAGAATGGACACATTGAGGAAGCCGAAGATAGGGACACCCTTCAAAAACCTGTCGCAGACTATTAGAGGTGGAACTGCGGAGGCTGGTGTATCCTGGAATGAAATAAAGTGTTTTGCTACAGACAAACCCAGATGGAAGACATTCGTTGAGGCCCTATGCTCCTAAAAGTAACAACGGGACTATATATATAAGGGGGATTTCATGTCAAGTGACCCAACTTTTGAAATCGAATTCTTCCGATTTGGATGAAATTTGCACCAAGGTTAGTCTTATTGGATAGTAGCTTAGACACAAATTTTCAACAAGATCGGTCAAGAAGTTTCTGAGTTAGAGGGTTCAAAATTTGACATTTTGGCCAAACCGGTGTTCTTTCTCATCCATGTAACTTATTATCTATTGGTGTTAGCAAAATTTGTCCCAAACAAATTAGATAGCTATTTCTTCAAGCTTTCGAAAAATATTTTTTTTTGTTTTTTTTTTAAATTTAAAACTTATTTTTTATTTTTTTTTTTTTTTTGAAAAGGGTATTTTTTTTTTTTTTTTTTTTTTTTTTTGCTCAAAATAAAGCTTAGGTCTTTTCCTTTTAGTTAGTTCTGTTCGCTATTTATATGTATAAAAAAAAATAATTTCTAAGCCAAGACGAGGATTTTTAAATTTTTAGCATATGCACTATTTTGAATTTTTTTCATATTTGTGTGTAAGTGTTTCTATAATCTTAAAAATAAAACTTATGCTAAGAAACTAGACAAATTAACCTTTCCGACGGTATATAACATACCTAACAAGCATTTCATTCCCTCGATACTGTAATACCCACGATATGTTAATCCCAGGAATAAAATCACTTTTTCTATAGAGATGTTGACAAATAAAATTTTTTTATTTATTTGTAATAATAATTAAATTAATATAAAATAATAATATTAAAAACAAAAAGATAAATAATCTAAAAAATTTAATCTTAATCACATAAGTCCTTTAATAAATTTTTTTTGTTTTTTTTTAAATTTTTTAAAATTTTTTTTTTTAAATTTAAAATTATTTTTGTATTTTTTTTTTTTTTTGCTTAAAAAAAGCTTAGGTCTTTTCCTTTAAGGTAGTTCTGGTCGCTTTTTGTGCCGCGAGTGGGTTATGTATAAAAAAAAATAATTTGTAAGTCAAGACGAGGATTTTTAAATTTTTAGCATATGACGTCTTGACTTAGAAACTATTTTTTTTAAACATAACCCACTCGCATCTCAAATAGCGACCATAACTAACTTAAAATCTAAAGTAATTGAATTATGCAAACTTGCAGTTGATTTATTTGGCTTCAGCTGAAATTTTTATTAAATTAATTAAAATTTCAATTATTCATCTTAATTCTTTAAATAAAAATTTTAGTTGAATCCAAATAAGCCAACAGCAAGTCAAAATTAGTTTATTTAGTTAATCAAAAAACTGCTATTTAAACAAAAACACATCTCTGCACTCTCCACCACTAGTGGTGGAAATTCTGTAGTATATAAATAACAATACTTAATTTCATGAAATCGGTCTATAACCAACGCCCAAACTCGGAAAACACTTCAATACGCCTAAATTAGAAAACAAAACCACATAGAACTTTCGGTCAGAGTTCTCCGTCTTATTTTATACCTTATTCCCAATTTGCGATTTTTTCACCTCCAAAATAGCTATTCTCGTACATTTAATTATTTAATATAATCCATTTTTGTAATATTATAAGAACTAAAAGCGGCGCAAGTGGTCCTGGTTGGGACACAACCTACGGAAAACGACAGATGATATAACACGCCAAGGCATAGAATGGACACATTGAGGAAGCCGAAGATAGGGACACCCTTCAAAAACCTGTCGCAGACTATTGGAGGTGGAACTGCGGAGGCTGGTGTATCCTGAAATGGAATAAAGTGTTTTGCTACAGACAAACCCAGATGGAAGACATTCGTTGAGGCCCTATGCTCCTAAAAGTAACAACGGCACTATATATATGGGGGATTTCATGTCAAGTGACCCAACTTTTGAAATCGAATTCTTTCGATTTGGATGAAATTTGCACCAAGGTTAGTCTTATTGGATAGTTGTTTAGACACAAATTTTTTTGACAAGATCGGTCAAAAAGTTTCTGAGTTAGAGGGGGTCAAAATTTGACATTTTGGCCAAACCGGTGTTCTTTCTCATCCATGTAACTTATTATTGGTGTTAGCAAAATTTGTTCCAAACAAATTAGATAGCTATTTCTTCAAGCTTTCGAAAAATATTTTTTTTTGTTTTTTTTTTAATATTTTTAAATTTTTTTTTTTTAAATTTAAAACTTATTTTTTTATTTATTTTTGAACAGGGTATTTTTTTTTTTTTTTTTTTTTTTGCTCAAAATAAAGCTTAGGTCTTTTCTTTTAAGTTAGTTCTGTCGCTATTTGGGCCGCGAGTGGGTTATGTATAAAAAAAAAATAATTTCTAAGTCAAGACGAGGATTTTTAAATTTTTAGCATATGCACTATTTTGAATTTTTTTTAATCTAAAAAATTTAATCTTAATCACATAAGTGCTTTAATAAATTTTTTTTGTTTTATTTAATTTTTTTTTTTTTAAATTTAAAACTATTTTTGCATTTTTTGAAGCGGGTATTTTTTTTTTTTTTTTTTTTTTTTTTTGCTCAAAAAAAAGCTTAGGTCTTTTCCTTTAAGGTAGTTCTGGTCGCTTTTTGGGCCGCGAGTGGGTTATGTATAAAAAAAAATAATTTGTAAGTCAAGACGAGGATTTTTAAATTTTTTAGCATATGACGTCTTGACTTAGAAACTATTTTTTTTAAACATAACCCACTCGCATCTCAAATAGCGACCATAACTAACTTAAAATCTAAAGTAATTGAATTATGCAAACTTGCAGTTGATTTATTTGGCTTCAGCTGAAATTTTTATTAAATTAATTAAAATTTCAATTATTCATCTTAATTCTTTAAATAAAAATTTTAGTTGAATCCAAATAAGCCAACAGCAAGTCAAAATTAGTTTATTTAGTTAATCAAAAAACTGCTATTTAAACAAAAACACATCTCTGCACTCTCCACCACTAGTGGTGGAAATTCTGTAGTATATAAATAACAATACTTAATTTCATGAAATCGGTCTATAACCAACGCCCAAACTCGGAAAACACTTCAATACGCCTAAATTAGAAAACAAAACCACATAGAACTTTCGGTCAGAGTTCTCCGTCTTATTTTATACCTTATTCCCAATTTGCGATTTTTTCACCTCCAAAATAGCTATTCTCGTACATTTAATTATTTAATATAATCCATTTTTGTAATATTATAAGAACTAAAAGCGGCGCAAGTGGTCCTGGTTGGGACACAACCTACGGAAAACGACAGATGATATAACACGCCAAGGCATAGAATGGACACATTGAGGAAGCCGAAGATAGGGACACCCTTCAAAAACCTGTCGCAGACTATTGGAGGTGGAACTGCGGAGGCTGGTGTATCCTGAAATGGAATAAAGTGTTTTGCTACAGACAAACCCAGATGGAAGACATTCGTTGAGGCCCTATGCTCCTAAAAGTAACAACGGCACTATATATATGGGGGATTTCATGTCAAGTGACCCAACTTTTGAAATCGAATTCTTTCGATTTGGATGAAATTTGCACCAAGGTTAGTCTTATTGGATAGTTGTTTAGACACAATTTTTTTTGACAAGATCGGTCAAAAAGTTTCTGAGTTAGAGGGGGTCAAAATTTGACATTTTGGCCAAACCGGTGTTCTTTCTCATCCATGTAACTTATTATTGGTGTTAGCAAAATTTGTTCCAAACAAATTAGATAGCTATTTCTTCAAGCTTTCGAAAAATATTTTTTTTTGTTTTTTTTTTAATATTTTTAAATTTTTTTTTTTTAAATTTAAAACTTATTTTTTTATTTATTTTTGAACAGGGTATTTGTTTTTTTTTTTTTTTTTTTGCTCAAAATAAAGCTTAGGTCTTTTCTTTTAAGTTAGTTCTGTCGCTATTTGGGCCGCGAGTGGGTTATGTATAAAAAAAAAATAATTTCTAAGTCAAGACGAGGATTTTTAAATTTTTAGCATATGCACTATTTTGAATTTTTTTTAATCTAAAAAATTTAATCTTAATCACATAAGTGCTTTAATAAATTTTTTTTGTTTTATTTAATTTTTTTTTTTTTAAATTTAAAACTATTTTTGCATTTTTTGAAGCGGGTTTTTTTTTTTTTTTTTTTTTTTTTTTTTTGCTCAAAAAAAAGCTTAGGTCTTTTCCTTTAAGGTAGTTCTGGTCGCTTTTTGGGCCGCGAGTGGGTTATGTATAAAAAAAAATAATTTGTAAGTCAAGACGAGGATTTTTAAATTTTTTAGCATATGACGTCTTGACTTAGAAACTATTTTTTTTATACATAACCCACTCGCATCCCAAATAGCGACCATAACTAACTTAAAATCTAAAGTAATTGAATTATGCAAACTTCCAGTTGATTTATTTGGCTTCAGCTGAATTTTTTATTAAATTAATTAAAATTTCAATTTTTCATCTTAATTCTTTAAATAAAAATTTTAGTTGAATCCAAATAAGCCAACAGCAAGTCAAAATTAGTTTATTTAGTTAACCATAAAACTGCTATTTTAACAAAAACACATCTCTGCACTCTCCACCACTAGTGGTGGAAATTCTGTAGTATATAAATAACAATACTTAATTTCATGAAATCGGTCTATAACCTACGCCCAAGTTCGGAAAAGACTTCAATACGCCTAAATTAGAAAACAAAACCACATAGAACTTTCGGTCAGAGTTCTTCGTCTTATTTTATACCTTATTCCCAATTTGCGATTTTTAACCCCCAAAATAGCTATTCTCGTACATTTAATTATTTAATATAATCCATTTTTGTAATATTATAAAAACTAATTTTAATAATACTTTGAGTTCTTAATATCTACATACATATCTACATACATATGTACGTATACATATGTATGTATATAAAATGAGTAACGTAAAAATTCACAAGAAAAAAATATTATGTGTTAATGTATTTCATTTCAAAAACTTCAGAATCAAAATTTTCTGATTCATCAGCCAATGCAGTTTTGTTGAACATCTTGTTTGTATTAAAATGTACGCATTTGAAGAGATGTAACAAGTTTTTCACAGCAAACTAAATTATTTTTAAAGTGTGTATTTATTCTAAGAATAGTTTTCTATAACTCATACTGCATTCTGTCGCGAATTTTGGTTTTGGTTGTATTCATTACAGTGTTACCTTCAGCAAAATTCTAAACTACACTTGAGACGACGCAAAATTTCCCAATTTAAATGAAATTACACCTGATATCAAATTAACGTTTAAATCTTTAAAAAAAATTCCGATCAATTCCGAACATTTTATACCTTACACCAGACAAATTTTTAAGAGTGTTCCCTTGTTATGCATTTATGGACCTATTAAAATAAAATTATGTTATGAGTTCAAGACTAATAACATAAGAATTCTTAACGTCAAATATTATCTAGAAAACTACTATCTATTTGAGAAAATTTCGTCTTAAAGTGATTTAACCTTTATGTCAACAGCTACATACCTGGGTATGTTTTGAATTTTAAAAACGCTGTATGTCTGAAAGTGACTTTTATATCGCTCTGAAATTTCATGATATCCTCACTTGCAGTGTTTTCTAACATATTCTGATGTTTGAATAAAATTGGACTAAGCAGACCATGGATGTGGTCATTTTTTAATTCCTATCCCTTACGTCAACAACTGCATACCCGGGTATGTTTTGAATATTAATAACGCTGTATCTCTGAAAGTGGCTTTCATATCGCTTTTAAATTTCATGATATACCCACTAGAAGTGTTTTCTAACTAATTCTAAGGTTTGAACAAAATTGGACAAACCAGACCATGTACATCGGCTTTTTTTCATCCCTACCATACCCGGGTATGTATATGAAAAAATTAAAATAAAGTAATATTGCAAGTTTATTTCATAATATATAGGGTTTTATAAGTCTGCTAAAACTACCGCTATTTTTAGCATTCCTGCACTAAAACAAATCAAAGTGGGAGAAACACAAAAAAAAAATACAAATAAAACAAAAAAACAACAAAACATGTGAATTCCCATATAAAATGCGCTTGCATACCCGGGTATGCATACTGTTGACGTAAGTATAACTTTTCTGCTGTTGACATAAAGGTTAAGTTTCTATGTACATGACCAACGTTTTATGCTTTACCTACCAGCACAAAATTTTGTCATGGCATAGAAGCTATTTTTATACCCTCCACCACCACTGTGGTGAATGAGGGTATACTAAGTTTGTCATTCCGTGTGAAACTTTTTTATTATACATCTAAGACCCCATAAAGTATATATATTCTGGGTCCTTGAGTAATTATAAGTCGATTTAGCCATGTCCGTCTGTCTGTCCGTCTGTTCGTCTGTCCCTCTGTCCGTCTGTTGAAAACACGCTCACTTTCGAAAAACGCAAAAGAAAAGAACAAACTTGGTCTCAAATTGCTTGTAGTTATCCTAAGCAGTTTGGGATTGAAATCCAGCAACATCGGTTTAGTAGGATCAGAACTATGAAATGTGGAACCACTACTCAAAAAAAATTGATAATTTTGATACAAAAACTAACATAAATGGTGGAATAATGCACGGAATGACATAAAATTTTGCACGAATTCGCTTTATACGACTGCAAATCATACTGTTAAATTTCGTGAAGATCGGTCCATAATTTACCATAGGCCCCATATAAACCCTACTCCCGGAAAACAGTTAATTGCGCCTAAAACCGTAATAAATAACGCTATCATACTTAAATTTGGTACGTCACAGTTTCATAGGACCACAAATCACACTGTAAAATTTTTTGGAGATTGGTCCATAATTTACACAAGGCCCCATATAAACCCTTCTCGCGGAAAACAGTTTAGTACGCCTAAAACCGCAATAAATAACGCTAGCATACTTAAATTTGGTACGTCACAGTTTCATAGGACCACAAATCACACTGTAAAATTTTTTGGAGATTGGTCCATAATTTACACTAGGTCCCATATAAACCCTTTTCGCGGAAAACAGTTTAGTACGCCTAAAACCGCAATAAATAACGCTAGCATACTTAAATTTGGTACGTCACAGTTTCATAGGACCACAAATCACACTGTAAAATTTTTGGAGATTGGTCCATAATTTACACTAGGCCCCATATAAACCCTTCTCGCGGAAAACAGTTTAGTACGCCTAAAACCGTAATAAATAATGCTATCAAATTGAAATTCGGTACGTCACAATTTTATAGGACGAGAAATCACACTGCCAAATTTCGTGAAGAGTGGTCCATAATTTACCATAGGCCCCATATAAACCCTACTCCCAGAAAACAGTTTAGTAAGCCTAAAACCGCAATAAATAATTCTAGCATACTAAAATTTGGTACGTCACAGTTTTATACGACCAGAAATCATGCTGTAAATTTTTTTGAAGATCGGTCCATAATTTACCATAGGCCCCATTTAAACCCTACCCCCGGAAAATAGTTTATTGCGCCTAAAACCGTAATAAATAACGCTATCATACTAAAATTTGGTACGTCACAGTTTTATAGAACCACAAATCACACTGTAGAATTTTTTAAGGATCGGTCCACAATTTACACTAGGCCCCATATAAACTCTTCTCGCGGAAAACAGTTAATTGCGCCTAAAACCGTAATAAATAACGCTATCATACTTAAATTTGGTACGTCACAGTTTCATAGGACCACAAATCACACTGTAAAATTTTTTGGAGATTGGTCCATAATTTACACAAGGCCCCATATAAACCCTTCTCGCGGAAAACAGTTTAGTACGCCTAAAACCGCAATAAATAACGCTAGCATACTTAAATTTGGTACGTCACAGTTTCATAGGACCACAAATCACACTGTAAAATTTTTTGGAGATTGGTCCATAATTTACACTAGGCCCCATATAAACCCTTCTCGCGGAAAACAGTTTAGTACGCCTAAAACTGCAATAAATAACGCTAGCATACTTAAATTTGGTACGTCACAGTTTCATAGGACCACAAATCACACTGTAAGATTTTTGGAGATTGGTCCATAATTTACACTAGGCCCCATATAAACCCTTCTCGCGGAAAACAGTTTAGTACGCCTAAAACCGTAATAAATAATGCTATCAAATTGAAATTCGGTACGTCACAATTTTATAGGACGAGAAATCACACTGCCAAATTTCGTGAAGAGTGGTCCATAATTTACCATAGGCCCCATATAAACCCTACTCCCAGAAAACAGTTTAGTAAGCCTAAAACCGCAATAAATAATTCTAGCATACTAAAATTTGGTACGTCACAGTTTTATACGACCAGAAATCATGCTGTAAATTTTTTTGAAGATCGGTCCATAATTTACCATAGGCCCCATTTAAACCCTACCCCCGGAAAATAGTTTATTGCGCCTAAAACCGTAATAAATAACGCTATCATACTAAAATTTGGTACGTCACAGTTTTATAGAACCACAAATCACACTGTAGAATTTTTTAAGGATCGGTCCACAATTTACACTAGGCCCCATATAAACCCTTCTCGCGGAAAACAGTTTAGTACGCCTAAAACCGCAATAAATAACGCTAGCATACTTAAATTTGGTACGTCACAGTTTCATAGGACCACAAATCACACTGTAAAATTTTTTGGAGATTGGTCCATAATTTACACTAGGCCCCATATAAACCCTTCTCGCGGAAAACAGTTTAGTACGCCTAAAACCGTAATAAATAATGCTATCAAATTGAAGTTCGGAGCGTCACAGTTTTATAGGACGAGAAATCACACTGCCAAATTTCGTGAAGAGTGGTCCATAATTTACCATAGGCCCCATATAAACCCTACTTTCGGAAAATAGTTTATTGCGCCTAAAACCAAATAAAGCCCACTTTGAGATTTATAGATATTGCGGTGAAATTTTTTACTTAAATTCATATGGCAAGAAAAACTATCATGCAAGTTTCTGAAATTTACTGTTAACGCTAAAACTAATTACACTGCTGTATTGAAATTTATTCTAATTTATTTTTTGTAATACCAGAAATCAGTCTTCAGAATTTTGGGATGATTTGTTCATAATTTACCATAGGTCCAATACAAATAACGCTCCTAAAAATCATTTTAGTCTGGCTAAAACTGTTACGAATAATGATATTTTACTCAAGCCAGTTCAAAGTTCTTACAAGAAACGAATAACATTTTCTTATTGTCGTTCATTAATTTAATTCAGGTCTAAACCGCAACCAATTTTAATGCTGACGTTCGTTTTTGTTAAGCTTAGTTAATAATATATATGTATTTATCATATAGAGCCCACTCCTGTTGGTGGAGGGTATCAAAGATTCGGCACAGCCGAATATATCACTCTAACTTGTTTTTAATCAATACATACCAATATTTATAAGGCGGTGATGGCCACAGATTAAACACAGATATGTAAAAAGTGACGTGTGAAAAAAGCCCAAATCAGTTGCGAGGGCAGCTTTCGAAGAAAAAGACTAAAAGCATTTTTTGGTAGTGAAGTGGAAATGTGTAAAAACAGGCCGCTACAATCAACACAAATTGCGTGATCAAAGCAAAAAGAACAAAACACAAACCACGTTTAACAAACTATAATTCAACAAACGTTTTATTTTGTGCAAAAAAATGTATTTAGTAATATTGTTTTGTTTCATAATGTTATTTACTTACTTAAATATTATTTACTACACGTAGAGAAAAAAATATGTTGTCACCTCCAACAAAACTATTTTTAGACAAAATTTTAAACATATTATGTTTAAATTTAACCATATTATTGTCACCGACAAACACATAATTGTTAAATTAGTCCTCCATCAAGAAGCCACAACCCTATTATGGTTGCCTCTAAACATGTTATGGTTAAATATGACAATAATTTGTTTTTAAATTAACAATAGTATTTTCCTTTTTTCTAAGAGCAACATGCTTTGGTTGAAAATCAACCATGCTATTATAAATGTTAAACATATTTTAGTTATTACTAACCAAAAGATGTTCGGAGGCAACCATAATATGGTTGTGCCTTCTTGATGGAGGACTAATTTAAAAATAATATGTTTGTCGGTGACAATAGCATGGTTAAATTTAAACATAATATGCTTGCAATTCTCTTTAAAAATAGTTTTGTTGGAGGTGACCAAATTTAAACAAATTTTTTTCTCTGGGTGTAGTGTTGCGGTAAGCTTAAAAGTAAATTTTTTGAACAGCAATAAATCTTAACTAAATAAATTTGTGTTCATTGTATATCGGCTTAAAAGATGGTGCAAAGAGAAATAAAAAAAGGCAGCTTTCTAAGAAAGAGCCAAAAAATCTTCCGTCTCGTGACATATCTGTGCGTAATCTGTGGTGATGGCATTACAAGCTATTTTCGTGAGTGGTATTTATATGTGAGCCATGGTCAAATATGGGCTGATTCGAAAATTGAAGTCAATACACCCGAACAAGTCGAAAAAATTCATGATATGGTGAGTAAAAGTTCATGAGATTGTTGATGCCATAGGCATCTCGTATGACAGTGTGGTTTCGATTTTAAATGATCAGCTGGGTTTAAGAAAACTGTCTGCAAGATGGGTGCCGCGTTTGCTCTCAATTGACCATAAACGTAATCCTAAGATAACTTCAAAGGATTGTTTGGAGTTGTTTAACCGCAATTCGAATGAGTTTTGTAACAGTGGATGAAACATGGATCCATTACAACAGCAGTCTAAACAATGGGTTTCTCCGGCTGAACAGGCTCCGAAGAAGGCCAAGGTAAGTTTACCCGCCAATAAGGTGATGACAAAAGTTTTCTGGGATGCACGCAGGATAATCCACATCGATTACCTTCAAAAGGGAAAAATAATAAACGGCGAATATTATGCCAACTTACTGGACCGATTTAACGAGGATTTAAAACAAAACGACCCCATATGGCCAAGAAAAAAGTTATTTTTCATCAAGATAATGCACGGGTGCACACGTGTGCAGTTTTAATGGCAAAATTACATGAATTGGGCTACGAATTGGTACCTCATCCGCCATATTCTCCGGATTTAGCCCCCCGTGACTATTTCCGAACCTAAAGAAATGACTCGGTGGAAAGAGATTTAGCTCTAATAATGACATTATTGGTCTAACAAATGCCTATTTTATGGACCTCGAAAAATCCTATTTTTTGGAAGGGATACACAAATTGGAGAAACGTTGGACTAAGTGCAGTAGTCTATTAACTTGATGAGAGCAGTGATGCATTTCATATAACGACGAGTTAAGTTCGAAAAGTCACGGAATTATTTATCCGCCCTCGAATAATAAGATAGCTTATGGGCACAAAGACTATTAGGAAAAAAGTTCGTATGGGGCTATGTGAAATTATATACCGGACCGATTCTCAATATTTTCAAAAAACGTATGAACCAAATTTCATTAAACTATCTTGAAAATTGCGACCTGTACTTTCCGCAGAAGGTCTACATGGATAGACAACCATCAAGCAGAACGGACGACTCAGATTCTGATTTAAAGTCGATCGATATACTACAACAAATATTTCATTTATCAGCACAAACTTATAATAACCTATTCAATTAAATTAGATCAACATTAGTCATATTCATATTTAAATTCATATAGTAATTTAAAAAGATTTAACAAAAATAACATTAAAAACCTTAAATAAATTAATAAAAAACTTGAAATAATAAGTTCTACTTCCATGTAATATCTGGGTGAGGCTTAAAATGTTCATTGCAGTTCCTTTGTTTACGTTATTCAGTAAATAAAATTCCTATAATGGTGTCAGATGACAGTCTGTGTCTCATATTAGTTTAACAAATGTTAAGGGCGCTAAATATTTCTAAACTAAAGCATTTAAAATAATAAAGCAAACACAAAATTTATTACTTTTGTGTAATATTAGGAACATATCTTCCTTCAGTATAAATACCTTAATTTTCCACCAAACTTCGTGTTCAAAATCACTATGAAGCTCATATCCATCCAAAATCTTATTGTTCATCTGGCGCCAATTAATATCAACCTTTTACTTCAAAAACTATAGAAATCTTTTCTTTTTTTCTAAATAAACAGTGACTTTTGTTGCATATACTCTAAATTTTTTTATATTAACAATATCTTAAATGGTATAAATCTTATCACTAAAATCCAATCCTTATATTATTTGTTTTAAGATGAAAGAACTTCAAATTACACCTGATTTACACCTTAAAGAAATTATTCACGCTCTACTCACGAGAGTAAAAATTACACCAAATTCGGGTAATTACCCACATAGTGGCAGCACTGATTCATTATGATAAAAACACGTTCAACACAAGCGTTTTCTGTTGGTACAGAAAGCATAACACAGTACAACACATGATTTGCCAACTCAATTCTGTGAACTGTATGTGAAATTAGACCCAAAAAGAAGAATTTCTGCATCATTCGTTTTGTCTTCTTACCTGCGATTTGAAGTTAGTATCGATTTGAAGTTAGTACTATCGTATAGGGGAATTTATCACGTTTTAGGCCCTGTTGTTTGACATAGCTCGACAACCCCTTTTAATTATAATTAAAACTATTTCAGCAAGCTCTTGAAAAGGTTTCGAACCACCAGCGTCATGGTATGAAAAAAACTTTGAACCAAAAAAAACTTAATTTTGTAACCCCCATCATGGCCAAATCGGTCTTGCTATTCCATAAATGGCATTTATAATAAAATATTATTCCCAACAAATTCCCAAGGAAAAAAGTGCATTTTCCCCAAAACTGAGAACGCTGCTTTTGGGTTTGCTTTTTGTTTTGGCATTTGAAAAGCCATTTCTTCCTTTTTTTAATTGTCTTCTTTTATTATTTTCAGCATTTTTGGTATAAAAATATCTTTATAATAGTTGGACGCGCTTAAAACAGAGATAAAGAAAGTTTAATTTTTTCTTCCGTTTTTAATAACTGTATAACCAGGGTTAATCATATAAATATAAGAGAGGAATATTGTGTTACATTTTTTCTCGTTTTGGAAAGTCATGAAGAATTTGGTTTTATAGAGAAGATGAAAAAACAAATTTTGTAAACAAATTCGGGATTGACTGAAAATCCTGGGATTAAAAAATTTAAGTTCCGGGATTTGGTGGACGCTGACTGGTATGGTGACGGGTATCCATAGTGGCGGCATACTATCTGTCATGTCATGAGTAACAGTTTTGTCAACCACAAATTATTTTGTGATTTAGATACTGTTAACTTTTTTTCATTTTTTATTTATTGATGAAATTTTTGACTGTCACTTAAGTTCGATAGTGTGTACCCCACTTTAAATTGGAGATTTTTAAAACAGGTCCCTCTAAGTATTTGGTAGAGTATTTTCGATTTCCTACCAAATATTAACTACTTCGTCACGGCGCACAGTGGCGCCATTTGAGTTTTTTCGTTGCAAAAATCATATCTTTTGAACCGAATAAGATAATTGAACAGTTTAAACAGCATATGATAGATAACTGTTCAGCCTATGAAATGAGCGTTTGAAAAGGGTGCTACGCTTTGTAGGGGCCTATTTATGGGTTATCAAAGTTAAAATTAGTAGAAAAATCAATTTTATGGTAACTAAAAAAAATTATTTTTACATTTTTAGATTGTTTTTATTTTTTTTCTTAAGGGTTTTATGTTTTAAATTATTACCCAACAAATTAAAAAAAAAATAATTTTTTTTTTAAATTTATTTTTTCAATTTTCTGTAAAATATTCATCACAATTCGTAAGAGAAGGTATATCTAAAAGACTAACCATTTCTAAACTATAATTATTTTGCAACTCTATTCGTGACTTCACATGCCGCAGGGAAGAAATAAGTGGATCGGAAGATGCTGCCAACATGTTGAAGAGGTCCTTATTTTGCCTTACCCTTGATGCTTTGAATGTGTTCTGCAATCTATATTTTTTATAAAATTTGTTAAGAGACTCCTGTGCTTCTTCAGAAAGCTCTCCAATTGGCAAAGACTGGTACTCAATTTTCACGATTTGATTGTCAATTCCAATGATTCTAGTTACTGCCTCATCATTTTCAAAAAATCTCCTAGAAGTGTTTCCATCGTTTGAGTTACCGTATCCGTGCTTGGGACAGTCTACTTTTAGTCCAACGTGTTTAAAAAAAGCATCCTGTATTTGCTTCTTTCTGATCTTTTCCTTATCCTTTATTGATGTATTTTCATCGAAGTTTTCCTCCTCTTGTGGTAGGGTATATGCCAGTTTTAGCAAGAATTCCATACACCTTATCCTTGCGTGCAATGGTGACATTCCATATTCGTAATTCTCCTCATTTGTAGAATCGTTTAAATTACCAAAGTTCTTCTGACAAATAATAATATAAAATCGATAAAAAAAATATAAAAATAAAACGAAAAAAGGGGTTTAAATAGGTTTTTGCTAAATTTTTACCTCCAATATAATTCCGTCTATATATATGTATATGATAACTAATTGAAATATATTATAATTAAGCAGAAAAAGATACTAATCTTAAACTCTTTACAACTAATTATATAAAATTGAGATGTCACATATTATATATGAAATAAATTGAATTGAAAAAAGTTCTTCTGACTCTTTTTGCAAATCGGGCATGACATTGTTGAGGTTGTTCCTGTCAGTTCGTTTACGACTTTTCCGTCAACCATGGTCAGGTGGAACTCGTAATTGCATTCAATATATTTTCCTTCTCCAATTTGCAGCTTTGTAGGCTTAATCTTGCTTATTTGTTCTTCAATGTCCTTCACCGCAGTCCTTATGAGTTCTGCCGATTCCCTTGCAAACTGAAACATTATTGGTCGGCAATAATGCACTGATGACGGACGTGGATTTTTCCAGTGTAGGGAATCATCCGATTTTAGCCGCAAAGGAACAACAGATGCCATAAACATATTTCCGCCCGATATTGTAGCGTCATCGGAAGATATCCTTTGCTTATAAACGCTTTGTCCGGATGATCCATCGCAGCCCCATTTGCTGATCACTGTCATATTCTCAGGAAGAATTTTCACTTCCGTGAAAAACTTTGGTGTGGTTGACTTTCTAAACAGTTCAAATAATTTTAAATTGTTCAACGCCATGTTTTCAGTACTTAAATTGTTTAATGGTTTCAGTAATTGTTGCGCCAACTTTCAGGCGTAGACTAATCCAGGCTTATTTTGCAATATATAGGCTTATGCTACCATGCCTAAAAATTTACCTGTTCCCTGCATACATATGGATTTAGGCTAAATAATGCAATTTTGATATTATGCATGTGTCCAAATAAGATTTGTGCCTACCTGTAGGGACCATAAGTCAATATTGTTCCTGACCATTTGTACGCCAAAGTATTGTTTATGTGAGGTACGTACCTGCTAATTTCAATGAGTAGTTTTTTTCAAACTATTAGATCAAACTACTGTCAGTCAAAACATATAAGGGATGGACGCCATACAATTTCTGCAACCATGTCTTTTTGAACTTTTTTACCTCTAGAAGCCAAACGGGCACGTACGGGCAGATAAAACCTTTTGAATTATGTAAAGAAATAATCAAAGAACAGGTTTTGCACGTATGGCAAATATAGAAAAATATAGTTTTTTTTTATTTTCCGTCAAAGTTGAAAAATAGTGAAAAAACGGATAGTTTTTAAATAGTGATTTACCAGGAGAAACACAAAGCAAACAGTTAATTTTTTTTTTATCATTATACATTTAATAAATACATCAATCAATACAAATAAAAAATAAGGCGATTCGTTACCTATTTTTCGTGATATTACACCTGAAATCGCAACAAATTTACTAAAAATTGTGTGTTTTTTTGAAAACCGAAAGTCGGTCAACTTTGAACGGTTATATCTTCTAAACTAAAAATGTGATATTATTAAGAGTGTTATATTTGAAATCGTTGAAAAGTTTCCTATAACATGGGTTTATTCAAAACTTCGTCGGCACTCATGAAAATTTTGATTTTTGCAACCTCGCTTGCTCTACGGGCGCCACTGTGCGGCGCTGCGAAATATGATCCAAAAAATTAAAATAATGCAATATGACCCTATTTTCTTAATGAATAATTAACCCAAAAAAAATTAAAAATAACCTTAAAAATAAAATCAAATATGACCCCAAATTTGAGGTATTTGGTCATGATGAAAAATCACCTAAAAATTGTTAATGAATTTTTAGTCCAAAAAAAAAATTTTAATTAAAGCAACACAAGCTATACTTAAAATTTGGGTTGGGTTCATATGGCCAAAACTTTTTTTTTTTTTTTTTTTTTTTGAGTTGTTTTTATTTACAATCTATTTTACAATATTTAGTAAATTTGATCAATTAAAGGAAAACATTACATGTGTTATTAAACTTCAATCAGTTTAATAAACTATTTACATACTTACTACATATTTTAAAGTAATAAGTTTTTAATATTATACAAAATTTTTATTTTCTATATTGGAGGTCTAATACGTGTAACCTATTCAGTCTTCTGACCTCATCTGTTTCAACTAACAAGGAAATTGCTAATATGTTACAATGATTACTAAGTCGTTTAATGTATCGAGTGCTAAATTTATTTATTTCATTCATAACAAAAGGTATCTGAAGATCTCTATGAATTTGTTTGTTGGTCATAAACCATGGAGCATCTACTATTCGTCTTAAAGTTTTTGATTGATATCTTTGCAATATCTCCACGTTTGAGTGACTGGCCGTTCCCCACAACTCAATACCATAGGTCCACACCGGTTTCAAAATAGCTTTATATAACTTAACTTTGTTTTCAAGGCTAAGTTGAGACTTAGGTCCTAGTAACCAATACATTTTTTTGGTCTTGATATTTAGATGTTGCTTTTTAGCTTTAATATGTTCTTTCCATGTAAGTCGTTTGTCAAGATACATTCCTAGATATTTGACACAATTTGTGTTAGGTACTTGTAAGCCATTTAAATACAATGGGGGACACACATCTCTTCGCAAAGTAAATGTGACATGATTTGACTTTTCTGTATTTGTTTCAATTTTCCATTTCTGGAACCATTGTTGTAAAACATTTAATTCCAGTTGAACTATAAAGGACGCTTCAACTGGTGATTTGTTTGTTGATATTATAGCAGTATCATCTGCGTACGTTGCTAGAGTAATATTATCAGTTGTTGGCATATCTGAAGTATAAATAGTATATAATATGGGTCCTAAAACACTGCCCTGTGGTACGCCTGAGTATATTTGATGTGTGCTTGACTTTTCATCTTCAACCTTCACATAAAACGTTCGCTCAATTAAATAGGATTTTAATATTGAATAAAATGGAGCTGGTAAAATATGTTTAAGTTTATATAACAGGCCTTCGTGCCATACTCTATCAAATGCTTGCTTTATATCTAAAAATACCGCTGAACAATACATTTTTCTTTCAAGTGAATCCGTTATAACTTTAATAATTCGATGACATTGCTCCGGTGTTCCATGTTTTTGACGAAAGCCAAATTGATGATCAGGTATAATTTTTTGTTTTTCTAAAATCGGTAGTAATCTAGATGCAAATAATTTTTCAAATATCTTTGAAAAAGTTGTTAGCAAACTTATGGGTCTATATGAGGCAATTGAATTTTCGGGTTTGTTAGGTTTCTGTATCATTATTATTTCAGCCAATTTCCATTTAGATGGAAAGTACGATAACCTTAAAATAGAGTTATATAAGAGTGATAAAAATAAAATGCTATTCTTGGATAACGATTTAGCCACTGATGAATCAATTTTATCATGTCCTGGGGACTTTTTGTTGTTAAGCTTGGAGATTACACTCCATACTTCTCTCGGGGAAAACGTTTTTATTGGAAGATCCATTTGGTATGGAGATTCTAAAAAATTTAATATTTTACATTCATCGACTGTATTAGATATCGGAAAAGGTTGAAAAGTATGCTTTAAATGTTGGGAGAATGCCTCAGCTTTAATTTTGTTGTTTCTGCAACATCTGCCATCATGTGTCAAAATCGGTACTTTTCTTTTAACTGGTCGTTTTAAGTACTTAGTGGCTTTCCATAAACTGTAATCCGAATCTTTAGAAGTATTCAAATTTTTTAAAAAATTTGATATTTTATCATTTCTTAATTCAGCTAATCTTTTTTTAAGTGCATTTGAAGCTTGATTAAAATTGGTCTTGTCCCTCGGATTTCTGCTTAAATGCCATATTCTTCGTAATCTTCGTCTTTCTCTTAAAAGTTCTCTTATTTCTGTTGATAAAATAACTGTGTGGCCGTTTTGTGGTTGCATTGGAGGAGTAGATAATTCTGCAGCATCATGTATGAGTTTAGTAAATTTTTCTACAGCCAGATCCAATTCCTCAGCAGATTTAATATATGTGTTAAGATGGCCAAAACTTAAAATCACAAATTAAAAATCTAGAATTTCAAAATCCTAATTTTTAATAACCTGAATAATTATACAGTTTTGTTTTTAAAAATCGCACCATAGGTAGCATAGTTGGGCCTTCTGCCGGGCGCAAGGATTTTCTCTTGCCGGGCAAAATAATTTCCTCCTCTATGGTAACTAAAGCATCTCTGCATAGCCGGCATGAATTTTCTCCACTTGTGAAATCGGGATATTGTTACTATTCCTAGGAATTTTTATATACAATTCGATAATTTTCGTCATTTTTAATTTCTTAAAATTTACTTTATATATTAGTAAATAAAAAATATCCCCAAAGTAAAGATTGTGATTTTATTTGGGGCCTTTTTTCATTCTGTGATATTAGGATATTTTTTTTTTAGGATAAAAATGTTTTGCCATTTGGTTTAACGATAAAAAAAGTTCACAGAAATTTTACTTTGTATTTAGATAAAAATTCTGTAGTGTAAATGTTCGAAAAAATGTTTGCTGTAAACTGTTGAACTGTTTTTTTAAAGCTTCAACTTTTTTTAAACTATAAGAAATAAAATAATCTTAAAATTTTTGTATAGCATAGAAATGAAATCTTTTCAATTTTGAATGTATCAGAGATTTGCGGACCCCTATATTTAATCTAAGCTACTTGTGCTACATACATATTTATATGTATCTGATGTTTTACCTTAATTTACCCACTTGTTTATATATAACCATTTATTTCAATTTCGTTAAAAAATAAGTCACCAAAATGTGCTTAGTTTCGAATAAAATTTCACACTGGTAATAAATTTTTAACAAAAATCTTTCAAAAAGTGTTAGCATTTCATTTTTATAATTTGTTAGCCATGTCTAAAGCAAGATTTTATTGTAAAAATTTTTAAGCTCTGGTCGCACTGCTTTCTAAACTTTTTTAAGCAAAAAAACACAGTATGGCTCTACAATTTTTACAATCGAAAATGTGAACAAATTCGATAATGTGACTGCCTTGGTTTTTATTAGTTCACATTATCGCGAGTTCACTGTACTCCATTAACCGGGAAAATTAATTATCCAGAATGCTTCCGGGTTCGTCCATAACGGATAATCACGGCCTCGCTGTATTTAAATAATACGAGGAAAAAAGTAGTTTTGGCAGAACATGATACGTACGTTGCGAGGGAATTCCTTCTTCGTTTATTCACATTTTTTGATTGTTGAAAGGTAAACGAAAAAAAATTTGTTTATAATTAAATCAATGCAAAAAAAAATCTTTTATTTTCCGAATAATTAATGTTCCTGGTTAATTGAATAACGGATAACCAAGGCCCCACTGTAAATAAAGAGACATGCAACTAAAAATCATCGTAAAAGTTCAAATGATATTTGGGAGTTGCTTCAAAATGGAATTACGAAGTCCGTCGTATGAATTGGGGGTAACAAAAACATTCTGAAATACAGGTTTTATCCGTTTACTTCCCAAAAGGGCAGAATTTCAAAAAAGTAGCAGAGACCTGTCCGCTTATTTTTTTGTAATGAAAACCAATAATTAATTTTTACTCTTCTAAAAAGTGGTTTAAGGTCGGATGTTGATTTTGAATATAACACAAATTATTTAGGAAATTATTGTAATTTCTTTTTATTATGATAATATTGGTATGGTTCAATTAAGTATGGAACAAAATATCGGCCAAATGGCCTCCGTGATCTCGGCGGCACACCTCCATCCGATGGTCCAAATTTTCGATGACACTGAGGCATAATTGAGGTTCTATGCCTGCCGTTAATGTGCCGAATTATCTCATCCTTTAGCTCTAGAATTATTGCTGGCTTATCGACGTACACCTTTTCTTTCAAATAACCCCAAAGAAAGAAGTCCAACGGTGTCAAATCACATGATCTTGGCGGTCAATTATTTTGTTGTTACAGTGTTGTAAATTTTAGAACTTTAGCTAAATTAATAATATTAACAAGGTCTACAAGGGACTTTACTATCAAGGGTGAAAACCGATAATTTTTTTTTTAATTATCGTTTCTAACGAGAAAAAAATTAAACAAAAAAAATAAGAAAAGTGATTCTTATAGGAAATCTTTTCTTCTTTAAAAAAAATTGCATCTGCAAAACCGGAAATGGACAATTTAAGTTGATATTTTTCGAACTTGGATACCATTTTTTTATTTTTTACCAAAATTGTAAAAAAAAATCTAATTTAAATTGGTAACTTCCGGTTTCGCAGTGCAACAACTAGGGACCAAAAATAATGGTTTTTTTAAATTTTTTTTTTTAAGGTTACGGGCAAATTCCCTTTATTTGCATTTGGTTTTGTTTAGAGATGTAACGATACGCCTTTTTGCCGATACGATACTCAAGAAGAAATATCGCCGATACCGATACGAATATTAAATTTAAATTCAATGTAACATTAACAAAACTCAAGTAGAGTAATTTCTTTATTATACAAAATTACAGTGTAAGAGATTATAAATTTTTAAAATTGATTTTAATAAGATTTTAAAAACAACGAAATTAATTTAAATTCATGCTAAATTTATTTATTTTTTAAACAAAAAAACAGTAAGGGTTTACAGCCGTACCTTAACAAGAGCGGAAGGCGGAATGTTTTCTTCAGCGTAGCTTTTACGCTGATATGCCATACCTAAATAAAGCTGGAGGTCCACACCACGCGTTTTAGCCTCCACGCATTGCATGCGTTTTATACCTTACTTGCGTTCTACGTTTCAAGTTACATGCAACGCTTCTGATGCGGCATCACCACAAGTAAAAATAAAATTTCATTTGTCAAAATCAGCTGATTTATTCGAACGCTGCTTGTGACGCTTGCAAAAGTAGAAAGTAACCCTACTTTTCGCGTTCAACGCCTCAATGCATCCTAGGCTAATGTGCATGAAACTTGTTACATACAACTACACAGATTCGACTTTTTTGACAGCTGCGTAGGCTGCGAAAAGACGTGTAACGCGTGGTGTGGACCTCCAGCTTAAGAGCGTCAGCGTTGTGCCATAAACAGTAGTGTTGACTTTCGTGCCGACTAAAACCCTCATAAAATACATACGAAATGGAATTAAAACCGCTTGTTTGGCCTAAGAATAGCTAATTTGCCATTATTTATTATCAAACAATAACAACAGGGTTGTCAAAACAACAAATATAGCAGCCCTGTTTATTTTAAAGCGCTGTCAAAATCGGATTTTCCAATTGCAAAGCGTTGACGCCGCGCTATTTAGGGATGATTCATATAAATTGTATGGGCATGAGGATTTTTGACAGCTAGAAAACGCGTTCCGCTCTTGTTTAGGTATGGCTGTTAGAAAGCTGCTCATTTCTCTTTGAACCATCTTTTATGCCGCAATACAATGAACACAAACTTATTTAGTTGAGATTTATTTTAAACACTTTAAGTTTATCGCAACACTAGTCAATAATATTTAAGTAAGCAAATGACATTATAAAACAAAACAAAATTACTACATTTTTTTTTTTGTTGAATTATATTTTGTTAAACGTGGTTTGTGTTTTGTTATTTTTGTTTTGATCACGCAATTTGTGGCAACCCTGACTAAATCGGCAAATATGACAATTTTATAATGACATTTCTTAATTCCTTCTGCTTTTGTTTTAGCACTTCCTGTTTTTTTGAGAACACACGAAAAGCAAATTCTACTTTAAATTAGTTTTTTTAAGTTGTTATTGTATCATAATAAATGAATTACTGAAATAAAGTTATGTTAGTGTTGATTGTCGAGGCCTGTTTTTACACATTGCCACTTCACTACCAAAAACGCTTTTTGCATCTTTCTTCGAAAGCTGCCCTCACAACTGATTTGAAACTTTTTCACAAGTCACTTTTAACATATATGTGTGTAATCTGTGGCATGAAGTAGGATTACTTTCTACTTTAGAAACAATTTATTATTCTGTTTGCTATTTTGCTATGAGTTTTTATGCAAAAAAAAGCATTGAAAATTAAATTCTTTGTTCAAAAAACTTTAAAAAGTATCGGCATATCTACAGTAAAATATCGCCGATACCGATATATCGGTAAACGATATAGAAACCTTCTCCTTAAGCACTAAAAGACAAAAAAAAATCGTATAGCTGAAGATATCCAAATACGATTCGGCATAATGAACTTTACAATGAATCCTAACCTCATAACATAATTTTATTTTGCCGGATAAATGATTGCCCCTGGGCCCCAAATGGTAACCGATTTTACTTTCTTACTTATTTATAATGGATATTTGTAACAAAATAAAAAAATTATTTGTTATAATGGATATTTGTAGCAAAAAAAATAAATTGTTTCTTATAATGGTTATTTGTAGGGATGAGATTTTCATGCATTAAAAAATCGAAAATATGCGCATAAAATATACACTAAAAACTTTAAAATATGCATTAAAAAATACAAAATATGCAACAAAAACTTGAAGATTTTCAATAAAAAAGGGGTTTTTTAATTTTATTCAAAACAAAAAAATAAAAAATTCAGTATTTTTTATTTAAAGGGACAATATTTTTTAAAACTTATTTAAATAACTAATATACGCCTATGTGCTAGAAATCGCGAATCGCAAGAAAGTTGTGATTACGATTTGAAATCGCAAAGAAGGTGTGCTGGAGTTCGTAATCGCCTTAAATTTGGCGATTTAAAATCACAAGCCTACAGTAATGTGATCCACATGTGAACTTGTAAATTTCCTTTAAAATTTATTGTCAACATCAATAAATAAAATATAAAAAGTAAATTTAATGTTTTTCTTTACCATTTATTTTAAAAACTCATAATCTTTTGAGAAAATTTTCATAGAAAATATAAAATTAAAAAACAACATTGTTTTAATACTGATTTTTGTTTAACAATTTCTTTAAATATGCGTTTTGATTGTGAGCAGCTGTTTCTATTTAACATCGAAAAAAATATGGTGCCAGACATTCAGACGTGTAAATGAACTTGAGAATTTGACTTTTTGCAGTTCAGGAATATCTCTTGGGTTGTTATAACCCCTTAGAAGACGTTTTCTGATACGTTCTTTTTTAAAATACTGTTTTTTTTTAATGAAACAACACGTAATATAAAAGCTGCCGGCATTTTTAACGCAAATAATTATTTTTTTTTTTGTTCAAATTTGACAGCTAAAACTATGTTTTATTTTTCGACCACTACTTCGAAAAAAAAAAAACAAAACGCGTGAACTCTAGCACATGCTTAAATAAAATTGGCGATTTTCAGATCGCATGTGATTTTCAAATCATGCGATTTTCAGCACATGGCCGATAAATTTTTTTAAACAAATAAAAACTTTTTTATATTATCAAAAGTAAAGGCCTCATTAGTTGTTACTTTCCGTTGACGTTCTGTTTCGTTCCTTTCTGTAGCAAATATTTTGTAATTACTTTTTCTGTGAAAGAAATCATCTGCTTTTAAAAAGAAAATCATTGATATGTATGTATGTAAAAAAAAACTTTGCATAAAAAATAAAAAACTAACGTTTTGTGTCAAAAATACGTAAATTTTTAAAAAATCATTAATTAAAACCAATTTTTCTAGCTTTAAACAAAAAATTATAGATTTTTCATATCACAACAAACTAATACATACACACTTTGACCGTAACTTAACGTTGAATTCTATTTTCAACAGATTTGTCCGCAACAGGACAGAACGAAAAAGTAAAAACAAGCCACACATACAGATTTTCAATTGAACAGAAACAAAACAGCTGATTCGTAACAGAACAGAACGTACAAAGTAATTCTGCCTTAAGCCTTTGTCTGTTCGGACGAAATAAAAGAATCTTTTTGCTTTTTGTCGAAATCTTACCCCCAACAAATTTATTGAGTCATGGAAAGCACGAGCTATCGTAGCATGGTTGGCCTTTTCCAATAACACAACGTTAAGCAAGAATTTATTTTTGCAAACTTTTTCATCTTTATCCAAAATTCCGACAATAACATTTGCAAGCAACCGTTGTTTCGTCCATCGGCACCCACAAATATTTGCTTTACAAAAAAGAACAGATTCTTTGTAGTTCGAAATAATATATATTGTTTACATAATTTTTTTCTAAGAGTAGGCTGGCAAGGGATGCTCTCATTCATGTACGTTTTAAAGAATTTTCTTAAATTCTCGTTACTTACGGGCCTGTTCTAAAAATCACGTGATTTCAAATCACGTGTTTTTAAAATCAAACGTGTGATTTTGTGGCGTTCTGAAAATCATTTCGCTTTTATGTTTCTCGGTATGCTTTCGACTATTGAAAATCACACCAAAACATATAAAAAATGGAACACAAAAATATCGCACGTGTGATTTTAAAAGGCACATGTGATTTGAAATCACGTGATTTGAATAAAAGTGATTTTCAGAACAGGCCTGTTAATTTGTGTAAGGGTATGTCAGCGGAAATAAATGCTTCACATTGTAATAGGGCATTTACATTACATCGAAATCTAGTAGATTTCATTTGAAATCTTCCTCCAAATCTAGTTCGTTTACATTATACTTGTTTGACATTAGCGAGATTTGGTTTTCACAACAAAAACCGCCGACTGAAAGTTTTTTGTGTAACATATACTTACATATAAAGAAATAGGCATTTAAAAATTTGAATTACATTTTCTTTATAATCAACTTCATTTATTTTATCAATATTATTTGTCATTTGCATTTTTTTTACTATTTTACAAAATTTTTGAATTTTTTTTTAACAATTTTAACAAGCCGCTATTATTGTTTTTGTTTTGTTTTTTGTTAAAATGTCATATTTGTATTGTGCAGGGAAGTAGTTTTTAGTGCTATATGGGGAAAAAACGTAGTTGCATCAATAAGTACTACTAGATTTCGTCCAAATCTAGTTACGGAGTAGATTTTGTTTTGTACGGGAAATCTAGCCAAAAACAACTAGATTTGGCTCGAAATCTCGAAAGTACTAGATTTCGTTGTAGTGTAAATTGGCTATAAGTCCACACAAAACTTATATGTTGTCTCTGTATTTTAAAGCAACGACTGGGAAGACTTTTCTGTAACACGATCGAGCAGCACCTTGTGCTTTTAACTATTTAAGTGTTGCTCAATCAAAAACTTCCTTTCGCGGCTCACAGACTTATTGCAAACTTTGCAATGAAGTATTCGACAATCAGATTTAAAGGCATTGCTATTTTCGTTAACGTATTTCATTATGATGGAAGACTTTGATGGCTTTATCTTCGGCATATTTTCTGGAAAAAAAATCTCGTAAAACAAAAGATAAGTGTTAAGCTGTTAAATATACTCAAAATTTAATTTCGAACAATTAATGGACTAATTGCATTTAAGTTATTGTTTTGAATGTTTAAATTTTATTAATTCACGTTAAAATTTCCTGAAGAATCCAGTTTTTTCTCAAAAATACGTTGCAAAACAATGAAAAAAACTACATATACGTTTTTATTTACAAATGTTATGTGAATAAATATGTTCGCATGTAACATTAAGTTATATATGTTAGTATATGCGTCTCTTTCTAATGTAAAGTTGTATTTATAAATTTTTTGAAGAACTAGGCTTAAGTTCATTAAATTTAGTTATCATTAAATTATTTTTATGAAGACAGGAATTTTACAACATGAAATTAATTAAAATTTTATTGATAATTTTTAATTCTTGACTGCGCTGAGATTTGAACCCAGGCTTTCACGGACAGGTTGCCTAGACTAGTTTCGATTGTAACCACACAATCTCGTCGGTGGGTTTGCCGTTTTACTCACTCGGCTATTGCAGCCGGATGACGTCAATAGTCAAACATCAATCCTTAATTCAAATCTCAGCGCAGTCAAAAATGAAAAATTATCAATAAAATTTTAATTAATTTCATGTTGTAAAATTCCTGTCTTCATAAAAATAATTAAATGAAAATTAAATTCAATGAACTTAAGCCTAATTAAAATATCTAAATTTGGATTAAAGCCCATTAGCAGTTCAATAAAATAACCACAATAATAATATTTTTTGAAGAACTTTTTTATAATATGACCATTTAAAAAAAATCACTCGAAACTGTCAAAATATGAAATAATATGCATTTAAAACCAAAATATTCAAAAATATGCATTTTCACCAAAATATGCAAAAACAAATCGATACCATATTAGCGCAAACTTATTGATTCGGATAGATAATTGGTCGACATCGTTCTTCGAATATCGACAAAAAACATACATTTGCATGGAAATCTCATCCCTAGTTATTTGTAACCAAAATAAATATATTATCTTTTATAGTTGATATTTTTAACCAAAAGAAATTTTTGGTTGCAGTAGTGGTTATTTATAACCAAAAAACAATATTTTTCACTTTAGTTGGTTACGATAACCAAAATAAAATATATTAAATGATAATTGTTAATTTAAACCTTTATCTATAATTCATCAATATTATTGGTTAAATATGAATTTTTCGTTTCTCTTATAACTGTTAGGGACCCTGGCAACAACTGTGGATAGTTATTTGCATATCCCACTTTAAAACGTTAACAGATTTTTAAGTATGTTTTAGGATAATTTCGGATTTCAAAAAACAAATGCTTTTTAGTTAAAATAATTGGAATTCAAAATGATTACTTCCGGTTTAGAAGGTATTTGGGCTTTTAAGGAAATGTGCATAACTCTTAAACAACTTATGGATATCCCATTCTCAAACTTTTCCAGAAAAATAAGGATACCTTAGGCCAACTTTGGTAAATAATATAAAAGTTCAAGCAATTTTAATTAAATTATCCATTTCCGGTTTTAGATATGATATTATTTTTAAGATCAAGCGATTTCCTATACTGGATATCCCATTCTCAAACTTTTCCAGAAAAATAAGGATACCTTAGGCCAACTTTGGTAAAAATTATAAAAGTTCAAGCAATTTTAATTAAATTATCCATTTCCGGTTTTAGATATGATATTATTTTTAAGATCAAGCGATTTCCTATACGAATCACTGCTCTTAATTTTTTGTTTCATTTGCTTTTACTTCGAAACGATAATTAAAAAAACAATTTTTCAAAAACTGCAATACTTTAGCACCAAATAACTCGACAAATAAACAAAATAAACTACCCAATCGATTCCCTGTCTCGTACTGGGGCCTAGGAAAGACTCGGCTATCTGACCTTGGGCTCTGATGATGGGCACGGAATAACCATGTTTTCGGCTCATGGTGTGAGCCATCGACTTCTGCGGTCACACTCGAGACAGAGAGTAAATTGGCAAGTGTATCAAAACATATTGTTCGCCAGGATGCGACAGAACAGGTCACATCGGAGAGCCGATCGAATTTCGAGCAGCACTTGTCCTGAAGACAGATTGGGCGTTATACTTGCGTCTCAGCTACCACTGAGGTAGTTATGGTATGGATACCTCCACCTCTCAAACCAGTGCACAGTGGCGCCCGTAGAGCAAGCGAGGTTGCAAAAATCAAAATTTTCATGAGTGCCGACGAAGTTTTGAATAAACCCATGTTATAGGAAACTTTTCAACGATTTCAAATATGCCACTCTTAATAATATCACATTTTTAGTTTAGAAGATATAACCGTTCAAAGTTGACCGACTTTCGGTTTTCAAAAAAACACACAATTTTTAGTCAATTTGTTGCGATTTCAGGTGTAATATCACGAAAAATAGGTAACGAATCGCCTTATTTTTTATTTGTATTGATTGATGTATTTATTAAATGTATAATGATAAAAAAAAAAATTAACTGTTTGCTTTGTGTTTCTCCTGGTAAATCACTATTTAAAAACTATCCGTTTTTTCCCTATTTTTCAACTTTGACGGAAAATAAAAAAAAACTATATTTTTCTATATTTGCCATACGTGCAAAACCTGTTCTTTGATTATTTCTTTACATAATTCAAAAGGTTTTATCTGCCCGTACGTGCCCGTTTGGCTTCTAGAGGTAAAAAAGTTCAAAAAGACATGGTTGCAGAAATTGTATGGCGTCCATCCCTTATATGTTTTGACTGACAGTAGTTTGATCTAATAGTTTGAAAAAAACTACTCATTGAAATTAGCAGGTACGTACCTCACATAAACAATACTTTGGCGTACAAATGGTCAGGAACAATAATGACTTATGGTCCCTACAGGTAGGCACAAATCTTATTTGGACACGTGCATAATATCAAAATTGCATTATTTAGCCTAAATCCATATGTATGCAGGGAACAGGTAAATTTTTAGGCATGGTAGCATAAGCCTATATATTGCAAAATAAGCATAATGCCTGGATTAGTCTACGCCTGAAAGTTGGCGCAACAATTACTGAAACCATTAAACAATTTAAGTACTGAAAACATGGCGTTGAACAATTTAAAATTATTTGAACTGTTTAGAAAGTCAACCACACCAAAGTTTTTCACGGAAGTGAAAATTCTTCCTGAGAAGTTGACATTGATCAGCAAATGGGGCTGCGATGGATCATCCGGACAAAGCGTTTATAAGCAAAGGATATCTTTCGATGACGCTACAATATCGGACGGAAATATGTTTATGGCATCTGTTGTTCCTTTGCGGCTAAAATCGGATGATTCCCTACACTGGAAAAATCCACGTCCGTCATCAGTGCATTATTGCCGACCAATAATGTTTCAGTTTGCAAGGGAATCGGCAGAACTCATAAGGACTACGGTGAAGGACATTGAAGAACAAATAAGCAAGATTAAGCCTACAAAGCTGCAAATTGGAGAAGGAAAATATATTGAATGCAATTACGAGTTCCACCTGACCATGGTTGACGGAAAAGTCGTAAACGAACTGACAGGAACAACCTCAACAATGTCATGCCCGATTTGCAAAAAGAGTCAGAAGAACTTTTTTCAATTCAATTCAATTTATTTCATATATAATATGTTACATCTCAATTTTATATAATTAGTTGTAAAGAGTTTAAGATTAGTATCTTTTTCTGCTTAATTATAATATATTTCAATTAGTTATCATAGACAGAATTATATTGGAGGTAAAAATTTAGCAAAAACCTATCTAAACCCCTTTTTTCGTATTATTTTTATATTTTTTTTATCGATTTTATATTATTATTTGTCAGAAGAACTTTGGTAATTTAAACGATTCTACAAATGAGGAGAATTACGAATATGGAATGTCACCATTGCACGCAAGGATAAGGTGTATGGAATTCTTGCTTAAACTGGCATATACCCTACCACAAGAGGAGGAAAACTTCGATGAAAATACATCAATAAAGGATAAGGAAAAGATCAGAAAGAAGCAAATACAGGATGGTTTTTTTGAAACAAGTTGGACTAAAAGTAGACTGTCCCAAGCACGGATACGGTAACTCTAACGATGGAAACACTTCTAGGAGATTTTTTGAAAATGATGAGGCAGTAACTAGAATCATTGGAATTGACAATCAAATCGTGAAAAGATTTGGAACGATCTTGGATGTTTTAAACTGCAAAGAAAATGTCAATTCTACAAAATATGGAGAATATGCGTCGAAAACTGCATCTCTTTTAGCAGAAATGTATCCACAGAAGAAGTTGACCCCGACCGTCCATAAAATATTGGCGCATGGCAAAGATATAATTGAGTACCAGTCTTTGCCAATTGGAGAGCTTTCTGAAGAAGCACAGGAGTCTCTTAACAAATTTTATAAAAAATATAGATTGCAGAACACATTCAAAGCATCAAGGGTAAGGCAAAATAAGGACCTCTTCAACATGTTGGCAGCATCTTCCGATCCACTTATTTCTTCCCTGCGGCATGTGAAGTCACGAATAGAGTTACAAAATAATTATAGTTTAGAAATTGTTAGTCTTTTAGATATACCTTCTCTTACGAATTGTGATGAATATTTTACAGAAAATTGAAAAAATAAATTTAAAAAAATAAATAATTTTTTTTTTAATTTGTTGGGTAATAATTTAAAACATAAAACCCTTAAGAAAAAAAATAAAAACAATCTAAAAATGTAAAAATAATTTTTTTTAGTTACCATAAAATTGATTTTTCTACTAATTTTAACTTTGATAACCCATAAGTAGGCCCCTACAAAGCGTAGCACCCTTTCCAAACGCTCATTCCATAGGCTGAACAGTTATCTATCATATGCTGTTTAAACTGTTCAATTATCTTATTCGGTTCAAAAGATATGATTTTTGCAACGAAAAAACTCAAATGGCGCCACTGTGCAGTGGGGGCATACTGGAGGTACTAGCCAATCAGAATTGGGGACTCGATACGAGCCTGTGGAAGCTGATAGCTTCACTGGGTTGTAAAGAGAACCAAGGGAGAGAGTTCCGGTTCGCAGTAGACCAAGAGTGTACTGTGATCTACTTCTGGGTTGGGGTCTATCAGATTTAGGTTTCACAAACATGATTGACCCTACGAGGCTGAAAGTGATACATATTAACTTGCATCGCTGTGATTCAGCCTCAACGAACGTAGACGTGGGCTTAATCCAGAGCCCTGGATCAACAACAAGTGGGTAGTTGGGTTAAAGTTCGCGGGACATACATTGTTCGTACCCCACACAGATGAGAAGGTACGAACTAGTATAATGGCAAGAAATAAGCTCAAATTTATGATTTCTCATTCTTTCAGTAAAGGAGAAATCACGGTTGTGACAGGTGAGGCTAGGGACAAAACGGTCCTGGTATTAGCACCGGTATACCTACCATACGAGTCTGCCGATCCACCTTTTGTTAAAGTTCGTCGAGGCTGGTACTGAGTTGTAACGCCAATGCACACCATACGCAATGGGTAAGTACCGACATCAACAAAAGAGGTGAGTCTATGTTTGCTTTTATTATTGCCAGCAATCTTTTTATCTGTAATAGGGGGAATACGCCAACGTTCAGAACTGAGGATGGTGAGGGGGTAATAAATATATATATAACATTGACGAACCGCAGGGACTTAGAAGATGATTGGAGGATGGCTTTGGGATTTTCCTTCTCGGACCATAGACGACTATATCCTTTAGAAGTGCACACGATTGGAGGTGTGGAGAAATTGGTAGGCACCTTCACGAAGGTGATGACTAGTAGCCAACGCTGCCGTTTTTGGTTATTTCTAACCAAAATTGGTTATTTTTTTCTCAATGTGGAGATGTGAATATTTTTTCATTTTGGTTACTTTTTTCTAAAATATAAAATACGTATGAATATGGTTTTCTTGATATGTATATTTATTTAATGTTTTTTAGATACAAATTTGGCAATATTTTTTATTTATAACAAAACAACCTTTGACTGTCAGTCATACCCATTTTCCCCACTGAATTTACGTTCTGAAACACGAATTTGTTTAAATTCGTCATAATATAAAACAATGATTCACAAAATATTTCAAATAGAACAATTTTGAAACAGAAATAATAACAATTATAATTTTAAAAAACAACTTACAAACGAGAGAAACAAGTAATACCCATTTAATTAATATTTAAGGTATATGTAAATTGGAATATATTCACAAAAAATGCATTTCCCATATCGCCAACACTTTCCAACTTCGCCAAAACAATCGTCATATCGCAAAAGGTAAAAATTCAACGCCAAAAGAATTTAAAAATCACCACATTGCACAACCCTGCCACTGACAGTTGAAAAGCGGAAATACTTTAATTTTTTCCTTTTTTTGTTATTTATAAATGGCAACTTAAAATTAATTTTAATGTTTCTCAATTAACAAAAGGCTTTTCTAATTTTCACATTTGCTAACTTTTTCAAAAATTTTGGTTGTAAAAATTGTATTAGTTGTGGCAGCACTGCTAGTAGCTATAAGCTTTCTTGTTTGCTGAACTTTCCGGACATGCACACGCAACCAAGATGGCGGACAGTTGAACTGAAGGCTCAAAGGTCTACTGTTAGAAGATTATTCAATAGAGCGAATCATACGTGTAGGCAGGGCTGCCAGATAAAATAAAAAAAATCGTCTTTTTCTGTTAATTAAATCGTCAAAAAAAAATTGGACAATTTAAATTTAGATTTTAAACAAAGTTTGTTTGATTTGTATTTAAAAACAAGCAAACATATTATATATTGTACATACATATACCCCCGTATGTTTATGAAATTGTTTGTTAAATTTAACAAACGTTTGTTAAGGAAAATTTACTATTTTATAATAATCTAAGGTTTTTCTTAAAATCTTAAGAATAAAAGATACTTTCAATCGGGCCATTTTCTAAAAAATTTCATATTTGTATACCGTTCACCGTTCAGAGGGTATATATTCAAGTTCGTTTTTATAAAAGTTTGTCATTATCCATATCCATAAATCTCTAATTTTGACCTGTAAAGCTTAACTTTTTTAAATCTTATTATAATTAATATTATTTTTTCTTTTTACCTGAAATAATCTTTCTTTACGAAATTATAGTATTGGCACAATGGCACCCATAAAACTTGGATTAAATTTTTTTCATATATATGGAGTATTAAATGTTAAAAATGAGCCAAGTCCATAACTTCACCTGCTCCCCACACGAGTGAACTCTCAATCTCAAAATCAAGGTTTTGGTACGAATTTTTACTTAAATTGACTTTACTCAAAATTTTGCTTTTACCCATAAAATTTTTTATGGAAAAGAGCAAAAATTTCTATTATAATTTTATTTGCAAAGATTTAAAATTGTCTTACTTTGAAGACTGAATAAAATCGTCACTTTTTAGAAAACCAATCAGCAAATCGGCACTTTGTTAATATCATAACCAAAAATCGTCAAAATGACGATAAATCGTAAAATCTGGCAGCCCTGCGTGTAGGGATGAGGAATGGAGAAACGTAAAGGATAAGTTATAATAGGTATAAGGGAGTATTAGAAGTGCGAAGAGATGGACTCGTGGATCAAATTAAGCGAGTAAATTACAGTCGTGGACAGAATCTAGCTCCGAATCTATGTTTGCCTATGGAGATTCACTTCCCGCGATTTGTGGATCCTGGTATGGGGGAACAGATGAAGTTTGGTAACCCCTTCTCTAGGCTTGGCTCGGGAGTTGAGGTAATAGAGGCGGATGGGGATATGATCAACTTGAATAAGGTTACATGGGCAGTAAATACTTTTGGGTCGTACAAATCGGCAAGACCAGATTGTATCTTTCCGGCTATGCTAAAGAATTTCCAGGGATCATCACTCCTAGTGCTGGTTGAACTAATTCAGGGTCAGCCTATCGTCTTTTCTTTCGAAGAATTAGAAAGATTGATTGACCTACTTCTGAGGACGAAGGTTGACGCCGGCATCATCAGCGCCGCTCAATACGCCTATCTCAAAGGTAGGTCTGTTGAAAGTGCGTTTCTAGATGTGGTGTGTTGGCATCCCCAAAGAATCTGACAGTTAGCGGATACCTAATTATACAACTGTGATGGTTCGTGTTTTATTACTTACAGAGGGTCAGTCTATTTTGTGCGTCCGTCGTTAAACATCGTTTTTATGTAGTCAATAATGTATTAGTCCAATTAAATGTGTTGTATTTGTATTCTTTAAAGCTAAATAAACTTGGTATTATACGAACAAAACTAAAACCGTAACAATTGGCGACGAGGATTAAAGGTATACATTATGCAACTGAAATTAAGCATCACAATGACGTCGTTGGAACAAGTAGTTGGACAATTCCTAGCGCGACAACAAGAAGCCATGGAGAAGCAACACCAACTCATGGAAAGGTTAATTATGGCAACACAAAGTGCAACAGTGGCTAGCGTTAATGGAACAGCAACTCCGTCAACAAGTGTAATAGCGCCTGAAACTTTAATGGACATTTTATCGAAAAATATACGGGAGTTTACCTACGAACCTGAAGAAAACCAAATTTTCGCAACGTGGTATGAACGTTATGAAGATGTTTTCCAGCTGCAAAAGTGAGGTTATTATTAAGGAAAGTCAGTAATGCGGTATTTAACAAATACAAAGATTATCTGCTTCCAAAACAACCCCGTGACGTCACTTTCCAACAAACAGTAGAAAATTTGAAAAAGCTTTTTGGAAGGAAAGAGAGCCAATTCAGCACTCGTGTTAAATGTATTACAAATGTTAAAACTGAAGAAGAAGACATAATTAGTTACGCCGCCAAAGTAAATTGCCATTGTGAAAATTTTTTGTTGGAAAAATGTACTGCTGATAACTTTAAATGCCTTATATTTGTTAATGGATTAATGTCTCAGAAAGATCAAGAATATAAAGCAAGACTTTTAACATTACTAGATTCCGAATCAGAACAAAAACCTATAAATTTGGATAATTTGGTAGCTAAAATAGAACGCATTGATAGACTCAAACGTGACGTGTTAATAAAGGAAAATATTAATCCAAATGTAAATGCAGTAAATAATTTCAAGCAACAACATAAGCCACGAAATACTAATGCAGATCTAAAACCTAAGCGGCCTTGCTGGCAATGTGGAAGTATGCATTTTGTCAGGGAGTGTGGTTACACGACACACAAGTGTTCACAATGTGGTAAGGTTGGGCATAAAGAGGGTTTTTGTTCGTGTTTTGCAGATAACAAGCCAAAGTCACATAAAAAGTATCAGCAAAATCAAAATAAAAAAAGTCAGTTCAGGAAAACTCAAAAGGCTATAAAAAACGTTAATGCAACAACCACTTTACGTCAACATAGAAGATATATTTTACTAAAACTTAACAATGTGAATTTAAGTCTTCAGCATGATACCGGTTCAGATGTCACGATCATATCAAAGAAAAATTGGGTAAAAATTGGTAAGCCAACGTTAGAATATTCTCAGCACAAGCCACGAGATGCTTCTACAAATGAAATTAAAATAATTGGTCAATTTAATGGTACTGTGGTTATCAATAATCAAGCTAATTGTTGCAACATTTTAGTATCATCTCTCCCTAATTTAAATCTTTTTGGATCCGATTTAATGGAGCAATTTCAATTGTGGATTAAACCCATTGATTCTTCTACATCATGTAAGCTACTACAGGTAAAAAACATTTTCACAGAATCTGAACTGCGTACAGCATACCCAGAAGTTTTCAGAAATGAAATTGGACACTGCACACACTTTAAAGTTCACCAAAAAAATTTAGAATTACAATTTCTTTAATCCGTTCATATAACGTTTTATTTTATAATCAACAGTTTTGCCGGTAAAAATAAATTTATGAAAAAAAAAAATATTTTTTTGCCTAAAAATTAAAAATTTTTTTTTTTTTAAATTCATAAAAAATCCAAAACGGAAAAAAGGATCAAGTGTTATTAATTTCATGTAAAGTCACATAACCTATAAACGAAATGCGACATAGATCATAGAAATCGATTAACGCGTTCTGCTTTTATTTACAATTAAGTGAAGGTATCCCATTTTGACAAGAATATTGATATTTGTTTTTATTCAAAAAAGTGTCATTTATCGCCTTTTTTATAAATTTTCCCCAATAACTCCAGATTTTTATAATTTTTTATTTTTATTTTATTTATTTATTTTTATTTATTTTAATAAATATTGCCTAGACTTTTTCGATGGTGGTTGTTCGGGACTAGTGGCATCGCATTCATCGCTATCATCAGTTTCTGAACCACACATGATGTCAATGTGTGACTCCACTGTTGGCCCTTCTGCATCTCCTGAAAATTCTTTATCATCAAGATCATCCTTGTCTTGCCACACAAGCTTACTCCACCAGCAAATTTCCACAATTATTGCACTCGGCGACTTTTTGCCTCTATATCTGTAAGTTTTTGTTTTATTAAAATGAGTTTGAAAAAATAAAAAATCAGTATTACCTCATTTCAAATGGCATAGCAACTTGATGATAGCGTTCACCTTGTTCATCAGATTCGGTAGCCAATTGTTTGCTGAAGTAGTCCAGATGATGATGTAAATAATGGATTTTCAAGGACATGTGGACACCAATTTCCGAGAATGCTCTTAACATCCTTGCGACAGAAACATCGTAGTTGTTAGAACGATGCTTTCCCAACAAGCCTTCTATTACTTCTTTGATTGCCTGCCATGCATTCAATTCAGCGTCAATCAAAATATTGTTGAATGCGTCACTTTTAATCAGCTTTCGTATATCTGGACCATTTAGTACGCCTGATTAAAAAAAATTAATTTGTTAAGATGGAAAATCATGGGAAATGAATGTGATATTATAACTTACCTTCTTTAATTTTACTTTCGCTGAGTCTCGGGTAAATTAGTTTCAAACACAAGAAAACTTCATCTCTTTTGGCGACAGTTTTGATAAAATTCTTAACAATTAATTCCAAGTTTAATATGCAGTGGAGGCAGCAATATCTTCTCCTTCGGCACTAGAGGCTCACGAATAATATTGGCCGTTTGTAACCTGCTGTGCTCTCTGAGTTTCCATCCGTGGCATGCATATTGGTCACCGGAAAATCGTGTGTCCCAATCGCACAAAAAGCACATATATTTTATATAGCCACTTTGAAGACCGCAAAGCATTGCTACAACTTTTAAATCGCAGCATATGCGCCACATATGTTTGGCGTAGTTAACCATTTTTAAAATATTTTCCAGTGCATCATATGTTTCTTTCGTTTCTGTGCTATAGGCGATTGGAACTGAAGGTTTTTTATTGGTCTTATGCAGTAAAACAGCCTTCAAGCTGAGTTTTGAACTGTCAATAAATAATCTCCAGTCATCTGCTTCATATTTTATTTCCATTGCGTCCATCAATTTTCCTACATCCGGGCAATATGCAGAAGTTTTTTCATCATTCACAAGGAATAAACTTTGGAGTGTTGCCTGACGACTTCGATAAGCTGTGACTTTCACACCGGGTGCCAACAAATAGTTTGATTTCAAAATGGAAGCCAGCTCTTCCGATTTATGCTGTGTTAATTCCAACTTGGCAACAATTGAATCAAGCTTATTTTGATTTATTAAAATTGGCTCATTGGATACTGATGGCTCATATGGGAGATCATCACGTGCATGATATGTCGGAGCAGTCGTAGAAGAGAAAATATCTGGGCTAGAAGCTTTTGGCACAGGAATGTGGTCCGAATGAGGCAATGGTGTTGCGGCACTTGCAACACCAACGAATTATACGATTTTCTTATCCTTTTTGCGGCTCCTTTATTCGCACATGCATAGCAATTCAATGGATTGTGACCTTCGCCAGGATTAGTCCAAGTCATTGGGATACCGAATGGCATACTTTCACGTCTTCTATTTTTCCAATCCATTAGACGGTTGTAGCAGCTTTTACACACTATATTTGGTACCCAATTTTCGTTCACTATAACATTTTAGTTGAAGTACATCTCGTATGTTTGAACAAAATCAGTACTGAAATTTCCCCTTTTTTTATGTGTTGAGACATATTGACCACAGCAGTAGCAAAAGCTATTTATATCTGGCTTGCACAGTTCCATATTCTGTTCTCTTTTGTTCACTTTTAAAAAACTGGAGAAAAATCACTTTTACTGTTCGCGTTCGTCGGCACTTGTTGAATGACAAAAATCACAGAACCAGTGTGAGAAAGAGAAGAAGTATAATGACAATGCATGTTTTATGTGAACATTACAGAACCAGTGTTGCCACATCAATATTTCTTTTTTAGTACAGTAGAAAAATATGAGAGAGTTCGGCTTGTGAGTGTCAATATTTTCTCCAAATAATGTTGTGCATATCTGGAGCAAATTTTTGAAATTCATACATTTACCTAATTGTGAATAAATGAGAAACGCGTGCATCGATTTTCATGATCTTTGCCTTTTTTGCTCATGAGTTTACGCGAAAGTAATTAGTTTTGGCACTTTTTTCCATTTTGGATTTTTTATGCAAAAAATACTTTTTTCCCTTCATACATTCATTTTTAACTTCGAAAGTGTTGCACATATAGGAAAACGGTATAGAAACAGATTAGAGAAATTGTAATTCTTAATTTTTCTAAATTTGTTTCATCAAAATCGGACAAGTGGTTCTCGAGTTATGTTATACTACGTTTTTGCCAAAATGTTACAACTAAGCGAAAAAACATCAAGATAAGGAAAAAATTTAAAATGTCATAAAAAAAAACTGACACATGAACGCCAAATCCTTTGAGGGTTTTACTATACTGACCTAGTACCATCAGCCTGACTTGGAATTTCTCACCCCCCAGATTGGCTGTTGTACTGTGTTACCGGTCATCTCCAAATCCTACTACGGATGGCAAATCACCTACTGAATTGTTCGTGGGGAGAAAACTGAGGACTAATCTTGATTTAATTAAAAAACCTGAAAATTCTCCAATTCAGAGAAATAAAATAATGGAGGAACAATTTAATAGACGTAATGGTGTTATCGAGCGCAATTACAATGTTGGCCAAAATGTTTTTGCAAAAATATATAAATTAAATAAATATGAGTGGTTCCCTGGTGTTATTAAAAAAAAACTGGGAAATGTCAATTACGAAGTAGAAATTATAAATATTCCTGAATTTCGTGCAGTAAGATCTCATACAAATCAATTAAGACCTCGTTATGCTGATTTTATAAATTCTGCGCCGCATCAAGTCTTGCTTGACTATTTTGATGTTCAAACATCTCAACAAACACCAGCCATACCTGGAGGAAGTAAACCTGTCGAAATAGCAGATACGCCACCAAATAACCAACAAGTTCCGTCTACCAGTAGTTCGCAACCAGAACATGTTTTTGAGCAAATTCAAACTTCTTCAGCACAGTATTCATCAAATTTTGATAATCAACCTGGATCATCAAATGCACCAGATGTATCTGAATGTACAACAACAGCACCATCAGCTCAAGCAGAAGGAGCAGCCTCTGGGCTCCGTAGATCCAGCCGTAGAAAACGTCCTCCTGCATGGACTCCGGATCCACCACCTTGGATAACGATCTTGCAGCGATGTGGTGGCTGAGTCTAGGCTGTGGTTTGTATTTCAAGTACAGGTAACGTCACAAGCGGCGCCTGGGTTTGAGATACGGAACCTAAAAGCCTTGACGACGAAAGGTTATCCACCCCTAAACCGAGGTGTCATGCGACCCGTGCCTATCGGTCTGGTTTGCAGTCAGGGGTTACCGACTGTATTATCACGGAGCTTTGCTGATACCTGGGCACCTCAGAAAATAGACCACGCCCTTACCACGTTATTGGGGGCTATGACGTGGCGGACCTTTCAACTCCCCTACGCTCGTGGGACCAAAATTTTAATGAACAACTCTAAAGACAACAAACAACAACAAAAACAATTAACGGATAATGATGACGGACAGGCGAGAACGAGGACAACGATAAAACCCCTGCTTCGGGTGCTGCTAAGTTGGGAATGACAAAGTCGTCCAACACTGCAGTTTCCCATGTGCCCATTGTGCAATTAGGGATGGCGATGAAAACATCCAATCCCAAGGTTGCACCACCCCACGCCAAATTCGGCGACCATAAAAAGTCTCCAAGGCACAAAAACCCTACAAAGAGGGCATCCAACACAAGGCGTGCCGCCTTGCGTTTCATTGAGCTTCTAGGCTCCAAAAAAGCTGAAGAGCTTTCCAGTGAACAGAAAGCTTCACTGGCATGGGCAAGAGCCCACATAGCTGGGCTGCCAAGTGCTACTCCTTCAGTCCCTGCGAAGTTGATAATGCCTAAACGGCAACGTTCGGAGGAGGAAGCCGTGAAACAGCAACCAGGGACGAAACGTCCTAAAATTGCGCCGAAATCGATGAATAAGTCTTTCAGCGAGGTGGCCAAAGGTCACCTTGTACGGGCTGCTATCGATAGAGGTGTGGATAATGGTGCCATCTCCCATACCAAGTGGGACCTGGTCAAACAAAAATTAATGGGAGTGTTCTGGACGATCCTTAAGGAGAATCCAGGGCCACCTCCTCAATGCGATGATGCTGGCTGGTTCCAGGGTCACGTGAAGTTGATGGCTTGTGCAGATGAGCGCTCAGCGCTGCTTCTGAAGCGGGCCATCCAAATGCTAGGAGAGGTCTGGGAAGGTGCTAGGCTCGATGTGGTATTAGTTGATGAGATACCACGGAGACCTAGATCGATTGTCATCATCCCTGCCGAACCATCGGAACCTGAGGAGATCTTGAAGATCATTCAGTGCTGCAACCCTCAACTTCCCACACAGGATTGGAAAGTTGTAAAGGTTTCGGCTGCTGAAGGGTCCTTGAGGACGGCGATTGTGGCGTTAAACCAGCAATCCTTGGAACCACTGAGGGAGAAACAGGCTAAGATCTACTATGGTTTTAGTACGGTCTTGCTCCGTGTCTACCGAAGTGATAACAAGGGCAATCCGGCTCCTTCGGTTAGTGAGGCCAAGCAGCCTGAAGAGGGCTTGTCTGGTGACGATGCCGTAAGTTCAGGTGACAAAGAAGACACCCAGTCTATCTCCGGATTGGTGTCTGTCTTTGGGCACCTGGGTGGTATGGTTGATGAGGACGTACTTCTGGAATCAGACCAGGGAGGACGTCAACATCACAGTGGTCGCCAATATGGATAATGGTGAAGGTCCTGCAAATCAACCTCCACCACTCTAAAGCAGCATCTGCTGCATTGCTTTTATGATAGGCGGGCTGGCGGTGAGAATGGAATCTAACTTGTCGGATATCTGTAGGTTGTGTGAGGACCCAGAGGAGTTGGAGACAGTTGACCACTTGTTGCGCCACTGTCCCAGGCGACAGAGCAGCAGGCTAAGAGGGCTAGGTAGTAGATTAGTGCGCAAATTTGCAGATTTCTCGGGTTGCGGGCTCAAGAATCTGACGGGATTCGTAATGGGAATGACATGGCTGTGCAGCAGGAGACTGGGATCATGTAGGGCATTTTTATATTTAGTAGAGTGGTTTTTGCTTGTGTTGTCGGATTTTTATATTCCACTACTTTCTCTATTCCTGTGCTTTCACTCTTTATTTATCCTATTATTTTCTTTCTAGAATTCCATCACTAACTAAGGCGTCAAAATGGGCCATACTGGTCTCTGGATGAGGGTGTGAAGTTAACAGCCTTTCTACCAATGCCAATACAAAACAAAATTTGACTTAGTCGACTTAGCATGTTTTAAAATTGAACTTTCGATGTTATTTAAACTGTATTTGGACAAAAAATTCAGACCTTGATTCAGGAATGAATTTTTAAATCGCTCGAAATTCATTACGTCTTTTTTAAATCGATCGATTTTCATCACATACCTGAATAATTCTACAATTTCCCCAAAAAATGTATAACACTCCCAGTAATTTGCCAGGTAATAGGATTACACATACATATATTTGAATTTTTTTAATATTAAGTATATTTGAGATAATAAAATATTATTGTGCAAAAATTTTAAAGTTTTAAATTTTTATTTTCTTTAATTCTAATTTTAATTGTTTATGATTGTTTTTATACGAAAAAATATATGTATGAAAAACCAAAAATAATAAATTTCAAATTGTACAAAATGGCACAGCTTAAAATAAAAAGAAAATAAGCTTAAAATTTATATAATATACATAATACTTAAAAATTAGTAGTAATTTATACGACCATGTTCTTGAAATCGATATCGAGTTGAAATTAACTCGAACAAATTTTGAAGACGACCTTTTTTGAAAGTTCATTAAAATATTAAGTTTTATATATTTCATACTTTATATATATAGAGTACCAATTATTGTTACCAGAAACCAGAACTACTCTAAAAGCCAGGAAAAACTATAGTCACATTTAAAATGAACTACAAATCTCACTCGATTTCAATTCCACTCGATTTCGATTTCTGCAACATGGTCGATAGAGTAAAAGTTTTAATTTTCATTTGAATGAAAAATTATTTTAAAAAAAGTGGTTTTAAAATTAAAGAAGAAAAGAAAAAGTAATTTTTAAAAAGCTTAAAGAATATAAAACAACAAAAGAAATAAAAATAAACAAAAATATGTATTGAAACAAAACCGGTTATAAAATTTCATGATTTTTTTCTGTTTTTAATGGGTTGGTATTAGCTCAAACATGGCATACTTCCAAGTCCAAGCCCTGGCCAATGACTCAAAACGTGGACGATTGTGTTCATACATATGCCCTAAGTCGGGTTCCATGCAGACCTATAAAAAATTATTTTAAAATAAAATGATAGAAAGAAATTTTTATAAATACCTCTGTATAGGGATCAGTTAATAAACTCTGTACAGAAAGTAAAACCTTAGACGCATTTAGAGCCAATGACCAATTATGTTGAAATATATCAATACCTACATCACCATGACGAGAAACATTTGGATGTAAGATTTTTGTTAAAAAACGTACTGTCGGTGGAATCAAGGGATATCTAAATATAGAAAGAAACGTTTAAACATATCCACATTTGATTGCTTTTAGGTGACAAAACTTACCTTTCTGGAAAGAAAATAAATATAAAGAATTTACCACCTTCATAAGGACTACCAGGTGGTCCTAAAATACTGGCTTGCCAGTATGTTTTTTGCTTATCCAAGGGTATAGCCTCTATTCCTTCGGTGGTATAACTATTCAATAAACGAAAGTCATTACGTAGAAAATTTGCTCGGAATGCGTTTTGTCTTCCACGTTGCGGAGTTTTTAGGGCCATTTGCAAGAGACAAGTACGACAGAAGCAAGAAGACATTAAGGAGCCATACAGTTTCATCCAATCCTGAACATCAATTAAGCTTTGAAACAGTGGCCAACGTTCTTTAAAATATTTACGCCACATTTGTTGCGATGTATTTTGAGAAATAATATTTTGCCATTGTTTGCAAACTTCGCTCGCCTTCCACATAGACATATCATCCAAGTAGGAAAAGATTATAATAATAATCTCAACCGGTAGAGATAATATGTGATTAGGTCTTAAATACGGGGTGACAGAGCCGGTAGCCATTTCAGATGCATTAGCTCGAGCTTCACTTAAAAGTTCCATTATTTGAGGCAAAGAACGGAGCGCCGATGGGTTTGGTCTATCCATGGGCAAAGCTGGTAGCAATAACCTTTCATTATTGTCGTTTTCCAAGTTAACACCTTCCTCCACAACTGGTAATTCAATCATATCATTGTCTACTTCTAACTCTACATCATCTACAACATCTTCTACATCCTCATCGTTAACATCTCTATCTTCTTCAACCTCATCCACTTCGTCCTCAGTCTCATCATCGTCATCATTTTCTTCAGTTTTATCTTTAAAAGGTGGCTCATCATTGCCAGAATCTTCATCGTCGGATATAGTTGTCTCAAGTTCTTCGGCTGGTTCGGTATTGTATAAAAAGGCATGACAAGTGCCACACAATGGTTCACCGAAATTGGGGCCATAGTAACCATTACAAACCCAGCATGTACTACTATTCTACAAATTTTACTACAAATATTAAAAAAACACTTAAAAGAAATATATGTATTTACCGGATAGTTGAAATTATCCTCGGTATGTTGTTGTTGAAATTGCGTTTTGTCTGGATCGTCTTCAATGTCGGAATCTTTTAATCCATTATCGTCATCATCACTTGTATCCATGGTTTCGTTATTATTTTGCCGTAGTTGTTTTTTTGACATACAAGATGCCATGTTTATGTGATTTTCAAACTTAAACAATTTTTATAAATGATTTTAAAACAAATTTGTTCACTAAAAATTGTATGTCAACAATTTTCTACACTTTTTTGTTTATATACTGTCATCTGTTTACTCGATAAACAGGGTAGTTCGAGAAATAGTTTTAGCTTAAGTTGGCATCTAAAAAAGGCTTAAAAAGTATGGTATCCCCACTATGTATTGACAGCTTTAAGGCTATCAATTCTTCCATCATGATCAAAACAAACAATTTTTTTAATTAATCACACGTGTATTACGGAATTAATAATAAAACTACAAAATTAATTTTTAAAAAATCTACAACTAAAAAAATGAAGCAAAAAAAGAAGCTTGGTAAGTTAAACTAAACAAATCTTGTCAACATTGCTTGTAATTTTCCTTTTTAAGCTGTTGGCTTAAGCCGCGAAGAGCGACAGGTTATTGTTATTGGTGAAATCATACAAGAACTTTTGCAAGCCCACGAAGAAAAGAAAGATGTAAATCTCAATCGCATGAAATCAAGAATATCCTCAAAATATGGCTTGGAAAGTTCACCCAGACTAGTGGATATTATAGCGGCTGTGCCGCAGGATGCTAAAAAAATTCTATTGCCAAAATTAAAAGCCAAGCCAATTAGAACCGCAAGTGGTGTAAGTTATAAATATTTATTTTTTAAATAGTTATGTGCAATCTAATTAAAAAATTTAATTCTACAGATTGCCGTTGTAGCTGTTATGTGCAAACCGCATCGTTGTCCTCACATCAATATGACCGGTAATATATGTGTATATTGCCCTGGAGGTCCAGATAGTGATTTTGAATATTCCACACAATCTTATACGGGATATGAACCCACATCTATGCGTGCAATAAGAGCACGTTATAATCCCTTTTTACAAACTCGACATCGTGTAGAACAACTAAAGCAATTGGGTCATTCGGTGGATAAAGTCGAGTTTATTGTAATGGGAGGAACATTTATGTGTTTGCCAGAAGAATATCGTGACTATTTTATACGTAATTTGCATGATGCCTTATCTGGCCACACTAGTGCCAATGTGGCAGAAGCTGTACGCTACTCTGAAAAATCGCGTACTAAATGTATTGGTATAACTATCGAAACTAGACCGGATTATTGTCTTAAACGTCATATATCTGATATGTTGTCGTATGGATGTACGCGTTTAGAAATTGGTGTACAATCTGTTTATGAAGATGTGGCTAGAGACACAAACAGAGGTCACACAGTTAAAGCGGTTTGTGAAAGTTTTGATTTGGGCAAAGATGCTGGCTACAAGATTGTAACACATATGATGCCCGATTTGCCAAATGTTGATTTTGAACGAGACATTGAACAATTCATTGTAAGTGTTTTAAATAACCCATAAGGTAATACAGAATATAAAAAAGTGTATATAAAATTTGCTATTTCTAAATGGATAGTCTGATTCTAAACTATTTGTTTAGAAACTAATGGGTTGATTACGGAAGGCAACATAACTTCAGTTGCGTTGTCAAAAGGCAACGCAACTGACATTGAAATTGGTATTAGGTACGGCAACATTGTTAAGTTGCCAAAATAGGTATCGATTATGCTATTTTGACAGTTTGGCAACTAAAAATAAATATAATATAAATATGTACATAAAATAATTTTAAAAAATATTAGTTTTGTGGGCCTATTTTTCGCAGACTAAGAGGAGGCGGTAAACGTGGCATCTATTAAACGCTATTTAAGAGATATATCAAAGCCTCTGCCGCTTGTTAGTGCTTTGGAGCTCAGTCTCTTGCTCCAAAACTTCAGTTAAATTTGCACAAGAGACATGTCATTTAGGATATATTTGCAGACCCATCTACAAAAGCTCGATTGCAGCCTGTTCAATCGGGGCAAAACTTTTTTTTTATTTTCACAACAAAAAAGAATTGAATGAAATTTGAATCACTTCAAACGAATTAGGCAGAAATGAATTTCAATTCGTTTCAAATTCAAATGAATTTGTAGAATGAGTTGTAATTCGCTTTCAGTTCAAATGAATCTGTAAAATGAATTGCAATGCGAATTGATTTTGAATTCATTTAAATGAATTAGAACAATGAATTGCTATTCAAATTAATGAAATCAAAAATGAGTTGCAATCAATCAAATTCAAGAGCAGATCTAGGGGGAATGAAAAATGGAAATTTCTTCTACCAAAATAAAATTTTCCACAATATACAAATATATTATTTAAACAAAAAATTATTGTTAAACACATCATTAATAAAATTTTCACACTATTTGATAAAAATAAAATTAAATTTTTTGTTTTAACAAATAACAATTTTTCCCCCATTTTGATAGGATTTTCGCCGAAACCTAATAATTAAATTTCTATTCTGCCGCTACCTGACAATTCCAGTATATCATGGGAATTTTAAATCTAAGAATTTTTTGTCTTTGGACTATACTAGGAAATATAAAAAACGAGAGTAATACTTGCTGTCTTTTATATAACAAATTAGTTGAATAAAAAAACGTCAGTGATGCTTACTGCAGATTTACTTACAAAATCTATTAAAATTTCAATTAATTTAATTCAAATGAGTTGGAAATGAATTGCTAAGACCCCTTTCAGACTCGGCAAGTTCGTTGCGCAAGTTACTTGCCGATTCCAACAAAGTCTGTAATCAATTTTTTTCCTTAACCCGATCTTACCTCTGCCATCTTCAAACCAAGAGTTGCGACGGCAGTAACTTGCCAAGTCTGAAAGGGGTCTAATACTTTTTATAATTCATTTGAATTAATTCAAAATCAATTCAATTTAAATGATTAAAATGATTTTGTAGTATGGATTGCAATTCTTTTCTAATTCAAATGAATTTGTCAAAGTGAATTGCAATTCCTTTCCAATTCATTTGAATTGAATTGATTTTGAATTAGAAAAGAATTGCAATCCATTCTACAAAATCATTTTAATTGGAAACGAATTCCATTTCTTTTGACAAATGCATTTGAATTGAAAACGAATTGCAATTAATTTTTACCAAATTCATTTCAATTGACTCAAATTTAATTAAATTCATGTTTTCTTGTGAAAAGAATTCATTCAAAATTTGCTAATTCAGTGCATGAATGATTCGCTAATTAATTCAAAAATTAATGATTTGTTTACAGCTCTGGTTGCCTTACTTTCTCAACCTCGTATCTTAAAAAAATACGGTTTGGACTTTTTCATATAAAACGATTGTTTTTTTTTTTTGTGTTCTATTACTGCAAAAACTTATTATTTTAATAATTTATTAATATTTACAGAATTGAGACAAAGAACACAAAAAAAACAATCGTTTTATATGAAAAAGTCCAAACCGTATTTTTTTAAGATACGAGGATGAAAAAGTAAGGCATCGATATAAAACATTATTTCTTAAAAAAATTCATAATTCGCTAAAATTTAAATGGTATTATTCTTTTGACAGGAGTATTTCGAGAATCCTGCTTTTCGTTCGGATGGTTTAAAAATATATCCCACTTTAGTTATTCGAGGTACTGGTTTATATGAATTATGGAAGACTGGACGTTACAAGTCGTATCCTCCTTCTATGCTAGTTGATTTGGTGGCTAAAATATTAGCTTTGGTTCCACCCTGGACTCGCGTTTACCGCGTTCAACGCGATATACCAATGCCTTTGGTCAGGTAAATTTCGATTGGATTTATTTGCAAATAAAAATTTAATTTGTTTAATTAAAGTTCTGGCGTTGAACATGGCAACTTGCGCGAATTGGCTTTAGCTCGCATGAAGGATTTAGGTACCGAATGTCGTGATGTGCGCACAAGAGAAGTTGGCATTCAGGAGATACACAATAAAGTACGGCCTTATGAAGTTGAATTAATTCGTCGGGATTATGTAGCAAATGGTGGCTGGGAAACATTTCTCTCATATGAAGATCCAGCTCAAGATATTTTAGTAGGTCTTTTACGTTTGCGTAAATGTTCTCCAGAGACATTTAGGCCTGAACTAAAAAAGGGTCGCTGCTCTATTGTAAGAGAATTGCATGTCTATGGTTCTGTGGTACCAGTCAATGCCAGAGATCCTACTAAATTTCAACATCAAGTAAGCAGCACACAAACGCTTTATGAAATTTAAATTTTAAAAACTCCAAATTTGTAGGGTTTTGGCATGTTACTAATGGAAGAAGCCGAACGAATCGCACGCGAGGAACATGGTAGCACAAAATTGGCTGTTATTTCTGGTGTAGGTACCAGAAATTATTACCGAAAAATGGGCTATGAGTTAGATGGTCCTTACATGTCAAAGAAAATTGGTTAAAGAAAAGTAATGAAAGTAGTTTGCTTTGTAGTTATTTTTTATTTTTTTAAACTTAAAGTTGATTTCTTTTTGTTTTCTTATTTACTACTTATAAAGTAAAATTAAACGTATATATATTGTATATGAAATTATGGTATCGAGAGCTTTTGTGAACAAAAATAGGATAGCCGTAATATAGATCATATAAACTCAGTTAAAACAACATACCTAATTACATTCTTAATACTATAGAGATGAATATCTTATTAAAATATTGTGCTTTAGATATCAAAACAAATAAAAAAAATTACACTATAGCCTCTGCAGAACCAAGGAATACAAATATTATCCACCCTACGAGGTTTATACCGGCCGCTGTACTAAAAACCATAGGCCAACTTTGTGTTACTTCCAATATGTGGCCAGCCAAGTAAACACCCAAAAATCCTGGTATGGCTCCTACCGTATTCATTAAGCCGAAAACACTGCCGGAATGTGAAGGTGCCAAATCTTGGGGATTAACAGTCACGGCATTGTTGTGAAAACCTGTACCACCTATAATTATACATTGTAAATAGAAATAAAAAGAAAAAGAACTACAAGCTCATTAAAACCTTACCTATAATTATTGTCATGCACACTAAAGCTGTATGGAAATCATTAGTCCGAGACATTATAAATAATGCCAAATTTTGTGCCAAAAAGCAACAACTTTGTATTACTTTACGCACTGCTGATGTTGACCATTCTCTTGCCAGTAACCTACCAGTAAGGTATTTTGCAAAAAATGTACTAGGTGGTAATGCCAACCAAGGTATCATATTTACCACCCAACCTTTGGCGTTTGGAAAACCATCATGAAAATATGTGGGCAACCAAGACAGCAAAACAAAAAAGCAGTTCATTTCACAGGCATGTGTTAAGACACAAGCCCAAAATGATAATTTACTAAAATATTTCAGCCATGGCACGGTGTCGACACTAGATTTATTCACACACAAACGCGAGGGCAACGATACATTGATTATACGATTTCGCTCACCTGCCATGGCGTAATAGCGTAATATTAGTGCCCAGGCTATACCCATAAAACCGATAATACGAAATACATATGACCAACCAAAATAGTCCAGAACAAAGGATCCTAATATGCCAGTCAGCAAGGTACCCATGGCCGAACCCGAAGTTAAAAGACCAAAGAAACTTGTGCGTTCATTTGAGCAAAGATTCTAAGAAATTCAATGTATTGAAATATATGATTACTAAGATATCTTTACTCTACTTACTTGACTTGTTAAACTAATCATACTAGGAAAGTGAACGCCCTGAAAGGCTCCGTTAATTATTCTTATGGTAACAATAAAAGGGATGGCATAACTTTTTGCATTAGGTGCCCACCAAATAATATTTGGCATTAGGAATGTTATGATTGACCAGCCAACGGCAGCAAATAAAATAACTCTTTGACCTCCAAAACGGTCGCTGAAATAACCGCCTACTACCTGAAAATAAAAATATAGTTTTCATTTAATGTACCTTAAAATTTTGAAAGTTATGGGAAAAAATATACAACCAATTAAGAATACAAATTCACCGTGAGTTTTTACCATTTACCCTTTTTTTAATTAAATGCAATCTCAATAAGTAACATATTTATTCATAATTGGATTGATATATAGAGGTTTCATATCAAGTGATCCAACTTTTGATACCGATGTCTTGATATCAGGATGAAATTTGCACCAAGGTTAGTCCTATTGGATAGTAGTTTGGACACAATTTTTCCACAAGAAATCGTTTTTAAAAAATAGGTAAAAATGTCTGGCTCCGATCGGTGGTAAGACCCATTCTTTCGTATGGATGCTGTGTTTGGTGGGAGGAATTGAGGCTGGCAAATCGGAGAAATCTTCTGTCTAAGGCTCAGAGTTATGCTTCGATCAGCATTACATGACAGCTATGCTTTTAGTCTTTTGGTTTTGTTTTGAGGCCTGCAACAAGCCAGCCCACTTACAAATCATTTCAATTTACGTACAAAATAAATCGAATGTGTTGAAATTTTTTTTTAAATTCATTTTATGAATCTTTTTGTATTTTTTGTTTATTATGTACTAGCACTTATCCCGCTTCTTCGTTAGCGTCTTCTTTTCTTTCGTGGACATATTTTTACGCCAAAGTTTAATTGCTAGCATTTAATCGGCTACTTTGTAATAGGTTCGATTTTCATCCCTTTAAAATACGTTACGAATGTGATATATTTTTTATTTCTATGTTTATTTGTTTAAAACATAAATGACGTGCAAAAAAAGTTTTAAAATACAGGTTTAACCCGTTTACTCCCCAAAAGGGCCGAATTTCTAAAAGTACCAGACACCTATCAGCTTATTTTTAATGAACATGAGGTTAGGGAATTTACCCGTTTTTTTCTTTTTTACCCTCTAAACATGAAAATTTCCAAAACTCCAATTCTGTGGCATCGATTTGGCGATGTCAACATCCGGTGCAATTTTCATCATTATGTCTTCAGGCGTTTAGGACGTGCGATGATGAATCAGTCAGTAGCGTTACAATTTTATACTATATAGACAGATGAAGAAGAATATTTTAAAAAAAGTAACAAAATTAGGAACGATTTTCACCCCTTTAAGGATCGAATTTCGAAAAAGTACCAAATTTGTATTTTTTTTAGATTAATTACGAATGTGATATAATTTGTATTTCTATGTTTATTGGCTTAAAAGATAGATGGCGTGACAAAAAGTTCCAAAATACAGATTTTACCCGTTTACTCCTTACTTCAAAAAAGTGCTAGAAACCTGTCTGCTTATTTTTTAATGAAAAATAATAGGTATTACATTTTCTTGTATCTCTTTAGTTTATTAGATTTGATTAGATGGAGAAAAAATCTTTTGGAAAAAGTAACAAAATTAGGTACGATTTTCACCCCTTAAACGTTCGAATTTCGAAAAAGTACCAAATTGTCACTTGCATTTTTAGATAAGTTACGAATGTTATATAATTTTTATTTCTATTTGTATTGATTTAAGGTCGAGTTTTTGAGATGTAGATTAAGATTAGTTTAATAAGTTAGTTAAACGTAGTCGGAAAATTGGATTTTTCCGGCGAAATGGGATTTTTTTTATTATTTCATTAAAGACCAACATTTAAAGCAACAATATGCTGTTCCGTCAAAACTTGGTAATGGCGGCATAAATCTGTTTTCAGATTAACTAAACCAAGTTTAACTAAGATCCCAAAAACCAAGCCTAAAAGATAGATGGAATAAAAGTTCCAAAATACAGATTTTACCCTTTTACTCACTAAAAGGGCCGAATTTCCAAATAGTACCAGACACCAGTTCGCTTTTTTATTTAGTGAACAGCAATAAGAATTAAATTAAAAAATTGTCAATTTAATTTAAAAAAAGTACCAGTTAATGAACGAATAAGCACCAAAAATCCCCCTTACAGATTCTCATTCACTCAGGAACTTACATGTTTGATTTTATGTTTCGAAATAAAAAGTACCAGGTAAAGCACAAAAAAATATCAAAACCACCTATTACAGATTCTCATTCACTCAACGCATGGCTTGTTTAATTTTATGTTTGTAGGTGCAATACTAACGAAAATTCAGAAAGTACCTGTTGAAAGACAATAAAGTACGAAAAAGTACCAAGAAATCACTCTTACAGATTCTCATTCACTTGAGAACTTGCATGTTTAATTTTATGTTTCTAGGTCTAATATTAACGGAAATTCAAAAAGTACCAGGTTAAGGAAATAAACGTACCAAAAAGCCCCTCTTACAGATTCTCATTCACTCAGGGTACTAGTTAAAAAACGAAAAGTATCAAAGACAGATTCTCATTTATTCAGGACCTTACATATTAATTTTATGTTTCTAGGTCCAATACTAAAGGAAATTCAAAAAGTACCAGTTAAAGAACAAAAGTTCCCTCATAGATTCTTATCTTCTCAGGGCATTGCATGTTGAATTTGTATTTCCTGTATTTCCCCTTTTTGGTACTTTTTTCTCCCTATTGAATAATTTTTTTTTTTTATTATTATTTATTAGTAGTATTTTTTATACTTTTAAATAACATTAGATGTTCTTTTACAAATTACATACATCAATAAACTAAAATTAAATATTTCTAATTAAAGTTACAATTTTCATTCTAAACATATTTTGATTAATTTCATTTGTAATACTATTTGGCAGCATATTATATAGATTTAATCCTTTGTAGAACATTGATCTGTGCATTGTGTTGTTATCTGGTCGTTGTAGTCTGAAATCTGCAGCGTTTCTTTATAGCTTTATTCTATAGATTTCATTCTTGATATTTGCGGTTCTGAACAGCATGTATATAACACAGTAGGTCCAAATTCAAAATGTGGTTTAATCGTCGTGTTGTAACTGTTTATTGCTGTTATAATTGATATTTTGTTTCTAATGCGTTTAAAAAACCGATTTTTACCTATTTGTTTACATATATATTATATATGTTCTTTTAATTTTAATTCTTTGTCTATCAGAAAACCTAGATATTTTATATTATTAACCTTTTCTAGAATTATATTGTTAATTTTAAATATTATATTAGTGTTCATGTTTATTTCCATTATTTTAGTTTTGTTTTCGTTTAACTTCAATTTATTCATTTTTAACCATTTATTGATGTTATCCATATTATTTGACAAATTAGCGTGACATATCTCCTCCGTTGCCGCTTCAGTAAAAATCAGTGTATCATCTGCGTATAAAACAGTTTCACATTTGTATAAAACTTTTTCAATATCATTAATGTATATTATAAATATAAGCGCTCGTAATATTGAGCCTTGTGGTACTCCAAAATCATTTATCGTAGTATTTGATAATGTGAAATTCACCTTTGTTAATTGCCTGCGATAAGTTAAATATGACTCAAACAATTTCAATTCAGTATCTTGAATTCCATATTCGTAAAGTTTTCGCAATAAAATATCTCTATCAACCGTTTCAAATGCTCGTTTAAAATCTAGAAAAATCGCCATTATTTTGTTATTCTTCTTCATGAATTTCCAACTATTTATAATATAGTTGACTTCTGTTTCACATGAAAACTTTTGTCTAAAATCCGACTGATACTTTGAAAATAGCTTATGTTGTTCCGTATAGTTTTCTAGTTGGTTCTTAACACTCATTTCAAGGATTTTTTCAAACGTTTTAAGCGGAAAATTCCTGTTTCTAATGATTTGTTTATAATATTTAGCATAATATTGCCTGTTGTGTTCCAGTTGTTCAAAATCATATTAATTGTTGCTCTATTGTAGTCAGGATTTTTCTTAATATTCCCAAATATAATTTTAAGTTCTTGCAAATTGAAGCATCAAAAATGTCCATATTGTAATGGGGAGCCCATAATTTAATACGTATATGTTAATGAATAGAGAAAAATGATTTGTAAAAAAAAGTACCAAAAATAGTTACGGTTTTCACCCCTTAAACGTCCGAATTTCAAAACAGTACCGAATTCGTGTTTGTATTTTTTACATTAGTTTCAAATGTGATATAACCTTTATTTCTATGTTTATGGGCTTAAGAGATATATGGGGTGACAAACAAGTATACAATACATGTTTTACCCCTTTGTTCAGTAAAAGGGCCGAATTTGTTCTTTACAAAAGTATTTTTGTAAAAAACAACGATAGTATTATATTTTTATTTGTTTTTGCCCTTTGTTACCCCCTTAACATTCGAATTTCGAAAAATGCCGTTTTAGTGGATCGATTTGGGGAGAGACCATTTAAATTTTTATAAAAATCGAATTGAAAAGCATCATAAAACTGACATAGACATCTCGCTATCTCGAGTCTGTGGTTAGATTTTTAAACTGTTCTAATGCAGAATCAAAGAATCCCTAAATATCTATTATATTTGGTCATTCATTTTACAAAAAAAAAACTTACCGAATTTTTTATTCATGAAAAATACCATTTTTGGGCCCTTTAATGGCGGGGTTAAGCTCACGGCAGATAATGGCTAGAGCCAAAATATTTTGGGAATCTTTATTAAACATGTCAAAGTTAGTTTTGAGTGGGTACCTTTTAGGGTATTCATTCGGTTAACTGTTAATCGGTTAACCGATTAATTACTACCCGATTAACTGATCGGTTAGTTTAAAATTGCCTTTTTTCGATTTACGATTAAACCGGTTAATTTCAGTCGATTAACCGATGCATCAACATTTTTAACTTTTTGTAGTATTATAACATATTTTTTTGTGTTTTTAATTATTTGTTTCGGCTCATATACAAAATGTGTTTAGAAAATATTTTTTCATACAAACAGTGAAGGTGTTCAGTGATCTGCATTTTAAAAAAGTATTTGCTGTCAACAGCTTTTTGTTTCACGTACTTTTTATATGTATTCGTTTAGTTTTTTGTTTCTTCTCATATCAATCTTTTAACGGAATTAACCGAAACAATTAGAAGTGTTAAAAATTTTTTAAAAATAAAACAAGGGCTACTCTCTATTGCGATGCGAAAGAAAATTGTAGCAAATCTAGTGATTGGTACACTTTAATGCGTTTGCGCATATGTCTTTCGCATTTTTTAAGTTTTTTCTTTTCTGAAACCATCACTATTTATTTTATTTCAATTTACCATTTTCCAATTTTTTTTACATATATTGACATTTTATTACTGTCAATCTGCGCCATCTTTAATTTTTATTTTCAGTTTTGCTTAATTTTCAAACAATTTTGCAAAGTGATAGCGAGTACCAAGTAAGCATTTAGCTTTCGCATCGAAATTGTATTCGCATTGCAATAGAGAATAGCCCCCAGGACTCTAATGACATAAAGGAAGATACCCAGGTTTGCGTCGCTAATTGGGACCGGTTAAACATGACGCAAGCCGAAACGAAGCAAATCAAAGCACGATTTTCCATTCATTTGTATCGATTTTCAGTTAATTGGTTCCGAGATTTATAATTTTAGCTGAAAAAATAAATTTTGACTTGATAGACTTGGTAATGGATAATTCTTTTAGATCTTTAAAGTTAAAGCTTTCATTTCAATTACCATTTGACTTAAGAGCATTCTTCGCTGATTTTGATCTTTAATCCAAATGCTAAGAAGTGACTCCATTTTTTTATGTAAGGAGTTCCAATTTTTGTAACTTGTTTATGTTGTTACGACGCACAGTGGCGCCCGTAGAGCAAGCGAGGTTGCAAAAATCAAAATTTTCATGAGTGCCGACGAAGTTTTGAATAAACCCATGTTATAGGAAACTTTTCAACGATTTCAAATATGCCACTCTTAATAATATCACATTTTTAGTTTAGAAGATATAACCGTTCAAAGTTGACCGACTTTCGGTTTTCAAAAAAACACACAATTTTTAGTCAATTTGTTGCGATTTCAGGTGTAATATCACGAAAAATAGGTAACGAATCGCCTTATTTTTTATTTGTATTGATTGATGTATTTATTAAATGTATAATGATAAAAAAAAATTAACTGTTTGCTTTGTGTTTCTCCTGGTAAATCACTATTTAAAAACTATCCGTTTTTTCACTATTTTTCAACTTTGACGGAAAATAAAAAAAAACTATATTTTTCTATATTTGCCATACGTGCAAAACCTGTTCTTTGATTATTTCTTTACATAATTCAAAAGGTTTTATCTGCCCGTACGTGCCCGTTTGGCTTCTAGAGGTAAAAAAGTTCAAAAAGACATGGTTGCAGAAATTGTATGGCGTCCATCCCTTATATGTTTTGACTGACAGTAGTTTGATCTAATAGTTTGAAAAAAACTACTCATTGAAATTAGCAGGTACGTACCTCACATAAACAATACTTTGGCGTACAAATGGTCAGGAACAATATTGACTTATGGTCCCTACAGGTAGGCACAAATCTGATTTGGACACGTGCATAATATCAAAATTGCATTATTTAGCCTAAATCCATATTATGCAGGGAACAGGTAAATTTTTAGGCATGGTAGCATAAGCCTATATATTGCAAAATAAGCATAATGCCTGGATTAGTCTACGCCTGAAAGTTGGCGCAACAATTACTGAAACCATTAAACAATTTAAGTACTTAAAACATGGCGTTGAACAATTTAAAATTATTTGAACTGTTTAGAAAGTCAACCACACCAAAGTTTTTCACGGAAGTGAAAATTCTTCCTGAGAAGTTGACATTGATCAGCAAATGGGGCTGCGATGGATCATCCGGACAAAGCGTTTATAAGCAAAGGATATCTTTCGATGACGCTACAATATCGGACGGAAATATGTTTATGGCATCTGTTGTTCCTTTGCGGCTAAAATCGGATGATTCCCTACACTGGAAAAATCCACGTCCGTCATCAGTGCATTATTGCCGACCAATAATGTTTCAGTTTGCAAGGGAATCGGCAGAACTCATAAGGACTACGGTGAAGGACATTGAAGAACAAATAAGCAAGATTAAGCCTACAAAGCTGCAAATTGGAGAAGGAAAATATATTGAATGCAATTACGAGTTCCACCTGACCATGGTTGACGGAAAAGTCGTAAACGAACTGACAGGAACAACCTCAACAATGTCATGCCCGATTTGCAAAAAGAGTCAGAAGAACTTTTTTCAATTCAATTCAATTTATTTCATATATAATATGTTACATCTCAATTTTATATAATTAGTTGTAAAGAGTTTAAGATTAGTATCTTTTTCTGCTTAATTATAATATATTTCAATTAGTTATCATAGACAGAATTATATTGGAGGTAAAAATTTAGCAAAAACCTATCTAAACCCCTTTTTTCGTATTATTTTTATATTTTTTTTATCGATTTTATATTATTATTTGTCAGAAGAACTTTGGTAATTTAAACGATTCTACAAATGAGGAGAATTACGAATATGGAATGTCACCATTGCACGCAAGGATAAGGTGTATGGAATTCTTGCTAAAACTGGCATATACCCTACCACAAGAGGAGGAAAACTTCGATGAAAATACATCAATAAAGGATAAGGAAAAGATCAGAAAGAAGCAAATACAGGATGGTTTTTTTGAAACAAGTTGGACTAAAAGTAGACTGTCCCAAGCACGGATACGGTAACTCTAACGATGGAAACACTTCTAGGAGATTTTTTGAAAATGATGAGGCAGTAACTAGAATCATTGGAATTGACAATCAAATCGTGAAAAGATTGGGAACGATCTTGGATGTTTTAAACTGCAAAGAAAATGTCAATTCTACAAAATATGGAGAATATGCGTGGAAAACTGCATCTCTTTAAGCAGAAATGTATCCACAGAAGAAGTTGACCCCGACCGTCCATAAAATATTGGCGCATGGCAAAGATATAATTGAGTACCAGTCTTTGCCAATTGGAGAGCTTTCTGAAGAAGCACAGGAGTCTCTTAACAAATTTTATAAAAAATATAGATTGCAGAACACATTCAAAGCATCAAGGGTAAGGCAAAATAAGGACCTCTTCAACATGTTGGCAGCATCTTCCGATCCACTTATTTCTTCCCTGCGGCATGTGAAGTCACGAATAGAGTTACAAAATAATTATAGTTTAGAAATTGTTAGTCTTTTAGATATACCTTCTCTTACGAATTGTGATGAATATTTTACAGAAAATTGAAAAAATAAATTTAAAAAAATAAATAATTTTTTTTTTTAATTTGTTGGGTAATAATTTAAAACATAAAACCCTTAAGAAAAAAAATAAAAACAATCTAAAAATGTAAAAATAATTTTTTTTAGTTACCATAAAATTGATTTTTCTACTAATTTTAACTTTGATAACCCATAAGTAGGCCCCTACAAAGCGTAGCACCCTTTCCAAACGCTCATTTCATAGGCTGAACAGTTATCTATCATAAGCTGTTTAAACTGTTCAATTATCTTATTCGGTTCAAAAGATATGATTTTTGCAACGAAAAAACTCAAATGGCGCCACTGTGCGACGTTGCGGTTTCAACAATGTTTTTTAATTTTATCAGCATTTCTGGAACAACAAATGGTTTTTATTGTAGAAGGGGCTAGTCCAAGGTTCCTCCAATCTCAACAGCATTTCCTCTTTGCTTTCTTTTTTGACTCATTGTTGCAAATTGCAACAACCAGCAGACAACCTTGACAGACCTTAACGCTAAATAACCTTTTTTCTGCTTTGTACAAACGTTTTTATATTAACGACCATGCGACGCAAACTTAAACAAAATCGAAGCAACCTCAAAATAACAGAAACTTTAAAAAGACGCAAGTTCGAAACGCAGACCGCGGTGTTGTTGTAGGTACATATATGTATGCAATGTGGCCATTTTGGCAATTTTGCAGCTAAATTTAGCATTAAAAATTTATATTTAGCTGCAAAACTTTCATTTAGCACTAGGTATTTTATTTAGCATTTTTGTAAAATATAGCTTTTTTTAGCATTATTTATTTGAAAAATTTGGACGAAAAGTTCTATTGATTTTAAAAGCCATAGAGTTGATTCTGGCTTTAAAAGGAACTGCAGCTGAAATTCTAGAAAGTGTACCAGTAAGTTGCAGAAACAATTATGATGACATTATGGTAGCACTGCAACGTAAGTATGGTGGTGAACACAGAAAAGAAATATTCAGAATGGAATTACGTAGAAAGGCTGGTGTGAAGTCTCCTTCACACCCTCACCCAGAGACCAATATGGTCCATTGTGATGCCTTGTTTATAGATAAGAAGCTGGAAAAGAAGGTGAAGAGAAACAGCAAAAGCATTAGAAAAGATAAGAATAGATAAGAAAAGGAAGTTCTGACCAAACCCGAGAGAAAAACCTCACTCAACACAACACCAATCCGCCCTATGTGCGGTTAGCTCCCAGTCTCCTGCTGCGCAGCCAGGCCATCCCCATTACGAATCCTATTAGACTCTCGAGCCCACAGCCCGGGACGTCCCCTAATTCGCCTAGGAATCTGCTGCCCAGAAACCTCAGCCTGCTGTACTGTAGCCTGGGACAGCGGCACAAAATGTGTTCAACCGTCTCCAGCTCCTCCGGGTCCTCACACAACCCGCACATATCCGACACGTCGGATCCCAACCTCATCGCCATCCTGCCTATCATGCAATGCCCCGTGATGATTCCTATTATGGTCCTCACGCAGACCCTGTTTCTGCCCAGCAACAACTCCGAGTCGGACTTCCTAAGCACCGGCCACATCGTCCGTGATACCCGGCAGTCCGTTCGGTACCCCCAGGCCCTCTTGGTCGCGTCCAGAATCCATTCCCTAATCTTCCCAAAGTAGAATCCTATTGGAGGCCTAACCGCCTCTATGTGATTAGGATCCTTCATCTCTGAGCCCTGTCTCGCCAACTCATCAGCAATCTCGTTGCCGTTTATGTTGCAGTGAACAGGCACCCAGCACAATCTCAACATATACTCTCCTAAGGCTCCCTCCAGAGCCCTCCTGCAACCGTCAACTAGCTTGGAGTTCACGTAACAGCCCCTTACGGCCATAAGGGCCGCCTGGCTGTCGACGTATATAGTGACCTCCGAGCCCCTATCAATGTTGTCCCTCATCAGTTCCACAGCCCTCAAGACCCCCAGAACCTCTGCCTGAAAAACACTGCAGTCGTCAGGAAGCCTATATGACATTCTGATGTCCAGATCCTCAATGTAGACCCCCGCACCCGTGCCTCTCATCTTCGAGCAGTCAGTGAAAATAGCAAATCCACTAAATAATCTGCTCTTACCTGACCAACTCCTTAGAAGGCGTTATCACCTCCGGCAACCGTCCGAAATCCACCCTGGTGCCCACGAAATCCGTAGAGCCGGGTGATCCCAGGCAGTGCCCCTTAACGTTGGGAACGGAAGTGATGCCCTTGTAAGACAGCTAGTCACTTGTAATCGTAAGAAATTGTCATCCCAGAAAGACGATGAAAAACGTGGTGAGCCGAGCACACACTCAAGACGGTCAAGTAAATATATGAGAAAGCAATGCATGGAGGCTAAAAACATAAACTACACCAATGCGATGAGCCTATTACATGTGGAGCCCTGAAGGTGGCAAATGAATGCCTATACCGCACATGGGAAAGTACTGATGGCAAATCGGCTAAAAACCTTATTGTAGTACCGTCTTCAAAAGTATGAGAAGTCGTGAAGAGATTCCACAACGGTACTAATGGTGGACATCTAAGCGTAACAAAAACCATAAAGAAGTTAAAAGAAAGCTACTATTGGGTCGGTTGCAAGCAAGCCGTGATTGATTGCATAATAAAATGCCCACAGTGTGTTGCGGTCAGGGGTTCAATTAGAGAGAGTATAACATCACCACAGCAGTACAACTTTGGTGAGCAATCCGTACCAGCAGATAGTAAGGGCTCTTCCCCAGAGCAGAAAAACAAGTTAAGACGGAGCCGTGTCAATTCATCAAATGGCAAGATGAAAGTCAGTTACGAACAAGCGGCAAATTCGGAAGGCTTTACACAAGGCCAGTTGGTTTTACTTTTTAATCCACAACGCAAGAAAGGATTATCTCCCAAGCTGCAGACTCATTGGGATGGACCATATAAGGTGATAAAGAAACTGAATGACGTGGTGTATCGAATTCAGAAATATAAGAGTCCAACATCAAAAATGAAGGTGGTACATTTAGAACGACTAGCCCATTAGGGAAACGGAGAATCTGAGCCTATTCGGGACGAACAGGCTTAAGTGGAGGGCAGTGTTACAAAATTAGATTTGTCTAAGAATTATTTATGGTTTTAGTTATAAGTTATCTTGTTAATTATAGCTTTATGTCATATAAGTTACTATTTTTATGAATGCCACTGTAACTAAATTTTCTAGCAATTGTAATTGTAGACTTTAGACTTAAAATAATTCGAACATAATTTTCTAGAAACTACTAGACGGTTCTTGAACCAACTAGGAATAGTTTTGAACTATAAATACAGGCTAACTCATAAAAGTTTAGTTTAGTTTGATTGGAGACATTAAACGGTTCAGATCGTTACTTACAATAGTGGTTAAATTTTGTGAACATTATAATTAATTTCAATAAAGTTTGTTAAGTTGAATTCGTGTGTGCATCAATTTTAATTTGCAAAGGTTTATTAGAAAGGAAATAAACCTTAACGCGTTTTATTAAGTAAAAACGTAACAATATTTATTTTTAAAGTACAATATGTGTTTTGTACATGAAAAGAAACAAAAATTTGAAAAATACACAAAAACGTTTTTTTTATTATTATTTTTTTTTTTTTTTAAATATTTATCATTGGTGTTCAAAACATGATTTTAACTGTACAAAAAAAAAATTATTTTGTTTTATTTGTTCTGCAAAGTTCGAAATAATAAAGTTCTTAAAAAAAACGTTTTTGAGAAAAATATTTTTTTTTTTTTGTTTTTAGAAACACAATAAAAACTCAATTTGAAGTTAAAATTGAGAATTTTAATTAAAATTATAATATAAAATTGTGTTTAAAATTGCAAATGCAAAAAATCCTTAGAGATTCTTAACCCTTTCAGGGTCAAAAATAATTTTTGGCAAGATAAAAATCTGAAAATTTGTATTTAAGGTAATGTGATGCCGCTGAAGCCGGGAAAAATAATAGTTTTTGCCTCATGCAGCTCTCCTGGTTTTTCCCGAATATATTCAAAATTGACCTTCAAATGTCCACAAAAGAACCTACATTTTATTTTTGCAATATTTTTTTTTAAGAAAATACTTATTTACGCAGTTATCAATACTTAATTTTTTTTTTTTAATATCGCCTGATCCCCGAAATTATTATTTTTTTATTTTTTTTCTAAATCTTAGCTTTTTTACAAATTTCCTGACTTGGGTACGACAATGCACTCAATAATAAGAAAAGAAAGTCAATGTCTACTTTAATAACAATTTAAAATATCAAAAGTGTCCCTCTTTCAGATAAAACAAAAAAATATAATTAACTGTTCATTTGTATACAGTAAAAGTGCGTAGAAAGAGAGTACAATGGAATGTCGAATATATTCGACAAAAACACTGAAAGGGTTAATTACACAGGTCAACAGCAAAAAAGGGATTGAATAACTACTATATAGATTTGATGCAGCATGGCTACTTAGGTACAAAAATGGTAACATTTTTCAATTCTATGGATAATTTTTTTTTAAAATAATTTTTAAGTAAAATTGTCAATATTTTGAGACATTTCTCCACTTATATTATCATAACTCAAAAACAACTTGTCCGATTTTGTTAAAATAAATCTACAAAAATCATGATTTACAATATCTTTAAATGATGTATACAAATATTTTTAATGCGATCAATAGTTTCAAAGTAATGAAACAAATTGTTAGCCAAAAAATAAAAAAATTGGTAAAAAAAATTTTTTTTTGGAAGAAAAAAATCTGGAAAAAATCGAATATTTATTTGTAGTAAAGCTACATATCATGTGAATTAAAAAAGATATGGATCATGAAAATCGGTGCATGGTTAAGGTTTTTAATTACAATTAATTGAAGCTGTCGCATATTTACAAGCACTGTAGAAAATGGTATAATGAAAATGCAGAACACAGAAACACAGGTGCATTATACGACCCGGATTTCGGCAAACCCTCTTTACATGTAGAAAATTGTTTGGAAAAAAACTTTTATGACATTTTTATGATTTTCAGAATTAAAAAAATAAGTAATAAACGAAAGGTTGTTTTACGATTGCGGTAGCAAACTAATAAACGCTCATAAATGTGCGTGCACGCTGCAATGCTCTTTTTTCCGTTGGCTACCTGTAACGGATGATTTTTTTGCATAAAATTCCTTAATGTTTTTTATGATTCTTGTTTAATTTTTACGATTCCGTTGACTACCTGAAACGGATGATTTTTTTGCATAACATTCCTTAATGTTTTTTATGATTCTTGGGAAAAAGAAACAAATTTGCAGCACACACAAACTGTACCCACATGAAGGGTTATCCCAAATTATAGTATCAGTATTTATAAGAGCTCCTTTACCCAGTTTACTTTATTCAAGAATTGTTTGCGATAACGGAAACATCATTTTATCCCTACATAAAAATTCATTCAGCTTACAAGTTAAAACAATTTACAAGTATTAATAAAAACCAGCATTGGACACCCAGTACCATATGTATTTCATGTCGATTGAATTTATCTATGAGGTTTTCTAACGTAAAGTAAGTATAGGTTAATACATTTGGAATATTTCATACTTAAAGTATTTCTTAATTAAATTTTGAAATTTTTTTCATTTTACAGACGACGCTTGGAAATTTCGAAGCCTATGCTATGGAGAGAAACAGCGAGCCACGAATCCGATTGTTATTTTTGTTTAAGTACAAAAACCGGCTTCGGAAAACATATGCGATGGTCTTACCCCACGAAGTCTGCTGATGGGTTTTCACTTGCAGTTCTACATTCACCAGAAATGAAATATGCTGAAGATCAGGGTCCAAGCTTTAGTCAAGTGCTTTCATCTTCACCAGGACACTTAACCTCAAGTATGTGTTCCAAATCAGAAAGTTCAAATTCAGCACTGCTATCTACATCTGAAAATGACGAGTTAATCCCACACAAAAATTTATTGCCGAGACCATGGAATCAAGACCAGCTTAATGATGTAATTGCGTCCCGGATGAAAGAAACAAATCTCATAACAAAAAAACTAAAGTTTCGTATTACCGTACTCGAGAAGAAGGCTTACTTCATTATTTTGTTGAAGAGGATGATTTTGTGTACTGCACAGATATTTCTGGTTTGATGACTGCCATGGGCTTCCAGAGATACGATTCAAACGAATGGCGTTTATTTATCGACTCATCAAAACGCAGCTTGAAGTGTGTCATTTTGCTTAATGGAAGTAAATTTCACTCCTTGCCGATCGCACATTCAACCAAAGTAAAAGAAGAATACTCTGTAATTGCATTGGCTAATTGATCTTAAGATGGTAAATTTCCTCTTAGGTCAACAAAGTGGCTTTACCAAATACCCTTGCTTTTTATGTTTATGGGACAGCAGAGCTAAAGCAGAACATTGGAAGAGAAAACAATGGCCTTCTAGGGAAACACTGGTTCCAGGTATGCCAAATGTTATAAATGTGGCTCTAGTGCCCCGAGATCGGATCATATTACCGCCTCTTCACATTAAACTTGGTCTTATGAAACAATATGTTAAAGCACTTAACAAAGATAGTGAATGTTTCCAGTATATTTCAAGGAACATTCCTAATTTGAGTATTGAAAAGCTGAAAGCAGGCATATTTAATGGCCCACAAATTCGCAAATTGGTCAAAGATATTGATTTTGGCAGTTCAATGTCAGAAATTGAGAAAAATGCATGGGATTCGTTTGTATGGGTTATTCAAAATTTCTTAGGAAATAACAAGGGTGATGATTACGTTACGCACGTTGAAGAAATGTTAACTCACTTCCAGAATCTTGATGCAACATGAGCATCAAAGTACATTACCTGCACAGTCACTTAGATCGTTTTCCTGAAAATCTAGGAGACTTGAGTGAGGAACAGGGCGAACGATTCCACCAAGATATCCGGACAATGGAGGAACGATACCAGGGTCGCTGGGATGCACACATGATGGCTGATTTTTGCTGGAGTATTCAGAGTAACACTTCGTTATTCAACAATAGTAGAAAATCGTATAAAAGAAAATTCCAGAGTTTGTAGTTTATAATAATTATTAATTTATTTTATTTCTTATTATAAATTTAAATAATAAAATATAAATTTTCTACTGCTTAATACATTTAAACTTATCCAATTCAAATGTTTTTCCGAAGAATAGAAACAGTATTGTAGGTAGGGTTTTGCCAAAAAAATACATGAATGTTACTATGTAATGCATGTTCGATGTGAAAATTGTACATAGCATGTTTTCAAATTTCAATAAATCGAAACGAGAACATTAATTACTCAATTTTATGTATATCGAGAAAAAAAAACTAAAATTTTGTGAAAATGAGCGAATTCACTTAATTGTGAATAAATTCGAAAATTATCAATCAATTGTTATGACCGATATCTCATTTTGTTGCTTTTACATATGGCTTTGTGATAAAACAATAAATCTGTACAATTTTTGCCGTTTTCGATTTTTCATGATTTTTTTAAAACAAAAATATTTGCCATTTTTACGTAAAAAATATATTTTTGGCTTCAATTTTTTCTTATAACTCCGAAAATAGTGGGCCGATTGAAACGCGATGTATAAACGGTTTAAAGGCTATTTAAATCTAAATTTTTTTAAATTTATTTTAATAATATCGGACTAACACTTTTTTAATTATCATTAATTATGTGAAGAAACGTCTAAAAAAATTTACAATTTTACTAAAAAAAATTTTTAAAAAAAACCTCTCCATAGAATTTCAAACTTGGACCATATTTGTACTACTGGAACCACAATACATCAAAATTGTATAGTGGTTTTTCAAGCCTTTAAAATTTTTTCGATTTTGTTGCCTTGTGTTATCAAAACTATGTTGCATTAGCTGTACCCGCAACACAGGTATCTGTGGAGACAGCCTTCAGTGCTTTGCCAATTATTATGACCAAAAATAGAAGGAATTTAAGTTCTGAGCATGTCGAAAATTTATTGTTGCTCAAACTCAATATACATATGAATATACATATTAAAGTTGCATTGTGAAGGTTTAATATAAGATTCTAATATTTATCTTTAAAGTCGTACACATGTCTACATATATACTTATGTACAAAAATGAAAAATCCTATTTATTCTTTGATTTGACGTTTGTGTTCGTCTGTCCAAAAAAAATATACTTAATGCTGTCCTAATTAATTATAATAACAAAAGATTTTAAATTACTTACTTGTGTTAGTGTATAGCCCCAGAAAAATGAACTCAATACCGTGCCGGAATCTGTTTTACTCCACTTCATTTCTGCAGCCACAGCTGGTACTAACAAAGGCATTGTAGTGCGTGTTGAATACAACATGCAAGTGCCTGTGATTAGTGTTATAAACCATACTCGCTTCTCGTGTCTAAAAAGATACAAATAATATTTTGTGCACATACGGTAAACTCAAAAGCTTACCGACTCCATATAGATTGATTATCGACTAATTCATTTCTTAGTAAAGAATATTTTAATTTTTCATCCATGCTCATTTTAGTAATTGTGACAGTGAGATGTTTTATTAGTACTAAAAAATTTACGTTTACTAAAATCCTAATAACACACTTGGAGACACGTCGTCAGCTTAATAAGTAAATCATATTTATCTTTTTAGAAGTTCAAACATAAGATTATCTTATATTTTACTGAACAATAAATATGAATTTTTTAAGTGTAGTATTTTAATATTTGGTTATCTCCAAAATTGTGTTTTGATCCAGTTTTTCTTTAAATTGTATTGCTTTTGTAATTAAATTATTGTAAAAATTAAATAAAAATTTTATTATTAAACTGCCACGATTTGTTTGTAGTTTGTTATTTTCATTTCTCTTTTCGTTTATTTTTCATAAACCATCTGTTGGACAGCTGTTTTATTGTTTAGTTTGCAATTTCTGACATTTTTATTTGTGTAAAAACGACCACCGGTTTTTTGTTTTTGTGTTACCATTTCGCAGTAGAGCACAATTTGACATTTAGTGTAAGAAGCAGAATTTTTCAGCTTGCATACATTTTTTCGCCGTGTCTTGCAAAATTTTTTTTATATATTGTACAAAAAATAATTATTGTAAATTTTAAATGAATTAAGCTTAATAATAGAGTGTATTATATTGAAAATAATGATGGCACCGTTTAAACGCCAGAGACAACCGAAAATGACTACACAAGCTTTGCTTGATTTCGATTTGGGAGAAAGTTCTTCAGACAGCGATTTTCGTATAGATGATTTCGATTCTGACAACTCTAAGGATGACGACGATGATGAAGGCGATGACAATTCTTCAGCTACCTCATCATCGAATGACGACGATGATGAGGAAGACAAATCCGATAATGGATCGGAAGATTCTACGCAACAATTAAAACAACTGCTGGCAGATGCGAGTGAAGAAATTAGGGTGGATAACAAAAATAAAAAACACAGTAAAACACCAGAAGTCACTAATGGTGGCGATAATCTAGAAGAGTTGTTACGAAAATTCGACAGTAAACCTGATAACAAACCCAAACTGCCCACAAAACCCATTTGCTGTGTTTGCTTGGGCGACCGCAGTGATGACTCCAACGAGATTGTCGAATGTGATGGCTGTGGAGTTTCTGTACACGAAGGCTGTTATGGTGTTAGTGATAACAACAGCATATCCAGTACAAATTCAACGTGCTCCACCGAGCCTTGGTTCTGTGAAGCCTGCCGTGCAGGCGTTTCGGAACCATCCTGTGAACTCTGCCCAAATACTGGTGGCATATACAAAGAGACAGATGTTGGCAAATGGGTTCATTTAGTATGTGCCCTCTATGTTCCCGGTGTAGCGTTCGGGGAAGTGGATCAGTTGTCAAATGTTACGCTTTTTGAAATGCAATATAGCAAGTGGGGTGCTAAAGTGTGTAGTTTGTGTGAAAGTTCTAGATTTTCCCGTACTGGCGTTTGCATAGGATGTGATGCTGGCATGTGCAAAACTTTCTTTCACGTCACTTGTGCCCAAGCTGCCGGTTTTCTAACGGAAGCACACCATGAGGACACCGATGCTGCCGACCCTTTCTATGCTCATTGTAAAGTACATTCCGAAAAGGAGCTAATACGAAAACGTAAACGAAACTATCATACATTCCGTCTTCACATGGAGCAAAAGCATCAAGAGAAACAACTGCACAAAATGGATGATCCTTGTCCGGCTCAATTGCGTATCAATCGCAAACTACAAAAATATCAACTTAAATATGCGGCCCATAAACAAGCACGGCCTGAGCCATGGGTGCCTACCCAAAAAATGTCTCGATTATTGACTACATCTGCCTCCGCATGTCGCCGACTTTTGGCAAAAGCCAATGTAATGGATGTTGATGTTGATCTGCTTGAGCGTCAAGAAGTTCAAGTGGCTGCCATAACCGATATACGCAAGAAATGGCACATAGCTCCAGCATTTAGTGTAGAATTTGTAGCCTACTATCTTGATCGAATATCGCGCACAAAAGAATTGAAGGAACAACTTGCGTCAATGATGACCCGCAACACGACGCTGATAAAAGAACAAGACACGCTGAGAACGGAATACGACTCTCTGTTAGATAAAAATCGCGAACATAAAGATAAACATGAAACTCTGCTGAAATCGATAACACAACTTCACACACAAATAAGCGCCTTGTGTCCTAACAAGAACCTAATAAATCCAATGAATATAGGAAAGCCAGTACAACAGGATAATTTCAAAGCCAATACACCACCTGCTAGACCAATAAGTGTGCCTACAGCAGCCGCCCTTAAAATGGGTGTGGGATTTCCTTTAGCCCATTTGGGACACCCCAATACAAAAGGTGATTCAAATCGTCTTCTAAGTACACATGTAAAAAATTCACCATCCATGCCCGATACACATAACTCGCCATCTTACGGTCTGCTTTATTCTCTTAATAACAACGCTGCAAAATCTCCTCTAATCTCTGTAGAGACTCACAATTGTGGTATTTGTAAAAGGTCCAATGATCAACATCTTTTAGCCAAATGCGATACATGCAAATTGTACTATCATTTGGGGTGTTTAAATCCACCTTTAACAAGACACCCCAAAAAATCAAAACTCTATGGTTGGCAATGTTCCGAATGTGATAAATCGGATCAGTCTGATGGAGTTTCTGACCTTCCTAAGGGTCCTCGAAAGTCACGCACTCGCTTTAATAAGGACGGTATCATCGTTCCATGTAAATCTTCACAAAACAGTGATGATTCCATCAATAACTTAACGACGAACAAATTTGATTTAGGTTCTGGCCCAATTAAAAGACGTTCCTTAGACATTGCCACATCAACAATATCACCAACCACATCAGGATCGGCCAGTGCTGCAAAAAAATTAAACTTGAACAAAACCCTGCCGAGCACTGTTAACGAGTTATCTATAAAATTAGACAATTGCCAAAAGTCAAGTTCTAGCAGTTCTGGTCAAATTACACCCAAGTTAGGTAAAAAATCAAAATTAAGTTTAAACTATTCAAAATCAACGCAGCATCAGCAAACAAGTAGTAGTACGGATTCAACGAATACGATTATTAAGAATACAAAACATACATTTGAAGGTAAGTTCATAAACATAATTTTAAAAGCACTCCAACCGTTTTTTTATATATATATATATATATATATATATATTTCTTTACAAGAAACAAAAGTTTTTATAATGAACAATATTTGCAAATTGCAAACCAAAGCTGCTAAATAATTTATAAGCAAACTAAAAATATTAAAACTTACTGTGCTAGTCAAAATGTTAAGTCAAACTGTACAGTTTATGGTAGACACTAAATACATACAAATATTATTATAAAAAATATGTATTTATCCTTTCGTATATATAAATAAGTGCATATGATTTAATTAAAATAATTAGTAAATAAAAAGAACTTACATATACATAATTATTTCATAAAAAAAAAGTCGAACTTTTACTTTTTCACTAATTCTAGCTTTACAGCTGTAAAGTAATTTCTCTTTTTTAAAATAACCGGCAAAAGTGGCGACTTGGGGACTCTTGATCCCTGTTTTTCTGCAATTTATTTATTTTATTTCAATATTTTTTATATTTCCAAGACGTTCTGTATACACACGTAGATAAAAAGATAAATATTAAAATTTAGCTGAGAGAATAACTAAACAACCCAAGATTAGAATTTTACTTTTACACTTAAATTAAATGAGTTCTCATTTACTTTAAGTGTAAGGTTCTTTAGGGGCTTAGTGTTTGTTTATTTATTTTTTAACAGATATATGTATGTACATACCATAGATTACAGTACATACTTTTTGAATGCATAACATTTGCTAAACTTTAACACTGTTAGAGCTTTACTGACATTTCCTACATTTGAAAATGAATTTCATTTCAACATTTTAATATTTATAATTTTTTTTTTACATGTATCAAGATTCATATTTAAAATTTATTCAAGAAACCAATAACGAGATAACTATGTAACAACCAGTGTACACATGTATACGCATCCGCCCAACTGATCGTTTTTTATATATGAACTTAGTTTCTTTAAATGTCAAAATTGTATATAAAAGAATTGAAATCCAGAATAACTCTTTTGGATCAATATACCTTATGAATGTGCCTTGGTAAAAACATACTTAAAAAAAAGAGTGAATTTAATAAATGTTTTAAGTAAGTATTTTAAAGAAACAATTTTATTTATATAGTTACATTATGGATTGCATTAATGGAATCCGTATAATTAATGGCGTATATAATTGATATAATAGCAAAGTCAATGTCACCCTTCGGCGTTACATTTTTATGAAAATCGAGAGTATTTTGATTTTCTTGAAATTTAACTAACAGAATTACAAAAATGGATGTTTGATGTGTGACCATGCCGCTTAATGCAGATTTAGGCACTAATCATGTAAAACGCAACGCAACACCAAAGAATTATATTGAAAGCAAAAACAAAGTCATAAATATTTTGTAATTTGTTGTTGCTTTCTACAGAAATTCACATTGCGTTTTAAAATTTCAAACGCTGCATAGCTTGTGGCGTTGAAAATTTCGAAACGTTACATGAATTTCTGAAGAAAGCAACAACAAAATTTCAAAATATTTATGACATTGTTTTTGCTTTAAATGTAATTCCTTGGCGCTGCGTTGCGTTTTACATTATTAGGGCCTTAAATGTCGTTAAATAATTTTTGATATTTTAAACACACATATTTTTAATTAAATAAAAATTAATCAAGCTCGTGGCCAGTGTTTTTTTGTAAATATATATTCCTTTTTATTTAGTTCCGATATTTCGATCTTCGTTGAAGATCATCACCAGGGATTGTTTCAGTGAATTTTTAATTTTGGACTACATTTCCATACGATCTTTTTTATAACTTTTTTGTTTTTTTTTTTTTTGGCTGGGGAGCCGATGAATGAGTTATTTCATTAGTTATAAGTAAAAGTATTTTCATTATTAGTTCATGTTATTATGATAATAATAAAAACTATGTATTAAAATTAAGCTATATTTGTATTCAGGAATATATCTTTGTAATATATGTTAATTGGCCTAGGAGGCTTTTATATATTACTGTGAATGAAATAAATAAATAAATAAAATCGTACGTTCGCCACCGGTATTTAAGCCAATTAAACAAAAACCAATAGAGATTAGTTTATATATTACAGATATATTACACTTTGAAAATAAATTAATCACTTTTCAATATTCCGTTCCATTTCGCAGATTTTTACAGTTCAGTACTGTCAGCCAAAGTTGACTTCCATTTTCGTACGTTCGTGACCACATGTTTATAACTATCATTATGAAAACCTAAACTCCATAATATCCATCTTTTGCATTAAACATAGAGCTACCAAAATCGCAAAAAAAAAATGCTAGGAAAAGTTTTGTTTTCTATATTATTTGTACATCAAAAGCGTACGAACGTACGTTCGTGACCCCAGGAAATGCCCATATTTGACTGTTTTACTAGCAGAAACTAGCAACGAGAATGTAAATTTAAATTTTACAAAAAAATTTCATATTCAACAGTTTTTATTTTTGAATATATTCTATGAACTAATTTTCAGTTATGTATTTTATAAAACTTTTTTGTAATACATAGTTCTATTCCGTAGCTATCCTTTGGATAGCAATGAAGTATATTATATGTACAGGAAAATTTACAATTATTAGACACCAGCAGAATGTAATGCATTTTCTAGCCCGCTACGGCCTTCGTCAGCATTCTTTGTGTTGAATATAAAAAAGTAACTTATGAAAAAGAAATAATTCCTAGATTCTATTTGTCAAAATTTTTTTTCCCAATTTCTCAAAAAATAAAAAAGTAATTAACGCTTTACCAGCAAAAACTACCAAGTTAGGCCTAGCGACAGTATTCAGTTGTAAGATACAAGATTATTTCTTAATAAATTCAATTGTTTTGATCTATTTGCCCAAGAATATTGTTCTTTAACTTAAGAAAAATAAATAGCGGTTTTCATTTTATGCGATTTTATACTTTAAAGCGTGAGTGTCTTTTTCGTATATATTGTAAATTTACGAATTTGCTGAGTGAGAGAAAGATACAGATACAGTTTCATCAACTAATTTATTCTGGTAAATTAACACACGTGTTTACTACAGCTTTTTGTTGGATTTTTTAACCACAGCGTAGGTAATTTTAGTCTACTATATTTTGTTGTTGCAGTGTTGTAAATGTTACTACTTTAACTAAATAAATAAGATTAACAAGGTCTACAAGGGACTTTACTATCAAGAGGGAAAACCGCTAATATTTTAAGCTATTGAAAAACTTCTAATTTTTAAAATTTGTGAATTATTTTTATTTTGTAAACAAAAACATCAACACGAGTTAAACGTTGTTAAATAATTCTTGCAAGTAAAAATTTTACAATCAGAAATTTTAAAAAAAATTTTTGTCTCAAATTTTTGTGCACTTTTTTCACTCTCTCTTTGCAAGTTTTTCGTGTACGTGAACTTTTACTAGTAAGAATTATTGAAAATAAGTCATAATTTTCTGTATATGAAGACACCTTATATGAAAAACTATATTTAAATATAATTTGATATGAATTGGTGAAATTGGCCATTAGACAAGTAAAAGAAAAAAACCAAATATTTTTATTTTACTATTTAAACATGAAAATAATAGCCGTTTTACCTTTTATAGTAAAGTCCCTTGTAGACCTGGTAAATCCCATTAATTTAGTTAAAATACTAGGTTAGGTTAGGTTCCATTGGCAGCCGTGATCAAGCACAGCTCACGTGGGTCCATTACTTAGTTCCCGTTGTGTTACCATATCACGCCGTCTCCCATGGGTCCTATGAAATCTGGCTGCTAGTATTCCCATGCAGCCAACCGGTCGATTCAATAAAGGAGTGGATCCTGTTTACATCAACATCAGAGAGACAAGTTTTGTCCCCAAGGGTTCTTCGACCAAACATTTTGAGTCTTAAGTCTCCGAAAGCCGGGCAGTTACAGAGAAGATGTTCCGTTGACTCTTCCTCCTCCTCATCGCCGCAACTTCTGCACAAGTCGTTATAAGGGAGCCCCAGCCTCTGGGCGTGCCTCCCAATTGGCCAGTGGCCAGTTATAACCGCAGTTAGGTTTCTTAGATGATGTCTGGACAGCTGTAATGCCCGCCGTGTCCTTTTTTCATCTATGATGGGCCAGATTTTCCTGGTTTCCCCACAGGTGGTTTCATCGTGCCACCTCTGACTGGCGATAAGATGAAACTTGTGCGCTATAAGTTGCTTACACCTTGGGAGTGAAGCACCTACATATGTGGAACCGTCCCGATTCAAGGTGGTACCTGCATGTGCCAACGAATCCGCCATGCAGTTCCCATGTATGTCCCCGTGTCCGGGGACCCAATTAAGGGTGACCAGTGAATGTCTCGCTATCTCCTCCAGAGACATCCGGCATTCTCGGACAATTCTCGATGTGATGAACACATTCTCCAGGGATCTTATGGCCGCCTTGCTATCGGTAATAATGTGAATATCCCTTCCAGATATTTCACCGTACCGGATGCGTTTCGCGGCTGTGTGGATGGCCATTATCTCGACCTGGATGACACTGCAGTGGTCCGGCAGCCTTATAGGAATGCTCTAGTTTAGCTGCTCGGAGTATATGCCAGAACCGACACCATACAGTGTTTTAGACCCGTCCGTGAAGATTCGAATCGCATTCGCGGGGATTTGCAGGTCATCATAGTGGACCACGTTATCCACAATGCTTACCGTGAAGCCAGGATCAAAGATTGGCTCGGGTGTGACATAATCAACATCCATGTGCCAATTGATATCATTCAGAATGTTAGCATGTCCGATATTATAATCTCTCCATGCTCCGGTGGCCCTTAGTCTTACCGCCGCGTTCGCAGCTAACCTTTTCGCCAAAATGTCTGGTGGTAACCAGTTTAGAATCGTAAACAATGCCTTAGAGGGGGTTGTTCTAATGGCACCTGTTACCGCTATCGCCACCATTCTCATTGTACGTTCAAACCTGGAGCTGGTGTTCATCCTCCAGTTCAGTTTACTGTCCAATATTAGCCCAAGATACTTGGCGCTGTCAGACAGTTCCAGTGACACCCCTTTTATCCCCGGGGTATTAAATTTGGGAATTTTGTATCTCCTTGTGAAAAGTACCAGTTCTGTTTTGGCGGGATTTACATCCAGTCCACATCCCTGGCACCATTTTGTTAGGACGTCCAATGCGGACTCCATTAGTTCAGACAAAAGTCTGGGATCTTTACCCATAGCCACAACTGCGACGTCATCCGCATATGCAACCGTTCTGCAGCCCGTCCTTTCCATGGCTCTGAGTAGGGTATTTATATTTAGATTCCAAAGTAAAGGTGACAGTACACAACCTTGCGGGGTGCCCCTAGTCGCAACCTTTGAAATGTTCGAGGCGCCCAAGTTGGATTCGATGCCCCTGAAGTGCAAGATACTGCTGACAAATTGAATGATCGCTGTGTCGATTTCCAAATGACTCATAGCGTTAATAACCGATTCAGGTCTAACGTTGTTGAAAGCGCCCTCAATATCCAGGAATGCAACTAAAGCAAATTCCTTGTAATGCAGGGATCTCTCTATGTGGCCCACCAATGAGTGAAGCGCTGTTTCAGTGGATCTTCCCTTCATGTAGGCGTGCTGAGCCAGTGACAGGGAATCGGGTCCTAGTGATGATCTAATGTGAATATCCAAAATCCTCTCCAGTGTTTTCAGTAGAAAGGAGGATAGACTAATTGGTCTAAAGTCTTTAGCCATAGTGTGAGATGTCTTCCCACTCTTGGGGATGAAGACGATCTTATATGATGTCCACGTTGCTGGGACATGTGAGAGACTCAGGCAGGCTCTAAATATTGCCAAGAGCCATGGCATCAATATTCCCGGGTTATTTTGTAGGTCCGCTGGGATAATGCCATCCGGGCCTGGAGATTTAAAGGGATGGAAGCTTTTGACCGCCCATTCCACACGAAGGCGAGTTATCGGAATATTAGAGATATCCCGAGCGCCACTAAAAGTTTCCTCCCTAGGCACATCATCAGTGCAACCTGGGAAGTGTGTATTCATCAGGACCTCAAGGGTGTCCCGACTGTTTGTGGTCCAGGATCCATCCATCTTCCGTATATATGATGGAATAGCTGGATTAGAGGATAAAATCTTACGAAGCCGACTTGTCTCCGAGGAGTTTTCCACGTCACTGTAGAATTTCCTCCATGACTGTCTCTTGGCCTTCCTAATAAGATTCTTGAATCCATTAACTAAGGACTTGTAATTGTTCCAAACACCATTACGTTTTGCCTCATTAAAGAGCTTCCTGCTTTCCTTGCGATTTTCAGCAATTTCCGCATTCCACCATATCTTCGTTTGTTGCCTCCATTAAGGCACCGGTCAATGACTCCACTGCGGAGTCGAGCATGGACACACTGTCTATGAGAACTGGGCACATAGGCAGCTTGTCCCCGAGTACACTCGCATAGATAGACCAGTTGGTCCTTTTTCTGTTCGTGTAGGGTTTAACTGAATCAACTCTAAAGGAAAAATTGAAATCAACATACATGTGATCAGAGAAGGAACAGTCCTTAGACACGTTCCAACTTAATCATATCCGCGAACTTATCACTAATAAGCGTAATATCAAGAACCTCCCTTCTGTTAGTCACAATAAAGGTGGGCTCACTACCCCTGTTAACTACTGTTAGTTCGTTTTCTACTATGAAGTCCAAAAGCGACTCACCTCGTGGATTGACATCCGAGCTACCCCAGACGGTATGGTGTGCATTCGCATCAGCACATATTACTAGGGGGATGTTGTGCCTTTTAGCGTACGACATCGCCTTCCTGGTTGTGGAGTTTGGAGGATTAGCACCCTGGTCGTGTGCCATGTAGCAGCTCATAAACCAGACTGTACTGGTTTTGCATTCTACTGCGACAGTGCATGTGTCCTTATCGCTAAAATCAGAAAGAATGAAAGCTTTAAGGATGTTTTTGACCATAACACAAGCCCTGGTCTTACCTTAATCGGCTGCGTACAGAGTACTGTAACCGTCTAATCTGAGTCCGCAAACCCTGTCTCTATACAACAATGGTTCTTGGATGCATATAAGCTCCTCCGTGCCTGAAGCTAATCGGAGGAGAAGGGCAGCTGACGCCGCTTAAGAATGATGAAGGTTGATTTGTGTCACCTTCATCATAGCTCATCACTATGGACGACTGTGACGTTGGCATCCTCTGGATCGTCGTCCGATTCCAGAAGGATGTCCTCATCATCCGCCACTCCCATCTTACTAAAGAAGTCACCCACAAGTCCACTGACCGATTGGGTGTTTTCATTGGCCGATGACATAGCAGAATCGTCTTCCATATGCTCCGTTGATGCTGTTGTTGTGGTGGTGGTAGTCGCCGGAGCTTGAGGCTTCCCTTTGTCGTCACCTTTATAGACTCGGAGGAAGATAGTTCCAAATCCATAGAAAATCTTCCCCTGTGTCTTCCGAAGTGACGGCAGAGAGTCACTGTTTATTACAACAGTGACCTTCCTGGACTCTTCAACAGATTCAGAAACCCTTACTACTTTCCAGTCCTATGTGGGTAGCTGGGGGTTACTGAGCTGTATTATTTCCAGGATCTCCTTGGGGTCGGATGGCTCAGCGGGGATCTTGGCAATAGATCTGGGCCTTTGCGGTACATCGGCCAGAGGTATTGCCTCAATCTTAGCGCCCTGCCAAACTTCCCCCAGGGACTCCACGGCATCCTTGTACAGCAGCGCTGAACGCTCATCTGCACACGCTATCAATTTAATGTGCCCTTGATACCAACCGGCATCTTCACATTGTGGTGGTGGTCCAGGGTTACCCCTTAGAACACTCAAGAACGCCCTACTAAGTGCGACGACAACCAGCTTCCAGTTTTTGGACGAAATGGTGCCGTCACTTGCGTTGCGTTCAATGATCGCCCAAATGAGGTGGTCTTTAGCCACATCTTTGTACGACCTGTTTTGCGGCCGTTGAGGCGTGTATTTGGACCTTTTAGTCCCAGGAAGCGTGTCCTCCCCAGACCGTTGCCGTTTAGGCGCTGCTTCGGTTGGCTTCCGTTCAGGATTGCCTTCCTCTGCAGAGGGAGGTGCATGTTTTAAACCCTCAATATGGGTTTTTGCCCACTGGAGAGAGGTTCTCTCCTGCTCCGTGAGCTCACCAACCGGTTTTTCACCAAGTCGGCTGATGATTTTGTAGGCGGAGCGCCTGGTTATAAAGGCCCGTTTGGATGGGTTTATGTGCCTTTGGGGTTTTTTAATAATTGCCGTAGAGGCTGGGGGAGGTACATCAGAGGGCATCGAATCTTTCTTCGTATGCTCTCTTTGCACAGGTTTCGGCACATGGGAAACTGGATTTCCGGTAGACTGAGTCTGCACCGTCAAGCCAGCACCCGAGGAAGGGGTTTTGACGGGTTTTCCTCCCGTCCGGACCTGGGAAGCCTTGGAGGTACCTGGTTTCGAAGAACCCTGTACAAAGATTGGTTTACGACCGCCTGAAGGCTTAGTCGTGAGTTTTTGCGCACTAGTAGCTAATCGTCTAGCAGAGCCTGGCGCAACCACCTTGCTAGACGAGGTTTCTGTAGCATTCGACATACTACAGCCTGATACCGACGCTGTAGTAGTAGGGTCTCCGGAGATTATGAAGCCCTTTACCGGATACATAGGGCGTGAATTTTCGGACATTTCGTGGGGGTGTGTTGGGGTTGCATTTTATGCCTACTGCCAGGCGAAATTATACCTGCCGCTCCTCTGGAGACAGACGCAGACCATCAGCCGCTCACTATGAGAACAGACGCTGATGGATTTTATTGCGGACCGACAGCCTTCAGAAGGCAAACAATTGACCGTAAAATGGCCAGCGGACCTAGTCATTAGCCGCTCCAACTAGGAGAAACAGACGCTAATAGACAGGGGGGTAGTTCTTGGTTCGTACTCGGTTTAGACCCTTCTGGCATGGGAGGCCCTACCGGTCTTGACTAACGTCACTACCGCCAGCATGACTCTAAACGTCCTTGTACTTAAGCCCTCGCATCGCGGCAAGATGACTACCCATTCGCGAGGGAGTTAAAATACTAACATTTACTGCAACAACAAAATTTACATGTCAGACTAAAAATTTCCTACGCTGTGGTTGAAAAATCCATCAAAAAGATTTAGTTAACACGTGTGTTAATTTACCAATATAAAACAATAGTCGAAACTCTCTCAGTCTCTTTCTCTCACTCAGTAATTTCATTAACTTACAATACATACGGAAAAGACACTCAGGCTTTGTAGAAGAAAATCATAATAAATAAAGCAGAATTGTAAACTTAATACAAAGGGTGAAAACCGCTAAGGTATATCTTTATTCTTGTTCTGTTGTTGTTTTTATTTCTACACAAAACAAGCCAATCGTTTTTCCCCTACTTGTCTAGTGTTATTGTGGTTTCTACAACAAACTTTGGCAAGCACACTCGTATGCACGCATATAGAATACAATGCTTAGAAATTAGACTTATACCCCCATATTCATAAAAAATATTTTTGATTAATAAACGGTTTATGAAACAAATTTTCATAGAAAATTTGTTTTATAAGGCTTCTATAAACCTAAAATATTTTTTATGAATTTGGGTGATAAAATATATTGGCCATGTTGCAATAACTGTTTCATGAGAATATGCCAAAACTTCAAAAAAAGATTCGCTAAATTCTGCTAAATCGTAATAAAATTTAATCGTAATAAAATTTAAATTTACTGAAATATGCAAAATTTTTACAAAAAAAAATATGCTTAAAATCTGCTGAATTTTTATAAAACAATTGTGCTAAAAATCTGCTTAATAAAATGACATTTTAATATATATTTCATTAATAATTTTTTTTAATATGTTAAAAACTCTGCTTTTCTTAAAAGTAAATATATGCTAAGAAATCCCTAGTGCTTTTCTTTTTGTGTATGTATGTTTTACTGAATACAGACTTATAAGAAAAAAGCTTCTTATATCCATATATATGTTTATAAGAAAAAAACTTTCTTATAAACAATAATTGCTTATCTTAATTTTTAAAGTTTTTTATATCCGATATCTACTGTAATGATCATTATTTTTTTTTTGTTTTTTTATTATTATTCCTACACTAAATCCCGCGAAGCTTTTCGCTTGTCTGCAGGAGACCAGAGTCTCTGGCGGGAATCGAACCCGCAACCCCGGCACTGATAGACTAGATCATTACCAGCTAGCCTTCCGGGGCACACGTAGGAGTGGAAGAGTTAAAAATGTGTGCATAATTTATATTATAAAGAAAAACAAATGTCTTTTTATGTATATGTATATACCCAGCAATTATTTTTAAAGATTTGGAAGGTATAAATAAATGCGCATACTGCATCAAAACCGCTTCCTTTTTTTGCCCCTAAAAATTACTGCCTTACTTTACTGATGTAAGATAAGGTATCAATCTTACAATTTTTAAATGCGGTGCTAAATATTAGAAGAGAATCGCCGTTTAATCGTTTTTTGAGTTAAATTTTCCACTGCTTTTTCGAAAAAGTGAAATCATTTTTATTTTTATTTTCATCTTTTTATAAATAGTAAAAATTTCTTTTCATTGATTCGAAAAATAAAAATGGGTAATATAAAAAGTAACTTATACAGGCCTGTCACAGAAATCAATTCCGATCGAAAGTGATTTCGTTTTTGGAGAAGCAAAATACGAAACCACTTCGCTTTCGATCGGAATTAATTTATGTGACAGGACTGATAAAAAGGAATAATCTCAAATTCTAAATTTTACAACAATTATATGTAATTGTGTAAAAAGAAACTAAATAACATAGTAACTCTTTTAAACGCTTAAATAACAATTTTTCCTAAACAGTTCAACCAACACCAGGAGTGATGATCTCCCGATATTCTGTATCATCTCCGGAAAGATACCATCTGGTCCTGCCGATTTGTAAGACCCAAAGGTATTAACCGCCCATGTAACTTTATCCAAGGTGATCATGTCCCCCACCGCCTGAGCCCGACCCAGAGAATGGGTCACCACATTCAACCTGTTCCCCCGACACAGGATCCACACACCCCGGAAAGTGAGTCTCCATAAGCAGACAAAGAGATTCAGAGCTAGATTCCGTCCATGAGTTGTCCGGTCTCTGTGTAAATCCCGGGACTATGAGGTCCTTGGATAAAATTCTCCTGAACCTGAACATCTCATTTACAGATTCCACTTGACCCACGAGTCCATTTTCGCTCTTCTAATATCTCCCTTATATCTATTGTAACTCAATCTAAAGTTACTCCAATCCTCTTCCCTACGCGTATACTTCGCTCTATTGAACAACCTTCTGACAGTGGACCTTTGAGTCCTCAACTCGTCTGTCCACCATCTTGGTTGTGTGCGCCTGCTTAGAAAGTGTAAATCTAAGGTTACTTTGCACCAATTTCGAAAAATAATCCCAATCCGTCCTTCTCGGATTCCTATACGGAAGGCGACCTCTCAAACATTAGATTAAAATACTGGCAACTATGGTCAGAGAAGTTTGTTAATGTAATATCTATCACTACCTCTCTATCCCTAGTTCTGAACGTTGGTGTATTCCCCCTGTTACAGATAAAAAAGATTGCTGGAAATAATAAAAACAAACATAGACTCACCTCTCTTGTTGATGTCGGCACTTCCCCATTGGGTACTATGGTCACAACCTAGTACCAGCCTCGAGCCGTTTCTGAATTAGTACTCCACCAACTCTCGCACTTTTTCACCAGGTGGATCGGTAGCCTGGTATGGCAAGTAACCGATGCAAGTGCCAGGACCGTTTTGTCCTTGGCTTCTCCTGTCACAACCGTGAGGTCTCCATTAGTGTTAGAATGAGAAATCATAAATTTATGCTTAGTTCTCGCCACTATACAAGTTCGTATAGTGGTGGTACGAACAATGTATACCCAATAAATAATGCTAGAATAATGAAATTCGGTAATTCACAGTTTTATAGGGCGAGAAATCACACAGCCAAATTACAGGAAGATCGGTCTATAATTTACCCTATGCCTCATATAAACCCTACTCCCGGAAAACAGTTAAGTACGCCTAAAACCGTAATACATAATGTTTTTATAATAAAGGTTGACAGGTCACAGTTTTAGAGGACCAGAAATCACACTGTAAAATGTTTCGAAGATCGGTCCATTATTAACACTAGGCCCCATATAAACCCCATTCCCGGAAACCCGTTTAGTACACCTAAAACCGAAATAAATAAAGCTGTCATAATGAAATTAATATGTTCCCAAAAAATGTCATGCAATTTTGTGAAATTCACTGTTAACGCTAAAACTAATTACACTGCTGTATTGAAATGTATTCTAATTAATTTTTTGTAATACCAGAAATCAGTCTTCAGAATTTTGGAATGATTGGTCCATAATTTACCATAGGTCCAATACAAATTACCGCCCTAAAAATCATTTTAGTTCGGTTAAAACAGTTACGAATCATGATATTTTACTCAAGCCAGTTCAAAGTTCTAACAAGAAACGCATAAAACTTTTTTTTGTCGGTCAATAATTTAATATAGGTCTAAACCGCAACCAATTTTAATGCTGACGTTCGTCTTTGTGAAGCTTAGTTAATAATATATATGTATTTATCATGTAGAGCCCACTCCTGTCGGTGGAGGGTATCGAATATAGCACTCTAACTTGTTATTTTTTAAATTTGCTTACAGTTTTCCTTATACAAAGCTTTGTTATAAGAAAATAAATATTTCATGGTCTTGTTTTAGTGTATTTGTTAAAAAATCCATCAAAACTACGTTTCCTATATTCAACACTCAATAATCCTTGTTTGGAACTGAAAACCGTATCAACACTTTTAGGTATTTCCCCCTACACTCAACGCTTATAACTGTGGGGTTGAAAAGCAAAGGGGTACAAGAGCCAAAATAAAATTTCTGAGTAATTAAATTTTAAAGTTTTTTTGTTATATTTTTGTTTATACATAATACAAAGTTTAGGTCGATACGGCGCAATTTAAGGTGATTACACGGTTCTGAATTTTTATACAATAATAGATATAAGAAGTAAGTGTTGATTGCTGCATCTAACTCAGTTTTGGTAGTTTTGGCACTTGTTCCCTTTGCTGATTCAAAACAAAAGCGTGTAGAAATTATTGGTGCATATACATAGTTCTTGCATTTTTTGAACTTTTAACTGGTTTTAACAATTATTTTTATAAAAGATTAGTTTTGGGAGGTTTTAATTGTCAAGAAGTCGTTTCAAAATCAAGATTTTTTAGTGAATGTCTAGAAATTTAAATCTGGCAAGCTTATATAGCATCTAACAGATGAACAAGAAAGCCCATAAAAAAATTGTACATTTATAAATAGTGTCAAGTAGTTTGATATCTATACCTTATCACAATGGGCTTAGCATTAATTATTTGGGAATTTATAAATATAAATGTCTGTATACTTTTTTTAATCTCTATATACTTAAGTAATAATACACATATTTATTTAAATTATTATTTTAGGTTCTCATCGTCCACCTCCAGTGCAGCCATCATTACCAAATGATGAACCATTAGTTTTAGTACTAAATTCCAAATCATCGACACCATTACCTGTTGCAACAGATCATGATCCATTGGCTTTGCAAAGTAACTTAACTACGGCTAACAATGCAACTATAAACAATATAAACTCGATTTCCGTAATAGACAGAACGTCAGATTATTCAAAACAAGCCCGCAAACAAAAGCGAAAAGATAAGCATAGAAATAAGCATAATTTGTCGTCAGATACTGAAAAATCAACGAACAAGGAACACAAACGCAAACGTAAAAAGAAGCAGCACGATTTGGAAGCACCAAACGACGCTTTGGCTGGTATACCGAAAATAAAAATTAAATTCAAAACGTTGCCACTACCTGGTGAAGTAACCCCGGAAGCTCAGTTTTTCTATGTATCAGCAGATATGGTGCGTTCGGCCGATGAAGCATCGCGACCGGGTTCTGTGGAAACGGTCGAAGATATAGTTGTTTCAAATTTGACTGAAGAGGCTCCGTCAATATCTAAAACTGTCGTTACTACTCCTCGTCCCGTGACCACAAACCAGACTTTAACAAATTCTCCAGTGGTAGCTAGTACACCTTTAAAAAATACACCTTCTTCACGTAAAAGCAGTCCTCGTAAATCGATGCCTCCACGTACTTCTTTTGGACATAGTGGGCCTGTAGGTTCGGCGTCACGGTCGAAAATATCTCAGAATGTCAATCAAGTACTCACATGTTGTGTTTGTAACGAAACTGGTACAACATCAAATGCCGTTACATGTGATGAATGTCGCAAGCATTATCATTTTACTTGCTTAGATCCGCCTCTTAAAAAGACTCCTAAAATAAGGGGCTACTCTTGGCATTGCGCCGATTGTGATCCAACTGATGAAGAAAAACATTAATTTTCAGTATTTTTTATTTTATTTTATTTTGTTTGTTTTTATTCCTTTTTTCCCCCATAGTTTCAAATATCATTCAGTGACATAGATTCATAATAACCGCTTATATGAGTCTTTATATATATATATATATAAAAATTATGCATGACCACCGATTTGAGATCGGTTTTAAGTTTAATTTAACATTAGTTCTCACAAAATAACATTTACATTTTAAACATTTATCCAGTAACATGTTTTTATGTTTAAGGACTTTTTTCAATAATAAAAATTTAACATTGAGTTTACACATTTGAATATTAAGACTTGAAAAATAAAAGAATATTAATTACTTGGTATGTTGAAATTTGACCCTAAAGGTACATGTACACGACATGTTTTTACATCTGACTTGTCAAATTTGCCACTGAAAGATACCTACATGTCATGTGTAACCATTATAACATTGCTTATGTAACCCTGGGTCTCCATAGGCCATCAAATTGTGTTAAGAAATAATGTTATGAAAAAGCTAACCAGTGATGGTATAAACTTTTTTGAAAAGTCCCTACTTAGCCCAAAAAAATTCCTACTTTTCCCTACGCGTTAAAAAAAATTGTCCCTACAAAAATCCCTACAACTTTTAAATGATAATATATCAGTGCAAACAAAATCGTTGATCTTAATGTACATATATACATACATTTTATTTTATAACAAATGCATACCGTTACCTTAATATAAAAAGGCCCCAACTCATTATTTTTGGAAATCCGTTTTTTTATTGATTATTGTAGAATGGTTGCTAATACACATTCTATTAAAATTTCAAGCAAATTAGATTAAAAATAAAGAAGTTATAAGCAGAATACAAAAAGCCCTAACTCATACACACAATTTTTCTAAAGAAAAAAAGGCCTAACTCATACACACAATTTTTCGAAAGAAATACATATTATGTATTTCAATCTGAATTCCTCGTTTAATTTTAATAAAGATGTTTTTTGACAATTGTTGTGTAGCTATATTATTTCAGCTTTTATTAAGTTTTTTCCTTCTCCTGTAAAAAGTGTTTTTGATGAGTTGGGGCCTTTTTATATTAAGGTAACGATACATACCATTAAATCAGTTCTTTTTACAAACTAAAAAAAATAAGAAAGCAAAAAATAAAAAAACCATAAAAAACTGATATTCACTTTGTATTTTGTACTTTTGGATTTTGTTTGGATACTAGAAAAATTAATTGATTGCCCGTATTAGTCTTGTTTTGTGAATTCCTAACAATCGCACAGGTGTAACGATACCATTTTTTAAATGATTTTCGGTGCACTGGAAGTTACATTCGTCTTGTTAAGAAGAGCGGGCAATGCCAACTAAAGATACAATTTTATTACTAAAGGTTTGTTCAGATTTTAAAACTATTTGACTAAAAAATACAAATTTAACCTTTATTTTTAACAAATTCTTTTGATTTACTAAACTTTATTTGTAAGAAGATGATTGTATAATCCAGTTTAGAAGCTGTTAAATGATAGCCAAACGTTTTGCAAGAGCAAATATTTCTTAATAAGACTTTTAATAAGTGGTTACGTGTAGGACATTAAAGTATTTAATAGGTGTGTAAAGACCTTTCGCTTTGTGTATTATCATGTGGCAGTGATAAATAAAAGATAGCTAATTTCGAAAATTAAATATTCATTGAAATTTTTCATTTTGGTGCCATTACTCCAAAAGTTTTTGATGCCCATCTTAAACAAGTTATCTATTTATTGCTCTATAAAATTGAATTCTTGTAAAAGAGAATTTCACAAATTTACCAAAAAATCAAAGTTGAAATGGGGGCAAGCGATCACTCAAAGGAATTTAATAATTTTTAATGTTGCCGTATCAAAAAATATTGCCAAATATATACTGTTTTGCCTCATTTTGGAAAGTCCCTACATTTTAATGATTTTAAAATGTCTGTCCTTTTCCCTTCGGCCATTTTTTTAGAAGAAAATCCCTACGTATAACATCACTGCCTCGTAACATAAAGAGGCTATGCTCTATTTTCTCTTGCAAACCATCTGACATCAACTGTGTCAGAAGTCTATTCCGGGAGAAATCCGTCAGCGGCGTTTCACTAATGACAGAATCATTCGCCGGCTGAAGTTAATATTTTAATATGTTGCATTTTTATATCCTAAATTGGTATCTTCGAATAATGAAAAAAAATTTTAAGATGGCTGAACTCTTTTACGGCGAAATGAAAACTTTTGTGGCGGCAGCACGCTATTTTGAAACCAGGAACTACTTTGGTGTCTACGAAAAAAAAACAGACTATGTCAGAAGCAAATTACATGTACGTTTGTGACCGAATATTATAAATTTTCTGAAAAACAGCAATTTTGACTCAATTTTTGGTTCAATTACATGTAACTGGAAAAGTTTACAAGTTACATGTTAAAAACATGTCGTGTACATGTACCTTAAGTATTACCAGACCTGGGCAATGAACTACTTTTGCGTTACCATTTTACCATTAAATTGATTATAAAATATTTAAGTGTAAAATTAATGCATTGTAACTAACTTTGACACTTATAAGGCACTATTATATATACCCCATATTCATAAAAAATATTTTTGATTAATAAAAGGTTTTTAACATTGTATTATCACTAGAGTAGTTTATATTGTACAACAAACTTAAATAAACTTGAAAATTCTTTTGATCAGATAACACAAATAAGCAGGGATCGTAACAATTTATCATAAAAAAGTGGTGTTTTTTTTTCTTTTTTTTTTATTTTTATATCACATCCTTTAAGTTTTTAAGTCACCTTCTTTTAAATGTGACTGAAAAATGGCACATGTAAATTTTAGAAACTTTATAGAAAAGTAAATAATTTTATTTATTTAAAAAAAGAACAGAAAACAACAATTATATTTCGAATTTTATGTTAAATGCAGGCATCAGAAATTAAGAACCGAAAACTTAAAATTTAAGTTTTTCATTTGAAAAATTCAAAACTCATGCGTACAAAATAAATTTTTTTTTCTATCAGTTAAAAAAAAAATAGGAAACACATAAAAGATATTTATTTTTAAAGTAGAATATGTGTTTTGTACATGAAAAGAAACAAAAAAACAAAAATTTGAAAAATACACAAAAACGTTTTTTTTTTATTTTTTTTTTTAAAAAAAATATTTATCATTGGTGTTCAAAACATGTTTTCAACTGTACACAAAAAAAAAAAAAAAAAAAATTATTTTGTGTTTTTTGTTCTTCAAAGTTCAAAATAATAAAGTTCTTCAAAAAAACGTTTTTGGGAAAAATATTTTTTTTTTTTTGTTTTTAGAAACTAACAATAAAAACTCAATTTTAAGTTAAAATTGAGAATTTTAATTAAAATTATTATATAAAATTGTGTTTAAAATTGCAAATGCAAAAAATCCTTAGAGATTCTTAATTATCAAAACTAGCTGCTGTTGCATTAGCTGTACCCGCAACACAGGTATCTGTGGAGACAGCCTTCAGTGCCTTGCCAATTATTATGACCAAAAATAGAAGGAATTTAAGTTCTGAGCATGTAGAAAATTTATTGTTGCTGAAACTCAACATCAAGGTAATTGATAAGATTACTATTTAGTTCTAGGATAATCTTTATCATGTTATTATTTATTAGCTTTATATTTTTTACTATAATTTTGTACGTATGAGTTTAAATTTTGTCAATTAAAACAATTCAATTTTAAGTTTTCGGTTCTTTTTTTTCATGTACAAAATAATATTGTACTGAAAAAATAAATATCTTTTTTTTGTGTTTGCTTTTATTTTTTTAAACTGATGAAAAAAACAAAATAATTATGTTGTACGCATGATTTTTAAATTTTTAAAAAGAAAAAATTAAGTTTTCGGTTCGTAATTTTTTGTACAAAAGAACAAAAAAAAATATTTTTCTCAAAAACGTTTTTTTTAAGAACTTTATTATTTTGAACTTAAAGAAACAATATCAAACAAAATATTTTTATCTATTTTTGGTTATTGTACAATTTAAAATATTTTTCTAACACCAATGATAAATATTTTTTTAAAATCATAAAAAAAAACGTTTTCCGGCCCTTGGTTAAATGCCAAATTTGTGTTATATGATTAAAAAAAAAATTCAAGTTTTATTTAAGTTTGTTGTTCACAATAAATATATTTTAGGGCTAGTGTAATAAAAGTGTTTTACTCATGTTAACACTACTCTATGTAGGGATAAGGCTCTAATTATGTGTTTTAATAATAATGCAAAAGTAGGGTATTAATTGGCATACACTTTAGTGGTATTTAAAAAATAATGCACTTTTTTATAAAAAAAAATGTAGATACAGACTTATGTATTATTCAAAATTTTATTTGGGTTACGATCTTTACGTCCCGATCGATGTCTAAGCTAAGGCTCTTCTATCACCTCGATATTTTTACCAAATTTTTAACATCTATTATGTTCCTTATTTTTTCTTCACAATTCCTTGCCGTAGGAACACAATTGCACCATAGGAACATTTTTAGAAATTTAAGGCATTACGTTCTACGTTCTTACGACGTATGACCCAATTATGTCCCTAGCGTTATGTTTAATAACCAATTTTAATTATTATGACAGATTAACTTTTACCAAAATAATCTAAACAGTGGAGTTACGAAAGAATTATGCATAACATTCTTATACTAATACGACATACTACTTAAGGATAGTTTACACTATTGTACTTCATCGTTTTTTGAAATTTTTTTTAAACAATAATGCTTTACATTTGATCAGTGTTGCATTTTAACAAAAGGATGTTCATGTGCGATAGTGTGACTGCAAACTGTATTGTTGCATTAGATTATTTGACAGTGGCAACAAAACTTATTAAAGGTCTATCTCACAAAGTATCATGGAATAAGTAAGAAGAGAGTACTAAAAATATTTATTTTAAAGAAAAAATACATTTATTTCGTACCATAATAAATTGGAAAAGTTGTATGTACATATTAGCTTTTCAAACCCGCCATTGCCCGCTATTTTGGGGGTTTCACTATTTACTTGTCTGTACATAACAATAACTAAGTAACACTAGATATATTTTACTGCTTGTTTTTGGTTGAGCAAAAATCGTTTTTGAAACGATAAAAAAGAAGAATGCGTTTTATGGGTGAAGTATTCATGGAAATATACGTGTCACAACTTTAATCTTACCCCTGAAATGCTGAAACTTTTTAACTCCGATAAAATATACAAAGTTAACGAAAATAATTTGGCAACACTCTATATTTTTGAAGAAACTTTATTCCAATATTAAAAAAAATCAGATTTTTACTAACTCTATTTTGATTTATATATACATAAATGTATGTATGTATAAATGTTAGTCCTTTCTAAACTGTTAATAAACTGTTTTTTAAGATATTTTAATAACTGCCTGGCCCACAATGTCGACAAGAACATTTCATTCGTATATTTATATTGAAAACAAAAACAAATTTTAGTTTTTTAAAAGCTTTTATTTAACTTACAATGTACAGTATGTCAAAAATAAGTTTACACACAAAAAAAAATTCTAGTTTTTTTTTCATATTTCTTAGGAAAAAAACGCTTTTTATTTTATGAAATATAAAGTTTTTTTTATTTATTATAATTATTTACATTATTTAAAAAAGTATAAAACAAAAAAAAACCAAATTTTTACAAAAACAACAAAAATTTGAAACAAAAGCAAACACTACTCATTTTTTCTGATGTCAAACAACTTTACACAATCTTTTTAAAGCAGTCATATTAGATGGCTGGCGGTTAGCAACCCTTTTTTTAATAAACCCACAAATTTTCTATTGGATTTAAATCCGGACTTTGGGCAGGTGTACCAATGACTTTGCCGCAATTGTAAAGTAACCACATCCGTACCATATGTGACTTAAGTTTGGAATCGTTATCTTGATAAAATTTGAGTACCGGTTTATTCTCTCTTATAAAATTTCTTAGCACTATTAACTAAATGGGTCTGCAAAATGCTTAAATATTGTCGCACATCCATTGTTGTTTCTATGAAAGCCAATTCACCTACTCCTTTGCTGGATATGCCCCCCAAATCATCACAGACATTTTTTCAAATTTGACTGTAGGGATGATGTTGCTGTTTTGTAGTGATGTTAGGGGCTTTCGCCATACTCTATTAGGCCCATCGTTATAATACAACATCATATTTGTCTCGTCGCAAAATATTACATCGTCCCAATAGTCTGCCGGATGCGAGATATTCGTAATGGCGAAGGAAAGACTCTTCTCTATATTTTTTGAAGAAAGTAATGGTTTTTTTACGTGCAACTCTTGAAGAGTATTTGTTCTTAATTATAGCCAGTCGAACTGTTTCATGGCAAACAACTATTTCGCACTCTTCCTCAAGGTCCTTTGCAAGTGCTGTTGTAGAAATTTGAGGGTTCTGGACAAGTTTTCTAATAATTAAGCGCTCTGCTCGTTTATTTATTTTAGGCTTAGGGCCACCTATACACTTTAACTGCAATAATTGGTCTTTCGAGCTAACGAAAATCTCTCTGACAGTTCCTGAGCACTTGCGCCCAATTGGTGGTTGTAGTAAATCAGTTAGATCACGTCGTACGATAATCTTTTGCCTGGCATTATTTACTCACAATAATTTTAAAAATGACACGAGCACTGAAAATTTTTATCGTCAACTTTGATGTCAGTATTACAGAAATATAACACCGTACGTGCTAGATAACGATTAATTACAGTTGATCGTAAAGTAAGTGCAAAAAAGAAAGAAAATGTGTTGTGTGTAAAGAATTGTTTGTCATCAGAAAAATGGAGTAGTGTTTGTTTTTGTTTTAAATTTTTGTTGTTTTTGTAAAAATTGCGTCAGGTTAGTACGCCTAAAACCGTAATCAATAACGCTATTATAATGAAATTCGGTATGTTACAGTTTTATAGGATAACAAATCACACTGCCAAATTTCGTGAACATCGGTCCATAATTTACCCTAGGCCCTGTATGAACCCTACTCTCGGAAAACAGTTTATAACGCCAAAACCCAAATAAAGCTCACTTTGGGAAAATAATTAAATTCGCTTAAAACCATAACAGATATATATGTATATTGCGGTAAAATTTCTTCCAACTTAAATTCATATGGCCAGAAAAGATATCATGCAATTTTGTGAAAATCACTGTTAACGCTGAAACTAATTACACTGCTGTATTGCAATTTATTCTAATTTATTTTTGGACAACCAGAAATCAGTCTTCACAATTTTGGGATGATTGGTTCATGCTCGTAATTTACCATAGGTCCAATACAAATTACCCTCCTAAAAATCAATTAAGTTCAGCTAACAAGAAACGCATAAAGCTTTCTTGTTGTCGGTTAATAATTTAATATAGGTCTAAACCGTAACCAATTTTAATGCTGACGTTCGATTTTGTGAAAATTAGTTAATAATATATATGTATTTATCATATTGAGCCCACTCCTGTCGGTGGAGGGTATCAAAGATTCGGCACAGCTGAATATAGCACTCTAACTTGTTTGCTTTAAAACTTTTACTATCAACTTATATTACACAATTTATATGATATAAAAGTTTGTCGCGAGATTTACTTGTGCAGAAAAACAAGTAAATTAATAACTTGATTTTAACTATTATAATTTTCAAACTAAGTAAATACAACTACTTAAATCTCGCGACAAGCTTTTATATTATGTAAATTGTGTAATGACGTTATAAGTTGATAGTTAAAGTATTAAAGCAAAAAATTATTATTTTTGTCTTTTTAGCGCATTCAAATAAAAGCTTGTTTTTAAAAAGGTTTTTTACTTTTAATTTATTATTATTGTTTTCAATATAAATATGCGAAAGAAGTGTAGGTATTGATATTAGAACGAAAAGTAACACTGAGTCAAGTTAAACTAATTTAAATGAAATTATTATCTAAACTATTACATTTAGTGTTTTTTTTTTCAAATTACGTTAAATTTGGTGGGCTTTAAAAAATTTTTTTTTGTGGGGGGGGGGGGGGGGGAGAAAAATAAATACCTGGCAGCACTGCTATCGTGAATTTTGCACAGCATTTTGTCATTACATGTAGCTATCACAAAAGTCATTGTCGCCAACTGTTTTGGCAATACTAACATTTATAAGGAATAGTGTGGCCATTTTTGCAGCTAAATTTAGCATTAACCCTAGATAGATAAGGTACGCCTGCGAGACGTACGCTTTTTCAATTTTATGCTCCTACTCTCACATTTGTTAACATACAACTTTCTCGCGCTCAATTATCTCCGTCGTTAGCATCAGCTTGTTGGTGGTGGCTTTTTGTGCGTTAAGTTATGTTTTCTTTGAGAAATAAGCACAAATAAACACAACATACGTCTGAGAGACGTATCGTTATCTTTAGCGTAACTTTTGTCGCAAAAATAACTTTTTGTTTTAGCTGAATTTTAAGGTATTTGTTATTTAAATTAGCTGTAAAAATGTCTTGTAAGCGTGGCATGGACGACGCAGAAGTTGCTGCTCTTGAAAAGATTGTTGGACGACTCAGATTCACTGGAAAATGTGAGCAAATCGGAAGATGAATAAATGGAGGATAATGTTCAAAGTGATGTATAAGACAAGCTTGTTAACATCCTTGATGCTGATGAAAATATACCACCGACTAAGAAAAATCCGCAAGAACCTGATAATTTTACTACTTCTGCCGATAGCCAATTATTACGGTATATTATCCCACTATAAGACGTAAAAGCAAGCACTGCTGAACTACATCAAAGGGTCAAAGCGCTGGCCGAATTTCTTTAATGAATATAGTTCGAACGGCAAGAGGACTAATTTGGGAATGTAAATAACTGTACAACCCAATTTCATGCTTCGGCATTTTTGTTACTATCGAAATAATTTCAGAAATTGTTCAATGCTCAAAACAAAAGGCTAAAAATGCCTACTTTATCGAAAACTTTGCACGGTAACATTAAAAAAGATTTAGCAGATGATGTAAACAATAATTGCAGTAGTAGTGGAGAACAGTCTGAATAACAAAATGGAAAAATACTGTGGTTTCTTTTCATCAAAAATTCGCGTACGTCCAAAATGGTATGTTTAAAATTCAATGCACCTATATGTGCCGACGACAAATATTTAGTTTGCAGGTCTTGCATATAATGCTATTTGAATTTATTATTTTTTTTTTGGAACAGATATTATTTATTTTTATTTATTTTCTTTATTTTCGTAATATAAGCCACTGAGGCCAAATATATATTACATAGCACTTAGTACCTAAGTATTACATCAGAGAACAATATGTATAAAAAATAAGCATATATATATATAAAGACATTATATTATTAATAAAATCTAATAACAAACAATCTCAATTCATTCGCTCCCCCGAGCATAAAAAAATCACAAGGACATATATTAATATTGATTAATAAGAATAAAGAGTTAAATTCGGTCCAAATAGGAAAGTGCGTATATGCTAAGTTTTCAAGCAATACATAATAATAACTACTAATCTGCATCAGAAAAATGCGCCATTAGTTTCAATCTGAAAGCATTATTAGAGTGCGTAAAGGTACGTAATTCTAATGGTAGGTACATAGTTCCAATGATAAATAACTCTGACACGGAAAGATCTAGCAAATGCTGATCTAACAATTCTAGGAACAATAAGGTGTGGGTTTCTAGTACGAGGTGAGAATAGAAAAGCATTACGAAGCGCCAAGGGCTTGCCACTTTTTATAAGCTTATGAAACAGACTTAGATTGCAAAACGATACTAGTTCATCAAAAGAGCAGCCTAGAAAACTCTTCACAAAACCAGAAATATGGTCCCTACGTCGAACATTATATACAAACCTAACAACTGCATTTACCAAACGTCTCAATCTGGCAAGAAGGAAACCAACAGTCCCAGATATTACTTCAAACCCATAGAGAACCTGTGACATCAAAACCGCATGCGCTAATCTCTTCCTAACGTGAAAGGGTAAAAATATACTTGAACAGTAAATTTTCCGCAACGAACCCCAAACTCTCCCCGACAAGGAATCAATATGATTACTAAAACAATATGATTACTAAGCAAAGTACAACAAAAGGGTCTATTTTAGTTTTTAGAGCCGAACTGAAGTCCTTTATAAATAACTCTTTAAGTTGTGATATTTTTTTAAGACCTATTGCATTTTATTTTATTTCATTTTTATAATTGTTTTCTGTTAAAAAATTACTTTATTTTAAAAGAAATTTAATAAATAAATGATTTTAACAAAAAAAGGATATAAACTAGCACACGTATTTCAGGCGTAACATTATCTTTTCAGTACAAAAAAATAACTTTATCTTACTAGGGTTAAAGATTTTTATTTAGCTGCAAAATTTTCATTTAGCACTTGGCAATTTATTTGGCGTTTTTGGAAAATATTTTTAGCTTTTTTTAGCATAATTTTTTTAAAAAATTTGGACGAATAGTTTTATTGATTTTACAATTTTTTTTTATAAATTATAATAAATTTTGACTAAAAATAGTTGTACCAAAAATTAAATTTCGTATGAAAATGGAAAACTCTTATGTTAAGAAACATCTTACCTGTCTTGTTGAAAAAATAGACTATTCAGGGAATATTAGAAATAGCCTTGTCATGTTGATTGTAAGTATTATTTTCCTTTGATATTGCGATATAAACGTACAAGGAAGTTTCACTTTGAATTTAAATATAAATTCAATAGTGTAAATGTTTGAAAAATTTGTTTGATCTATACTGCTGAAAAAAAAATAATTTAAAAGCTTCAACTTTTCTTAAACTATAAAAAATAAAATGATCTAAAAATGTTTGTATATCATAGAAATGAATCGTTTAAATTTTGCATATATCAGAGGTTTGCATTTAATCATAACTACATGTGCTTCATATTTATATCTATCAGATGATGTAGCAAAATCTAGCCATTTGCTTAAATATAACCATTTATTTCAATTTCGTTCAAAAATTAGTCACTAAACTGTATTTAGTTTCGAATAAAATGTAATGCTGGTAATACATTTTTACCAAATATTTTAAAAAATCTTAGCATTATTTTTAGCAAAATTTTTTTAGACCTGTAGCTCGTTTCTGTATTTCTCGCATCGCAAATTTTCTCATATTAAGTGTGAAACAAAAAATTCCATCGTTTCTCGATTTGTGAGAAAAAAGTGTTTCTGTATTTAAATGCGAGAACAGACAACACAGATTCTGTTTTAACTGGAATACTTCCAGTAATAAAGTGTCAAATGCAAGCGAAACGTCAACGAAAGAAATATATATAATAAAAATAAGGCTGCCAGATTTAAAGATTTATCGACATTTTGACGATTTTTTTTGTTCCAAAATTGGCAAAGTGACAATTTGCGGATTTTTTTCTAGAGTCTTTGAAAAAAAAACAATTTTAAATAGTTTTATATGTTTGTGTATTAGGCACCACAGAAAACCGATATCTTTAAAAACAAGGCAGATTAAAAAATGTATCGGCAAAAGCAAAATTTCGAACGGAAACTGTTTAATTTATATTTGCTTGGATTATTTAATACATTTGTTTGTGTGATCAAAAGATTAAACTATTACCCCATTTTTCAGTCAATGCACTTTAGGAAATTTTTGCCTTTTACTTTGCACAAAAGTGCTTATTTTATTTCAGTATGATATTTTGTCACTCCTTTGTGTGATTTCTGCAGGGAAAAATAACAATCTGAAATTTTAAACTCTTATCGGATTAAGGAAAATAAAATAAATAATTTTATTTAAATAGACCTCAAGCTTATGTATGTATAAAATATGTATTTTACCCATGAACTTAATGTTTTTTTTTTTTTGATTATGTGTTTTTATGATAAAAATTTGTGATTATATGATAAAAATCGAAAAAAAATTCGTCAAAATTAATTTTAAATTGTCCGAAAAAAATAGACGATTTTTTTGTTTTTTCTTAGGATATTGACGTTTTTTCACAAATTTATCTGGCAGCCATGCATAAAACAAACACAATGAAAGGCCAAAAAAATTTAAATAACAAAATATAACAATTGTGTTTTATATACTTATTTTCATCATTTAAATTCTTTCTTTTAAAATAAAATAAAATAATACACATTCTTGTGTACATACATACATAATTTTGGCTCCATTTTTTTTAAATTTTTTGTTCTCGCATCAATTTCAAATATGACTTATTTTGACAGTTCTTGTGAGAAACTTTTTGCAAAATATAGTTACAGAAACACTTGTTCTCACATCCTTCCAATAATTGCTGGAAAATTATTTAAATGACAGATAATTCTCGCAAAGTAAAAATACAGAAACACTTATGTGAGAAAAACCATTTTTTGTTTCATATTGCACTGTTTTTGTCATAATTCACTTGTTTCATGCGGGAAATTTTACGATGCGAGAAATACAGAAACGAGCTACTGGCCACACTGATGAGGAAGTTATGGCATTAAAAGCTATTTTCGGGATAAGCCAGTGCTGCCAGGAAATAATTTTTCATCCTCGCAAAAAAACTTGAAACCTCCCCAAATTCCCCGCAAATTTAATAGTTTAGATAAAAATTTCATTCCAACTAATTTTACTTGACTCAATTTAAATTTTCGTATCCGAATTTTCATTTTACTGAAATTCCCCCAAAAAATGTTGTTAATAGTTTCTTGATAATAGCTAAGAACTGCACCCGTATTGGCCTGTCCTGACTTCAATAAAACATTCAATTCCAGATTTCCGTTCTGACCCAAGAATTGGACGGAGCCGAAATGGTGGTTGCGTATGATAGCCGACACCTTTATCCAGCGGAGCGAAACTACTCGGCCACCGAAAAGGAGTGCCGCAGTTATATGGGGAATAAGGAAAATGGGGCCAATATAGAGGTTACCAGAGTGTCATAATAGCCGATATCTGTCTCTAAAGTGGTTGAACTCAATCGAAAGCCCTACAGGGCTTCTGCCTAGATTGCCGCTAAAATTGCAACAATTCAATTTCACCGTGCAGTACCGCAAGGTTAAGCATGATGTCGTCGACGACACCCTGTTCCGCAAGTCATGCGAAACACTAAATGTCCATACTACTGCAACCACACCGGGAACGTGGCGGAGGCTCCTGGGAAGTACTCGGATTATTGAGTTAAAAACGGTCAACTGTATAGGATAAATGGAAGCTTTGTGTCAGAAGCCTCCTAAGAAAACGGATGCTGCGAGAAATCCACGACAGTCGGTCATCTAGGCGTGCGAAAGAGCTTTAACAGAATCGCCACCCGTTATTACTGGCCGGGAAATCAGTCAGTACGTTTGCAAGTGCGACTCGTGTCAGGGGCATAAGGTCAGCGAATAACAGCCTGCTGGTGAAATGCTGACTAGTGTTCCTGAGGAGCCTTGGGCGACAGTATGTGCAGATTTCGTGATCGCCGTTGCCTATCGGACACATCGTGCTCAAGTCATGATGAAATATATTAGCACAATCGAAATTTTTCGCACGAAATATTAGTCAGGCTCACAATAATGAATAAGACATATAATTAATATTTGTCATTCGATTTTCATATGCCGTATTTTATTCGTAATATACCTGCCTTTAGATAAATTATACAAATAAAAAATATTTGTCCTTATAACTTTTTATGAATTTTTGGACAAAATTTTGAAAAACTACGAAACAGTTGAAATATAAAAAAAATTATTTGGATGACTTAGGCTGGGTTTTTGAGATCTTAGTTAAACTAGGTTTAGTGAATCTGAAAACAGATTTGTGCCGCCATTACCAAGTTCGTATACAAAATTTTTTGTTTGAAATAAAAATAATTATAAAATAATAAAAAAGAAATCACATTCTGCCGGAAAGATCCGATTTCAGAGTTCGTTGAACTAAGTTTAATTCAAAAACCCGGCATTACCAGAAAATTTTAATCCTGTAAGGGTTTTGAAAAAATCAGAGTTAGTACGCTAAAGTAAATTAAAATCACATGAAAAAGGGCCTGCTCCCGACTTTTTTTGTTTTTTTTTTTCTGACCAGTGTTATTACATAATGTTTTCTGTTGTTTTTTTTTTACATTTTATAAAATGCTATTTAAGATTTCGTATTAATTCTGATTGATACTTAAATTCCCTTTATAGTGCCACTTTTTTTTGTGAATATCCCCTTCTTTTGGTACTTTTTAAAAATATGCAACGGTAACGCTGGTTTCATATCTAGTTTTTTATCTGAGGTTATCTCTTTCACGTTAGACGGTGTTTACATTTGCCAGTACCGGCAGACAGTTGCAACTTGCAAACATGCAAACTTTTTCACTAATACATGTACACTTTTCCAACTGTCTTGTCTACTGTCTTGCAAATTTTGCAGACAGTAAAATGGACAATGATTTGACATTTGCTGACAGTAATTCGAAGTTTTGTTCGTAAAAGTAAAACGATCAACAATTAAAAGAAAATTAATAAATTATGCTTTGGTTTTGTATGTTTTACTTAAGGGTTATCTATGTTCACAAAAAATAGTTGTTAAATGCTATTTTTAATTTGTTAAGTTCATATAAAACAGTTCAGCTAGAACTTGCACTGCGACATTTACGTTAACACATTTTTTAAAAGTGACTTGTCATAACTACTGTCTGGACGCCTATGTCACGAAGACAACAAGCCAGTACTGCCAAATGTAAACGCTGTGTTAAGCAAAAAGATAATAAGTCAAAAAAGGCATTTTTAGTTATTGATCGGTTATCTCTTTTTTTTCTTCATTTTCGTCTGGTATCAATAAAAAAGTTGTCGGGAGCGTACTAAATCTAAATCATAACTTTAGATCGATTTGTCCGATTTTGTTAAAACCTTACAGAGGATTAAAATTTTCTGGTAAGGCCGGGTTTTTGATATTTAGATTAAGTTTAAACTTAGTTTAACGAACTCTGAATCTCGGATATTTACACAAAAAGTCAACTAAATAAGCTAATGAAAAATAATTTTTCATTTAACATTACGAAAAACTACAGTTTCTGACTTAAGACTTTTTTGCGTAACTTCAAAGATATCTCACTTGTTCAACAATAGTGTATTACCTGAAATTTTGCAAGACATCGTACTATTTGTCTACTTTTTTGATAATGAAATGGTTGGTTTAAAAATTATTTTTCATATGACTTTAATGTAAAATTAAAAAAAATTGTTCTGCTTCTACTGAAAATTTCTAAATTTTGATTTAATACAGTAGTGTTGAACAAGCCCGTAAAGTATGTATTTTGTATATTGGGTTTTGTCTTTACTTAATATCATTATTAATTAGTAACCAGTTATCGAATATTGTATCATTATTTACACATCGCTGTCAAAAACAGATGTGATTTGACATTTCTCGTAAATAGAAATTTGTTATTTTTGATCCAAAGACAGTATTCCTGAGCTTTATTTTTTTAAATAAAAATCAAGAAATATGCGTGTATCAGTAACAAGATTTGTAAAAATGGGTCCTAAATTGAGGGAACTACGTATTCATTTGTGTCAAACTGGTGACGCTTCTCAAGGAGCCAGGTAAACTTAAATTCAAAATTGGAAAATCCATTTTGAGGTTACATAATGTAAGAAAGGAGGAATTGCACTGTTTGTTTCATTATAGAGAATATGTAGAACGTTTCTATCCGGCATTAAAAAGAGATAATCCCGAATTGCCTATTTTAGTCAGAGAATGCTCAGGAGTGCAACCCCGCTTGTGGGCACGCTATGGTAAGTATAAATAATATGAAAAAAATAGTTCTTATAATATAAGGAACATTATTTTACTCTTCTATAGCTCTAGGTAAGGAAACCTCCGTGCCTTTAACAAATCAATCTGCCCTAGATATTCAAAAACATGTCGAAGCCGTTGGTAAATAAGTTATTGTTATAAGGCACAAAAATCCTGTAGAAAATATTAATATAAAAAGTTAAGTCAATGATTAGTGGAAAAAATAAAATAAAAACTTTATGCCCAAAGTTTAAAAGAGCAATTTAATTAGAAAAAACATTAACAACAGGATGCATAATTAAGATTTTACTCCCAGATTAAATCGCACATCTGTGTATTGTAAAAATAGCACAGTAAATAAGTGCTGACATTTAAAATTTAATAATAGTATATATTTATTTAAGTCCGGAATAAATTATTAAAAACAAGTTAGAGTGCTATATTTGGCTGTGCCGAATCTTTAATACCCTCCACCGACTGGAGTGGGCTCTACATGATAAATACATAAAAACTAAGCGTCACAAAGACGAACGTCAGCATTAAAATTGGTTGCGGTTTTAAACTGAATTAAATTATTGACCGACAATAAGAAAATTTTATGCGTTTCTTGTTAGAACTTTGAACTGGCTTGAGTAAAATATCATTATTCGTAAAAGTTTTAGCCGAACTAAAATGATTTTTAGGAGAGTAATTTGTATTGGACCTATGGTAAATTATGAACCAATCATTCCAAAATTCTGAAGACTGATTTCTGGTATTATAAAAAATAAATTAGAATAAATTTCAATACAAATAAAATTAGCGTTAACAGTAAATTTCACAAATTAGCATGATATTTTTTCTGGGCATATGAATTTAAGTAAGAAATTTTACCGCAATATATATATATGGTCTTAGGCGAATTTAATTATTTTCCCAAAGTGGTCTTTATTTGGTTTTAGGCGCAATAAACTTTTTTCCGAGAGATGGGTTTATATGGGGCCTAGGGTAAATTATGGACCAATCTTCACGAAACTTGGCAGTGTGATTTCTCGTCCTATAAAACTAACGTACCGGATTTCAATTTGATATCATTATTTATTACGGTTTTAGGCGTACTAAACGGTTTTTCGGGAGTAGGGTTTATATGGGGCCTAGTGTAAATTATGGACCGATCTTCAAAAAATTGTATAGTGTGATTTCTGTTCCTATAAAACTGTGACGTACCAAATTTTAGCATGATAGCGTTATTTATTGCGGTTTTAGGTGTACTAAGCTGTTTTCCGGGAGCAGGGCTTATATGAGACCTAGTGTAAACTATGGACCGATCTTCAAAAAATTTTACAGTACGATTTCTGGTCCTATGAAACTGTGACGTACCAAATTTTAGTGTGCTAGCGTTATTTATTGCGGTTTTAGGCGTACTAAAATGTTTTCCGGGAGTAGGGTTTATATGGGGCCTAGTGCAAATTATGGACCGATTTTCAAAAAATTTTACAGTGTGATTACTGGTCCTATGAAACTGTGACTTACAAAATTTTAGTTTGACAGCGTTATTTTTTTCGGTCTTAGGCGTACTAAACCTCTTTTCCGGGAGTAGGGTTTGTATGGGACCTAGTGTAAATTATGGCGTACTAAACTGTTTTCCGCGAGAAGGGTTTATATGGGGCCTATGGTCAATTATGAACCGATCTTCACGAAATTAAACATTTATGTTAGTTTTTGTATCAAAATTATCAATTTTTTTAGGGTGGTGGTTCCACATTTTGATTCATAGTTCTGATCTTACTGAACGGATGTTGCTGGATTTCAATCCCAAACTGCTTAGGATAAATACAAGCAATTTGAGACCAAGTTTGTTCTTTTGGTTTGCGTTTTTTAAAGTGAGCGTGTTTTCAACAGACGGACAGACAGAGGGACATGGCTAAATCGACTTAGAATTACTCAAGGAGCCAGAATATATATACCTAATGGGGTCTTAGATGTATTATAAAAAAGATTCACACGGAATGACAAACTTAGTATACCCTCATTCACCACAGTGGTGGTGTAGGGTATAAAAATAGTAAACATGACAAAAGTAAATGCTTAAAACCACGAATATCTGTGCAAAAAGTGCTTAAGTCGACTTAAGCAAAAATTTGAGTTTATGGCTCCTTTGTAATCTTAATACTACAAAGTACCCATGAACAAAGTTTCGATTATTTTGGGTGTGTGTGCAACGATAGAAAAGAACTCATGGAAGTAAAATTGCGACACTGTTGAGGTGAATAAAATTTCACTAGCCCTGGGAGCTAGTATAAATTTTGACATTAGCGTAAAATTTTTTGACAATTTTAATTCACCATACAACTTTGGTACCGTTTCACACACGCCCCTTGTATGATTTTTTAGAAAATTACTTTGCTTATTTTTTTTAATGTGCAATAACATTTGGAATATAAACTTAAGTTTACTTCCGATCTGTGAGATAAGAAATATTTAGAAATTAAAACAAAAAAATAAAATCGAAGAGAAGTGGTGACTATATTAGAATATGACTTATCATCACGAAATCCTGTAGAGTGATTTTTGTTATTAAAAAACTAAATGGAACAAATTTCAATACAGTAGTGAAATTTGTTTAAGCGTTTAAAGTACTTTTTAGAACGCTGCTTAATATGGAATCTAAGGTAAATATGGACCTATAATCAGAAAATTGGAGGAAATTTTACCACAATATCTATATCTGCTACGGCTTTAGGCGTATTTAAATGATTTCCCAGATTGAGCATAATATTGGACATTATATGGTAAATTATTGACCGAGCTTCACGAAATTTTAGTGTGATTTTTAGTCCTATAAATCTTTGGTACGTCAAATTGTGTTACAATAGCATTATTTATAACGGGTTTTAACATACTAAGCCGTTTTCCGAGAGTAGGTTTTACATGTGGCCTAGGGGAAACTTTGGACAGATCTTCACGATATTTAAGTATGATTTCTAGCCTTATAAAACTGTGACGTACCTAATTTTATTATGATAGCATTATTTGTTACGGTTTTAGGCGTAGTAAAATATTTTCCGGTAGTAGGCTTTATATGGGGCATATGGTAAATTACGGACCGGTCTTTACGAAATTTGACCGTGTGATTTATAGGTAGTCCTATGTACTATGACGTAGCACATTTTATTATGATAGCAATATTTATTACGGTTTTAGACGTACAGTACAGTCATATAGAACGAGTTTGTGCAAAATCTTATGTTAGTTTTGTAACAAAATTGTCAAATTTTTTGGGTGGCGGTTCTACAGTTTGATTCATATCTCTGATCGGATTTTGATGGATTTTAGTGTGTTCAACTGGACGGAAGACATCTGGATAACATACTCTTTCAAAAATAAAATCCGCATTTCCATTCTATCGTTCAATGCTCTTAATAAAACGTAAAGATATATGTAAATCTGCTACCAGACACCTTGTACAAGCAATTTAAGACCAAGTTTGTTCTTTTCTTTTGCGTTTTTCGAAAGTGAGCGTGTTTTCAACAGACGGACAAACAGACGGACATGGCTTAATCGACTTAGAATTACTCAAGGAGCCAGAATATATTTATATACTTTATACTTAGATGTATAATAAAAAAGTTTCAAATGGAATGCCAAACTTAGTATACCTTCATTCACCACTAATGGTGGTGGAGGGTATAAAAACATGTTTTTTTTTTTTTTTACTTAAAACTTAAAAGTTTTTGGCTAAATATTTATGTACATATACATATGTATCTTATTGCCAGGGTAGCACACGAAATTTTGGAGCCTCAACTACAAGTCCTCGTTCGACCTAAACCTTCGTATAGGAAGGTGAGACCTTCCAGAATCCACTCCAGAGTATTTTTGGTCTTCACCAGTAAACGTCTGAGTTTTTTATGATTCTCCACCAGTCACGTTGAGTTATAAATGGTTCTCCATCAGACAAACACGTTTAAACATTGAGGTTACGAACAATTGCACAAAGTCAATGCTGACAACCGCAAAAACTAAAACTCGGTACAGTTATACGATGCCAAGAATTTAACCAATGCGAGGTGACAACGCAAAACGCACGAAAAGTAGACAAACAAGAACGATCTGATTGTCCTTAAGAAATAATGACAACGAGCGCGAGCTGCTTCCACACTCAGAGCAGCTTTACGAGTGGGTTAAAACATATTAATAAGTGCATATGTATGATTTTAATATTTAATACCAGAGTACCGAAACGCTCGCTCATTTTTCAGACATGAGCGAGCGTGAAAATTTCAAAATTTTTCTGCTGATTCATTCTCATGAGGGTGAGGAAAAAAATAATTTGAATTTCCTCAGTCATGAGGAGGGAGCAAAAAAAAATTCACATGTGAATTTTTCAGATATGAAAAATTTAAAATAATTCAGGTTAAAATTCTTCACAAGGAAAAAATGCGTTATGCCCAACCATTTTCAGCAGGATAATAAAGTAGTAAAGAGGCATTATAAAAGGCCTTTTTGCAGACATAAGATCTTCCAGCCGCATTCCAACTTTATTACTAATTAACAAGGTCTGTCATTGAAGCACAACGCCTTGCGCTCTTGCATCTACTTTAAATGCTTCTGGAAGAGGTAAGAATAACGCTTTATTCCAGTTTAATTGTTGCTAATAATGCGAGTAAATTAATAACTAAACTTGCTAAACGTTCCAACATAACTAGTAATCAAACGATTTCGACAGGCCTCATCTTAGAATAGAAAATTTTATTTTGTAAAATATTTAATAAAAACCTTTCTAAAAGACCTTTTCAAAGAAGGCAGAGTGGAATAAGTAAAAGTTTACTAAAAATTTAATTGTAAACCATGGCCCAATTAGTAGGTCTGCGCAAAACTACAATGCAACAATGGAAAAAACAACACGCATTTTGATTGTGTAAATTATGTTAAAGATGTCAAAACCCAATGCATTTGTTTGTGTAAAAAATGGACAAGATGTCAAAAACAATTGCTACAAAAACAATTGCACAATAAAAACACAACTCTACAAAAAATCAGCAGGCCTACTAATTGGGCCAGGTTGTAAACCTTCTTTAAGGCCTAAGAAGTTAAAGCGCTTGCCATTTTTCCCGCTGAGCAGCACGATTTTTTTGAAAAACGCTAAAAAAAAAAAGTTGTAATAAAACGATTTTTATTACTAACTATTTTATGCTTCAATTATATAACCAGAAGACCAAAGGCTTAACCTAACCATTTAATGGTTACCATTTAACAATTATATTCTTATTACTTCGATCTTTTTCTATTAAATATTATATTTTTTATGTAAGTATATACATATTTAAAAAAAATTCCTGAAAAAGATTTCCCATGGAAATCGAAATATTGATAAATTAAAAACTTTTTAAATAAATATTAAAAATAAAGTGACCGTAAGCTTTAAATATATATAAAAATACAATAGTTACCATTTAATTTTGAGCTTTTAAAATAACTTAATACTTTAATGCAGGAATAAGAAGATGCGCAGTCGGTATTTTGTGTGTCGGCTACTGCACATAAATTGTAGCAATACTATCAATTTTTTTACCGTTTTTTAAATTTTTTTACCTACTCAAAAAAAATGTGCTCAACAAAAATACCCAACGTTTTGGTTGGTAGTCCAAGCATTTGCAACAATAACAATCAGGGCTGCCATAATTGACGATTTTTGGTTCCGAAATTAGCAAAGTGCCGATTTGCTGATTTTTTTCTAAAAAGTGACGATTTTTTTCAGGCAAAAGCAAAATTTCGAGTCAAGTAAATTTAAGTAAAAACTCGTACCAAAATCTTGACTTGGTGATTGAGAGTTCACTCGTGTGGGGAGCACGTGAAGTTATGGACTGATTTAGCTCATTTTTAACGTTTAATACTCTATATACCTATGTATATGAAACATTTTTAAGCCAAATTTTATAATCCTAGCTTATATGGGTGCCATCGTGCCAAAACTATAATTTCGTGAAGAAAGAATATTTCAGGTAAAAAAGAAAAAATAATAATAAATTTAAAGAAGATTTAAAGAAGTCAAGGTTTGTTTACAGGTCAAAATGAGAGATTTATGGGTATAAATTACAGGCAGTCATGGTTTTTAGTTCATATCTTAGGCAATTGTAGACCGATCTGGCGGAAATATAAAAGCACACTATTCCGTACTATATCTAATATAAATGTATAGCAATGTTTATATAAGAGTCTTCGGAAATCCCATTTCAACAAACACATGGTTAGATTGGCACCGTTAAATCAACTTTGCTATTCATAAGGACTCAGAATATTCATACGTATATACTCGTATGTACGAGTATATACTTTATAGGGCGTAATATTAATATTGTAGCAATTACAAAATGTATAACAAACTTTTATAAAAACTAACTTGTATATATACCCTCTGTGGTAAACGGTATACCAATTTGAAATTTTTTAGAAAATGGCCCGATTGAAAGTATCTTTGACTTTGAAAAAAACCTTAGATTATTATAATACATGTAGTAATTAAAGGTTTACAAAACAAATTTTTTATGAAAATTTTCCTTAACAAACGTTTGTTAAATTTAACAAACAATTTCATAAACATACGGGGATATACATATGTATGTATGTATATAATATGTTTTTGTTTGCTTGTTTTTAAATAAAAATCGAACAAACTTTGTTTAAAATTGACTGCACTTCAATACATCACGTTTCATATTGTTAAAAAATAGCCAAGTTATTAACATGATTGAAAATTACTTATCATCAAGTATATAATTTTCTTAAACAACATAATGTATCTGATATTCTTTTAAGAACACATAAATATTTTTAAACGTGAAGGCTGGGTTTTCTCTTTTTTACTCTGTGGTTAACTGTTACCACGGTGTTAGTGGAATTAGTCATCAAACTAAAAATTATTGCATAAGTAAAAACAAAAAACAGTAGGTATTACAAAACCTTAATTAAGTATGACTAACAGCTTCTTCCACATATGACGGTTAGAAATTTTGCAGTCTAACCCATTGCACTCCCAAACGCTAAGAATTTCCAAGAATAAATGGCAAAATCTGCAGGTCCTTAGATTATTGCTGCCATCAGACTTCCAAATTTTAATGATAGAATAACGAGTTAATATTTGTACAGCACTTTTCGTTTATAGTCACATTAGCGATATAGTCCATTTTATCTTTATTTTCTGCCTCTATAAGTAAATTTATTAGAAAGTACTTACGTTGTAGTCCGTTTAGCAATAAAGAACATTTGTCATATGGGCAAATCCTGCGTGACGAATGCTACATTCGTACGCATTTTCTGATTAATATATAAACATTTTCTGATCTTTCAAAAAAAATAGCTTCATCTTATACATAGTGCTTAGTGACATTAATGTGTACTATCGAATGGCATATATCTTAATTTCTTAGCAGGTATTTGTTGCGAAATAAAATAAAATACAAAAAGTTGAAGTACCTTTAAAAGTTGAACTGTTTTTGCGTATTTTTTAGCGAATTCCGCATAATAAAATACACAAAATATTATCCCTAAAAGATTAATGAGCATAAGAGAATTAAAAAATAACTTATTTGCAATCAAACAATTTTGCAGTTTTTTATCAAATGCCGTGAACCCAGTGAGACGCACGCTACGCAAAACACGTTACATTTCAAATTTTCAAAATTTATATTTGTTTTTATTAACATTTTTAAAGACAAATTTTTTATTTATAAATGCACTAGCTGATCCATTCCGCGTTGCTGGCCCTAAGCAAACATTAGTGTTGTATTACCAGACGACTTACATTGATCTTTAAACGAAATTTATGGCCTTTAAATAAAAATCCATGAAATACCTATCAAAGTTTTTCTTACGAAAAAAGTGGGCGTAAAAGTGGGCGGGGCAAAATTTTCTTTCCGTAAAAACCTAAGTTGGACCATGGCGATCATTTTAAAGAAAAAATCGTCCAAATCGGTCAAGCCGTTCTCCAGTTATGCGCTTAATAGAAAAAGTGGGCGTAAATGTAGGCGTGGTAAATTTTTCATTCGATGAAAACTTAAAGTTGATTAATACGAATTTTGAAAGAAAAATAAGTCAACTCGATGGAGCCGTTTTCTGATTTTAGGTAAATCGAAAAAAGTGGGCGGGGCAAAATTTTCTTTCCGTAAAAACCTAAGTTGGACCATGGCGATAATTTCAAAGAAAAAATCGTTCAAATCGGTCAAGCCGTTCTCAAGTTATGGATTTTGCCACGCCCCTCCGCCCCCAGGCCATTAATTTAAATAATAACTATCCTATCATCTAAGTTGGACCAAATTACATATATATGCCAATTTTCATGAATATCAGTTGACTCGTTTTTGAGTTTATTCGAAACATACACAGTGACACGGATTTTTTTATATATTAAGATTTATCAATGAATGTAAATTTGTTTAATAAAGAATTTTATATTTTGATCGCTGGATGTCCATGTAAACCTTGTGCGCAAAGTACAAGTTGCAATTTTGGATATAACTAAATGAAATTTGGTATGTGCGTTTACATTGTCATAAGAACCATGCCGATTGAAAATGGTGACAATCACTCGATAATTTCACATAGCCTCCATACAAGCTCCTTTTCGGAAAAGTGTAACTTGTGCCCATAAACCTGTTTTGGTGTACAAAACAAAAATAATTTTCAAAATGTTTAAATCTAAAGTTTTTCAAAACTTGCATACCTGCCTCCTTCATCATTTTCTTTAAAATATCTCCTTTGTCCTCAGCAGAGAAATCAAGCTTTCGTACCTTATACGCTTGCGGCCTTGAAATTATCCTGGCGGTTTCTTGGGCTAGGGCAAATGATACCGTTTTTGCAAACGATGATTTCTGTGATGCACATACCGCGTTTTTTTACAGTAGAAGCAAAATACTTTACTTTTATATACTTTAATACTTTTGATTTCAGGAATTTTGGAAAATGTAGTTTAATACAACGAACAAAAATCAATCAAAAACTCTTTTTCGAATTGTTTTCTTGTTACGCCCTTTTGTATTTTTGCTGACGATATGAATCTGATGATTTACCAAATTCTACACACTTATTTAAAAAAAACAACCACTTGTTTTAAAAAAAAACTACCCACTTGTTTTAGCAAAATCGACCAACTTGTTTAAATATATCGAGCCATAACCGCAAAAAAGCTTAAGTAACAACATTTTAAATTTTCGTTTTTTTTTTAATAAATTAATTCATTGGAAACTCTTGCATCATCTCCTAAATCTCATGGTCACAGCAGGTACCGTTACGATTTTATAGCAAAAACAATTTTAGTTTAAGCGCCAATTTTCATACAAAATTTTTATGAAATACAAAAAAAACCATCTCCTGTAAAATTTTGTTTTTGTCGCTGGAGCTTTTTTTGCGGTTATGGCTCGATATATTAAATGTTTATTTCAATTTCACAAAAAAACTCACTAATATGTATTTAGTTTCGAATAAAATATCAAAAATCATTACATCAGCATCTCGTATACCTTTTACAAATGCTTCGGTCTTAAAGTGATCTAACAATGGATGACTTTCACCTGGATAAGTAAGTTGCACCAAACGCTCGATCTCTAGTGCGAAATCCTGTAGCGTCTGGTTTGCCTTTGGTACTCTGTCCTGTAATTCCATTCTGAATATTTCTTTTCTATGTTCACCACCAAACTTACGTTGCAGTGCTACCATAATGTCATCATAATTGTTTCTGCAACTTACTGGTACACTTTCTAGAATTTCAGCTGCAGCTCCTTTTAAAGCCAGAATCAACTTTACGGCTTTTTCTTTATTGTTCCATGCATTTTTGTTGGCAACTGTGTCAAACTGGAACTTGAACACATTCAATGGTGAGCTGCCGTCAAAGCTTGGAGCTTTTATTCTATTCGAGACTTCTGGGAAAACTCGCACCGCTCCTTCTTGGTATTGAAGACTATTTACTTTTTTTGCCAGATGATAAAGTTTTCCATCAAAAACCGTGACTTGCGTTGTTACATCAGTGACTTGTGTTTTTACATCAGTGACTTTTGTTTTTACATCAGTGACTTGTGTCTTTACATGAGTGACTTGTGTTTTTTAATCAAACATCTTCTGGTTGATTTCTATATCCATATCGTCTACTCTTTCATTTATAGCAGTAGAAATCTCTTGAAGCTTCTCAAGTTTTTCGTTTGTTAATCTGGAATTTTCTTGAATTTCGGCTAAAATGGTACTTGAGTTTTCCTTCATTTTTCTAGAAGTTTCAGCCGAATTTTCTTTTACCATTCTCTCCATGTTTTCCTCCATTTTTCTAGAATTTTCTTCCATTTTCTGCATCATAGCGGCAAACATTGTGCTAAGACCCATGTTGCTTGTTACTGCACGGGTAGCAACTTCTATTTCTTCTTTTTCATCAAATTCATGTCAATGTTGCGTCGCTTAAATTCATCGATTAATTTTCTCTGCAGCTCAGCTTTATTTCCTGCTTTTCAACTTAACAAACTTTATTGAAATTCAGAAAATGTAACCACTATTGTAAGTAATGATCTGAACCGTTTAATGTCTCCAATCAAACTAAACTAAACTTTTATGAGTTAGCCTGTATTAATAGTTCAAAACTATTCCTAGTTGATGCATGAACCATCTAGTATTTTCCAGAATGTTGTGTTCGAAATATTTTAAAATAACTGTTATACATCTAAATCTAAAGTTTTCAATTACAATTGCTAGAAAATTTAGTACAGTGGCGTTCATAAAAATAGTAATTAATATGACATAAAACTATAATTTACAAGATAACTTATAACTAAAACCATAAATAATTATTAGACAAATATAATTTTATAACAATATAATAGGAAATTTATTTTTCTAAAATTCAAAAACAATATTCTTGCGCAAATAGTTGAAATCAATTGAATTTATTAAGAAATAATCAGTATCTTGCAGCTGAATATTGTCAATATACCTAACTTACTAGTTTTTCCTGGTAAAGCGTTCATTAACTTTTTTATATTTTTGAGTAATTTTGAGAAACATTTTGTAAATTTTTAGTTTACTCTCTCGTTGCAAGTTTCTACTAGTAAAGTAAATAAACACACCTAATAGCAAAAACATTATTCATGTTCTTTTGAATAATTTAACCAAGACACAAACTAGCAAAATCAAATAGAATAACAAACAAATATGAAAAATTACATACAAACATTTTTTTGTATTTTCCTTAAATGTTCGTGTTATAAAAAGTAATTTAATATTTAATTAAAGTAATTAATAAACGAGTTAGATAGTCAAACATTTTTCAACACTGCATTTGTTTTCCATCATTTTACGAATTTTTACATATTTTCCGTTCGCGTACTTATTTGGGAAACGGCTTTTTTGAGAGTAATTTTTCAGTTTACTCAGTAATTACTCATTAACTGCCTTTTACCGTAAAAGTATTATTATTACATATGTATATGATAAATTAATGTAAACGTCAAAATTAAATGACAAAAATATAAATAAATAATTAAAGAAAAATAAGACTTAAAATTGTAAACAAAAACTAACTGGAAAACATAATGAGTATAGTTTTAAAAACCATCTTCGCTTGTTGAATATGTGTTTATTATCACCATCAGTTTTTGTACCATCCACCACCATTAGTGGTGAATTAGGGTATACTAAATTTCATAGTATAGAACATGGTGAAATTACTACAAGGTGGGAGCACTAGGAGATCTTGTACAACAATACAACAAAAACAGGCAAATATGTTTGTGTAAAAAAGTTAAGTGTGGCAAAAATATGTATTTTCACCACACCAAAATATTATTCTTATTGAAACGTCAACGCCGTACAAAATAAAAGCCATATAAACATATACTTAGTAAAACCAATTCTTGTGGCTGAATTAAATTCCTTCCTGCACAACTTACTCCACTTTTGACTCATTGTACCGATTATTGGAGGTTTGAAAAACATACCGTTGCCAGGCGATTCTTCCTTACCGCATAATAAGCACTTACGCATTTTTGAAAAGCACGCACAAATATTCACAATTAAAATAGGTTTGATTTTTATTTAAATAAAAGTTTTCTTTTGCAAATGAGTTTTTTTGTTTGTCCTCGACCACGATGCAAAAATTTACGTTATAAACGATTGGTTTAATTTGTAATTTAACACACTAGTTGCTTTTCGCAACAAATAAAAATCACTTTTATAATACAATACGTATTTTATTTAAGTTATATTTCAAACTATTTGCAAAACTTTCACAACAGAATGTAACTTTTACAAACGATTAGTTAGTTTTAATACAACTCACAAGTTTTTTTATTATACAATATGTACGTCCTTTTTTATGTTTTTTTTTTTTTTATTTCAATTGCTTTTAAATACAATACCGAACAAATTGTTCTTTTTTTTTATTTCGCAAATTATTTTTTGAAGAAAATTAACGTTAGCAATCAATATTTTGACACTTGCTATGAATAAACAAATAATTTTGACACAATAAATCTTTCACCATGGATAATCAAAAAATAATAGATTCCGTCATGGTGCAATAACTACAGGTGGCAGCACTACGACATCTGGCTATTTTTTGCTTGAACTGTGGTGAGAACTACAGTCTGTCATTTTGCTTTGTTTATGCTTACTTTCTTGAAAAAAATTATTGTGCTTTAAAAAAATAATCATTTTTGTGAGGTTTTTAAATGAAAATTGTGTTTAAAAGTTAAAATAGTTGCAAAAAATAAATCGTAATTGGGTTTTAAATGTGCGTCTTTAAACGCCCGGGAGACTATCAAATAAATACATCAATCACTTAGTTGTGTGCGTGCAGTCGTTCTTTTTCGGGTACACATACGCGTTGTCGGCAATGCTTGATGAAAATCAAAAAGTTTTGATTTTTTTATTTCATGGCTGATTATTTGATAGTCTCCTGTTGTGATTGACAAAAAAAAAATTATTTTCTTTGTGTTTGTTGTCATGAAATATATACAGCCCAATTATGAATAAAAATTCCCTGGGAGTTTTTTTCTTTTTCCCATTTCTACAATTGAATTAACATAGGAAAAATGGGAGAAAACTCCCGGGGAGTTTTTCTTTCATAATTGGGCTGATAAATATTTTGGTTTTTTACAAAATACAATTGTTGATTGCCGTGTTTATTTGTACGTCTCCGAAAAAGCCTCAAATAAACGACACTAACACATATGCACTGATTGACGGGTTTATTTGAAAGTCTCCAGAGCCCTTTAGTTGTACTAATGTATTTTCTTTTATATAATAAATAAAAACAAAAATAATTTTGTCTGTGAACACGTTGTGCGTACGTTTTAAAAATCTGTTAATGTTTGATATGCAGTTGTACGCCTGTTTCTTTAAACCTCCAAAGGACTTGCAGTGAAGAAATGTGGAAAAATAATTGGTTTTAATTCATATGTTACATGATTTTAATTATGTATTTTTTTAATTATGAATTTTTTAGTATTTTTTTTTTTCATAATATTTTTGTTTTATTTGTTGCAGATCAGCGTTGCCATTGAAAATTTTCTATTCGACCAAACTTTTTTACCAAAATCCTTCGGAACCGAACCATTTTATTATCTTATAAATATTTAAAAATAAATATGTCGTGCCTGTTCAACAATAGTGTATTAACTCAAAATTTACCTTTTTTCACTATTTGGAAAAAATCAACATGCAATCTTAATATCTACTCGCTGTAAAAATATATGTAGTGGCTATTTTGTCTACTTTTCGGTAATGAAGACGTAGTTGATATGCCTTTAATGTAAAATTATAAATTGTTTTGCTTCTACTAAAAATTTTGAGTTAATACAGTATTGTTAAACAATTGCGAAATGTAATCAATAACAGAAATAAAACTGTAACTTAAACAAACACTGTTATAGGAGTCGATATCTGTAATATTTTAATGTTTTTACGTTTAAAGAAAAGTCTTGATTTTGCTTGTTTAAGAAGATCAATACAAAATTTCAATAAATGTATCTTTTAAAACTTCTAAAACGTCGTGTGAATTAGAATTTTTCATATAAGTAAATCTTACATATAATAATATTACTCACAATAAGGCCTTAAATTTGAATCCAAATATGGCCTGTTTCACTAACTTGCTGGATTTTTCGTTAAATCACAAACTTTACAAAAATATTTTAATATCTTATTTATTTTGAATTTGCCCTTAATACTAATATTTCACAAATTTATATCACAAAGTATGCTAAACGTTCAACATTTATCATGTGATCCGCGATCAGTATCATGGATCACATAAAATTAGACTATTCTGCAATATGGTTCGCGATCCATCAATACTCCATTACGCCAAAAAAAATCGCGGTACTGGATCGAATTCATATATGTGTATATTAAACATGTAACAGTTCCCCCTAAGGTTTGGCCCCCATGGCAACGTTGTTGTTCATAATTTTTGACAGCATTGGGTTCTTTACACAAACAAATTTGCCTGTTTTTGTTGTATTGTTGTACAAAAACACGTAGTGCTGCAACCTTCTAGTAATTTCACCATGATTCCATGTAAGACTTTTTTATTATACATACATCTAAAGTATACATATGTATATTCTTTCTTTAGTCGATTTAGCCAAGCCCGTCTGTTTAAAACACGCACACTTTCAAAAAACTCAAAAGAAAAGAACAAACTTGATGTCAAATTGCTTGCAGTTATCCTAATCAGTATGGGATTGAAATCCAGCAAAACTGCTAAAATTGTGATTAAAAATGGAACTCAGTGTAGGAGGGTGAAAAATTGTTGTTATAGGTATTTTTTGATGGCAGATAAAAAAATAAGAAGAGTTTTTGCCAAAACAATAAAAAAAAATTCTGATTGGGACACCCCAATGACCTATCAGTATGAAATATACTTTGCGACCTATTCTCATACTTACAAAATATACATAAAAAAGTTCACAAGAATCGGTAGAGCTGTTTAGTTCTGTTTGACATTATTTGGATATTGCTCTTACAAAATACTTAAATTGCGATTAAAAATAGGAGGGTCAGGATAGGAGTTTGAAAATTTGCGGTTATAAGTATTTTTTAATGCCAAATAATAACAAAATATGAAAAAAGTTTTGGGAAGAAAATAAAAAAACAATTTTTGGATAGGGGCACCCTAATGACCTAGCGGTATGAAATATATCTTACGGCCTATACTCATACTTACCATATATACATACATACAAAATATTATACAAATCGGTCGTTTGGGAGGAGCTTAAACACAAACGTCGTGACACGAGAATTTTATATATACACATATATATATATATATATATATATATAATATACATAAAGGGTGATTCAAGTAGAGATACTTTTTTCAATACCCTTTTTTTGACAGATCACGTGTGAGTCGTGTCATGCTGTCATGTTATTTTTGTTTAGTATTATTTGGCATTTCGTAATGGAAAGACTTACAAGACTTATGCGTGAACAACGTTTACAAATCGTTCAACTTTATTACGAAAATTAACGTTCTGTGAGGAAGGTTTTTCGTGCACTTTCCTCAACTTATGGTCAACATAATCGGCCTACTGAGCGTACTATTCGCAACACCATCACTCATTTTGAGACCCAGCATTCATTATTGGATAATATTCGACCGAATAGACCACGTCCAGCACGCTGTGAAAAAAATATAGCGGCCATAGCGAAGACCGTGGAGAGTCGATTCGGCGCCGTTCGCAGCAACTCGGACCATTATCGTGCCATGATAACCGACTATTTGATGTCTGAAATTGAAGCTCGTGATCTCGGCGACATTTCGTTTCAGCAAGAAAGCGCCACTTCCCACACATCTCATCAATCAATGGATTTATTGAGAGAACACTTCGGTGAGCACATAATTTCACGTTTTGGGCCGGTCGATTGGCCACCAAGATCGTGTGATATTACACCGTTAGACTTTTTCCTTTGGGGATATGTAAAGTCTAAAGTTTATGCGGACAAACCCGCTTCGATTCAGGCCTTGAAGTCGAAATGATCGAACGAGTCATCGAAAATCGGACTCAACGGATGAAACATCTGCGACGTAGCAACGGCCAACATTTGATAGACATAATCTTCAAAAAATAAATGCCAAAGTATGTTCTTTCAAATGATAATAAACATTCCCCATTAAATTTGAATTTTCTGTGTTTTTTTTTCTTTAAAAAAGTAGGGAACCTCGAAATGGATCACGCCTTATATGTAAATACATAATTAGATTATAATTGAATATTCCACTTGCAAACACCGCTAAGTTAAAAAGAATAAAAATTCTGTACAAGTTGGCATTTTATTGGTTTTTTAAAATGCCTCACTAAGCCATTATAAATCTCATTCAAAACCCGGTAAGTTTAATCAATTTTCTCAGAATTTTGTTTTTTTTTAACTTAGCGTTGTTTGCCAGCGGACTACTCAAATATTGTAGTATATAGGTTTTTTACTTTCGACTTCTTTAAATGTAAAACAAAACAAAAAATAATATGACTCTCAAAATTAATATTTATTTAATTACTTATGTAATAGTAGTGTAGGGAAGGTTTTTAACCTTATTTTTCGTATAAGCTCAGCTTGTATTTATAATTTTACTATAAGAGTACATTGAATTTATTTAAAACAAATTATAAGCATATATAATTATACTATTTATGTATATACATAATTATAATTGCAATACATATATATGCACAACGAGCAGGTGGCAACTATATTTCAAACGTTGGCAAGCCATACAACTCCGGTTGAAATTCTTCCAATGACTTCAAACGTTGAGAGGCCAATGCAGACATTTCCGGCGGAACACGTTCATCAGGTACCATCACAACCTGCATGCCAGCACAATGTCCAGCTTTAACACCATTTGGCGCATCTTCAAAAACCAAACATTTAGAAGGATCAGGTTTATCAGGGAAACGTGAGGCAGCAATTAGGAAAATATCAGGAGCAGGTTTGCCATGCTTAACTTCGGGATCGCTAGAGCCACATACACGATGATGGAAAAGATTAAAAACTTCTCGGTGATTTGTTATTTTAATTTCAACCATTTCTTCGCCTGAGCTGGTAGCCAAACAAATTGGAATATTGTGTGTGTGCAAGTGACGCAAAAGACGTTCAGCCCCTGAAAAAATTTCAATATATGTTTGTAAGTACAAAAAATAAAAATTTTACGCTTTCATATGGAAATTTTTATATTTTTTTAGATTGAAAATTTTAAAAGTGCATATCAAATAAAAGTGCATTTTTTACATTTATTTTGTTTTTTTTTTTCTAAAAAAAAATAAGTAGGATTTCAAATTGCAATTAAAAAATGTTTTCTTCGAATCGACTTACAGAGTAACCTCAAAAAATTTTAAAATCGAGTAATTTTATAATGAAGCAATCCACAAAAGTAACATAATTATAAATACATATTAGGGAAACAATAAAAATCGAATCTATTCATTTTTTCAGACAAAATATTTCGTTAACACATCTATACATACTAGGGTATTCATTTAATTTAAATAGGTTAATAATCGGTTAATTTTGTTATTGATCAGTTAACCGATTAATAAAGTTTTTTTTATAAATTAAGTTATTTCAATATATAAAAATGCATAAATTATTTGTTATTTGGAGTTTATAAGTAAAAAGAACCAAAAACATAACAACTCTTGAACTAAAACGAGCAAACAAAAATTAATTAAATATATAATAAATATTTTTTAATTAATATATATTATGTATTAATTAAACAATAAACTGCAATATCATTTTATTAGTTATTTAAATATCTTAAGAAAATTTTATAAAATAATCTTTAATATAAATAATTTTACATAAATTTTTAGGACTTAAGCGTTTATTTTCTTTAGTTTTGATAAAACTTGACTTTGAAAAAATTCTTTCATTTATCGTAGATGTTCAAGAAATCAAAAGCAACCCATAATACAGAATATCTAATTTCTCAGTACTCTTCCTGGATTTTAATGTTTTTATTTTTTTTTAATTATTTTGGTTAATTCTGTTAAAAGATTGATATGAAAAGAAACAAATAACAAAACGCATAAAAAGTACGTGAAACAAAAAGCTGTTGACATTTATTTAAAATATAGATCACTGGACACCTTCTTTGTTTGTATGAAAAATATTTTTTAAACACATACCTTTTGCATATGGGGCGAAACAATTAATTAAAAACACACTAAAATATGTAATGATACTACAAAAAGTGAAAAATTTTGTTACATCGATTAATCGGTTAATCGACTGAAATAAATCGGTTTAATCGTTAATTAATCGGTTAATCGATTAACTGAATGAATACCCTAATACATACTGAAAATGTGATGTATGTGAATATGTCAAAATTATGTACTAGAGGTCTGTACAATATTTGTATTCGAGTAGTACGCATGTAGAGGCAAAGCATAAATACTCGAAGTACCAAAACAACAAAAAAAAAACAAATTTTTGGAAGCAACAGATTTGTCGAATAAAAGTATTTGTGTTATTCAGTTTGGAGCTAAATTTAGCATTAAAAATTTTTATTTAGCTGCGAGATTTTCATTTAGCACTTGGAATTTATTTAGCATTTTTATAAAATGTTTTTAGATTTTTTTAGTATTTTTTTTTTTAAATTTGGACGAATGGTTTTATTGAGTTTACTTAATTTTTTTTTAATCTTAATAAATTTTGACTGAAACTATAAGAAATACAATGATCAAAAAAATTGTGTATAGCATAGAAAAAAAACCGTTTAAATTTTGTATGTATCAGAGGTTTACTGGCCCCATAAATTTAAAATTTAATCTCAACTACATGTGCTACATATTTTTGTGCATCTGATTTTTAAACAAAATTTTCCCACTTGTTAAAGTATAAACATTTATTTCATTAAAAAATAAGTTACTAAAATGTATTAAGTTTCGAAATAAATTATTTTAAGCATTTTTTAAAATCATGTTCAGCCTTTTTTGCACATCTGTAATGCCAGATTTAGCTGTAAAAATTTTTAAGGTCTGGTCACACTATTGTTATTCCTATTCTTCGTGCAGTTTAAGTGCTGTTTCACGCTGTTCGAGTTTAAGCCGTCAAGTCTTGAGCTTTTAGGATGGAAGGGAAAAGAGAATGCCATTTATTGTTCTCTCTCTCCTAAATTCTCAAGACATGACGGCTAAGGGAAAAATAAATTGCATTCTCTTTTCCCTTCTCTCCTAAAAGCTCAAGAAGTGACGGCTAAAACTTGAACAGTGTGAACCAGCACTAATACATCTTCAACAGTGTTACATTTTTGCATAGTTCTTGCTTTAAAGGGAACTGCGGCTGAAGTTCTATAAAGCGCTCCATCTAGTTGCAGAAATAGTTATGACGACATAATGGTTGCACGTCAAAGAAAGTATGGTGGTGAACACAGAAAAGAGATATACAAAATGGAGTTGCAAGGCAGAGTGAAAAAGGCAAACGAAACTTTACAGAATTTCGCACTCGTGATAGAGCGTTTGGTTTAGCTGACATACCCTGGTGTCAGCTAAACCAAACGCTCTATCATGAGAATCATTCATTTTTGGATCATTTTAAAACGGAAGCATTTGTAAATGGTATTCGAGATGCTGATGTAAAACTTGCGGTGTGTGCATCACAAAAACCAACCTTTGCAGAAACTGTTTAATTTTCCCTGGCTCAGGAAACCGGCAGGCTCATTTCCAATCCACAGACGCATAATTTGCGAAAACTCGATATGGCTTGCGAGGGTGAAAGCGAGTTAATAAAGGAACTGAGGGGCATGAAAGAGGCACTTTTTAAGGCTTTGGGTGATAATCTGGGCAGAAACAAAGTAGAATGCTATAGCTGATCACATACATCGAAACTATAGAACACAGAGAAAGCTAACAAGATCAGCATCACCGCCAACAAACAGCTAGCGGGCTAATTATCAGTAATCACAAGAGTCGCCGTTAAGAATGGAGGGAGTGCTGTCATTCACATTTGAGGACTCTACAATAAATTTGATAGTGCAAAAGATTGCAGGAGGGAATTATGTGGCGAGGCTGTGCTGGGTACCGGGTCACTGCAACATCACCTGCAACGAGATAGCTGATGAGTTGGCGAGACTGACAGTTTGCAGGCGGTCAGTCCCCTAATGGGCTTATACTTTGAAAGAATTAGGGAATGGTTCTGAGCGGGACTAATCGGGTTTGGCGGGGTCGAACGGACTGCCAGGTATCGCGCACGCTGTGGGCGGTGCTTAGTAGGTCAAATTCGGATGCACTGCTGGGCAAGAGTAGGACCTGCGTCAGGACCATGATAGGTTTTTATCTCGGGCCACTGTATGAAAGGCAGGATGGCGGTGAGAATGGGATTTGACTTGTCGGATATATGTAGGTTGTGTGAGGAGCCAGAGGAGTTTGATACAGTCGAGAATCTGACGGGATTCGTAATGGGAAATGAACTGGCTGAGCAGCAGGAGACTGGGCACATGTAGGGCAGTTTTCTGTTTGGTAGGGTTGTTTTTGCTTGTGCTGTCCGATTTGTTATCTTCCACTACTTTTTCTTTTCCTATGCTTTCACTATTTTCTCTCATACTAGAATTCTTTCACTAATTAAGGCGTGAGGGTGTAAAGTTTACTTCGCACCAGCCTTTCTAACCTAACCTAACCTATAGGTAGTGCGAGTTGCAAGAGTCAGTGCGAAATTATTTTCTACATAAGTAGTTGTTATGTTTCAAAAAAACTTCTAATTTTGGAATTTTTGCAATACTAAAAATGGTGACGTGAATTAATCTGGTATTTAAATGACGATATTCCATCTAACTTATTCAGCTTTGGCCAAAATGTTATAGCTCGTACGTACCATTTTATAGAATTTGCTTTGGCAGTTCTTTATATGCTGGTAAGAGTATTTTCAGTAAAGAACTTTACTTAAACTCGCCTTCGAAGTAGAATGCAATACGAACTTATTGACGCGTTATAAAGAGTTATAAATTATATTAATGTGAAAAGTTCTTGTTGCATTTTTTTGTACCTTTGTTGAATAAATTTAATTCCTTCGCTATGTATTCCAAAAAAGAAGACAAAAAGGGAGTATTGACGGTGAAGATATTTAATATAATTGCAACCACATACTTACATATGGAGGGCTATATTTCAAAACTGGTGGGAATTTCTCCGCAAAGTTTAACTCTATTCAGTCGGAATCAAGAATTTTTTCGTTTCTAAGGTAACGGTTATAAACCATAGTCAATGGCTCCAAAAATTAATGGCAGTTGACTTACTCAATCCAAAATATTTATTCAACTTGGTTTGCTTCAGCTCTAAGCCTTACAACTAGTATTTACTTTTATGAACACTGGATGTTTAAATGTAAAAGGTGGTTTTTAAGCCCTAAAACTTACGACAGCTAACCGTGAAGCGAACTATCATACTGCGATCATTCTTTGACTCTTAAGTATTATACAATTTTGCCTTAAAAATCAGTCATCGAATCGCGCTCATGTTTTTTAATAAAAAAATTTTCATATATGGGATGATACCAAACCACAAAAAAAAACAGCCTTTTTGTTTTTGGATATCTATCTATAATCTTAAGCTCTTTTATAGTCCGTAGTGGGCAAAGAACTTAATGTTTGAGACAACTTATTTTTGATTTATTAATAGTAAATGTATTTTGAGGCCAAAATTATTTGAAATACAAAATACCAAAATACTTGAGCGATAGGTATTTAAAATACAAAATAGATTTTGGGAATGAAATTAAAATACAAACAAAAAATACTTATTTTTTTTATTTCAAATACAAATATTTGAAATTCTTCCCAACCCTGGGTTAAGGTAACATACAACTTATAAAACCAAAGGGTCTGCTAGAAGTGTTGAAAAATATGTACGGATATAAAGCAGTCCACACAGAGGTAACAGCCCAAAGTGGATAAGTCCTTAATCGAGTTGCCTTAGATCAACAACAGGGTCTGCGCACTAAAAATACGAAGATGTATTTTGGTTAAGAATGAATTACAATTTATTCTCCTTCAATCCTTCACTAATAGAGACAGTTATTCAAGGAGAGGCCAAATGTGGTAACACCCTAACACTGGCCTCAGTATACATGTCGCGTAAAGCTGCACACCACCAGGCAACACGTTGCAGAAGCTAGTTGAGTTTTCTGGAGGGAGTGGCATGGGCTCGTTACAGTAACTCAACTCTTCAACTACTGGTGGATCTGTCTAACAGATTGATATATTCCTAGAGAGTGGAGGCAGGGAAAACCTATCACTTGAAACACACTTAAGAAAAAGTTAAGTGTATGGTAAAATTATAATAAGCACTTTTTTGTTAAAATTTATTCATACTAGCCTGTTCCGGAAATCACTTAATTTCAAATCATGTGCTTTTAAACTTACTCACACTGTTTTTTGTTTCTCGATATGTTTTTGACAATGGAAAATCACACCGAAAACACAAGGAACTTCAGGTTCAAAGGTCGACGGTAAGAAGGCTGTTTAACAGGGCCAAGCTCACGGGAGCACCGAGTGATTATAGCACCCATAAGGTGCATTTCAATAAGTATAAGGTGGATCTTAAAAGGGCAAAGCGGCTCTCATGGAGGCAGTTCTGTGAATCCATTGATAATGTCAACGAGTTGTCTAGATTCCGACGGATTTTATCCAAGGATCCTAGGACCCTGGGGTATGTCCAAAGGAATGACGGCTCATGGACTGAGTCTACCTCTGAGACCCTAACCTTACTCATGGAGGCGCACTTTCCTGGGTGTACGGAAGACGGAGGTATGAACGATGGTCAATGGGACGGAATGTCTGTGATATCGAGTCATTCGTCCGCCTGCGTCGAGGAAATAGTCACAAAAGAGAAGCTTGAGTGGGCTGTCAATACCTTCGACCCATATAAATCACCGGGTCCGGACGGTATTTTTCCGGCCATGCTCTGCAATATCCCGAACGACGCATTTTTTCTGCTGGTAAATATATTTAGGAAATGCCTCAGTGGGAGGTATCTGCCTAGGGGGTGGAGAGAGGTCAGCGTAATTTTTATACACAAGACTGGTAGGGCAGTCTCTCGAAGCCGGGAGATTTCAGGCCTGTTAATTTGTCATCATTTTTATTGAAGACACTCGAGAGACTGATAGACCTCTATCTTAGGAGTAATATTGATACCCACCTCATTAGCGACGCTCAACATGCCTATCTTAAGGGTAAATCTGTTGAGAGTGCGCTACATGAGGTGGTGGGTTGCATTGAGCACGACATGAGGCATAATGACTATACTCTCGCCGCGTTTCTGGAGATAGAAGGAGCCTTCAATAACATTAGGATTGAGGCGATCAAGGACTCCTTGGTGGAGCTGGGAGTTCAGGGCTTTCTGGTGGAGTGGATAGTCTGCATGTGTGGCAGTAGGATTATAAACTCGAGCCTGGGGGATCATAGTGTAAGGAGGAAGGTTACCAGGGGGACACCACAGGGGGGGTTCTATCTCCTCTACTGTGGTTGCTTGCGGTGAACGGTATTCTCAGATCATTTGATTCCAAGGGTACGAATGCGTATGACATAGTTCTACTGGTCAGGGGAAAGTATTCCGGGGGGAATCTCGGATCATAGGAGGTTGACCTTGGAATTCGGTGTAACACCACTAGTGGAGTTCCCGCATTGGGAAGTTTGGCGTGGATCCAACGGACTGTTTGAGGGGTGGGCAGTATATACGGACGGGTCCAAGATGGACACTGGCACTGGGGCTGGTGTTTTTATTGGTGACACTGACGTGAAAAGGTCATTCAGACTCCCGGATGAGTGCAGTGTCTTTCAGGCTGGGATCCTAGCGATCTGGAGGGCGACGGAAGTGATACTGGGTCACATCGTGGGGGAATCCTTGGTGACAATCTACGTCGATAGTCAGGCTGCGTTAAGAGCATTGTTAAATTATACGATGCGATCGTGCCTGGTTGCACGGTGTAGGAATGCTCTGAGAGAGCTCATGTTGGCATTCACAATAAGGCTGTGTTTGGTACCAGGACACAGCAAGGTGGATGGCAACGAGGTGGCAGACGAACTCGCGAGAGGGGGTTCGAATCCAGACTTAGAGGTAAGGGACAGAGGGTTAAAACCCCCCTTATGCCACTACTCTGGGGTGATACGGGAAAGATTCCGTGATCCCGTTAACCGATCCTGAAGGGATAGAACGGATTGCAGGGTGTCGAGGGCCTTATGGCCCGGGTTGGACGCAGGTGAAACCAGGATTCTATTAGGACTGGATAGGAGTAGTCTCAGGACACTTATAGGGTTCCTTAAGGGGCATTGTTTTGTTAGGGCTTTTATGGGTAAATGGGACATTGCGATACCGGACTTCTGCAGATTGTGCGGGGATGCCAAAGAGCTATAGACGGTTGAGCATGGCTAGATTTCACGACGAACTTGGGTGTATCACTGGATGTAAACCAACCGATCTACTGTGGTTTATCAGGGAAATAGGACGGCTGTTTCTGTTGGGGGGCCATAGGGGCAATTTGTCCTACGTATTTACTAATAGGTACCAAACCTTAGGTCTATTTTCTACTCTTCTTCTTTACTTCTCTTTTTCCTCTTTTCTCCTTTACTGAAGGGATTCACAATGGACCTCATTGGGCGCATAACCCTTCTTATCCTAACCTAACCTTACCTTTAGTTGTTTAATTTACTGGTGTTAAGTTCAGTAGCAGTGAACCCCATTTTCAAAGATTTTTTGGTCGTCTTATAATCACAATAATTAATTGTTTTAATACAAAAACAAAATATAGATGAAATTCCAACAGTTATTGTTATATAAGCTATGTTCATTTACTAAAAATTGTTACGAATTTGTAACAATTGTTACAGGAAAGTGTTCATTAACCCAAAAAATTTGCAAGTTGAGAGCGTCAAAAGAGAGAAAAAAATTGAGAGACAAAAAAATTCTTGCAAATTTTTACTTGCAAGAATTTTTGAAACAGCTGTTTCTTGTTTTTGTTAACAAAAAAAACTTTTCCAAAATAAGTTTTAAATAAGGATATTTTGCAAAACTTATAAGTTAATGTTAAATTTAAAAATTAAATTTTAAAATTAAATTTTAAAATTATTAAAAATAGATATTGGGAATTATTTCTTTTCATAAGCAACTTTATTATATTCAACATTTTTTTATTTTTCGAATTTATTATATGAGTTAAATTTCAGTTACGTATTTTATAAAGCTTTTTTTGTAATAGTTCTATTCCTTACATTTTTAGGAATGACTTTATACACTACCATCTTGTATCTTCTTGTTACATTTTACCTTAGCTATCCGTTGGACAGCCTTCGTCAGCATTCTTTGTTTAAATAGTTGAGTTAAATACATTCCATTTATAAAGTATCACTATCCAGTGTGACACAAAGAATGCTGACGAATGCCGTAGGGGGCCAGAAAATGCATTACATTCTGATGGTGCCTAATAATTGTAAATTTTTCTGTACATACAATATACTTCATTGCTATCCGACGGATAGCTAAGGTAAAATGTAACAAGAAGATACAAGATAACAGTCTGGTAGTGTATAAAGTCATTCCTAAAAATTTAAGGAATAGAACTATTACAAAAAAAAAGCTTTATTAAATACATAACTGAAATTTAACTCATTGCAGTTTAATACCCCATTAGTTAAAAAATTTGTTTGCAAATTAAATTATTTACAAAATTCAAGATTCTTATTAATTATAAAATATTCTCATTGTTTACTTTATGACTGTCTTGTTTGTTATGAAACATACACCAAAGAAATGCATTTGGACCAAATAAAACCGCCATAAAGTAGATAATGGGAATATCTAAAATTATTTTATAAATAACAATATTTTAACCCGCTATCTTGTTACCTCTCTTTCGTGGTCATATTTAAATGCCAAAGTTTATGTTTTTTGTTATTTGTACATAAACATTTAATTGAGCTACCACATAATATAGTGCAACAATTGTTTTATTGCTGAATAATTTCATAAAAACTATATATAATTAAAAATAATAAAATTACTTTTCTTAACACACTTTTAAAAAACAATTCAATATAATTCAGTTTGTATAATTGGTTACATCTCTAAACGAAATGGTAGTTTTGTTTTTCCGGGCAAATTTTCTGAAATAGGTGAATCGTTCTGAAGAACACGATCAGCAAAAAAATTATTCTTCGGACAAAAATATTGTTCGGAACGCATGGATGAATCCACGGTTAGTTTAGGAGTTATGAGGTTAGCGAGTTTACTCGTTTTTACGCTATTTATCCCTTAAACATTAAAATTTCCAAAAATTCCATCTTACCTAGCATTTACACATGAAAGTAGTTTCTTGCGAGTCGCAATGCACTAAATTTGTTCACTAACACACACAATTTTCGTACGATTCACCTATTTCGGAAAATTTTCCCGGAAAAACAAAGCTACCATATGGTTTACAATTATACAAACTGGCAGCACAACTAGCAAACTACTTACATACCTATATTGAATTGTTTTCTAAAAGTGTGTTATGAAAATGGACGAAAAAAGAAAAGTGATTTTATTATTTTTAATTATATTTATTTTTTTATTTAAATATTCAGCAAAAAAACAACTGTTGTTATATAAATGCAACAACAATAAAATTAAACCATTAATTTTTCAATTAAAGCCAATAAACATAGAAATAAAAACTGTTTTACATTCGGAGCTTAAACAAAAAATACAAATTTGTTTAAGGGGTGAAAAATTTACCTATTTTTGGTACTTTTTTAAAAAAAAATTTTCTCCAGTCTTTGCAATATACGTTCTCAATAATGGGCTTCCACTACAATAATGAATTTTTTTATATTTCAATGGGGAGAAAAAAATATATAAAATGATGAAATGTGGGAAATTAAATGTCTTTGTTTTACTTTTTCGTTCTACAAGTGATACCTTTTTAATTTGCTATCTATCTATATATGTATGTATATAAAAAGAGTTGCGTGAGTGACTGACTGACTGACTCATTCATCATCACCCAGCCCAAACCGCTGACCCTAGAAACTTGAAATTTGGACTAGCGATTGGTCACTCTACAAATCGATCCACTAAGACGGGATTTTTCGAAATTCGAATGTTTAGGGGGTAAAAAAAGGTAAAAACGGGAAAATTCGGTAACCTTATATCTCCAAAACTAATGGAGATTCAAAATAAATGTAATATTAATCGTTGTTCTTTAGAAAAATAAGCGGACAGGTGTCTGGTACTTTTTAGAAATTCAGACCTTTAACGGAGTAAACGGGTAAAACCTGCATTTTGGTACTTTTTTGTCACCCCATCTATCTTTTAAACCCATAAACATAGAAATAAGGGTTATATCACATTTGAAACTTATCTAAAAAAGCCAAATACGAATTTGGTTCTTTTTCGAAATTCGGACGTTTAAGGGGTAAAAAGCGTAAGTATTTTTGGTACTTTTTTTATAAAACATTTTTTTTTATTTATTGACATATTCGTATTAAATTATGGGCTCCCACTCCAATATTGAAATTTTTTATGCTTCAATGGGGAGAAAAAAGTACCAAAAAGGGAAAATAGGGAGTAAACGTGTAAAATCTTTATTTTGGTACTTTTTTGTCACCCCATCTATCTTTTAAACCCATTAACATAGAAATAATTGTTAAAGCGGACAGGTGCCCGGTACTTTTTTGAAATTCGGCTTTTTTGGGGAGTAAACGGGTAAAACCTGTATTTTAAAACTTTTTTGCTATGCCATCTTTACCTAATTCTGTTATTTTTGTTTCAAAACATTTTTCTTCATCTACCTATCTATATATATAAAATTGTAACGTTACGCACGTCCTAAACGCCTGAAGCTAAAATGTTGAAATTTGACCGGGAGGTTGGCCTCTCGCTAAATCGATTCCCTAGGATGGGAGTTTTGAAAATGTTTATGGTTAGAGGTTAAAAAAGCTAAAAACGGGTAAATTCCCTAACCTCATGTTCATCAAAAAAATAAGCGGATAGGTGTCTGGTACTTTTTTGAAATTCGACCCTTTTAGGGAGTAAACGGGTAAAACCTGTATTTTAAAACTCTTTTGCCACTCAATCTATCTATTAAACCAATAAACTTTGGAATAAAAAAATATCACATTCGTAACGTATCTAAAAAATACAAATAAAAACGTTTAGGGGTGAAAATCGTACCTATTACAAAGTAGCGGGTTGAAACCTAGAAACATACAGCCGTATTCATAACGAAAATTTGGCATGAAGTTAGCACAAAGTTTATTTATAATACACTTACGAAACTCTGGCTAACGATTTGCTAAACTCTTGTTAACAAGCTGCCAAAAGTTTGCCAACTTGTGATAAACAGCCGTTTTATGTTGAATAATTTTGTTTGTTTTTTTTGTAATTTAAAAACATTTCAAATTTTTATATAAAGAGGGAAAATAAAGAAAAAATAAAATAAAATGACAAAACCAGCGATGATTAATACAAAACGTTTTGTATTTTTGAGTATTATAATGTGGCATCATTAAAATTCAGAGTTGATTTATTAAAAGTTAGCAGACGGATAAAACTTGTTATTAATAAACTCTGTCCTAACAAGCTGCTAAGCTTAATCGGCATTCTAGTTAGCAGCTCGTTGTACGTAGTGTACAAACTGTGGCTAACTTTTTGTTATGAATACGGCTGATAAACTTTGGCGTACAAATATGTCCACAAAAGAAAAGGAGACTCTAACGAAGTAGCGGGTTAAACGCTAGTAATAGATATTAGAAACATAAAATTATAGGTGCAGGGTCCTGAGCGAATGAGCAGAACCTAAAACGTTGGTAATTTTTTTTAAAACTAAGAAACATAAACTTTGGCATTTAAATATGACCACGAAGGAAAAGTAACGAGGTAGCGGGTTAAATTATTGTTAATTTTAAAATAGTTTTATATATTCTCATTATCAACTTTATGGCCGTTTTTTTTTTGGTCCAAATTTGGTGTTTGCTTGATAATAAACAAGACGGCCATAAAGTAAACAATGAGAATATCTTAAATTATTTTATAATTAATAAGAATCTTTAATTTTGTAAATAATTTAATTTGCAAATAAATTGATTATAAATGTATTATACTGCAATAGTGTAAAGTATCGGGTATCTAGGTAACCATTATACTCACAGTACTAAGACCACCTGATAGGTTAAAAGCAAAACAAAATACATAAGGGATTTTTTTAACAAGTTCGTCATTTTATTTAGCAAAAAAAATATAGAAATGTCTGTCCTAAATTAAACAAAAGTATGATTTTTTATCGCATAAATATTTTGAATAATTTTAAAAATCAACATTAGCTTATAAAATTTGCAAAATATCTTTTTTAAAACTCCTTTTGGAAAAGTTTGTTTTGCAAACAAAACCATGAAACAGCTGTTTCAAAAATTCTTGCAAGTAAAAAATTTTACCAGTTAAAATTTGCAAGAATTTTTTTGTCTCTCAATTTTTTTTTCTCTCTTTTGACGTTCCCAACTTGCAAATTTGTTGGGTTAATGAACACTTTCCAGTTAAAATTGTTACAAATTCGTAACAATTTTTAGTAAATGAACACAGCTAAAGTAAATGAACACACCTATAGTTGTTTTCATTAGCACTTTATTTTATATACTAATTTCATTCATTGAAATTTGTTCTTAAGTATTATTTACAAAATTCATTATGAAATTGGTTCTTTTTTATAACCCATTTCAAAAACTGCATAAAAATATATCAATGTCTGTAAAAATTATTTAAAAAATAAATTTTATGGACAATTGTTTAAAAAAAAACCTTGTTTATGATGGGGTTTCTCGCGTTTTGTTACCTGTAAGCAACACACACACTTATTAGCAAGGTGAATTCAACTACAGGTGGTGTCGATACTACCACAATCCAAAAACAACACAGGGTTTTTTGCATTGCATTGTTAGTGTTTACTGTCCAAAATGTCAACCATTCCTAACAAAACACTAACTTATCAAAACAAAGTAGCTCGAACTTTCAAAATCAGATGGCGTTTCGACACCACCTGTAGTAGAATTCGCCTTGCTTATTAGACAGTAAAAGGCCATAAAATGTAGGAAAAACCTTAAATGTTTAAAAGTACGATGCACAATAATTTAACTGTCTGTTTTTGAAAATGAAAATTTTCGTTTCCGAACTTATGTATGTACTATTGAAAACAAAAACAAATTTTAGTTTCTTATTGTCGTTTCAATGTTAATTCCCAAACGGAAATTTTTAAATTAGTTGGAAAAAACAGGCAAAAAAACATATTATAAGATCCGACTGTAAATGCTGACTGTCCTGCAGGAATTGTAGTAATTCTTCCTTGGCAAAAATGTAATGATTTTTAGCAAGCTTTAATTTTCAAATTAAATTTAAAAATGTGTCTGCTGGAATTATCGAATAACTTCCTTAGCAAAAGTTTAATAGTTTCTTGCGAGCTTTATTTTCTGATATTAGGGTCGTACCAACAGAGATCTGTAGCTCGTTTCTGAATTTTTCGCATCGCAAAATTTCTCACTTAAGTGTGAAACAAAAAATTCCATCGTTTCTCGATTTGTGGGAAAAAAAGTGTTTTTGTTTTTGAATGCGAGAACAGACAACACAGATTCTGTTTTAACTGGAATACTTCCAGTAACTAAGTGTCAAATGCAAGCGAAACATCACCGAAAGAAATAGATATAATAAAAAAGGGCTGCCAGACTTAAAGATTTATCGTCATTTTGACGATTTTTTTGTTCCAAAATTGGCAAAGTGACAATTTGCTGATTTTTTTCTAGTGACGATATTATTCAATCTTGGAAATAAAACAATTTTAAGTAGTCTTATATGTTTGTGTATTAGGCACCACAGAAAACTGATATCTTTAAAAACAAGGCAGCTTAAAACATGTATCGGCAAAAACCAAATTTCGAAGGAAAACTGATTAATTTTTATTTACTTGGAGTATTTAATACATTTGTTTATGTGATCAAAAGATTAAACTATTACCCCATTTTTCAGTCAATGCACTTTAAGAAATTGTTGCCTTTTTTGTCCAAAAGTGTTAGTTTTAGTTCAATATGATATTTTGTCACGCCTTTGTGTTATTTCTGCAGGGAAAAATAACAATCTGAAATTTTAAATTGTTATCGGATTAAAGAAAAATTAAAATAAATAATTTTAATTAAATAGACCTCAAGCTTAAGTATGTATGTAAGTATAAAATATGTATTTTACCCATGAACTTTAAGTATGTTTTTTCTTCTTCTTTTTTTATTATATTTAAGTAAAAATCGAACAAAATTTTCCAAAATTAATTTTAAATTGTCCGATTTTTTAAAACAAAATAGACGATTTTTTTATTTTTTCTTAGGAAATTAACGTTTTTTTCACAAATGTATCTGGCAGCCCTGCATAAAACTAAAACAATGAAATTTTTTTTCTCTCGCATTAATTTCAAATGTGACTTATTTTGACAGTTTTTGTGAGAAACTTTTCGCAAAATATGGTTACAGAAACACTTTTTCTCACATCCTTCCAATAATTGCTGGAAAATTATTGAAATGACAGATAATTCTCGCAAAGTAAAGATAAAGAACCACTTATGTAAGAAAAAATCATCATGTTTCATATTGCACGGTTTTTGTCATAATTCACTTGCAAGAAATACAGAAAAGGGCTACTGGTGTATAAATACTAGAACGAGATACTTGAGGTCAATGGCCCCTAAGGGCAAAACATTGGTCTTCTCGACAAACCATTGATATATCATACTTTAAGATCGGACTGTAAATGCCTTAGATATAACGAAAAATGTAAAAAGGCGACTCATACGTTCCGCAAAAAAAAAATTTTCGAAACCTCCTTGCAAAAATATTTTATATTAGAGGTGGTACGGCGCACTTTTTTCCTTGTAAGGTGAATATGAATATTAAAATAGGTAAATATGTAATTTAAAATAAAATGAATATATACACAATTAATTAATATAATTAATAATAAATTCCTCAAATTAAGCAATAAATACTAATGATCTATTAAAAAAAATCGTGCAATGTATAATAATACTAAATCGATTATTGAGTTCATATTCAAATTCAATATTTCATATAACCCATTGTTTCTAACCTGGCTTCATAAGACAATTGGCCAGTAGCGGGCGGCATAGCTTATGAAATTTTTCCAAAAACTCTTTCGGACTGATGGGTAAACCCATAGCGGTAACCGCAATTTCAGCAGTTCGTGGTTCCGTAGTGCCCAAAAGTTTAAGACGCACCTCAATTGGGTACGTTTTATTATACGTTTGTGCTATTTGCCTTATGACTTCTTCGTACACAGGTTCAGTATCTGTGAGCCGAAACGAAGAAACGAACAAAAAAAAAAACAGAAAGAGGGAGAAAAAGAAAAATATATTAGTTGATGTATGATCTTAGTAAAATTACCTGGTAATAATTGAGCACTTGACATAATTTTCGAATTTATTTCTTTTTGCAGTTTAGAATATTCCTCTGGTGTGATGGGAAGTTCATAGATTTTCACAATTCGCTCACACATTTCCATATGGCTCAATCCCATTAGGGACATTTTTACTTCCCATGTGTATGTTTTTTCATATTTATCCAAAATTTGTTGTGTGGCCTTGGTATACAATGCTTCGGTGTCTAAATTTTTTTTGAAGGAAATGTGCATACGTTACGTGTATTTTTGTTCTTATGCAAGTAATGTTGGTATACATACATGTAGGTACTGTATTTTTAAAAATTTGTGGTTCTCAATCAAGCAAACGTTTTTTTTTTTTCAATATTGTGACTTATATCACTGTGCTAAAATTTGACATTTTTTAGAGATAAGCGGGGCACCTAGCGTTTTAACCTAATTGGCCGAATACAGGGGTGCTAACCGTTTTTTAAGTTAGCTCTTGTTTTTGAGATATACCGTTGTCTCGAAAATGGAGGAGGTTGCACGACATGTAATCGCGTAACTTAAAAACGGGTTTGTTTACTGAACAAACTAAAAAAACAAAATTCCGTTTTAGAAACAATATTTTTTTTTTTTTTTTTGTTAAAAAAATAGTTTTTTAGCAAAATTTAGAAATTGTTTCACCCAATTAACATGATGAATTTTATGGCGTTCAATTTTCTTAATTCCCTTCTGAAGTTGCTACCAAAAACTACTCAAATTCATACGATGGTTTTATTTGGACGTCTATTTTTTTCATTTTCATTCAATCCAGTTGATGAGGATATAAAAATAAAACTTAACAGAAAAAAGTGTAAAGCGAAGTGTCAAAAAAAAAAACATGAAAACAGAAACCATGTCTATTTTTATACCCCTCTTTCTTCTCTACACCGCTTGCTCCCAAACAAAAAATGACGTCCAAAATTTGACGTCATAAAATTTATCACGTAAACTGTGTATTTTTTTCATTAAAAACGAAATGTATGACTAAGCCCACTTTATTTTTCATCTCCATCATTTTTTCTATCACAGGGTCTCCATCTGAGATAAGATATAAGATTTTTATATCAGCAAAAGTCAAATTTAATAGCAGAGAGTATTATCTTACGTGTGGACTCTCAAATAGTGTATTAATATTATAATAAATGTTATGAGACAGTTGTAATGAGAAATCTTATAACAACTATCTTATAAGATGAGCTGTCAAAAATAAACATACATACACACATATAAAACAATAATAAGCCACCATTATTAAAATGTGTAATTTATTAAAGATTGGCACTAGATCTTGTGAAAAATGTTTAAAAAAAAAAAACAATATTTTAAATTAAAAATCAAAAACCCAAAAAATAGAATGAAAAATAATAAAAACGATACAATTTTACTGTACGAGAATCAGTCGATTATTAAATCTTATAAGATACGTGTTCCCCTATTAAGATTAACATAAAACAGATATTATCTTAGGTGGAGACCCTGTGTAACATACCTACCCGCTATATCTAGTTCTTAAGAGGGATCCCATACAAAATAATCAATTCAGACTAAAAATTCATTGAAGGAAAAGTCCCATAGTGTTGGAGAAGTGTTTTGTCTTTTGTCGTGTCCACGCGTCTTTATATGTATTTATTCCGCTGTGTCTGCCTTAATTTGTGAAAACATAAAAGTGTCCGTGTGTGTCTGCGATTAAAAAAAGAGAAAATATTATCCTACAAAAAGAACTTGCATCATAGTATAACAATTAATAAATAAAACAATAAAAATAAAAAAATCGCAACCAAAAACTACAAATAAAGGAAATAAAAAATCTAAATAACAACAAGAAACAATAATTTATTAAACCCAACAAAAAACATTAAATAACACTAAACTCAGACCGAGATTTAAAAAGCATTTCTTTTTTTAATTCCTTTTGAAAGTTGCTTCCAAAAACACAACAGATTCAAACGAAGATTTTTTTCGCCATGATTTTAGGGTTGATTTGTTCCCCATTATCGTTAATTCTTCTTTGCTTGCTTATTTGTAAAAACAAACAATTTAAATACGCTCTATGTTTTTGTATTGTAGGAAGATGTTGCCACACTGAAATAAAAAATTAAATTAAGCAACATAACAAAAATAGGAATATGTGCAAAGAAAAATATAAAAGACACAGAGAACAGAAAACGTGTTTTTTCTCTACCCCACTTGCTTCTCTTCACTTTTCGCCTTCAAACACCAAAAATCATGTCCTAAAAATCACCGTCTGAACCGCGTGTAAGACAACCAAAATAACAAACATACAATACAAATCTGATAAAAAAAATATATAAATATACTTAACATATATGTCAAGGTAAATTTATAACAGGTAGCCGCGAGATTACAACAATTGTACAATGACTTTTTATTGTTGTTATGTGATACGAACTGTCAAACAGCAAAGGGGTTGGTAAAGACAAATGAAAAAATAACAAGAAAAAAACGCCATTAAACGAAAATAGATTCATTTATCATTTATTAAACTTAGGGTACATTCGTAAATGCAGTTGTTGCGTATCACTTGCGCATCAGCACAGTTGAATGTTCATAAAAGCATCACTTGTAAGAAACTTGGTATCACTCTCATATGTCAAAAGTTTTTTATGCAGTGATGCCGCTGCTCTGCAGCAAATTTTTGCAATTATTGGATCCGTTAATTTTCTGATGCAATAGCTTTTGATATAAAAGAAATCGTTTTATTTTTCTTTTTTGTCGCTTTTTCTTGTTATTTATAAGAAAACTGTCCCATTTTGTTTCAATATATTCTATAAAATTTTTCATCACTATTGTTGATAACATTTTTATTATTTTATGTTCGTTTATGAAACTTTTAACACGAGCTAAGTTCAAAAATTCAAACTTTGCACAGCTGTTGTGCAGTTAAAGAGCATCAGCATCACAACTGCAACTGGTGATCACCATCAGCAACAAAATTTTGCATCAATGCAGCAGTGATGCACAGTTTTTATGCATTTACGAACGTACCCTTAAGGCCGTGTCAGATACAACTTTGTTGCTTTGCGTGACGTTTCTACCTTTGGCAGAAAAACGCAAAGCAAAAGGTGTATGACACAATGGAAACTTTGACAACACTCACGCATTATTTGTTTACTTAAAAAAGCGGTTGGTAATTTGTACATTTAATTATTTGTTATAAAAATAAATGTTAAATATTTAATTGGACGGTTTTTTGGAAATGAATTTGGCAAAAAAATTAAAAAACAAAAGAAAATTATACTAGCCAATTGTCAAAGCGCGCAAAAAGATGAGAGTTGGCTAACTTTTAGCTTCGCTCCGCTTTGGAAGTACTTTATGTGGCATGTTTCGTATAAGTATGTATATTTTATCTTAGATGTCAAAGCGAATCGGTAACGCAACGCGAAGCAAAAGTTTTATCTGACATGGCCTTTACTTTTAAAGTTCGTAAGAAAAATTTGTGATTTGTGTTAATTTTGTAAGAAAATATGTTTTGTTTCTAATGCTAAATTTTTGATTTATTGGATTTTAAAAACAATTTATTTTTGAAAAAGAAAAAAATCTTAAAGTTATACTGCGAAAAAATTTGTGATTTTCATCCGTTCAATCGCCTTTTAAATGGCCCGCGCTCCTTACTGTCTCCAGATATTTGATGCAAGCGAGCGCCCTGTCCCTAAAAGTTATATTTTTATCTCTCATATTCAAAAACCATCGGTATATGTAATACATTTTAAATTTTTGGGTACCCGGGAGGCCACACGTGTTTCGTTTTCGGGGTCTAATAAACGTCTTGTTAGCACATTTAATATAATAATAGCCTTTTTCATTTTTTTTCTTCCACATATTGCAAAAATTTTTTTTCACCCCAAATTTAATCGGTAAATAAATAATACTTGCACCTTTTCCCGTTAATATTATTTAAAGATGAATATAGAAATCCAGCTGAATGTGATTTTACTAACTAAAACGTGTATATATGTAAGACATATTGATCGACCACTGTGTAGGTAGATAAAATCCGTTAAAATAAACTTGCTGCCGTTCACCGATATCGCACTTTAACGTTCGCATAGAAAATTACATTTAAAACAAAAACAATTTTTGAAATTTTGTTTTTGTTTTAAATGTTATTTATATGCGAACGTTAACGTTCGATATCGGCGAACGGGCAGTAAAATTCAGTTTCATTTCACTGAATTTTCACGACACGGTCGTATAATTTGCTTGTAGGAGAAATACCACAATACAAAAACAAATTGTTTATGTTTTAAAGGTTTTGCGCAAGTTCATATTTTAGAGTAGTCAATGGAAGAAAATAAGTGTTCATATTTTGGAGTGTTCATATATTAGGGTATTCATATTATCGCGAGTGCACTGTAATTGCAAATTCAAAGTCAAAAGTTGAAAATGAGTGATTTTGATGAAGCCGAAGTTAGCAGACCCATAAGAAGTAGAGGAAAATATCCTAATAATTCAAAAAACGTGAAACTTTTTATGATTATAAAATTGTATGAGGAGGGTAATACCATCGCGGAGCAGCTCGTATAACTTCTGTATATATAAACACCACCAAAACCGTAATTTCACGATAAAAAAGAAACCATTGCGAACTAGTGGAACTTCCTTGTGGAAAAAATAGGCCAAAAAAATTGAATCCCAAATCCTGGAAAACATCGAGAAGATTGTGGAAAGAAAACCAGGAATAACCTTGACAGATATTCGAAAAAAAATTATTTAAACAATTCAATGTGGTGTTAGCCGTATCTACAATTTTCAATGGTCTCAATGAACTCAAGATAACGCTGAAAATGGCTTCCATCAAAATGGACCGTATGAATAGTGCAACAACTATTGAAAACCGTCGACAGTATGCGTCAGAATTTGCAATTTGGTCTCCGCAACAAAAAGAAAAAATGATTTTTATAGATGAGTGCGGACTTAACTTACACTTACGGCGCTCACAAGCACGAGCTAAAGTAGGTGATAGAGCTCATGTTGTTGTGCTAACCGTTAGGGAAAGAAACGTGACTCTAATTGCTGCGATGTTTACCATAAGATTATTTCTCTTTCCACTGTGAGTTCGGCCTGTTTCCAAGTATTTTTTCGGGATCTCTTAGATAAAATTGAAAGCAGATCAGAGCTACAAAACTCATTTTTAATTATGGATAATGCCAGAATACATAAATCGCAAGAAATATGACATATGGTGGATAATAGTGAATGTACATTAAAATCCACCTTATTCTCCAATGCTGCACCCGATAGAGAAGGCATTTTCTAAGTTAAAATTCCATGTCCGATCATCATTAAGTGATGTTACCACTAAGCGTAATATAGTTTGTGTAATTGAGGAAAGTATCGCTCAAATTAATCAAAATGATAGTGCGAACTATGTTATGGACATGATCATCCAAATTCCTAAAGCGGCGAGTGGACAAGCTCTTCATTAATCATAATGCAAAAAAACCCAAATTCTTGCAACATTTTTAAAATGGCTTAATTTAATTTGAAAAATGTTTAACTGTATTTGAATAAAGTTTCGTTTATTTTGAATAAAGTTTCATTTATTTTGAAAAAGGTTTCGATTAATTTGAAAAAAGTTTCGTTTAATTTGAAAAAGGTTTCGTTTAATTTGAAAAAGGTTTCGTTTAATTTGAAAAAGGTTTCGTTTAATTAAAAAAGGTTTCGTTTAATTTGAAAAAAGTTTTATTTAAACTGAAAATGCTATATAATCAAACTACCGTTGGCAACATACAGAAAAGGAAAAACAATAACAACATAAGGAAAACGAAGATATAACAACACAAGCAAACAATACTAATAATTTGCCAGTGATGGTCCTTTTCGACATTTATGGTCCTTTTATGGAATTGTCCCTGTAACCGTCTTCCATATTCTTGTTAGTACGGATGTCTTTGTGTTATTCGTTGTTGAACTGTTTTGGTGATGAAGGTTAGCATAGAGATATCCGTACTTTGGGTTTGATTTGAGTTTTTTTTTGTGTTCTGATGAGAGGTCGTTTTCGAATCGACTTCCATAATATACGTTGGCTGAAAACGATTTTTTCTCTGTATACGCTCACGTTTGTCTCCATCGGCCGGATGTTTTCGCCTTGTGAAACTCAGGTACCTGAAATTCTGGTCCACTAGATTTCCAGATTCCTGGTAACTATCACCTTCTATCCCTATTTTATCTTAATCGGGCTCTTGCTATATATATACGCAATGGTTATGTTTGATGCAGCATTTAACTGTCTTTGGGTTAAATTCAAAATCAATACCTACACTCTTTCTGCATTTCGGGTTTCTTTACAGAAGTCCAAATGCGGGAAGGGATATCACTTTATCGCGCTTCGACTCCCTTTCCGACTTAATATCGAAGATTCTTGAGCATTGTCTAGACAGTGAAATCGTTGTTGCTAGTGATTTCAATGTCCACAACACTTCTTGGCTTCACCACTCAGGCCGTACAACCTATGAAGGCCTATATGTTGAGCTATTTGCTGCACACAATCACCTCGTGCAACTGGTGAATGAACCAACATATATTCCATGTGTTAATGGGCACCAACACAACATCCTTGACCACTTCCTCTATTCGCACCCTCAAAAGGACGAAGTTGAAGTTCTAGCACCTCTCGGTAACTCGGATCATTGCACCATTTCCGCCTCTTTTCCGTTCCCCGAACTTCGAAACGTTTCACGATAAGCTATAAAACGATAAAAAGTTGAGCTCTACGACTTTTTCCATGGCGAAAATTGATGAGAATGTTATAATGCTAGGAATAAAAATGTTCATTCCAGTTTACGCTTCGAATAAACCTAAGTGCTACGACGGGAAAAAAACTCTTCACGAGCAGCGCTGCTCCCCGGGGCAGTTAAAGCTTCTAATCATTCGTTAAAAGCGTAAGGGATAATTCTAGTTCTTCAATACCAACTCTTTTAAAAGAAGGCCAAATATTCACGAGCCCGGTTGATAAGGCTACTTGTTTTGCCGAATTATTTTCAAATAATTCTAACTTACCAGCTAGCAACCAACCACTACCCGAACTAAAAAAAGTATCCGTAACTATACCTAAAATATTTTTCGGGCTCGAGCTACTAAAAAGGTTCTTGCGGATCTCGACATGAACAAGTCTCCAGGGCCGGGTGGTATACACGCACTGGTCTTGAAGCGGTGCTCTTCGACGCTAGCTCGTCCCTAAGCAAATCTTTTCAGCACTTTATACCATGCCGGGGGTATTTACCGTCTGCTGGAAAGTTGCTAATGTAACGCCAATTCCTAAAAAAGTAGTGGCTAATAGCCCTGGAAATTACCTCCCAATTGTAATTTGTTCGGCACTTTCCAAAGTTATGGAGAGTATTGTAAATCACCATCTTGTCAAACTTTTAGAGTCAAACTACCTACTAAGCGACCGCCAGTATGGCTTTCCTAGAGGTCGTTCTACAGGAGACCTGCTGGCCCTGTTATCGAAAAAAACGGGTTCGTTCCGTTCAGCACTTTGCCGAAAGTAAGGTAATTGCTTTAGATATTTGACAGAGGCGTTTGACAGAGTCTGGTATGGTGCACTCTTCTCTATACTTGTTGCATTTAGTGTCAGTGATAATTTCTCTCGATTTATATCGAGCTTTCTCAGAGATAGCATTATACGAGTTGTATAGATGGGGTTTCATCAAACGAGTTCAAGATTCATTCAGGGGTGCCGCAAGGCTCCGTTCTTTCCCCTACTCTATTTCTTATTTTTCTATATGACCTCCTATGTCAAACTTCCAACCCTATATATTCCTTTCCAGATAACAGCAACCTTTGCCATTCGTATTGATTTGATTACAGATCAAGCGTATCCGATGTTGGTGCTATGATGCAGAACCTGAATGATACGCTTGACCCAGACCTAGACATAATCTCAGAATGAGGTCGTGCGATTAGGGCCGAGTTTAATGCCCGAAGGACCCAATGTTGCGTGTTGACGCATAAACGCGCGACGGATCAAGGTGCCTCATCTGTATATATGGGTGGTATAATTATTGACGAAACAGAATCTCTTGATGTTCTGAGCATGATGATACAATGTGATTGATGATGGACAGAACATATATTTAAGGTGTCAAAAGAAGCATTCAAGTGCATCGGTTTTTTGAAACGGTGTAAGATATACTTCACTTCATCTGATCTCCTTACTATTTATACCACATATATCCGACCGCGAATGGAATACAACTCTCATGTGTTGGCCGGTGCTTCAAAGTATATTTTGGAACTTCTCGGCCGCGCGCAGGAGAGCGCGAGGGTTCTAATTGGTGACAGTAGGGTATACAATTCTATTGACTCCCGTGAGCAATGTGGGTTGTATTTGCCTATTTTATCGTTACAACAACGGGTTGTGTTCTATTGAAATTAGGGATTTGGTTCCCGAAACCCATACCTTTGTTCGTAATACACGTCTTTCCTCAAGACTCCATCCTTTTGTGGTCGATTGGCGAGTGGTGAATCGTACAACGCATTACAGGAAAAATTCAATTTTTGGCCGGACTGTTCGTATATGGAATAACCTTTCTGCTGAAGTCTTCCCTCTCACTTTCAACATGAATAAATTCAAGTCGAATGTTCACAAGCACTACTCCCTTTTTCCTCCTTCACATAACCTATTTTCCTAGTTCCAACACAATGCATTGCATTAGTAGGGATCATCCCCTGAGTGCTGGTCCTAACCAAAAAAAATTACCAAGGAGTCGCCCCGGTATAAAATGTATGTATGACTGACCCTATTAGTTTTTTGTTCTTAGCATTTTCCCAACATACTTGCCCTTTATCGCCAGTTCTAAGGGGGGCCCATATAAATATTGCGTTTTATGAAATTCTTAAGTTAGAATTGTTCGTCTTTTGTGAATAAAATCAAAAGTTGTACACAGATTTTAATCATTAATAGCTTGTTTTGTTTGCAACTTCAATTTCATACGCATAATAAGGGTAATCACGATGGTCATTGTGCAAATTTGCACTTTCTTAATTTTCAGTGCATATTACACAGTACAACATTTTTCAGTTAATTGATTGCCAACTCAATTCTGTGAACTGTATGTGAAATTAGACCCAAAAAGAAGAATTTCTGCATCATTCGTTTTGTCTTCTTACCTGCGATTTGAAGTTAGTATCGATTTGAAGTTAGTACTATCGTATAGGGGAATTTATCACGTTTTAGGCCCTGTTGTTTGACATAGCTCGACAACCACTAGCCCAATTTAGTTGAAATAAATTTTAAAAAATTAAGAATTACAATTCCCTTAATCTGTTCATATATTGTTTTCCTATACAAGTAACACTTTCGAAGTTAAAAATGAATGTATGAAGGGAAAAAATTATTTTTTGCCTAAAAATTTAAATTTTTTTTTTAAAAATACATAAAAAATCCAAAATGGAAAAAAGTTTCAAGTCTAGTTATTTTTTCGCAAAGTCACTTAACCTATGAGCAAAATGAGACAAAGATCATAAAAATCGATGCACGCGTTTCGCTTTTATTCGCAATTGAGTAAATGTATGAATTTCAAAAATTTGCTCGAGATATGCACAACATTATTTGGAGAAAACATTGACACCTTTTTCATGATTCTGAGAATTAAAAAAAAAAAGGAATAAACAAAAGGTTATTTGATTTTTATGATTGCGGTAATAAATGTACGTGGACAATTAAACGGAAAGTGGACCTTTTTATTATTTGGGTTTTTCCGGTGGCTACCTATATGATTTTTTTACAGAAATTGCACCCACATTTAAGGGTGGTCATTATTTGGAAAGTTTTGCACAGTTTGAAACGTACAAGTGCTGAATCAGGTATATAGCCAGCCGCCCTTAAAATATGCGCCCATTTATAAGTACCTGGCAGTAAAATATTCAAAAATACGTAGTATTTATAGGTGTGCATTGATCGATTTTTGGCATTCAGCCAGTGCCGACGAACGCGAACAGTAAAAGTGATTTTTCTCCAGTTTTTTAAAAGTGAATAACAACAAAACATAAAATATATCAATATGGAAAACAACAAGTGCCCATATTTGGATGAATATTGTTACGTTTGTGGTCATATCGTCCGAAAAATACAGAAAAAAGATCGAACAAATTTGTTTACTGAGCAATTCAAAACCGCGTATTGTAATTATTTCGATGAAGCAGATTTAAGTGTTGCAAATTTTACGCCGAACACAGTGTGCAACAGTTGTTATACTACCCTTCTAAAATGGATTCACGGAAAAAGTAGAAAGTTATCTTTTATGAAGCCAGTAATTTGGGTGGAAGACACAACTGGACATGATGAATCCAGGTGCTATGCATGCATAAATTTTCGTCCTGGATTAAACAGACAACAATTGAAAACAAAAGTATACACTGCTGCATTTACTGCCACACTTCCAGTGCAACGCCCTGCTGATACCGATGCACCTAAACCTCCGAGTGCGGATACTGTGTCCCTGCTAGCCGAAACCGTTTTCACCAATCCGACCGATTTGGATGATGCTGATTGGATACCCGATATTGAAAATAGTGCACCACAACCGCTACCACAAATCGAAATGGATTACATTGTGGCCAAGCTGGGACTATCACAACACGACTCCGAATGGCTGACATCATTTTTGAAGAGAAGAAAACTCACACAGCAAAATGTCAGCGCAACATCATACCGACAACGCCAAGCTGATTTTCAGAAATTTTATTCCGTTGACGAAGATACAGACTCAGACCATGAATATGAACAACCTACGAAGAAAACAAGATCATCAGAACCACAAGCGTCAACTTCTACAAGGATGGATATTGCCAATAATTGAAAAAATGTTCTAAATTTTGTTTTTATGCATATTATAATTGCGTATTAATTGCATATTATTTTATTTTCATTAAGTTTTTATAAATAAAGTTTTTTTTTGCATGATAATTTTTTAATTTATATTTTTATTTTAAGGGTGGTGGATATAACTGATTTTTGAAATTCATACCTTTACTCAATTGCGAATAAAAGCGAAACGCGTGCATCGATTTTTATGATCTTTGTCTCATTTTGCTCATAGGTTATGTGACTTTGCGAAAAAATAACTAGACTTGAAACTTTTTTCCATTTTGGATTTTTTATGTATTTTTAAAAAAAAAAATTTAAATTTTTAGGCAAAAAATAATTTTTTCCCTTCATACATTCATTTTTAACTTCGAAAGTGTTACTTGTATAGGAAAACAATATATGAACAGATTAAGGGAATTGTAATTCTTAATTTTTTAAAATTTATTTCAACTAAATTGGGCTAGTGGTTGTCGAGCTATGTCAAACAACAGGGCCTAAAACGTGATAAATTCCCCTATACGATAGTACTAACTTCAAATCGATACTAACTTCAAATCGCAGGTAAGAAGACAAAACGAATGATGCAGAAATTCTTCTTTTTGGGTCTAATTTCACATACAGTTCACAGAATTGAGTTGGCAAATCATGTGTTGTACTGTGTTATGATTGATTGTGAGCATATCACTTTTATTTTGGTGCAAATCTGCTATTTTTCTAAAAAATGTATTCTGGCAACACAAGAAACTTCTGGCAGCACTATCATAAGTTGTCAAAAATCGTCATTTGTTTTCAATTACGGATCGCATAGGTATTAAAATAAATTTTTTAACATATTCCGAGTTTTCTATTACTCTTAGTGGTAATGATATTGAGTTTGTTGATCGTCTATAAGTCGTATAGATTGCATACTCCTGGATATTTTATTCAGTTATTTGATTTTTGTAGATCAACGAGAAATAGACAGTTAATTATACCGAAATTATCTACCATATTGGAGCGTTCTTATTATGTAAGAGTTGCACGATCTTATAATAAGTTGCCAAATTTTTTGAGAACTTTTGATGTTTCTGCTAACACATATAAAAAAAGATTCTTTCTAGAACTTTCAAGAAATCATTCTTCTATATAACTGTTGTATATTTATATGTTCATATATGCGTTAGTTATTATATTCATGATATTTAAATATTTAATTCGTGAAGTTTGTTGTGTAGGTATTATTTATAGGTATTTTTTCTGCATAGATTTAACTATTGGAAATGTATTCATATGTGTAGATAAATATGAGATTTACATGTAATTTTCGGAATTATTCGTTTTGGGATTTTTCATAGCTAGTATTCTTACATTATTATTAAGCTATCTTACCCTTTTGTAATTATGCACACTTTAATTTTTATATACACATACATAGGTTCATATATTAATTTATTTATAATTATTAGTAGAAATTTGGGCTGAAGTGCACTTTACGGGGCGTACGAAAAAAAATATAAAAAATATGCCACCCGATCCAGAATTAAAAAAAAAAAATACCAAAATTTATATTTAAGGGGGCTGAGGTCAGTGGGGACCCCTGGGTCCAAAAAACCGCCCCGCCCACTGAATGGTATGTGTGGGTACTCAAATTAAAGGTAATTGTGCAACAAAAACGAAAATAATAAAATGTTGGTTGAGCGGCACTTCTAGGGCTCTCTGGGGCAAAAAAAGTGTCCCCCCATAACACTTATGTATATCTGTGTGGGTACTCAAATTAAAGGTAATTTGCTCACGATTGGAAATATGTATTTTGTTTTTGTATTCGTTTAATATTTTCCTCTCTAGGTTAATTTATGTATATTTTATAGGTATGCAGAGAAGTTTTAGTTAGCGAAGCCGGTCTTTGTTATACCATAGAGGAGAAAATCCTTTTGCCCGGCCGAAGGCCGGCTATGCAGAGAAGCTTTAGTAAGCGAAGCCGGTCTTTGTCATACCATAGAGGAGAAAATCCTTGCGCCCGGCCGAAGGCCGGCTATACAGAGAAGCTTACGTTAGCGAAGCCGGTCTTTGTTATACCATAGAGGAGAAAATCCTTGCGCCCGGCCGAAGGCCGGCTATACAGAAAGGCTTTAGTTAGCGAAGCCGGTCTTTGTTATACCATAGAGGAGAAAATCCTTGCGCCCGGCCGAAGGCCGGCTATACAATAAAGCTTTAGTTACAAAAAAATAAAAAAAATTCCGCGAGTTTTATAACAAATTGTTTGTCTACGCAAAATAAAAACAAAATATTTACAATCGTAAGCAAAATACCTTTCATTCGAGTACCCACACATAGTTATAAGGGTGGGAGGCGCAACTTTTTTACCCCCAGAGGGACCCAGAAGTCCCGCTATTTTGTACACAATTACCTTCAATTTGAGTACCCACTCATACCACTAAGTGGGCGGGCCGCTTTTTTTGATCCATGGGGTCCCAGGGGCCTCAGCCCCCTTAAATTTTAATTTTGGTTTTTTTCTTTTTTTATTCCAGAGGGGGTCCAATTTTTTTCCGTACGCCCCGTAAAGTGCACTTTTGCCGAAATTTGTAACCGATTATGGCATTTAAAGGCTAGGTTATAGTATTGTGAGTGTGAGAAATAAAATAAAATATAAGAGTGCCTAAAACCAGTGAAAAATTATTTTTTTTTTACAAATAAAAATAATATGGCGGTCCGTATGTCAAAAGCTGTTGTTTACTTTTATTTGCAAGGCTATTTTAGTGCAAACGAAGTAAAATTAAGCAAATTGCAAATACGTACATTTTGTTGTTGTGTTGTGCAAATGTGTGTATTTTTGCACACATTGCAGTAGCCATCGTGATTACCCTTAATGTTTTTATAAACAAAAGTTGCGACATTTTGCTTAAAAATTGATTTTTTTGCCAAAAAAATATGTTTCTAAGACGACTGTGCATATCCAAAAAAGTGTAAGATTACTTAAAGGAAATTTTATTTCGGAATTTCGGTTTGTTCAAAAAACTTAACCGTTTTTGAGTTACGCGAATTTATGTTTTGCAATAACGGTTTATCTCGAAAACAAGAGCTAACCCCATTGGATTCACCTTTGAATGGTTGGTTGGTTAACTTGGTAGCACGCACAAAACTATTCGTGCTGCAAGTAGAGGCGACAGTGACTCCGTGTTGACACCACACAACTGGTCAAGATTAGGAACCCTGAATCAAGCGTAAGTCAGAGCAGTACTGATGTGGCTAGAGCCAGACCGTTGCGTTGAAATATTTCACCAAATTACAGAGTTTCACCGATTTCTCAGAGAGTCGTTGTAGGAGTTAATTCCCAAAACATCCATGGCATGTTGAATTAAACGCTGGACAATCATATAGGAGATGAAATCTGATTCCTGTTCCAGGTTCCTTGCAACTGCGGGAGACCGAGTCTCATAACGTGCTTACTGATCGTCCAGTGCCCAGTAAGTACGTATACCAGTCTCGGAATGTCCCTGCAACTGAAGTTGAGAAGTCGCTCAGAACGACCTATGTTGTATGTGAGCCACGGTCTTTTGTTAAAACGACAGGTGCCCGTCATGTCTGTTTTTTAACTAGCACAGTGTATTTGTTAAATTGTTAAATATTCATCTATACAAAACTTGTAATTAACAGTTTTTCAAATCTCGAGTCGTTAAAGTCCTGTAATAAATATTCGCAATACATACTAAATGCTACGCTAAAGCACCAAAAAACTTTTTTTAGGTATACATACATAAGTATGTATGAATGTATGTATTTATCTTGACACTTAAAAGTACATCTTGAAAATTTCCGAAAGATGTCCTTGGTCCAATTAGTAGGTCTGCTTAAACGGCCTGCTGATTTTTTTGCAGTTGTGTTTTTTCGAGCAATTGTTTTTGTAGCAATAGTTTTTAACATCTTGAAAATTTGTTGAACAAACAAACGCTTCCGTTCTTGTCAAAATAAGTGTTGTTTTTTCTAGTGTTGCATTGTTGTTATTTTGCGCAGACCTTCTTATTTAACCATGAAGATGTCCAACATTTATTAGTTGTCAAACAGTTTTCTTCTTGTGTTCCAAGTCGAATTCATGTATGAATTCGCTTTGTTGTGCTCCCCGATGCAAAGGTTATTGAAAAAATACCAAGTTCTCTTAATAATGCATACTTTTTCGGCTATAAATATGTTAATCTGTAATAAAACTTTTTTTTCTTCTTTTATCGGGTACTTACGCTACTTAGTTACTCGAAATGTCAAAATTCCTTATTAAGAAATTTACAGCCAACAAGGCGGATTGAATACTATGTGGCCCCAGTGATGTTATACGTAGGGAAAAATCCCTATTCGTAGGGATTTTCTTTTAAAAAAAATGGTCTTAGGGAAAAGGACAGATATTTTGAAATCATTTAAATGTAGACTTTTCAAAAAATGTGGCAAAACTGTATATATTTGGCAATCTTATTCGATTTGTGACCAGGGTTACCGCTAGGAATTTTTGAAAAGTCGCACAAAAGGTCGTTTCATAAAAATAAATTCGCACAAAAAAGTCGTTTGAGAAAATAAAAGTCGAACATCTTTTTTTTAACGTTTTATAATAATAAAAAGCATAGCAAAACAAAAAAAATTAAACAAAACAGTCAGTTTCACTTTTTTATTTTCAGAAGCCTTTTAGCATAAGAGTTTTCATGATATCGCTTAAAAGTCTCGCAACCTGGGCAAACTGTATATTTTTACGCTCTCGCAAATGAACTGTCAAAATTTGTAAGAGAATTCAATAACACAAACTTCGTAAGTTTGTCTAACAATTGCGCTTATCAATTGTGCATTTATACAAACAGATTTTTTTTTTATGATTACCGTCGTTTTCAACGAAAAATTCAACAATTAAAACAACAAATTCTTAGACTAATCTGAGCAATTTAGTCTTTTGGCTTTATCTAGTTATTTTTAAGCACGCATTTAAATTTTAGACACAAATTTCAAGTTTCTTATATGTATACTATATATGTACATATATATATATTTTTTATTTTTATTATTTAATTTTTTTGGATTGGCGTTTCTTAAACATTGACATTAATTGTAAAAAGTTACACAATAGTTAAAAAGTTGATTCTTGAAATAAGTTTCGCAAGTTTGTCCATGAAACCCCCTATTATTATTCGGTTTTTTCCATGTCTCTGAAGATGATTGTTTTGGTTCACTAAAAGCTGTTTACAAACACTGCAAAAAGGCCGCTATGACTCCATGTCTGGCTTAAGCCCAGTCTCTTGAATACCTGCAGCGATGTTAGCGTTATCCGTCTCAGACTCCGTGGTTTTATCTGCCTCTGAACGCGTATTTCTAGCTCCTATTTATTTTTCGTTTTCAAATTTCCTTTTCTTTTTAACAAGAAATTCTTTTTTTAAAGAAAAACTTCATCTTTCATTGACTCGGTGGCTAAAAATTATTTTGTAAAATAAACACTGCAACTTTTACTGAAAATTTGCGAAGAATTTGTTCAACACATGAAAAGGTTGCACAAAAGTGATAAAAGTGTTGTCAAATGAACAAAAATCTGTGAAATGCTTTAAAATGTTAACGACTTTTTTTTAACGATTTACTACAAGTTAGATGCTTTACAAAAAAAGAGTAAAAAGTCGCAACAAAATTAAATAAGTCGCAAAAGTCGGTGATAAAAAAAAGTCTCACAAAAAGTCGCAGACCGCTTAAAAAGGGTCAAATTGCGACTTTAGTCGGGCAAACGGTAACGCTGTTTGTGACAAAATACTAATAAAATTGTTGATATGGCAACATTACAAATTGTAAAATTTCTTAAAGTGATCGCTTGCCCCCATTTCAACTCTGCTTTTAAGGTAAATTTGTGAAACTCTAACAAGAATTTACTTTTTTCAGAGCAATAACTAGATAACTTGTTTAAGATAAGCTCAAAAACTTTTGGAGTAAAGTCACCAAAATGAAAATTTAATTGAAAATTTAATTTTCCTCCTTTAGTCGAAATAAGCTTTTTTTGATTTATCACTGCCAGATGATAATACATATACTATATAGTAAAAGGGTTTGCACACCTATTAAATATTTTGACGTACTACACGTAACCACTAGTTTTATGAAAACCTTATTTGCATTTGCAAAACGTTTAGCTAGATCAAAAATCATTTAAAAGCCTCTACATAAGAATATACAATTATCTTCTTACAAATAAAGTTTAGTAAATCAATATAAATTGTTAAAAATAAAGCAAAAATTGATAAAGCTTTTCGTCAATCATTTGTTAGGTCGGAACATACCTTAAGTCGTAAAATTGTATATTCAATTTGCATTGTCCGCTCTTTTATACAAGACGGATGTTCCTTCCAGTGCACCGAAAATCATTTAAAAATCGCATCCATACACCTGTACGATTGTTAGGAAATCATAAGTCAAAACTAACAAGCAATTAATTTTGTCAAAACTAACAACACTTGTTTTTTGGTTTTTTATTTTTTGTTTTCTTATTTTTTAGTTTATAAAAAGAACTGATTTAATGGTATGTATGAATTTGTTATAAAATAAAATAAATACATATACATTAACACCAACGGTTTTATTTGCATTGATATATTATCATTTAAGTTGTAGGGTTTTTTGTAGGGACAACTTTTTGAGTGCATAGGAAAAAATAGGGATTTTTTTCGGGCTACGTAGAGACTTTTCAAAAATGTCTATAACATCACTGGGTGGCCCCATCGCTAAAACAAAAAACACGCCATTCGCCTGGAACAACTTTAACAACCTGTCAAAAAAGTCGGTCTAGACTTTTGGTATTAAATTAAACCCATGGTATTAAGTTAAACCCATTCTCAAACATTTATTGCTATAAAATGGTAAAATATCATTTAAAAATAACATTCTACAAACGTTTCTTAATAAAATTAAAATAGAATGGGAATGTGGTGAACATGTACATACATACATATGTCATACTAACATGCTTAAGCTTTTGACAACCGATTTCATAACTAGTTTTACCTATATGATATTAGGTTTCTAATAAAGATTTATTTAAAATATGGGCTAAAGTGCAGTTTACGGGCATACGAAAAAAAGTATATGCTACCCAATTCAGAATTAAAAAAAAAACAAATTTAAATTTAAGTGGCTGCCCCCTGGATCGAAAAACCGCCCGCCCACTTAGTGGTTAGTATGGATACTCAAATTAAAGATAATTTGCTCACGATTGCAAATATGTATTTGGTATTTTTCACTCTATGTTGATTTAAGAATTTGTTATACCAAAGAGAAAATCCGGCTTAAATCTAGTTTACAAACGCAGCTCCAAATAAAACAAAAGTACCTAGGGTGACTGAAAATTTAAAAATAAGAAGAAAATATAAATACAAAAAATTGGCGCAAACGCTTATTTTTCGAGTTACGGACGTTTAAAATTTCCATATATAAATGCATTTCCAAACGTATATAGGTATCTAACATTAGTATCATTTCCAAGCTTTCACTAGATCTTTCTGGACATAAAGAATTTGTTTGAATATTTTTAGTTTATTAAGAAGTGGGACGAGTTTGCAAAAATACAAAAGTTTGCAGTAAGCATAAAAACAAATTTATTCATTTTTTATAATTGTTTAATGTACATATGTATATACTACATACATACTAATTTATTTAAGAATTTTATTTAAAATAAAAGTAAAACCTTTATGTTTATGTTATACTAATGAGGAGAGAATCCTTAACATTTCGAAGTAAAATGAAAAAATACTGTAATGTGAGCTTAAGAGTTTTAAATTTTGAAATAAATTTTATATACAGAAAAATCTGTTCACGAGCTTGAAAATGATACCAATATTCGTCATATACGTTTACAACTGTATATGAAAATTGTTAACTTCCATAACTCGAAAACTAAGCGTTTGTCATCCTAGGTACTTTTTTATTTGGAGCTGCGTCGGTAAACTAGATTTGTTCCGAAAATCCTTGCGCACGGCCGAAGTTCGGCTATGCAGAGAAGCTTTAATTAGCAAAAAAATTTCTTTTAATTTGAGTACCCACTAGAGTTTTTATATTCCCGCACTTTTTGGATTCCCGGGAAAGCGGGAAATAAAAATCAAATTCCCGGGATCCCGGTATTCCCGCCCAAAATTTATTATTTATTTATACTTATTTCTCCAATGAAACTAATATTTCTTACTGACAATTACGCTTAAAATAATTAAGTCTAGTATCCATTATGTAACAAAAACGTAAAAAAATTAAAATTAAAATTATTTTAAGATACTTAAGAGGTTATTTTTATGTCAATAGGATCATAGAAATCAATATAGGTATATGCATTGTCAAATTCAGAGATCATTTGCATAATTAGAATGAAAATGTTGTTTCGAAATGAGATTTGTCTGAGAATTATTTATGGTTTTAGTTATAAGTTATCTTGTAAATTATAGTTTTATGTCATATTAGTTACTATTTTTATGAACGCCACTGTAATAAATTTTCTAGCAATTGTAATTGTAGACTTTAGATTTAGATGTATAACAGTTATTTTAAAATAATTCGAACACAACATTCTAGAAAATACTAGACGGTTATTGAATCAACAAGGAATAGTTTTGAACTATAAATTCAGGCAAACTCATAAAAGTTTAGCTTAGTTTGATTTCAATAAAGTTTGTTAAGTTGAATTCGTGTGTGTTTTTATTTTGATTTGCAATTAAAAGAACTCAAAGGTTTATTATAAAGGGAAAAAACCTTAACGCGTTTTATAAGTAAAAACGTTACAGTATTAAAGTCTTACATCCAATTTCATCAAGTTCAGTTAAAACTTAACTGTTACCTTAACTTCCAGCTAACAATATGTTATAACTGGTAACTAATTATAAGTAAACTTGGTGAAATTGGCCGTTAGTGGAATAAAATTTCTGGAAGGGCGATTAGAAAATGAAAGCATAACATTACGAAGTAGGAATTCTGAAACAATTTTACAGTTTAACAAATTCAGCAGGAAGGAGAAATTGTGTTTGCTACATATATTTAAAAACATATTTTTTACAATTTGATAACCCTTAATCAGCAGTGGTGTATGAAGTTATACTAAGTTTGCCATTCCATGTGAATCTTTTTTTAATATTCATCTAGGATCCCATAACGTATTTGTATTGTGAGTCCTTCGTTTATTCTAAGCTGATTTCGCCATATGGGTGTCAAATTGTTTCTAGATCTGTTTGTGGCTTAATTCCAGCAGAATCGCTTCAGTATGAAAAAGAGTTATGCACCCAAATGTGGAACTACCTCATTAAAAACTCAACAAAAACTTACATAACTTTGTGGCAAAATGCACCCATTGTCATTAAATTTCAACAAATTCGTTTTATAAGGCACCAAATTTCGTGAATATCGGTCCATAATTTACCTACGGCTCGATGTTTAGATTAATCTCGTAAATCATGTAAGTATGGCTAAAAGTGTAACGAATAATGCTTTTGTGGTGCAATTAAGCATAATATACATTCATTAGACTCAAAATTACTTGAAATGCCGCATAAAAAGCATAATCTAGGATAACACTTTACTACGGCCATAACCGCAAAACCTTATAATATTATTGTATTATTTACACTTCAGTTTGCTAAGACAAGAAATAAAATTTTGGAAGATAGGTCTATAAATTATCATAAGCTCTATATAAGGCCCATTCTCAAAAATTAGCTTAATAAGTCTTAAACCGTAGCAAATTTTAATATTGTGGTAAAATTAAGTTGGATTAAACTACTAACACAGTCTAGACACTAGTCCGACATAGATTTACTAAAGTTTGAAAAAAGATTTTCTTAAAAATTTCCCGGGAATCCCGCAATTAATTCCCGGGAAAGCGGGAATTGAAAACAATGGAAAATCCCGAGAATTTCCGGGACGGGAAATCCCGAAAAAAAGTCTAGTACCCACACATATATATAGTGGATTAGGGAACTTTTTTGTTCCAATTACTTTAACTTAAGTAACCACACATACCACTAAATAGGCGGGCGGTTTTATGTAGCACCTTAAATTTTAATTCTGTTTTTTTTTTTATTCCATATGGAGTCCATTTTTTCGTACAACCCGTAAACTGCACTTTTGCCAATATATTGATTGAGAACCACTGAATTGAACACTATTCTGTTAGTTTAAAGAAAACCTGTAAGAGAAGTAAAATAATCCAAAGAAATAAAAAAAGCTTACCTAACAATAATCCATCCATGTCAAAAATACAATGGGTTACATTTTTAAAATTTTTAGACATTTTGAATAAGAAAAGAAGTCATGCACATAAATCTTTGTAATTTTCTTATCAGAAAATAATAAAAAAATATGAATGATGTAATTAAGAAAATTATTTCAAGGCTGGAATGTTTTACGGAAATACTTCTGAAATGTATATATTCTATTAAAACTTTCAAATTATATTTATTTCTTTTGAGGATAAGTTTTATGTACAACCTTTTATTACACAAATTACAACTTCTTAATTAAAAGCAGAACTTAAAACGATTTGACCAGTTCAAGGCCACGACACAACGACACAGATTACTACACTCTGTCACAGATTACAATAATTTTCCGCACTTTCATAAAAATAACAAATAGGAAAAAATCCTAACAGCTGTTGTTTTTTGTTTTCTTTTTGTTTTTTTGCAAAATATCCCTTTCAAATTAGTCATCGTCCAGACTTGCAAGTTTTCTTGCAGCAATTTTTGAGTTTGTGAGAGAGGGGTGAGAAGATTAGGGAGCGGTATTCAGTTTCATTTAACTTGCAATTCCGGCTTGTTTTGTTATTCGCAAATAGGGTTGCAAGTTTTGAAATCAGGGAAATCAGTACATAAGAGAAAAAAATCAGTACAATTGCATAAAAACAGTACATTTCTTAATATAAAATTGTATATTAATAACATAAAAAGTTTTAAGCTTTTTTAAACCAAAATTTGAATTCAGCCTATAATTTGAACAGTGACAAATTTTAATTAATTAAACTGAACTTTTTCAAAACAATAATTCAATTCCGTATACATTTTTAGCGGGAATACAAACTGAATAACAAAAAAATTTAAAACCCAAAAAGTTGTTAAAAATTCGAATCTTTATTTCTTGCTAGCTACTTGTTTTAATATTTTTCAAAGAAACATTAGTTTTATTAACATTTTGCTGTTTGAGTTAATTGTTGCATTAGGTCTTTTCTTAACCTACGGTCACACCTAGCAAATATTTGACGAAAAAAAAAACGTGACCAACATGTGAACTAAAATTTTGTTTCCTTTATTCTATTATATTTTTTTAATATAGGTCAACATAGAATTAAATAAAAGTAGTTTTTTGCTATATCTACCAGCATAATTAATATTATTTTGTAATTAAAAGGTCATGCTGAATCTCTTTTATTTTGCGGAAACAGCCAATGTCTAATTTAACCGAGAACAGCTTCAAAAATGTTTGCTAGCCAATTTAAAAAAATACTAAAATTTAAATTTTCTCAAAAATGAATTATATGACATTGGCCTTTTTAGCACTAAGCTACAGTTATGGACAACAATGTAAAAAAACTAATTTAACACTTGAAATAACGAAGCTTGTTATGTATTTATCTTCAAGATAATTTAAAAAAATTATTTAAAAGTGATTTACAACTAATTACTATTAATTGTAATTATTGCAAAAGGCACAATCGTTTTTCAGACAATCTTATACTATTTATTTTTATAAATAATATATTTACATATGTATTGGCATAAATATTTACAATGTTACAAGTTAAAAATTTTTATGGCCTTTTTGTACATTGCCCCCATTTTTTTCTGTCTTCGGTCTTCAAGAAATTGTAAAACTCATTACAACTATAACTAAAGTATGTCTTTATCTTCAACTCACCTTCTAGATTTTATATTAGGAGCCTGTTACTCTCTTTTCTCCACTTTGAAAACTAAAGACTCGTTCTGTAAAAGCGTTTGAATGTGGAATGGAAGAAATAAAATAACACATTTCCTCAAATTCGTTAATGCACCACCATTTAGAAACACTTTCCATTTTTCTTCTACTGTCTTCTTTTTTCGTACTGACTCGGCAAAAATCTTTAATGTTAATAACTCACGGATAAGGACATTATTATTATTTGTATCGCAAACAATTTGACAATATGACAATCTATATACTGACCAAAACTAATATTTAATGACAGTACAAAAACAGTACATTAATGAAAAAATCAGTACATTTGCGTACTGATTTGCTTGTAATGCATAAATCAGTATTCTGAACAAAAACAGTACATGTACTGATAAAAACAGTACGAATGGTAACCCTATTCGCACACTTTATAGAAAAATAAAAAAATTTTATTAAAAAAAATTGAAACATCAAAATTATGTAGAATAACAAAATTTTAAATACTTTTATACGAATAAGGATCTAAGGAAATCATAAAAAATCAATTCTGACTGAAAAAAAAGAAACATGGTGCAAATTTAACAAGTTTTTGAAAGTTTCTTTAAAAAAGAAATACAAAAAGACATGCCTTTTAAATCATCGTGAAAATTGGGTGTTACAATGGAGTTTTATATGTGCTGGCAAGCTATAAATTATAAAAAGCACTTATAGCGAAACGTACCGTACTGTTAGCACGTTCCCACAGGGTGCACAAGTAGCGGGCTTAGGTGCCCGTACACGACATGTGTTTTACATCTGACTTGTCAATTTTTCAAGACATATGTAATTGAATCGTTTATTTCAGAAACCTGTCAACCGACATTTTTTCAAAAATTTTATTATTATAGATTATGAATGGCCCGCTTTAGACACATCGTTTTATGCAGGAAAGCTTCAACTGTTTGGACTTTTAAAGGATTGTATATTCTTTTGCAATACCGTTTAGTGCAGAATACGTTTATTAATTTTAAAATTTGGATGATATTTTTAGTTGTCCGATGATTTAAAAAAGCGCACTTGACGGGTTTCTGAAATAAACGATTCAATTGCGAATGTCTGTCAAAATTGCTGTTTTACAGAAGGTTTATAATATTTCGTCACAAACGTACATGTTATTTGCTTCTGACATTGTTTTCCTTTTTTTTTTTTTTCTGTAGTTATTGCAGAAACCAAAGTAGTTCTTTTTTTCAAAATAGCGTGCTGCCGCCACAAAAAGTTTTATTTGCGCAGTAAAAGAGTTCAGCCATCTGAACATTTTTTTCTTTTAATTCGAAAAAAAACTAACTTAGGATATTATAAAGAAACGTTTTTTATAAATATATGAACATAATTTCTATTGTATGGTGAAATGATCATACATATATCGGTACTGCAAAATATTAACTTCAGCCGACTAATAATTCCATTAATATTGGAACGCCGCAGCTGGTTTCCTCCTGGCCAGTGATGTTAATCGTACGGCTTTTGTACGGTAATTTTGAGCTCCAAAAGGTAGCAAGGTGATTTCTATTAATATACGGTAATTTGAAGATATTAGGGTTTTTGGTATACAAACATATGCCTTTTAAAAATATAAAATAATTGTAATATTTTAGGTACGGATCAGAGATTAAATATGGCTAAAGTTAAGGATTTGACATTTAAATAATCCATAATTGAATCAAGCATTCTGTACCTAAATAATTTAAGAAAATTCGTATTTACCGTAATATTGACACCGGCCTTGCTTGATTAAGGTTCGGGTGGATTTTGATTTTTATTTGAGTGTACATAATAATACAAAAATCATTATAAAATTTTTATGTTTGCCACTTCATATGTACATGTACACTCGTAAAACTGCCCTGAGTGGAGAAGCAGCTCGCGCTCGTTGTAATTTTTTTAAATGACAATCACGTCCTTCTTGTTTATCTACTTTTCGTGTATTTTGCGTTGTCCCCTCGCATTGGTTGATGGCTTGGCGTCGTATAACTGAACCGACTGACATTTTTTTCAATTGTCAACCATTAACTATGTGCATTCGTTTGTAACCTCAATGTTTTAACGTGTTTGTTTGGTGGTGAACAAATAATAACTCAACGTCTGTACGATTAATTTTATTCGTCATGCCATGTTCGCGTGGATAAGCACCAATTTTGTCGTAATGTTCGATTAGATTTTTGTAGCGTTTAATTCCCATTGTATACAGGAAGAAGTACATATCACGGCATATCGGCAAACTTCGAAAATAATATATCTGATTGTACCGTTTCTTCATAGCTCGCGATCGATCACCAACTTTTGACCTGAGCATTGCATCGCCACGGTGAGCTGCCAGATGTGCGAGAATAACTAAATCTTGGGATTCCTTATCTAAATTCATGAAAGACGTACGAAAATCCACAGCCATCTTCTTAGGGATCACTTCATTGCATTGATTTGAACAACACGGAGGTATTTTTGAACCATACAGTCGAGCAACTAACTTTTCTTCGCTTAAATCAAGACCAGATATATCAAGGTACATATTATCGGTATCATCTTCAGAGTCACTATCCGATAATTCTGAGAAGTGATCGTCATCAGGGAAGCGATAAAGTAAATCTATATCTTCGAATTCGTCCACCATTTCATCCTAAAACAGTCAGTAAGAATGTTATTAGCTTTAAATTATTTTCGCGAATAACATAATAAGGTTATGTGAAAACATTTTCGTACTAACAGAGTGACATTCACGATTTAAAAGAATTATAAATGAGTATTTATTATAATTCACAATTAATAATTTCAGAAAATAAACCTGGATTCGAAAAAACGTGAGCAAAATTGATATCAAACTCATGGAAATAGCGCGCTAGGTAGAAAAGAGTAAAAACCAACTACACAAAACAAGAGGTAGGGACGACCTACGCACGTTCCTGACGTCTTGAGATGTGTCGCTTTCAAATGAGACCAATACTAACACGCTCAGTTATGGTACACCAAAGATAAACGTATTTAAATCTTTAAAATGGCTCTCCTGAACAAAACCGGTTTTTACCCTTAGGTCCCTTTCTATTTGGCGCGTCACATATATTTCAAAAATATTAAAAGCAATATAATTAATATGAAAAAATCTGCCAAGAACAAAATATTTATCTCTTCCGTTTCAATATTCGTTGCATTTTTAATTTATTTTTTTTAGTGTTAACATTTTTGCTCACCCCGTTTTTATGCGTGAGTTTATTTGACAGTTCAAAGCGGGAACTTTCCCACAAAAATTACAGAAACACTTTTTCAGTATATTGTCGAGAAATTTCCTTACGTGACAGTTATTACTCGCCAAAAATGTTACAGACGCAATTATGTGAGAAAAACAGCTTTTTGTTTCAATTTATGGCATTTTTGTTTAATTTCTCACATTTCAATCGAAAAGTTTCTCGCCGCGGAAGTTACAGAACATGGCCACTGTTAAGTTAAAAACACATTTTTTTGTTGTTTAAATCAAATAAAATAAAAGAGAAAAACAATTATTTATAGAATGAAACAAATAATTTGTAATATTTGGAATGCCAATTACAATACATACATTTTAATATTAATTTTTGTTATATAAATTTTATGAAAAATTAAAACACTATTTTTTAACTTGATAATAATTCAGTGAAAATCTCAACAACTAAAACCCATTAAAGATAATATGAAAATAAGAATTTCTATAGAAAAATAGTAAATATAAAAATATAGGTATACTGCTAGTTTAAAATATAAAATTTGTATACCTTCCACGACCACTAACAGGAATAAGGGTATACTAAGTCTGTCATTCTGTGTGAAACTTTTTTATTACTCATCTCACACCCCAAAAAATATATATATTTTAGGTCATTAAGTAATTTAAAGTCGATTTAGCCATGACCGTCTGCCTGTCCGTCTAGTAAGATGAGACTTTTGAGTCTTAATGTGGAACCACCTCCCTTAAAAATTGATAATTTTGTTACAAAAACTAGCATAAAGGGTTGTATAATACACGGATTAATATAAGATTTGGCACAAATATTGCTACTGCAACTAGATTTGGTACGTCACAGTTTTATAAGACTAAACATCATATTGTAAAATTTCGTGAAGATCGGTCCGCAAATTACCATAGGTCCCATGTAAAGCCTACACTCGGAAAAGAAATAAGTACGCCTAAAACCGTACCAAATAATGTTTTTGTAGCAGAATTTGGTCTTTAATAGTTTCTCAACAGCTTCAAATCACAGTAGAAAATATCGTGAAGACCGGTCCAAAATTTACCATATTCCTTATATAATGTCCGCTCTGGGAAATTATTTTAATAATCCTAAAACCGTAGCAGAAATATTTATTGTGATAAAATTTTTTCCAATATAGCTTCATATGGCCAGAAATAATACCATGAAATTTTGAAATAATCGGTACACAATTTACCTTATGTCCCATATTAAGCAGCCATCTGAAAACCACTATTTAAAGTTATAACACATTTCACTTCTATATCAAAATGTGTTCTAATTTGTTTTTCAATACCAGGAATCAATTTACAGAATTCCCCTCTCGAAAAAAATTTGTGTTCGGCTAAAACTGATATTTTACTTAACTTTGCTAAAATTAAGTTTAATATGACCAAAAATAAACGCATAAAGCTTTCTGATTGTCCGTCAATAATTTAACATATGTAGGTCTACACCACGAAAAATTTTAATAAAGACATCCGTTTTAATTAAGACTGATTCATTATTTATAGATCACGTTTGGGGCCCACGCCTGAAATATTTCAACTGTCGAAACCATATACATAAGTCACTCTTACTTGTTTTCTACTAAAATTATTTGTGATGATCAGGAAACCCAGAAATATGCTTTATAAACGCGTCTTGTGAGATATGTAGTAAAAACTCGAAAATAATCCCGGAAAATTGTTAAAAATTTGCATTAAAAAAACAATTCCAAAATTATATTCGGTAAGGCGCAAACACTGACTGCTTTTCGATACTTAACCCTATTTGGAAACGAAAGGCAGTCATAGGCTTACAAAAAAAAATTATTGTATGAGGTTAAACTTCATATGAGAGTTATATGTGGCGCATATTATCTAGATATTAACAACATCCATTAGGTTTTTTGTCTTAAAGGTTTCAGGGACGATCGCTAAATTGTTTATTAATGTTTACATTTAAGAGGAAGTAAAAGCTATTTATATATTGAATTTTGGGCAAATGGGAACCCATTCAAAAATCAATTAATGAGCAGTAAAATATTTCAGCGGCGATTTTTCGTGATATCGAGATTTTTCGGAATTCGAGATTTGTGAAAGTCAAAAGATAAATGCTTTTTATAAATATTTGTTTAAAAAACCTCTTTAAAAGAGGTTTAAAGTCAAAAGTTTTATAATTCATTTAATATTACAAAGTTGTTTAATGATTATATTGATTACTAAAATTTGTAAAAATTGAAAATTTTAATTTTTTTCCTAATTAATTATTCATTAAATTAAAAGTATGATCAAAAACAATTTACGATTTCCAACAATGTGTTTATTGATTCAATTAAAAAATAATTAACATAAAATCTATATTTAACTTAATTAGCTGAGTTGTTTCAAACTTAATAAAAAAATAATTAACATAGTTATTGAATATAGCAAATTAGTAATTGATTTATTTGTAGGATTCTATTAAAAGATTTTATTAAAATTTTTATTAAATGAATTAAGATAAGTAATTGATAATTTTTTTAGTTAACCATAAAAATCTTATTTGAACAAAAACACATGTTTATATCCACCACCACTCGTTGTAGGAATTATGTAGTGTAAAAATTGCACTACTTAATTTCGTGAAATCACTGCATGAATTACCTTAGGTCCCATGGCCACTCTCCGAAAACACTTAAATAAGCCTACAGGTTTAGTTTAAGTTTAAATTTTGCATTTGGTGCACCAGTGGAATCAATTAAAAAATAAAACCACACGGAAATTTTGGTTTTTCTTTTTGTTTTGTGCATTTCAAAAGACATTTCTTTCTTTAAGGACATAATAAACCGCACAAATAGCTTGGCAAACATGTCAAAATTTTACGTTTGTACAAATATTTTGTGTTGTTAATTGGGGTGTTTGCTGTTTGGACAAACATTTGAAGCAATGTTTGCAGAAATATTACAAATTTTTAATATTTGGCAGACATGTTAGATATTTGTCAAACTATTTGTGGAAAACTTTGCAGAGTAAAGACGTAGAAGAAGAAGCATTTAAATCAATTTAAGCCGTAAATTTTAATTTTTTTAGCAGCATTGTTTCCCCAAAACAGCTCGTTGCTTAGATCACTCTTTACTCCAAATTCTTTTTCTTTCTTTTATATTTCTTTTCCGTTAAAAAAAAATAGCGAGCAAAATTGCCGCAGCGCAGTCTTTGTCTGCACTCATTAAAAACAAAACAAAAATAAAAAAAAACTAATGTTAGCACAAAATAAAATTGTGTTGCTTATCGCCAAACAGAAGCAAAAATCAAGTGCATGTTTGCCAAGCAATTTGTGTGGTTTATTATGCACTCTCACATTAAAATTTCTTATTAATTGTTGGACACGCTTAAAAAGAATAACAAAGTTTAACTTCCTTTTTCATTTTGAATGACAGTATTAACGGAGTTAATCAAATAAATATAAAATATCAATATTGGGTTCCCTATCCTCTCAAGGAAGAATGTCATGATAATTTATTTATTTTTTTTTTTTTTTGTTATAAAAAAGGTAAAACAAAAAAATTCAATTGACGATTTCGGGACTAACTAAATCCCGAAAATCCCGTGATTGAAAAATTCAATTCCGAAAATCTAGATCGGGATTTGCATCCCTAGTGGGCTTTATATAAGAAACATGGTATGGCCGATCGTCACAAAATTACATGATGCTATTTCTAGATATACACAACTAAATTAATTAATTTTTAATACAAATTTAAATTATGTTTTTTGATCATATTTTTAATTAAAATAAAAAATATCATTTATTGAAAAAAATTCACAATTTTTAATTTTTACAACTTTTATTAATCAATAGGTATAATTTTTTTTTTTTTTTTGTAGATGGGCAGTTTTCTTTTTGGTAATAAAATCCCTAATTTTGGTCGAAAGATTTCATAATTTGTTGTAGCAGAAATTTGTGTTGATGCAATATATCAGAATCAATGAAAAAGTAGATTTTTATTTTTTTTTGTAAGTTAGGGTCTTCTGCGTTTAAGGTAACGATATCTACATTCTAAATGCATGCATAATTTATATTTCTTAAACAACTCTTTAAATTAAAAAGAAAATCTAGGTACATATAATCAATTTATAATAAAAAATCGTTTTTTGTTTTTAAAATCACAATTTAAACATTCATTAAAAAGATAGGCACTTCATTTTTAATGCTGTGTGTCTTTGAGAAAGGTGAAAGAAAAGAATGAATTAATTCACTTTACCTTTCTGAAAGAGAATGAAAGATTCACATAAATGAAAGATTTTGCCCAATACTAGCGAGAACAGACAACATAGATTCAGTTTTAACTGGAATACTTCCAGTAATTAAGTGTCAAATGCAAGCGAAACGTCAACGAAAGAAATAGATATAATATTAGGCACTACGCTTGGGCTTAAAAGTTCATTTTGGTGACCGGTCATTTTAGTTCATTTAAAAAAAAGAACTAGTTCGTTCTTTTAGTTCACCGGTCACTTTGTCTTTTGTGTCTTTTGTCTTTTTCGTTCAGTAGTTCACTTGTCTTGTCATCTTGGTCTTTACAATCGATGATAAATGTGTTTAAAGAAACAAATATAGCATACTCGTGTGAAATACACTCAAAATATTATGTAGGTAAATTCAAAAAAATATTAAGTTTAAAAACTGAAAATATAATTAGAAAATGGATCATTTCATTTTAAATAAAGGAATTTTACGGTTAATTTTATTAATGTTCATTTTATAACGTAGAAATTAATTAACTTTTCTCTTTATTCAAAGGTGTTTTCAGTTAATTTTAACTAAATCAGTATTTTTACCTGTCATTATTACCTACCAATATTTTTTGTTTTTTATTTTCTTTTATTTATGTACACATGTTTGTACACATGTGTTTCAGTTTTATTTTATGCATAAAACTGAACATATTAACAGAAATAAAAATCAATTAGGGTTTTCATTATATCTCTTAAAAGTCTCGCAATCTGTGCAAACTGTGCATTTTTAAACCATCCAAATTGAACTGTCAAAAATTGTATGAGAATTCATTTACACAAACTTCGTAAATTTGCCCAACAATTCTGACCCGTAAACTTGTGCTGTTCAATTGTGCATTTATACAAACGAATTTTTTCAATTGCTTAAGTTGCATGTACACGACATGTTTTTTACATCTGACTTGTCAAATTTCCCACTGCAAAATACATACATGTCGTGTGTTACCTTTAAAACATTGCATCTGACAAAAATTCAATTAGAGCGTGCTCTATTTTTTTCTGACAAACCATCTTAAATCAGCTGTGTCAAAAATCTATGCCGGGAAGAAACCCGCAGCGGCGGTGCACTGTTCACGGAATCATTAGCCGGCTTAAGTTAATATTTAACAATACCGATATATGTATAATAATTTCACCATTGAATAGAAATTAAGTACATATATAAATAAAAACGCATCATTATAATATCCTAAATTGGTATATTCGAATTTAAACAAAAAAAAAAAAAAAAAAAAATGTTTAGATGGCTGAACTTTTTTACGGCGCACAGTGGCGCCCGTAGAGCAAGCGAGGTTGCAAAAATCAAAATTTTCATGAATGCCGACGAAGTTTTGAATAAACCCATGTTATAGGAAACTTTTCAACGATTTCAAATATGCCACTCTTAATAATATCACATTTTTAGTTTAGAAGATATAACCGTTCAAAGTTGACCGACTTTCGGTTTTCAAAAAAACACACAATTTTTAGTCAATTTGTTGCGATTTCAGGTGTAATATCACGAAAAATAGGTAACGAATCGCCTTATTTTTTGTTTGTATTGATTGATGTATTTATTAAATGTATAATGATAAAAAAAAATTAACTGTTTGCTTTGTGTTTCTCCTGGTAAATCACTATTTAAAAACTATCCGTTTTTTCACTATTTTTCAACTTTGACGGAAAATAAAAAAAAACTATATTTTTCTATATTTGCCATATTTGCAAAACCTGTTCTTTGATTATTTCTTTACATAATTCAAAAGGTTTTATCTGCCCGTACGTGCCCGTTTGGCTTCTAGAGGTAAAAAAGTTTAAAAAGACATGGTTGCAGAAATTGCATGGCGTCCATCCCTTATATGTTTTGACTGACAGTAGTTTGATCTAATAGTTATTATATTAGCAGGTACGTACCTCACATAAACAATACTTTGGCGTACAAATGGTCAGGAACAATATTGACTTATTTGGACACGTGCATAATATCAAAATTGCATTATTCAGCATAAATCCATATGTATGCAGGGAACGGGTAAATTTTTAGGCATGGTAGCATAAGCCTATATATTGCAAAATAAGCATAATGCCTGGATTAGTCTACGCCTGAAAGTTGGCGCAACAATTACTGAAACCATTTAACAATTTAAGTACTGAAAACATGGCGTTGTACAATTTAAAATTATTTGAACTGTTTAGAAAGTCAACCACACCAAAGTTTTTCACGGAAGTGAAAATTCTTCCTGAGAAGTTGACATTGATCAGCAAATGAGGCTGCGATGGATCATCCGGACAAAGCGTTTATAAGCAAAGGATATCTCCCGATGACGCTACAATATCGGACGGAAATATGTTTATGGCATCTGTTGTTCCTTTGCGGCTAAAATCGGATGATTCCCTACACTGGAAAAATCCACGTCCGTCATCAGTGCATTATTGCCGACCAATAATGTTTCAGTTTGCAAGGGAATCGGCAGAACTCATAAGGACTACGGTGAAGGACATTAAAGAACAAATAAGCAAGATTAAGCCTACAAAGCTGCAAATTGGAGAAGGAAAATATATTGAATGCAATTACGAGTTCCACCTGACCATGGTTGACGGAAAAGTCGTAAACGAACTGACAGGAACAACCTCAACAATGTCATGCCCGATTTGCAAAAAGAGTCAGAAGAACTTTTTTCAATTCAATTCAATTTATTTCATATATAATATGTTACATCTCAATTTTATATAATTAGTTGTAAAGAGTTTAAGATTAGTATCTTTTTCTGCTTAATTTTAACATATTTCAATTAGTTATCATATACATATATATAGACAGAATTATATTGGAGGTAAAAATTTAGCAAAAACCTATTTAAACCCCTTTTTTCGTTTTATTTTTATATTTTTTTTATCGATTTTATATTATTATTTGTCAGAAGAACTTTGGTAATTTAAACGATTCTACAAATGAGGAGAATTACGAATATGGAATGTCACCATTGCACGCAAGGATAAGGTGTATGGAATTCTTGCTAAAACTGGCATATACCCTACCACAAGAGGAAGAAAACTTCGATGAAAATACATCAATAAAGGATAAGGAAAAGATCAGAAAGAAGCAAATACAGGATGCTTTTTTTAAACAAGTTGGACTAAAAGTAGACTGTTCCAAGCACGGATACGGTAACTCAAACGATGGAAACACTTCTAGGAGATTTTTTGAAAATGATGAGGCAGTAACTAGAATCATTGGAATTGACAATCAAATCGTGAAAAGATTGGGAACGATCTTGGATGTTTTAAACTGCAAAGAAAATGTCAATTCTACAAAATATGGAGAATATGCGTCGAAAACTGCATCTCTTTTAGCAGAAATGTATCCACAGAAGAAGTTGACCCCGACCGTCCATAAAATATTGGCGCATGGTAAAGATATAATTGAGTACCAGTCTTTGCCAATTGGAGAGCTTTCTGAAGAAGCACAGGAGTCTCTTAACAAATTTTATAAAAAATATAGATTGCAGAACACATTCAAAGCATCAAGGGTGAGGCAAAATGAGGACCTCTTCAACATGTTGGCAGCATCTTCCGATCCACTTATTTCTTCCCTGCGGCATGTGAAGTCACGAATAGAGTTACAAAATAATTATAGTTTAGAAATGGTTAGTCTTTTAGATATACCTTCTCTTACGAATTGTGATGAATATTTTACAGAAAATTGAAAAAATAAATTTAAAAAAAAAAATAATTTTTTTTTTAATTTGTTGGGTAATAATTTAAAACATAAAACCCTTAAGAAAAAAAATAAAAACAATCTAAAAATGTAAAAAAAATTTTTTTTAGTTACCATAAAATTGATTTTTCTACTAATTTTAACTTTGATAACCCATAAGTAGGCCCCTACAAAGCGTAGCACCCTTTCCAAACGCTCATTTCATAGGCTGAACAGTTATCTATCATATGCTGTTTAAACTGTTCAATTATCTTATTCGGTTCAAAAGATATGATTTTTGCAACGAAAAAACTCAAATGGCGCCACTGTGCGGCGCAAATAAAAATTTTTGTGCCGGCAGCACGCTATTTTGAAACCAAGAACTACTTTGTTTTATTCCATAGCTACAGAGAAAAAACATAGACAATGTCAGAAGCAAATTACATGTACGTTTGTGACCAAATGTTACGTTGCCTTTACACATACAAGTAGTGGCATGCCACTGTTCTATACATATTATCAACGAAAAAGTGTTCGAAATAGTCGAATCTCATGCCATTGGCTTTTCTGTTTACACATGCCACTGCCAGTTCATTTTCAAAATGTCGTCGAAGCGTCAACTTGAGATAATTTGCTTACTTCTCAAATTAAAAAAAAATTACCAGAAAACAAAAAGGAGTTACCGTCTTCATCACATAGTTTTAGTTTTGGGGAAATAGTTTACGTTTATTTATATTAGCATTATTTTAGCAAAATTAATGCTCTATAATTAACAAACTTGCTTTCAAAAAATGAATAATAATAATTCATTTAACAGTTAAAACTTTAAATAAAATTCGACAATAATCCAGTAAATTTGCATTATATGGTTAACAGGGTAACATTGCTAATCGTTTTGACATTTAGTGGCATGCAAGTGCCAACTTTCCACTCGCATGCAATTTTTGTTGCCACTGGAGCTGCCATTGCGAAAAATGTGGGTGTATTAGTAAAAACTTGTGATTGTGTTGAGTTTTTCGAACTGGCAGTGGCATGTGTAAATGCTAGGTTATTAACCTTCTGTAAAACAGCAATTTTGACAGACATTCACAATTACATATGACTTGAAAATTTGACAAGTCAGATGTAAAAAACATGTCGTCGGGCACCTTTGCCACCGTTTTCAATGAAAAATTCAAATGTTAATAAAATCACCAACAATAAATTCTTACAATAATTTAAGCAAATTATTCTTTTTTGCTTTCTTTATGCATGTTTAAAAAACAATTTTCACCTTTTATTCACAAATTTCAACTTTTATTTTTATAATTTATTTTTGTATTGACATTTCAGTTTAAAATGACATTAGTCGCTTAAAATTACACAAAAATTAAAAAGGGTATTTATGAAACGAGTCTCGCAAGTTTGTTCATTTGCACAAATGGTAATTTTAAGCGATATCCTGAAAACCCGTATTATTTTTTGTAGTTTGTTTTTGGAAAAATATGTTAAATTAGTTTAATTATATTTAATATAACAAAATTTTCATTAATTTTTTAACTTTACGGAAAACGATTTTAATAAATTACATTTAGTAACTGTAAAACTATTTTGAGTGTAAGCACATACCAAATTCGCAATTGTTTTTTTGTTCGGTTTCATATTATATACCAGGGATGTTAAAGTTGGTACAATTGTACTTTTCTTTTTGGTACATTTTGACCTTCCACAGTACCGTGGTACTACCGTGACTCATTTGGTACAATTTAAAAATTTGTCATAGCTCCCCCTTTTTGCTTTTTTGTATAACAAGCAAATTAATGAGTCCTTTTCATTGCATTTATGTTGTACAACAAATCGTTAATGTAATGGGTGCTTAAATATGCGACTAGTATTTTGGTGTATAGAGCACTTAGTCCCCTTTTATCGCCTACAAAATTCGCCTGTCTGCCTTTTACTTGCCACATTGTAAAAGGGAACTTATGGTACCCACAGACGAGGCAACATTAGTCAAATCCTGTGTTACTACCTTTGTTTCTTTTTTACCACAGACGGTGGCACTATAAGCAAAACATCAGTATTTTTTGGAATATAGAAGTACTACTTAACTTAACAAGTATATGCGAAAGACATTATCTTATTCTGCTTTTTTTGTTTTATTTTTATAACTTTCACTCTTTTTGTTATTTTAATAAATTAAAAAAAAAAATGGTTCCGTAAAGGTCCAAAAATTACATTTTTTTTGGAAGTTTGTACAAAATTTAAACCCCCATTTAACATCCCTGTTGTATACCAAATAACTGATTGACAAGAAACAACAATACTATTACAGTGCTTATACTTTTTTCTTTAACACATTGTTTTAAAAAATTCATAGTACAATCTGGGCTGCCACATGTAGTGATTTCTCGCCAAACGTGGCGATTTTAAAACTTGTTTGGTGTTCTCATTTTCCATTTGTTTAGATAACTTAATTTTAATAGAAAGAAAAAAAATTTGTTGTGAGGCTTATTCAAAGTAAGAGCGCAATTCTTCAAAAATTAATTTAAACAAAACTAATGTAAGAAAAAATTTCGAATTTATGTCGTATTTTAAGAACAAAATACGTTTAAATTTAAACAAAAAATAAATAAAAAATAGTAGCGATTGCACCAACTCTAAATATTAAAACAATGCACAAATAGCTAGTAATTATTATTATTCATTATTATGTTATTATCATATTATTATGTTATGGGTATTATGTTTTTATTTTGTAAAAATTAAAAAACCTTTTTAAAATGCTCTAAAAAGAAAAAAATTAATAAACCTTTACTATCGACTTATAACGTCATTAATCTATTTATATGTATTTACTTTGTTTGAAAATTTGTATAGTTAAAATCAATCACTTCAAGTTATATAATTTACTTGTTTGTCTACACAATTTAATCTCGCGACAAGTTTTGTATACCATACAAATTGTTTAATGACGTTATAAGTTGATAGTAAAAGTTCTAACCTCAAATTTTCTTTTTAGAGCATTTAAATAAAAGCGTTTTTTTTAAAAAGGTTTCTTATTTTTAAAATATTTTTTTCTTTTCAGCGCATTGAAATAAAAGCTTGTTTTTTAAAAAAAAAGATTTTTTACTTTTAATTTATTTCATTCAAAACTTAGTCCGCCGCATTGGATCTAGAGTAACGTCACTTTATTTGTCGACCTTTTCTCAGCAAGCCCTTCCTTTTATACTCATATTGTAGGAATGCATTAAAAATAATTAGCCCGACATCTTGGGTGTCTTACCAAGCTGGATTTAGAATAACTTTACAAAGTTAACCGTGCATTATCAGCCAAACTGAACGTATTTAAAAAATGTCAGCTTAATCGGTTCAAGGTATCTGCTTCAAAATTAAGTTGCAACATTTCACCCGAACAAATAAAAATTTCTTTGAAAGAGAGGAAAACTCATTTATTTAATGCTTTATTTTATTTTATAAAAAATGCTTAACTTAAAAATTTGTTGTTGATTTTTTACTTTAAAAATCGTTCCGCTAGAATTTTTTTTTAAAGTTCGTCGATTCGAAGAAGAGTAACTTTATTTTACTTAAATGAAGAGTTACGTTTCATAAACGAATGCTTAAGTAATGTATACATTAAAAGCGGGTTTTCCATACTAATTTCATGCTCTTAAACTCGACTAAGCTTTTAAAAATAAAGCTGTCGAATATCGAATTTGGTTAATTATTTATAGGTCTTATTTTAAAAAAATAAATTAAATAAATATGCACAAAATTTTTTGCACAAATGAAAAAATTTGCATTTGGCGGGTTTTATACTAATAACAACTGGCAGCGCCCATGTTAATTGTAGGAAAATTGGGAACGGCAGCCAGAGTTGTCAGATTTTTTTTTTGCCAAATTTAATGTCAGAAACGCCAAAGCCTTTTTTTTATTAGTTTTTGACAATAAAACATATATTTTTATTAAAAATATTTTTTATAAATCCTCATAAATACGAAATCCGAATACCTTTATTTCGACAAAAATATAAAAAAGTTGCCATGATATGAAAAAAATAAAAATGAAAAATCCTTGTCTTGACCTAGAAATTATTTTTTTTTTTTTTATACATAACCCACTCGCATCCCAAATAGCGACCATAACTAACTTAAAGGAAAAGACCTAAGCTTTCTTTTGAGAAAAAAAAAAAAAAATACCCTTTTCAAAAAAAATAAAAAATAAGTTTTAAATTTAAAAAAAAAATTTTAAAAAACCAAAAAAAATATTTTTTGAAAGCTTGAAAGCTATCTAATCTAATTGAAAGCAATTTAATTTGTTTTGATCAAATTTTGCTACCACCAATAGATTATAAGTTACATGGATGAGAAAGAACACCGGTTTGGCCAAAATGTCAAATTTTGACCCCTTCTAACTCAGAAACTTTTTGACCGATCTTGTTGAAAATTTGTGTCTAAACTACTAACCTTGGTGCAAATTTCATCCAAATCGGAAGACATCAATTTCAAAAGTTTGGTCACTTGACATGAAATCCCCCATATATCTATAACGGTATACATTTCAGCTGCAAGACAATTCTTATTGTTTTTACAATACATTGTATAAGATTTTTTTGATTAATTATATTGCATATAATTCATAACTCGTAATAACTTTCGATATATAATGCAATAGGAACTTCGTATTATATATTGAAAGTGAGTTTTTGTGGAGTTCATTATTAATAAAACTCTTTCGACACAGGCATTAGCAGCTGAAATTATATGCATATAAAGACAGTCAAAGCAAGTTCTTTGAAATGGTACGTACCGGACGTATAGCTATAACATTTTAGTCAAAACTGATTTAAATTAGATGGAATACCATCATTGAAATAATCTTTCCAAATAAAAAACGGAAAATTTTTCCAAGAGTCTCAAAACAAATTTATGGCTTATCAAATAGGAAACAAAATCGACATATATCTTACACCCAATTTTCACGATGATTTTTTCTCCTATTTTTAAATCATGTCTTTTTTCGTTTGATAGCGAGCGGGGTAGAGAAGTTAGCAGGGTAGAAAAAAAGACATGAATCGTATTTTATATGTTTCTTTTTTGACATTCCTCTTTGAATTTATTTGTGTTTTTTAATTGATGTTTTTTTCTTATTGCAAAGTGACAAGTGCTTATTAAAATATAGAGAAATACAAAAATTTTATTAAAAAAAATTCAAAACATATCAAAATTATGTGGAATATCAAAATATTAAATAATTTTATACAAATAAGGAACTAAGAAAATCAAAAAAAAAAAAAAAACAATTCTGACTGAAAAAAAGAAACATGGTGAAAATTTAAGAAGTTTTTGGAAGTTTTTTTAAAAAAGAAATACAAAAAAGACATGTCTTTTAAATCATCGTGAAAATTGGGTGTTATAAGCCTCAAAAAATCGTCATGTCGGCAAAAAGCTTGATAATCGCCGTTTGTCGAGAAATTATTATACTCGACAACCCTGATTGTATTATGAAAATGTGTAAAGCAATGTGGCAATGAGTAACAGAAACAGCTCACAAGAATAGTATTGTTGTTTCTTTTCAATCAGTTATTCTATCGAGTAAGCAACAAAAACAGACAAAAAGTGAACTGACAAAAAAGACCAAAATTGAACTAACTGACAAAAAAAGACCGAAAGTGAACTGACAAAAAAAGACATACTGACCCAAAACGAACTAGTGAACTAAAACGTACGGTGATCCAAAAAGACCGGTCATCGTTCATCTGACTGAATAGTTCAATTGAACTAGTTCGTTCATGAACTACACAACTCTATTAGGCACCACAGCAAAACGATATCTTTAAAAACAAGGCAGCTTAAAAAATTTATCGGCAAAATTAATATTTCGAAGGAAAACTGTTTAATTTTTATTTCCTTAAATTATTTAATACATTTGTTCACATAAACAAATCATTAAAATATTACCACATTTTTCAGTCAATGCACTATAGGAAAAATTGCCTTTTTTGTCCAAAAGTGTTTGTTTTAGTTCAATATGATATTTTGTCATGCCTGTGTGATTTCTTCAGGGAAAAATAACAATTTGAAATTTTAAATTGTAATTAAATAGCCCTCAAGCTTAAATATGTATGTATAAAATATGTTATTTTACCCATGAACTTTGGCCCCGTACACAATGCCAGCACCAATTTCGTTTTTGCTTCTATCTTATTTCTTCCCAAAGAATTTCATATATTTTCCTTTCATTTTTCGAACAAAAATGTAACTTGTAGTGTGCACCCTGTAAAGGGTAATGCAGTGCCAGAAGTGGCAACGCATAGAGTCAGCTGTTGTTGGATAAAAACCAAATATAAATTAAAGATGAAGAAACAAAAAAAAAACAAAATATAGGGAGGGAGTTGAATGTTTATATTTTCAATGGCTGAAAAGATTTATAGGGAAATGGTGGGAAAGCGTCCCGAGGCTTCTTGGCATAAAAATGAGAAAATGTCGTTCCTTTTGATTTTGAAAACTGATTTGAGGTAAGTCGTGGCTAGTGGCTTCGCAAAAATTACAAATACAAAAAAAATAACGCAAAGGCTTAGCGCAACACCAAGTTGTTAAAGAAATAACTGAGTAAAAATTGTTTTTGTGATGTGAAAATTTTTAAAATTTTATTAAAAAGTAATATACAAACGTTTATTTGGTAAATACTTATTGATACAAGAACTGCTTTTAAACGAAATATAAAGTGCTTAAACAAACTTAAATCCGGGTTATGTTTTTGTAATATAAAGGGGGAATAAACCCTAAATTTTGAAAATAGTAAACCCGATAAAAACATTGAGTTAAATTTAAAACAAGTGCATAAAAACAGCGCAATTTAATAAGCCAAGTATTTGCTAACTTTGAGAACAAAATTCACAAGTAAAAGAGTACATAATTTAAAATTAATAAGCCACTCCATCGCCGCCACGACCAACGAGGGATCTATTCATTCCACCACTGGGACAGGTATACCTTGACCTAGGACCGGAAAGACTTACGACAACGGACCTGTGTACAAAGGAGAAATAAAAAAAAAAGAAATTGTAAGTTTATTGTTACATACCTATTTATATATATATATTAGTCCTTACCGTTGAATTTCGCGTTGATAAAATTTGTTAGGGAAAACACAAATCCGTACATATTTCATTCCCTTTTGTAAATTCGTCGAAAGGTGCGCGTGGTTAGGCTGAGCTCAACCTAGGTATTGTTTTTCGATCAGGGAAGTTTGCCCAAGGATACGGTGTTTACCTTAACCAAAGATTTTTAGCGACTTTAAGGAGAAATATATATAGTTGTATTTAATTTATTTGTCAATTTAACTACCCGAACTTCGGACCTTTGACGGACGACGAATACCGCCAAGCACCAGGGGCACAGTTAGAAGAGCGATAAAGGAAAAGAGGCAACCGAAATTGGAAAGACCTGGGGAAGAAGAAAAATAATTGGGCAAATGCCATTAATTTGTAAATTAAACTTTTAATGTAAATCTATTTAAATTGTTTTTTTTCCTGTAAAGCTTACGAATTATATTTTCCAATTGAAACATTTAAATTAATTTGAATTTTGTTTAATTAAGAGATTTATTTACAATAGCAGTTTTCAGCCATTTTCTTTTGCGAATTGTTAAATATTTTTGAATTGTTTTGAATAATAAAACTTGTAAAATATGAATTTAAAATTGAAAAACTAAATTTTTTTTTTATTTTAAAAGAAACATGAGTGGCTAATTAAATTTAAAATTATACAATAGGAGGTGGTTAAAGATTAAAAGTAGGTATGGTTAGGGAAAACTCTAGGATCTGGGCATTGAGTTTTCATGGTGGAATCGGGAGGGATTCCAATAGGGAGGGCAGCCAGGAATGGTAAAACATCCACCAATCAACATATCTGTGGAAATGAGAGAAGGTTAAAGTAAGTATCTGGAGTTTTGAATGTAATTTTTGTTTGTTACTCACCGGTTCACTTCGGGTTCCTTTATTTTCATATTTGTTCATCCTCTAAAAGGCTGGCATGATTTTTGTTTGTTGTTCAGTGGTACCGAGGCTGGTTGGTTGGCAAGAACTTCACCCCAAGACGGCGAGCCCGAGCCGGGTTAAACGCCAGCATGCCAGCACAGCCAACAACCTGGCCACCCGAAAAACGCACCATAGAATTTTTATTATTATATTCTTTTCTTTTAAAAACCCGCGACCACAACGACTACAACAAAATGGCGCCCAACGTGGGGCCCGAGGTGAATCGTCTCACTAGTTTATTTTAATTTATAAGTATGGGCAGATTTCACTATGCCATCGCTAGCGTAGATCCCGTCAGAGTATATAAGAGTCCTCGACGCGTTGAAGAATTAGTTCGTTAGCGGTGGGATAGTGGGGAGAAGCCATATGAAGTATTTTTTTTGTTGTTAAGAAATAGTGTCTAGTTCCATAGCCATAGGTTTCCAGTCTTCGTTAAATTGCATGTCCCGAGGGGGTAAGTGGAAGCTCTATCGCGCTGCGGCGTTTAGGGTAGACGGGATTCCAGAAAAGTTGGTTAGTTTAGATACACAGTCTGAGTCGGATTATATTACGGGAAATAGTGTTAATTTTTTTTGCTACAGACTGTTTTCTAATTCAATCTTCACTACATTTGCTTAGTTTTAATAGAGCAACCCTAGTCTTGAATATATAGGGAAAGCGTTAGCTGGAAAATACTCACCATAGGGGGTTAGTTTGTCCTGGGTTACTCATGATCTTCGGGTCTGCAGATCCAGTTGCACCACACCTTTTCCTTGATGTTGTGGGGACTAGTGGTTTAGGGTTACTACCTCCGCTTCGGATACTTGCGAAATCCCTGAAAAGGTACGGAAGACAATTAGTTTGATATTTTTTGTTTTTTTTACAGATATTTACTGCCGTATTCATAAGGAACTAAATTGGATATGAAATCTATTTTAAGGAAAATTTGTATGGAAATTTTGTTTTAAAATACGTTTGAAATCTATGTTATTTTTTTATGAATACAGCAGTTAGAAAGTAAGTCATATGATATGATTTAAATTTCTTTCCTACTTCTTAAATTTAACCACCTGAAAATCCTATTGTAGGTTAACCGAATTGTATTGATTTTCGTTTATATATATATATTTTTTGGGCTTTTTCATATTACAATTCTGATTTTTTTATTGGGTTTTAGTAGACTATTTTCCTAATTTTTTTTATACTTTTATTTATTCTTATTTTTTATATATATATGTATATATATACATATATATATATATATAAATAAATATAGATATATATATATATATATATATATATATATATATACATTTTACGAGTTTTGTTTTGATTTTTACCCTAATTTGGAAAATTCTAATTGGGAAGTTTGGCTGGTTGTTAGCAACTTGGTTAATATTTACCTTTTTAAAGAGTTTTGGGGGGCGCCAGTGTAGGCGAGTAGTTACTTTGGTTTTTGAGTGGAATGGTTTTAACTAGATCGGTAAGAAGTCAACTTATTTCCGAGGGCGTAGAGGTAAATAGCGGTCCAATCATGGAAAACGTGCCACGAACCATGTCAGAAACAATGACCTCTACCTCAATTCCAGCGGGTGCCGTTCCAAAGATTCCTGCTAGTGTTACCACTACCATGTCCCCGATGGCTCCAGTAGTACAGCAATTCATGACGTTGGCTCAGGACCGTACAAGCTTCTCTAACGAGTCACACCTATCTAATAGTACGATTGTTTCACCAGATTATAGTAGTATCACGGCTAGAACCGTTCGGGAGGATTTCCACGCCGGCAGAGCCGCAAACCTTCCCGGGCCAGCAGCAAATGGTAACAATTCACATACAGATGCTGTGGGTACACTTCGTGAGGAATTTGCCAGACAGATGCAGGAGCTGCAGAGAACCATGCAGCAAGAAATTACGCGTGCTGTGAGCCAACAAGTTAGTCTTAGGGCCCAGCAGCCATATTCGTTTGCCGCCCAGCAGCAGCCACCACCTAGAGGAGAAACGAGTGTATTAGGTACAAATCAACGACAGAGATTAACAACAAACTTACCGCCACCAGGGGCAATTCCAACATATACCTCACTGCCAAATTATCCAGTCCAGGGGCCACAACAACCTGCTTTCGGGCAACCGCAGGTCTACACCGGTCAGTCGTCACCGGCACCGATATTTAGTATACCGCCACCGAGTGTGCTGAATGGCTATGCGGGTACCGGCAATAGCAAAATTGATTTATCTAAATGGGGAATAAAATTTGATGGTACCATGAAGTCCATGAGCGCTGAAGATTTTATTTTTAGGGTAGATGTTCTGCGCCAGGACTACAACTGCTCATTTAATGAAATTTTACGCAGTTTTCATCTCTTGCTAGAGGGGCCTGCTCTCGATTGGTATTGGAATGTGCGTAAATTGACACCAATTCAGAATTGGGACGATCTAGAAAGAGTATTCTTGACGCAGTATAGGCGCTATGAAAATGAATTTCAAATCCAAAAGAGAATAATGGACCGCCGTCAAATGCCTCAGGAATCATTTGAAGATTTTTTCAACGCAGTGTTGAAGCTTCGAAATCAACAAAGGTCACCCTACCCTGAAATGGATTTAGTGGAAATAATGAAAGCAAATTTAAAGCCATCTCTGTCGCATTTGCTCTTTTCGGTTCGAGTGGGTAGCTTGAATGATTTTTGTCAGCAAGCTAAGAGGGCTGAGAATCTGCTGTCCAGCCAAAGACAGCAGTATGCACCGCGCCCATTTCCAGCACCTAGGGTCCACGAAGTTGCCTTAGAAGAGGGAGTGTATCCGGATACCAGTTTGGAAGTCGAGGCCATATCCAGCGCTAATTATACTTGCTGGAATTGTAAACAAGGAGGTCATAGTTTCATGGACTGCCCTTCGCCAAATCGAAGAATTTTCTGTTTTAGGTGTGGACGCGATAACGTGGTTACACCTAAGTGCCCGAGGTGTCAGGGAAACCAGCGGTTGGCCCAGCCTCAAACTGGGGAGACTCGGTCAACGCAGACGTAAACCCAGCAAACAAAATGGTTAGTACTACCTCCCCGGAAACACCCATAAAAATTCTTAAGGCCGAAAGAGAAAAGCCGATGGTGGTACAGCCAGCAGTTAGCGTTATTAAACCCCTGCATCAGAGGGTGAAAGAATATGTAGCAGCGAAGGCTAGGATTTTTGGTGGGGTGTCTGACCGTATTAGGAAAGCTAGGGAAAGATATAGGAAAAGGCGAAGGGTTAGAAGGGAGATTATGGCTGCATCATTGTATGAGGCGAATGACTCTAGGTTGTATCTTAGAATTAGGATAAACGACGTAGATATTGAAGGGTTATTAGATAGTGGGGCTACTGTCACATGTCTGGGTAAGAATTGTTTAGAACTGGTAGAGAGGGCTAAACTGCAGGTGTTCGAATTCTTTTCTTTTATTAAGACGGCTGATGGCAGCCCGCATAAAATTGTAGGGCGCCATTTTGTTGTAGTCGTTGTGGTCGCGGGTTTTTAAAAGAAAAGAATATAATAATAAAAATTCTATGGTGCGTTTTTCGGGTGGCCAGGTTGTTGGCTGTGCTGGCATGCTGGCGTTTAACCCGGCTCGGGCTCGCCGTCTTGGGGTGAAGTTCTTGCCAACCAACCAGCCTCGGTACCACTGAACAACAAACAAAAATCATGCCAGCCTTTTAGAGGATGAACAAATATGAAAATAAAGGAACCCGAAGTGAACCGGTGAGTAACAAACAAAAATTACATTCAAAACTCCAGATACTTACTTTAACCTTCTCTCATTTCCACAGATATGTTGATTGGTGGATGTTTTACCATTCCTGGCTGCCCTCCCTATTGGAATCCCTCCCGATTCCACCATGAAAACTCAATGCCCAGATCCTAGAGTTTTCCCTAACCATACCTACTTTTAATCTTTAACCACCTCCTATTGTATAATTTTAAATCCAATTAGCCACTCATGTTTCTTTTAAAATAAAAAAAAAATTTAGTTTTTCAATTTTAAATTCATATTTTACAAGTTTTATTATTCAAAACAATTCAAAAATATTTAACAATTCGCAAAAGAAAATGGCTGAAAACTGCTATTGTAAATAAATCTCTTAATTAAACAAAATTCAAATTAATTTAAATGTTTCAATTGGAAAATATAATTCGTAAGCTTTACAGGAAAAAAAACAATTTAAATAGATTTACATTAAAAGTTTAATTTACAAATTAATGGCATTTGCCCAATTATTTTTCTTCTTCCCCAGGTCTTTCCAATTTCGGTTGCCTCTTTTCCTTTATCGCTCTTCTAACTGTGCCCCTGGTGCTTGGCGGTATTCGTCGTCCGTCAAAGGTCCGAAGTTCGGGTAGTCAAATTGACAAATAAATTAAATACAACTATATATATTTCTCCTTAAAGTCGCTAAAAATCTTTGGTTAAGGTAAACACCGTATCCTTGGGCAAACTTCCCTGATCGAAAAACAATACCTAGGTTGAGCTCAGCCTAACCACGCGCACCTTTCGACGAATTTACAAAAGGGAATGAAATATGTACGGATTTGTGTTTTCCCTAACAAATTTTATCAACGCGAAATTCAACGGTAAGGACTAATATATATATATAAATAGGTATGTAACAATAAACTTACAATTTCTTTTTTTTTTTTATTTCTCCTTTGTACACAGGTCCGTTGTCGTAAGTCTTTCCGGTCCTAGGTCAAGGTATACCTGTCCCAGTGGTGGAGTGAAATGATGAGATCCCTCGTTGGTCGTGGCGGCGATGGAGTGGCTTATTAATTTTAAATTATGTACTCTTTTACTTGTGAATTTTGTTCTCAAAGTTAGCAAATACTTGGCTTATTAAATTGCGCTGTTTTTATGCACTTGTTTTAAATTTAACTCAATGTTTTTATCGGGTTTACTATTTTCAAAATTTAGGGTTTATTCCCCCTTTATATTACAAAAACATAACCCGGATTTAAGTTTGTTTAAGCACTTTATATTTCGTTTAAAAGCAGTTCTTGTATCAATAAGTATTTACCAAATAAACGTTTGTATATTACTTTTTAATAAAATTTTAAAAATTTTCACATCACAAAAACAATTTTTACTCAGTTATTTCTTTAACAACTTGGTGTTGCGCTTAGCCTTTGCGTTATTTTTTTGTATTTGTAATTTTTGCGAAGCCACTAGCCACGACTTACCTCAAATCAGTTTTCAAAATCAAAAGGAACGACATTTTCTCATTTTTATGCCAAGAAGCCTCGGGACGCTTTCCCACCATTTCCCTATAAATCTTTTCAGCCATTGAAAACATAAACATTCAACTCCCTCCCTATATTTTGTTTTTTTTTTTGTTTCTTCATCTTTAATTTATATTTGGTTTTTATCCAACAACAGCTGACTCTATGCGTTGCCACTTCTGGCACTGCATTACCCTTTACAGGGTGCACACTACAAACTAAAGTTTTTTTAAAAAGTTGAGTCTACTGTTACTTCAGCAACAATTTGTATGAAATGATGACGTTTATAAAAATGTTATTTCGTCTTAAATGAAAATTTTAACAAAATATTTTAAAACATAATAATTTTATTCTGGGAAAAATTTGCAAAAGGTTTCTTAACTGAAAATGTGTGTGGTTACGAAAAAAATTGTTGCTCTATTATTAACACCAATGAAAATGTTGCTAGTATTGTGTACGAGGCTTAACTATGTTTTTTTTTTTTTTTTTTTTGATTATGTTTTAATAAAAATCTAACAAAATTTGTCATAATTTATTTTAAATTGTCCGATTCTTAAAACAAAATAGATAAATTTTTTTCTTAGGAAATTAACTTTTCACAATTTCATCTGGCAGCCCCGCCTAAAACGAAACAATAAAAGGCTTAAAAAAATTAAGATAACAAAATACATATATAAAAATTGTGTTTTATTTATTTTCATCATTTAAATTCTTTCAAATTATGTATGTACATACATACATAATTTGGCGTCCATTTCTTAAAGTTTTTTTCTCGCATCAATTTTAAATGTGTCTTATTTTGACAGTTCTTGTAAGAAACTTTTCGCAAAATATTGTTACAGAAACACTTCTTCTCACATCCTTCCAATAATTGCTGGAAAATTATTTAAATGACAGATAATTCTCGCAAAGTTAAGATACAAGAAGGAGCACTTATGTGAGAAAAACTATTTTTTGTTTCATATTGCACTGTTTTTGTCATAATTCACTTGTTTCATGCGGAAAATTTTACAATGCGAGAAATACAGAAACGGGCTACTGAATATACCCATGGCTATATATATATGCAATGGTAGTAGTTCATTGCGAAGTGTGCCGCGTCCCTCCACGCAGGATAAGATTGCACATCACCTTTGAACTCCGGTAAGGACTTAATAACGTCTAAGGAATTCTCCCTACTATCGTCCGACACTGACACGGGCTCAAAAGCTTCTATCTTTTTTTTTATATTTATTTATTCATATACAAAATTTAAATTATTTCAAAAAATGATTTTTGCGTCCATAGGGACATTTTTCAAGTTTAAAATGTAGTAACATTATAATAGAATTGCATTTCCAGGTTATCAAATAAATATTTTTTAACGTTTTTCTTAAAAATTTAAATTCTTTGAATATTTTTTATGTCTTCTGGTAACCTATTATATTCCAAACTACCCATATGATCAACTCTTTGTTTAGTTTTTTCCAAACGGCAAAAGCTTGAATTTTGTGTAATCCATATACAGGAAGAATTTTTGGTGATACATCTTTATATAAGAGTAAAGTTGAAAACGTCAATGGAAGATTGAATACTGTTTTTAAAGCTTTATTTTGAGATCTTTGAAGGGATTTAAGCTCATTGCTTTTATTCCACGCATACACAATAGCTAAGTAGTTTAAATGACTCTGAATTAAAGCTTGGTAAATTAGTAGTTTAGTTTTAACATTAAATTTGTTTTTAAATCTAAGGATTTAGATTCTCGAGTTGCTGTGTCAAAGAGACAATTTTCGCTAATAAAACAACTTAATTATATAAAAAAAAAGTAAATATTGGTATTTCAGTAATTTGGTCATAACTCGGGCTTTTTTCCGATCGATTTGATAGATTTATACACCTACGTCTTTAGGAAGAAATTTACCATTTACTTTGGTAATAAAACTTGGACTCGGAAAGATCTACGGTTCCCGAAAATAGGTATTTTTCTTAAAAAAATTATATTTTGGTAATAACTTTTTTGTATCTGAACTGATTTTTCCGAGATTTTCAGCAAATATGTTCTACTAAAAATCTTTTACTTCCAATCTTTTGATATATAAGACGTATCCATAGGTCATTTAACGGCTCTAAAAATTTAGTTTTTATAAAAATTGTGATGCTTTTTGGCCCATTTTTGGAGTATTTGGCTAATAACTTAACCATTTCTTAACCGATTTGGCAGATTTATATACCCACATCTTTAGGAAGAAAAAACCATTTAATTAGATTATAAAACTTGGACTCGGGAAGATCTATTGTTCCTGAAAATGGGTATGTTTAAAAAAAAAATTTTAAAATTTTATTTTGGGCATTACTCTTCTATTTTTGGGAGAAAAGTTTCCGGGTTTTCGGGAAAATTTTAAAAATGTTCACATCACAAAAACAATTTTTACTCAGTTATTTCTTTAACAACTTGGTGTTGCGCTTAGCCTTTGCGTTATTTTTTTTTGTATTTGTAATTTTTGCGAAGCCACTAGCCACGACTTACCTCAAATCAGTTTTCAAAATCAAAAGGAACGACATTTTCTCATTTTTATGCCAAGAAGCCTCGGGACGCTTTCCCACCATTTCCCTATAAATCTTTTCAGCCATTGAAAACATAAACATTCAACTCCCTCCCTATATTTTGTTTTTTTTTTGTTTCTTCATCTTTAATTTATATTTGGTTTTTATCCAACAACAGCTGACTCTATGCGTTGCCACTTCTGGCACTGCATTACCCTTTACAGGGTGCACACTACAAACTAAAGTTTTTTTAAAAAGTTGAGTCTACTGTTACTTCAGCAACAATTTGTATGAAATGATGACGTTTATAAAAATGTTATTTCGTCTTAAATGAAAATTTTAACAAAATATTTTAAAACATAATAATTTTATTCTGGGAAAAATTTGCAAAAGGTTTCTTAACTGAAAATGTGTGTGGTTACGAAAAAAATTGTTGCTCTATTATTAACACCAATGAAAATGTTGCTAGTATTGTGTACGAGGCTTAACTATGTTTTTTTTTTTTTTTTTTTGATTATGTTTTAATAAAAATCTAACAAAATTTGTCATAATTTATTTTAAATTGTCCGATTCTTAAAACAAAATAGATAAATTTTTTTCTTAGGAAATTAACTTTTCACAATTTCATCTGGCAGCCCCGCCTAAAACGAAACAATAAAAGGCTTAAAAAAATTAAGATAACAAAATACATATATAAAAATTGTGTTTTATTTATTTTCATCATTTAAATTCTTTCAAATTATGTATGTACATACATACATAATTTGGCGTCCATTTCTTAAAGTTTTTTTCTCGCATCAATTTTAAATGTGTCTTATTTTGACAGTTCTTGTAAGAAACTTTTCGCAAAATATTGTTACAGAAACACTTCTTCTCACATCCTTCCAATAATTGCTGGAAAATTATTTAAATGACAGATAATTCTCGCAAAGTTAAGATACAAGAAGGAGCACTTATGTGAGAAAAACTATTTTTTGTTTCATATTGCACTGTTTTTGTCATAATTCACTTGTTTCATGCGGAAAATTTTACAATGCGAGAAATACAGAAACGGGCTACTGAATATACCCATGGCTATATATATATGCAATGGTAGTAGTTCATTGCGAAGTGTGCCGCGTCCCTCCACGCAGGATAAGATTGCACATCACCTTTGAACTCCGGTAAGGACTTAATAACGTCTAAGGAATTCTCCCTACTATCGTCCGACACTGACACGGGCTCAAAAGCTTCTATCTTTTTTTTTATATTTATTTATTCATATACAAAATTTAAATTATTTCAAAAAATGATTTTTGCGTCCATAGGGACATTTTTCAAGTTTAAAATGTAGTAACATTATAATAGAATTGCATTTCCAGGTTATCAAATAAATATTTTTTAACGTTTTTCTTAAAAATTTAAATTCTTTGAATATTTTTTATGTCTTCTGGTAACCTATTATATTCCAAACTACCCATATGATCAACTCTTTGTTTAGTTTTTTCCAAACGGCAAAAGCTTGAATTTTGTGTAATCCATATACAGGAAGAATTTTTGGTGATACATCTTTATATAAGAGTAAAGTTGAAAACGTCAATGGAAGATTGAATACTGTTTTTAAAGCTTTATTTTGAGATCTTTGAAGGGATTTAAGCTCATTGCTTTTATTCCACGCATACACAATAGCTAAGTAGTTTAAATGACTCTGAATTAAAGCTTGGTAAATTAGTAGTTTAGTTTTAACATTAAATTTGTTTTTAAATCTAAGGATTTAGATTCTCGAGTTGCTGTGTCAAAGAGACAATTTTCGCTAATAAAACAACTTAATTATATAAAAAAAAAAGTAAATATTGGTATTTCAGTAATTTGGTCATAACTCGGGCTTTTTTCCGATCGATTTGATAGATTTATACACCTACGTCTTTAGGAAGAAATTTACCATTTACTTTGGTAATAAAACTTGGACTCGGAAAGATCTACGGTTCCCGAAAATAGGTATTTTTCTTAAAAAAATTATATTTTGGTAATAACTTTTTTGTATCTGAACCGATTTTTCCGAGTTTTTCAGCAAATATGTTCTACTAAAAATCTTTTACTTCCAATCTTTTGATATATAAGACGTATCCATAGGTCATTTAACGGCTCTAAAAATTTAGTTTTTATAAAAATTGTGATGCTTTTTGGCCCATTTTTGGAGTATTTGGCTAATAACTTAACCATTTCTTAACCGATTTGGCAGATTTATATACCCACATCTTTAGGAAGAAAAAACCATTTATTTAGATTATAAAACTTGGACTCGGGAAGATCTATTGTTCCTGAAAATGGGTATGTTTAAAAAAAAAAATTTAAAATTTTATTTTGGGCATTACTCTTCTATTTTTGGGAGAAAAGTTTCCGGGTTTTCGGGAAATATATGCTGCTATTTTGGTATATAAAACGTGTTCATATGTCATACTAGAGCCCTAAAATTTAAGTATTTTTAATAATGTCTTTGTACGGGAGGTACCACGCCCACTTTTCCAATCGCCCCCATATTTTGTAGGATACTGTGTATTGATAACCGATATGTTTGTACCTAATTTAAGACATTTAGCTCGTTTCGTTCTCCAGATATACAGAAATGTATAACGTCTTTGTATGGGAAGTGCCACACCCACTTCTCAAATCCCACCCATTTTTTTTAGAGAGTTTGTGTATTGGCAAGCAACATGTTTGTACTAAATTTGAAGGCCGTAGGTCTTGCCGCTCTCGAGATATGCAGAAAAAAGAATTTAAAAAACAACAACAACATGGGATTTATGGAAAAAACTAGAGGTAGTCGTGGTTTTTTGCTCATATCTCAGCCATTTATGGACCGATCTTCAATAGCAAATAATTCCGGACTATATGTGACATAAATGTATAACAACCTAGCCTTCATCATATTTGGGGTCTTCGGAAATCCCATTTCAACAGACGGACAGACGGACAACCGGATTTGAACTTCCCTTCTCATAAGAAGCCCGAATATATATACTTTATATGGTCTTAGATCAATATTGTAGAAATTACAAACGGAATGACAAAGTTATATATACCCTTTTACTTTCGGTGTAGGGTATAAAAAAGGTCACGCACAAAAAAAATCAAGTCCCTGGTTCTAGTGATCTCTTTGTTAAAAAAAACACAACGGATAAAATTCTTTTTATTATAGGTACTTTTATTTTCAATAATTCACACACAAAGGACAAACGCTCTTTCGAAAAATAATCAAAAAAGGTACCTACAATTTTTCCATTAAAGTTATGTTACAAAGTTGTTTTTCTTCAATTTTTCTTCTTTTGGGTTGCTGTAGTTTTGTTGACTTTGGTTCTCCTGTAGTCGTGTTGCTGTAGCTTTGTTGACTTAAATTTTTCTGCAATCGGGCATTGGCCGCTCCGATATCTTCCTTCCTCAGTGAATTGGCCACAGTAGTAATAAATTGCACTTCTTTTTAATTGGGCACTAGGTATCTTCTTTTATACTATTTTATTTAGGAACTATGTTCCTTTTCTTCTTTCTTTTTTTCTTTTAAAGGTCCAATAATTTTTATTTAAGCTATCTTTTTTTTTTATAAAAATTGGAGAATGTAATTTTCTATTACGGAAACTATGTTTCTTTTGAATTTTGTTTAATTTATTTATGTTTGGTGCGTTGTTAATTTGTTTTTATTATTTTTTCACTGTTTTTGTTGGTTTTATTTAAGTTTATTTATTCACTTAATTTTTTATTATTATACCTCACCTTTATTTACATCTTATAGTTAGTATATAAATATTTACAATGTTCGAGATTTTATCAAAAGATACTACAACGAGTAATTTTGGTATCAAAAAGTACTGATATATGTTCTACTAAAAATCTTTTACTTCCAATCTTTTGATATATAAGACGTATCCATAGGTCATTTAACGGCTCTAAAAATTTAGTTTTTATAAAAATTGTGATGCTTTTTGGCCCATTTTTGGAGTATTTGGCTAATAACTTAACCATTTCTTAACCGATTTGGCAGATTTATATACCCACATCTTTAGGAAGAAAAAACCATTTATTTAGATTATAAAACTTGGACTCGGGAAGATCTATTGTTCCTGAAAATGGGTATGTTTAAAAAAAAAATTTTAAAATTTTATTTTGGGCATTACTCTTCTATTTTTGGGAGAAAAGTTTCCGGGTTTTCGGGAAAATTTTAAAAATTTTCACATCACAAAAACAAATTTTACTCAGTTATTTCTTTAACAACTTGGTGTTGCGCTTAGCCTTTGCGTTATTTTTTTTTGTATTTGTAATTTTTGCGAAGCCACTAGCCACGACTTACCTCAAATCAGTTTTCAAAATCAAAAGGAACGACATTTTCTCATTTTTATGCCAAGAAGCCTCGGGACGCTTTCCCACCATTTCCCTATAAATCTTTTCAGCCATTGAAAACATAAACATTCAACTCCCTCCCTATATTTTGTTTTTTTTTTGTTTCTTCATCTTTAATTTATATTTGGTTTTTATCCAACAACAGCTGACTCTATGCGTTGCCACTTCTGGCACTGCATTACCCTTTACAGGGTGCACACTACAAACTAAAGTTTTTTTAAAAAGTTGAGTCTACTGTTACTTCAGCAACAATTTGTATGAAATGATGACGTTTATAAAAATGTTATTTCGTCTTAAATGAAAATTTTAACAAAATATTTTAAAACATAATAATTTTATTCTGGGAAAAATTTGCAAAAGGTTTCTTAACTGAAAATGTGTGTGGTTACGAAAAAAATTGTTGCTCTATTATTAACACCAATGAAAATGTTGCTAGTATTGTGTACGAGGCTTAACTATGTTTTTTTTTTTTTTTTTTTGATTATGTTTTAATAAAAATCTAACAAAATTTGTCATAATTTATTTTAAATTGTCCGATTCTTAAAACAAAATAGATAAATTTTTTTCTTAGGAAATTAACTTTTCACAATTTCATCTGGCAGCCCCGCCTAAAACGAAACAATAAAAGGCTTAAAAAAATTAAGATAACAAAATACATATATAAAAATTGTGTTTTATTTATTTTCATCATTTAAATTCTTTCAAATTATGTATGTACATACATACATAATTTGGCGTCCATTTCTTAAAGTTTTTTTCTCGCATCAATTTTAAATGTGTCTTATTTTGACAGTTCTTGTAAGAAACTTTTCGCAAAATATTGTTACAGAAACACTTCTTCTCACATCCTTCCAATAATTGCTGGAAAATTATTTAAATGACAGATAATTCTCGCAAAGTTAAGATACAAGAAGGAGCACTTATGTGAGAAAAACTATTTTTTGTTTCATATTGCACTGTTTTTGTCATAATTCACTTGTTTCATGCGGAAAATTTTACAATGCGAGAAATACAGAAACGGGCTACTGAATATACCCATGGCTATATATATATGCAATGGTAGTAGTTCATTGCGAAGTGTGCCGCGTCCCTCCACGCAGGATAAGATTGCACATCACCTTTGAACTCCGGTAAGGACTTAATAACGTCTAAGGAATTCTCCCTACTATCGTCCGACACTGACACGGGCTCAAAAGCTTCTATCTTTTTTTTTATATTTATTTATTCATATACAAAATTTAAATTATTTCAAAAAATGATTTTTGCGTCCATAGGGACATTTTTCAAGTTTAAAATGTAGTAACATTATAATAGAATTGCATTTCCAGGTTATCAAATAAATATTTTTTAACGTTTTTCTTAAAAATTTAAATTCTTTGAATATTTTTTATGTCTTCTGGTAACCTATTATATTCCAAACTACCCATATGATCAACTCTTTGTTTAGTTTTTTCCAAACGGCAAAAGCTTGAATTTTGTGTAATCCATATACAGGAAGAATTTTTGGTGATACATCTTTATATAAGAGTAAAGTTGAAAACGTCAATGGAAGATTGAATACTGTTTTTAAAGCTTTATTTTGAGATCTTTGAAGGGATTTAAGCTCATTGCTTTTATTCCACGCATACACAATAGCTAAGTAGTTTAAATGACTCTGAATTAAAGCTTGGTAAATTAGTAGTTTAGTTTTAACATTAAATTTGTTTTTAAATCTAAGGATTTAGATTCTCGAGTTGCTGTGTCAAAGAGACAATTTTCGCTAATAAAACAACTTAATTATATAAAAAAAAAAGTAAATATTGGTATTTCAGTAATTTGGTCATAACTCGGGCTTTTTTCCGATCGATTTGATAGATTTATACACCTACGTCTTTAGGAAGAAATTTACCATTTACTTTGGTAATAAAACTTGGACTCGGAAAGATCTACGGTTCCCGAAAATAGGTATTTTTCTTAAAAAAATTATATTTTGGTAATAACTTTTTTGTATCTGAACCGATTTTTCCGAGTTTTTCAGCAAATATGTTCTACTAAAAATCTTTTACTTCCAATCTTTTGATATATAAGACGTATCCATAGGTCATTTAACGGCTCTAAAAATTTAGTTTTTATAAAAATTGTGATGCTTTTTGGCCCATTTTTGGAGTATTTGGCTAATAACTTAACCATTTCTTAACCGATTTGGCAGATTTATATACCCACATCTTTAGGAAGAAAAAACCATTTATTTAGATTATAAAACTTGGACTCGGGAAGATCTATTGTTCCTGAAAATGGGTATGTTTAAAAAAAAAAATTTAAAATTTTATTTTGGGCATTACTCTTCTATTTTTGGGAGAAAAGTTTCCGGGTTTTCGGGAAATATATGCTGCTATTTTGGTATATAAAACGTGTTCATATGTCATACTAGAGCCCTAAAATTTAAGTATTTTTAATAATGTCTTTGTACGGGAGGTACCACGCCCACTTTTCCAATCGCCCCCATATTTTGTAGGATACTGTGTATTGATAACCGATATGTTTGTACCTAATTTAAGACATTTAGCTCGTTTCGTTCTCCAGATATACAGAAATGTATAACGTCTTTGTATGGGAAGTGCCACACCCACTTCTCAAATCCCACCCATTTTTTTTAGAGAGTTTGTGTATTGGCAAGCAACATGTTTGTACTAAATTTGAAGGCCGTAGGTCTTGCCGCTCTCGAGATATGCAGAAAAAAGAATTTAAAAAACAACAACAACATGGGATTTATGGAAAAAACTAGAGGTAGTCGTGGTTTTTTGCTCATATCTCAGCCATTTATGGACCGATCTTCAATAGCAAATAATTCCGGACTATATGTGACATAAATGTATAACAACCTAGCCTTCATCATATTTGGGGTCTTCGGAAATCCCATTTCAACAGACGGACAGACGGACAACCGGATTTGAACTTCCCTTCTCATAAGAAGCCCGAATATATATACTTTATATGGTCTTAGATCAATATTGTAGAAATTACAAACGGAATGACAAAGTTATATATACCCTTTTACTTTCGGTGTAGGGTATAAAAAAGGTCACGCACAAAAAAAATCAAGTCCCTGGTTCTAGTGATCTCTTTGTTAAAAAAAACACAACGGATAAAATTCTTTTTATTATAGGTACTTTTATTTTCAATCATTCACACACAAAGGACAAACGCTCTTTCGAAAAATAATCAAAAAAGGTACCTACAATTTTTCCATTAAAGTTATGTTACAAAGTTGTTTTTCTTCAATTTTTCTTCTTTTGGGTTGCTGTAGTTTTGTTGACTTTGGTTCTCCTGTAGTCGTGTTGCTGTAGCTTTGTTGACTTAAATTTTTCTGCAATCGGGCATTGGCCGCTCCGATATCTTCCTTCCTCAGTGAATTGGCCACAGTAGTAATAAATTGCACTTCTTTTTAATTGGGCACTAGGTATCTTCTTTTATACTATTTTATTTAGGAACTATGTTCCTTTTCTTCTTTCTTTTTTTCTTTTAAAGGTCCAATAATTTTTATTTAAGCTATCTTTTTTTTTTATAAAAATTGGAGAATGTAATTTTCTATTACGGAAACTATGTTTCTTTTGAATTTTGTTTAATTTATTTATGTTTGGTGCGTTGTTAATTTGTTTTTATTATTTTTTCACTGTTTTTGTTGGTTTTATTTAAGTTTATTTATTCACTTAATTTTTTATTATTATACCTCACCTTTATTTACATCTTATAGTTAGTATATAAATATTTACAATGTTCGAGATTTTATCAAAAGATACTACAACGAGTAATTTTGGTATCAAAAAGTACTGATAGTAATTATATAATTATGACATTGTTTAAAGGAAAATAGGTAAAACCCTTATATGAAAAAGAGATAAAATTTAAATTTTATTATTATAGAAACGATGTTTCTTTTGTATTCTGCTCATAATTTTACGTTAGCCGTCAGCTAGCGAGTTCGCACTCTTGCTTTTTATAAAACCAATTTCCACTTTTATTGGGTACGATGTACCGGTAATTAAAACAAGAAACGTTTTATTTTGTGATTCGACATAGAATGAATTTTATTATTTCTAAATCACTTAAGGCCTAACCATAATGTGCTTAAGTTAGCTTCAGCAAATGTGCGAATACATGTAAATCATATGAGGCAAGCCATATTGAACTTAAGGAAACGTTTTGTTAAGTTTTATGAAATTGTCATTTGCTTAAGCAAAGTGCGAAAGTGATCGCACATTCCGTACGGAATCAAATGTTTTTTATTTTGTTTTTGTTTTTTTAAATACATTTAAGAGACTATTTTGTAAATTTTTGACAGTAAGTTAAGCAAGGCTATGCATATTATGGTTGGGCCTTTAATGTTAACTTGCTAACAAAGAAAAGTGTTGATCTAGGCTTTATGACTTTGTAAAAATTATAGTGGTATTGACCAATCAAAATAATCTATGTGTAAGTTGATAAATAAAAACTGCTGAGCTAGACGCTGTGCTTTTTATAAAAATTTTAATGATATCAACCAATCAAAATAATCTAGTTGTAATTCAATGATACAAAAAAAGTAATATAAAATGCTTAGCTTATGTCTGCGCTTTTGGGAACTTTCGCAATAACCCCAGCGCAATCCGATAGCGTAATATGGATATTCACCGTTTCCAGTCGATTACTATGCGTGTTAACTTAGCGTTGCTAACTTATACAGTTAAAATACACCTCTGGTGTAATGAGAATACATAACTCCACGTCTCCATGCGCTATCGATTTGAATAAGACATGAACATAACGCCGGCAGAGCAACGGTATTAATTTGTTCATGTTCTTGTATGTGGCGAATAAGTTTTGATGTTCATGTTCTGATTTCCCACAATTTTTGTTGTTGTGCGTTTGGTTGTAGACAGAAAATGGCATTGTAAGGCGATCATCATGGCGAACATGATTTCTAAGCCATACTTATGTTTAGCCAACGATGGAAGCACATGGACGAAACATGAACATGAACAGTCTACACGAGTAGAATTCATTTGCGACATGATGTTCTTACCTAGTTGATGGATGGTGGAGACGGGTAGTAAGTTTCTAAAATAGTTTACACGGTGTTTACATTTGCCAGTACTGGCAAGACAGTTGCAATACATGCAAACTTTTCCAACTGTCTTGTCTACTGTCTAGCAAATTTTGCAGACAATAAAATAGACAGTAATTTGACATTTGCTGACAGTAATTTGAAGTTTTGTTCGCAAAAGTAAAAAAAAATCAACAATTAAAAGAAATTTAATAAATTATGCTTTGGTTTTGTATGTTTTACTTAAGGGCTATCTATGTTCACAAAAATAGTGGTTCAATACTATTTTTAATTTGTTAAGTTCATATAAAACACGTTTAGCTAGAACTTGCACTGCGACATTCACGTTAGACATTTTTTTTAAGTGAACTGTCTTGACTACTGTCTGGAAGCCTACGTCACGAAGACAGCAAGCAGTGATTTTGGCTACTAATATGTATTTGCTTAAGGGCATAATAAACCTCACAAATAGCTTGGCAAACATGTCAAAATCATACGTTTGTACAAATATTTTGTGTTGTTAATTGGGATGTTTGCTGTTTGGACAATCATTTGAAGCGATGTTTGTAGAAATATTAAAATTTTTTAATATTTGGCAGACATGTTGGATATTTGTCAAACTTTTTGTTGTGTCTAGTGCTAAAACTAATTATTTCAGCGAAAACTTTGCAGAGTAAAGATGTAGAAGAAGAAGCAATAAAATTATTTACAGCCGTAAATTCTAATTTTTTTAACAGCATTGCTTACCCCAAACAGTTTTTTGTTTAGAGCACTCTTTACTACAAATTATTTTTCTTTCTTTTATATTTCTTCGGGGTTTTTAACAAATAGTGGGCAAAATTGCCGCCGCACAATCGTCGTCAGCATTCATTGAAAGTAAAACAAAAATGAAAAATTAATGTTTGTACGATATATGATTGTGTAGTTCATTGGCAAACAGAAGCAAAAACAAAGTGCATGTTTGCCAAGCAATTTGTGTGGTTTATTATGCCCTTTACTGTCTTGCCAGTACTGTCAAATGTAAACGTTCTGTTAGGTTATGTATTTATTGTAGGGTTTTTATATAGAGTTTGACAGTTGCCACGGCAATAATTGTCATACATATTGTGCGTGAAGTCGGATAGTGAATTCGCCTTGCCGTGGGCTGTATATAGAAATACAGCACTGTGCTTACTCAACACAGCATATAATTGCGTTGACATGTACAAAGTGCAACCAACTTCGGTGACTTCTTTCTTTCTAAAAAATTAAAGATGGTGAGTGGACGTAGTTCTTTACGCGAGTTGCCACAAATAGCATATAAATTATTCTTACGGAAATTGGTGATTATTTTATGTACAAGTATGTGAATTTTAATAACCGTGTTAATTAAACTTTTTTCAAAATAAAAAGTAGAATCGAAAGTTTTACCTAAAACATAACCTCGCTAAACAAAAATACCGAAGGTGGTTAAAAAATGTGTATGGAGATATAAATTGTGGCTACTCGTGTTTGCTGAACACGTGTTGTATTCCCGTTAAAAAGGAATATGAAACTTTCCTGGTATTTCGTTTTTAAATGTATGTTTCATTCTCCAAATATTTAGTCGAATATCAAGAGGAAGAAGACGAGAAAGCTTCGTGGTCATGTAAGTCATGGTCACGGTCGTATTGGCAAGCACCGTAAGCACCCTGGTGGTCGCGGTAATGCTGGTGGTATGCATCACCATCGCATCAACTTTGACAAATACCATCCCGGCTATTTCGGCAAAGTTGGTATGAGGAACTTCCACTTGCGTCGTCAACACAAATTCTGCCCCACCATTAATTTGGATAAATTGTGGTCTCTGGTAGGTGTGGACAAAGTCTCGGAATTGCAAAAGGAAAAAACTCCCAAGGCTCCAGTCATCGATTTGGTTAAATTCGTAAGTTTAAATTGTTGGCAAAGAACAATCGAATTTGTTGTAAAAATATAGAACATGAAGATATACCCCAAGGCGTCGGGCGGACTGAATGCGATCGTACAATTGCTTTTCCCATGTAGCGAAAGCCTTTCAGATTCTATGTTTATAATACATGATTTCGAATGTTTTGTTTTATGCTAAGAATATGAATTGAAATGGGTCTTTTTTTTAGGGTTATTACAAATTGTTGGGCCGTGGTCACTTCCCTAACTTGCCCGTCATCGTTAAGGCCAAATACTTTTCGAAAAAGGCTGAAAACAAGATCAAGATGGCTGGTGGTGCCTGCTTGTTGGTTGCTTAATATAAGGTAAATTATGTTTACTACGTGTATGTATTGTTGTTACAGTGACGATTGATACTAGAACGTCAGACATCTGCTGAGTGATTTCTAGTTTTTACCATAACTGAACTGAGTTTTCTTTTAAAGTTTATTTATTGTTAATGCATATATTTTAACACTAATCGAGCGCTTTCTGTTTTGTTTTAGGATTCCTTTATAAACCTCTGGCACGTTCGCTGTGAATACATTCGACCATCTTAAAAATACGTTTTTTTTTTTTAATAAAAAAAGTCATCTTAAAAAACCAAAAATATTAAGTTTTATTAAATTACCTTGTACGAGCTTTGAATAAATATACTGCATAGTATTTGAAAAAAAATAACTTGTGCAGCAACGCATCTTGATGGTATTTTCCATGGCCCAATTGGTAGGTATGCTCGAAACTACCTGATTTTTTTTTTTTTTTGACATCTTTAAAATAATTATACACAATGCTGCAGCTAATTCTGGCGGTCGTGATCAAATACTTTTCGATTCGAAAGCAATTTTATTTCTTAAGCCTATTATAGTACACGGCATGTAAAAAGACACATGCGCATGTGGTTCTGACGTAATTTTGACGTCAATGCAAAGCCACAATAAACATTGCGTGTTGTGTGATGACGTCAGAACCACATGCGCATGTGTCTTTACATGCCGTGTACTTAGAGAGAGAAATGTCAAAAGTTGCGTGTGTTTTTGACATATCGATCAACGAAAGCAACAAAAAAATACATTGTTGTGTTTTTGGTGTTGTTACTTGTTGTAGTATCGACACCACCTTATACATAAATTCGCCTTGAACACAACCTGTGTTCTTTAATCTACTACAAGAACTGTCATTGTTGTATACGACAACCGGAATAAGGCTGATTGCCTACACAAGGAATTTCCTGTCCATCAATGGACAAACTATGTTGCTTGCCCTCAGGAACAACAAAATATTTGAATTTTCCAGAAGCATTCCTTAAACAACTGGGGGGTGCTACTCTATTGCGAAGCGAAAGAAAATTTTAGCAAATCTAGTGATTGGTACTCTTGAATGCGTTTGTCTTTCTATCTTTTTATTTTTTTTCTTTTTGCAAATCATTATTTCTTTTATTTAAACTTTCCAATTTTATTTTTTTTTTTCATATTTTGCCATTTCATTATTGGAAATTGCGCAATCCTCGAATTTTTTACCAGTATTGCTAAATTTTCAAACAATTTTGCGAACGTAAGAGAGTACCAAGTTGGGATTTAGCCCTGGGGGGCTACTCTCTATTGTGATGCGAAAAAAAATTGTCGCAAATCTAGTGATTGGTGCTCTAATGCGTTTGCGCATTTGTCTTTAGCATGTTTTTCTTTATTTCTTTTATTTAAATTTTCCTATTTAATTTTTTTTACATATTTTCCCATTTCATTACTGAAAATCTGCGCTATCTTTGATTTTTATTACCAGTATTGCTTAATTTTCAAAATATTTTGCGAATGTTATAGAGAGTACCAAGTTGACATTTAGCTTTCGCATCGAAATTGTATTCGCATCGCAATAGAGAGTAGCCCCCTGGCTTCACTTTTAGATGCATTTATCTTTATACCCCATAATTTATAACAATTATTTACCGAATTTAAATATCACGAATCATCAGCGTAAAGAATACCAGTTGAAAAACATCATTTTGAAATTTTAATAAAGCATGACTAGTAGTAGAGTGCAATTTTTTAAAACCAAACTTAATTTGTAACACCTACCTAGGTATATGAAGTAGGTATGTAAGTTTATATCTATCTTAACTAGAATTATCTTCTCAAAGAGTTTTCCTACGTTGGATAAAATTAAAATTGGTCTTACATTCGGCCATGTTCTTGAAATAGAAATCACGTGAAATTGAAATCGATGAAGATGAATTTTTGTAAAAATGAACGTAGCTATTCCTGATTTCAAAAGTAGTTTAGTTAGAGAAAAGTGGCCCTCAAAGTATAGGTATATAAAAGGAAATATTTTTACGAACTTTGAACACGGGTGAGTTTTCAAAATTTGTTCGATTTCAATTTCACGTGATTTCAATTTACAGAACAAGACCTTTGTCTAATTTAAAATTTTTATGTTTTTTTTGGGATTGGGCATATTTTCGTCGTCTTCCAAGAATTTGGAAAGTATTTATTCCTAATGCAATTATTAAAAATAATTGCTAAATAATCAAAAGCCTTGGTTGAAAGTTTCCTAAGGATTAAGTTTGAAATACCGTCTAAGCCGAAGGACTTTTTTTATTATTTAACGATTTAGAAATTGCCAAAAGCTGATCAGTGTTAGTTAATGAACTATCATTTTGATCATTCGTTGAGGATCTGAAAAGTGCTGAAAATATTTAAAGAAGAAAATTAATTTAAGTAATAAATGTCTTTTGAAATGCACAAATCAAAAAGAAAAACCAAAAGTTCCGTGAGGTTTAATTATCTGATTGATTCTACTGGTGCACCAAATGTAAAATTTAAACTTTATTCTTTAGAGGATTAGGCTTATTAAAGTGTTTCCGAGAGGGCATGGGACCTAAGTTTATTTATGGAGCGATTTCACAAAATTAAGTTGTGTAATTTATACCACCAGTGGTGGTGGGTATAAAAATGTGTTTTTTTAAAATAAGATTTTTATGGTTAACTAAAAAAATTGATTTTGATAATTAATTTCGAATTCTAATTTCAATTATTCATCTTAAGTCATTTAATAAAAATATTAATTAATTAATATTAATTAGAAATCTAGTCTGATCCAAGCCCACTTCTTCAATCCGGAACATTTTTTACAGGTACTGTCTGTATATTGATACCCATTCTGATTGTACCAAATTTGGCCAATTTTACGTGTGCAGTCTCAATGGCAAAACTACATGAATTGGGCTACAAATTGGTACCTCATCCGCCATATTCTCCGGGCTTAGCCCCCATGTTCACTACTTTTCGTTTATAGTCACATGAGCGATAATGGATTATACATATCTGTTTATGAAAGTCGACGTCGACACAAGCCGACGACACCGGAACAGTAATTGTATTTTCTTGGTCGTTTTCGCCAATAATCTATTACTATTGACAGTCACTTCTAAGGCGCTTTGTATGTGAGGTACCACGCCAGTTATCCATCCCTTCTTTTTATCCGATGTTGCGATATCGAAAACCCCGCTATGTATACAAAATTTGGACAATTATTCTCTTACCTTTGTTAAGATATAAATAAAACTTTATTATGCCACGCCCACATTTTTTTAAAACGTTATGTACTGATAGTCCAGCTATGTGTAGCAAATTTGGACAACCGCTTTCTAGATAAAAGTAAATCTATTTTATGCCACGCCTACTACAATCCCGCCCAGATTTTGTCAAATGTTGTGTATTACCAACCAAGATGATTGTACCTAATTTGGAAACTTTGGCTTTTGCCGTTTACCAGACATACAGAAATCAATAATGTCTTAGTTAGAGAAGATGTGTATTGATAACCCAGTTACATATGTGTACCAAATTTAGACAATTTTTCTCTTACCGTCCTTTAGATATCTCCAATCCCGCCAAGATTTTGTCAGATATTGTTTGTGTATTACTAACCAAGATTTTTGTACCTAATTTGGAAACTTTGGCTTTGGCCGTTCTCCAGACATACAGAAATCAATTATGTCTGTTAGAGAAGGTGTGTATTGATAACCCAGTTATGTGTACCAAATTTGAACATTTTTTCTCTTACCGCCCTTTATATATAAATAAATCTATTTAGTGCCACGCCCACTTCTCTGATGCTTGTACCTAATTTGGAAACTTTGTCTTTGGCCGTTCTTCAGACATACAGAAATCTATAATCTCTTTTTATGGGAGGTGTTACTCCCACTTATCCAATCCCGCCCACACTTTGTCGGATGTTGTGTATTGATAACTAAGATGTTTTTACGTAATTGGGAAACCTTCGCTCTAACCGGCCTCTAGATATACAGAAATCTATATCTTTATAAGGGAGGTACTATGCCCACTCAAAACTTCAAAAAAAATATATTACCTATAGATCCCTCCAGACCATCAGTAATATACTTTTTCATGAAAATCCTTTCAGCGGTTTAGGCGGCTATAAGGTACAAACAAAGATATAAACATACAATCATTCTTTTTTATATACATATATAGATAAATACTGTATCAAAATTTATTTTTGGGAATGAAATATTTTATTAATTAATTCATTTATTAATGATGTGCTAATAATCCCAATTTTTTTAAATGAAAACACTGAAATTTATTGTTGTGGGAAAGCTAGTTCCTATGCGCATTTCGCTGGTTGCTTAGGCCAGCTCGTCAGGAAACTTTTTCCAAATACTTTAGAAAAGCTAAAAATATTATACAAGTAAGACCATAAAGTGAATAAGAATTTTAAAACACTCTGGTCTTAAATTTAACAATATCAAAGCTTCAACAAAGTCACAACAATAAACCGTCAATTTTTTCTTTCTTACATTCCCCTACAATTGGCTGGGTTTTTTCCAACACAAATTGTAGTTGTAAGAGGATAGAAAGAAAAAAACAAAATTAAAAAAAAAACAAGATGCTTAAATAAAGCAGCTTGCCATTTCAGTTTTTTATTTGCCGGGCACATGCAAATTTATTATCAAAAATTATTTTTGGGAATGAAATATTTTATTAATTAATTCATTTATTAATGATGTGCTAATAATCCCAATTTTTTTAAATGAAAACACTGAAATTTATTGTTGTGGGAAAGCTAGTTCCTATGCGCATTTCGCTGGTTGCTTAGGCCAGCTCGTCAGGAAACTTTTTCCAAATACTTTAGAAAAGCTAAAAATATTATACAAGTAAGACCATAAAGTGAATAAGAATTTTAAAACACTCTGGTCTTAAATGTAACAATATCAAAGCTTCAACAAAGTCACAACAATAAACCGTCAATTTGTTCTTTCTTACATTCCCCTACAATTGGCTGGGTTTTTTCCAACACAAATTGTAGTTGTAAGAGGATAGAAAGAAAAAAACAAAATTAAAAAAACAAGATGCTTAAATAAAGCAGCTTGCCATTTCAGTTTTTTATTTGCCGGGCACATGCAAATTTATTATCAAAAATTATTTTTGGGAATGAAATATTTTATTAATAAATTAATTTATTAATGATGTGCTAATAATCCCAATTTTTTTAAATGAAAACACTGAAATTTATTGTTGTGGGAAAGCTAGTTCCTATGCGCATTTCGCTGGTTGCTTAGGCCAGCTCGTCAGGAAACTTTTTCCAAATACTTTAGAAAAGCTAAAAATATTATACAAGTAAGACCATAAAGTGAATAAGAATTTTAAAACACTCTGGTCTTAAATGTAACAATATCAAAGCTTCAACAAAGTCACAACAATAAACCGTCAATTTTTTCTTTCTTACATTCCCCTACAATTGGCTGGGTTTTTTCCAACACAAATTGTAGTTGTAAGAGGATAGAAAGAAAAAACAAAATTAAAAAAAACAAGATGCTTAAATAAAGCAGCTTGCCATTTCAGTTTTTTATTTGCCGGGCACATGCAAATTTTTTATCAAAAAAATACTGTAGTTCTTATAATTCGAACACCAACCCCAAGTCAAGAGCAACCCGTTCGGCAATTAACTAATTTTTTTTTACCGATTTTTTTACAAATATAGTCAATATGTTGTTTAAATTTTAATGCCTGTATTCATAAAAATATTTAAAATTAAATAAAGGTTTACAAAACAAATTTTGTATAAAAATGTTCCTTAATGAACTTTTGTAAAATTTGACAATCGTTTATGAATAATACATAACATTTATGTATTAGTTAAAAAATATGTATTACATATTTACCTAAATTAAGGAAAATATCAAATGTCTTTTCATATTTCCTTTTATTCGGCAAATATTTTACTATTTATTTTTACAATGTGCATGTGATAAAGTTTCGAGTATAAAATGTAAAATAGAGTTTAAATTGCGTTTTTAAAAATAAAATTAAAACAAATATATCGAAACAACAATAAAAAATATAATTTTTTAATTAATTAATTCATTTATTAATGATGTGCTAATAATCCCAATTTATGATAAAAAACACTGAAATTTATTGTTGTGGGAAATTTTTATATTTAAAAAAGAAAAAAGTTTTGTATATATCGTTGGTCTCAAGTAGAAAGGCCCTAACTCAAATAATTGTAACTGTATAGGGGAAGGTAAAAATATAATAGAAACTGTATGTATCATAATGTAAACTTACTCATACAACTGCTTGTAAAGCCGTTATTCTTTACAATATTGCAATGAATTTTTGTGACGAGGTGTATTTGTGTAAAATTTATTGGAATCACTGGAAAACTCAATTTCGTAAAAAATGCGAGTTAGGGCCTTTCTACTTGAGACCATCGATATGTATGTATGTGCGCGTGTTTGCAAGCAAATGTAAAACGCTTTGTAAATACTTTGATCCTAAAAATTTAGAAAAAAATATCGTGCATATCTACACAAATATAGATTTTAAACGGTGTTTTATTAAAATTGGTGGACGATAAGATACTTGAAAATGAACTACAAAAAAATGTTTCCCTTATTTATATATAAGATTACTCCTCTTGTTTGTTAATAAAGATATACAAACATTGTAGATAAACAATAGGCTTCATTATTATCTAAAGCCTTAAATATTTTAGTTAGCGCCAATGCTATGCCATCTTCATTGATTAATTTATTATATGAAACAATTTCATTATTCTGTTTAAATTTTATTCTCTGCTTTTTATTGTGTTGTTTCTCTTAGTAGCTATGCAAAAAATAAGCATAGGCAATTTAATTATTTGCTCAAAAATACTACAAAAAAAATATATGTAGGTATCGTCGATACCGAATATCGAAAAATTGAACTATTTTAAATGCACTATTTAAATGTATTTTGCATTTTAAATACACGACTCATATGTATTTTGTAATTTAAAAACACGACTTTAATGTATTTTGTATTTCATATACATCAAAACATGTATTTTGTCCAACTCTAGTTACAAGTAGGCACCTCCAGACCATTACCGAAAGTTTTACAAATTTTACAGTGTGAAATTATATTCGGAATTTTCAATGAAAACATTGTTCGATTTCACGCGAATTTAAATTCCAGAAGATTGCTGATCATTTTTTTTTTTAATTTAAAATATTTTATTTAAATTCAATAAATTAATAAATTCAATAAACATTTTTTACACGCATGCAATTTTTAAACTGCCATTGATTCGACATCGTTATTTTGTACAAATATTGTAGCGGAATTACTTTTAAAAATATTTAATTTACCTATTAAACTATTGTCTGTTAAATTCATTGAGCTATCACAATTTAAAATGTTTTTTAAAAGCCAAAATGTTTCATTGGTTATAAAAGGATTCTGAAATGAAAATAGGGTATTTAAAAGAACTGCAAGATTTGTATGCCAATTTGTGGATATCTGTTGTATAAACATTACATAACAAGTGGGATGACAGGCTAATAAATTGCCCAAAACACGAATTGAATAGATAATTGTTAAATGATTTATAGCAGTTTTAAATTCTTTAACATTATAAATATTTCTAAGAGAATAACTCACTATATACTGTTGCTGTGGATTGGTTAAAGAAGCAACTAATTCCGGATGTGGAAATAAGGAGTGAAAAATGATTTGTAAATGATATTCTCCAGCTAAACATGTCGGATTTTTCTCAACTAAATGTTCAAGAACGTATTTTCGGTCATCGTTATTTAAAAGTAATTCAGAATTTAATGATATTATTTGTAAACATATCGCAGCATCTTCACGAAAATCAGCAAGATCATCTGCTACCTCATCATTCGTGTAAAGTTTCCATAACTGAGGCAACAATTGCATTTTCATTATTGTTGAAGCTCCTTTGTGTCCAGTAGCTAAAATGTTTGCTAAAGTCCACAGACACATTCGTACTAATTGAGTTTCTTTTGTATGGAGATAAGTGACGAGGTAGCTTCCTGCTAAAGAAGATATTTTCTCGCAAACTGGTGCTGGTCCCAAAGTCATGTTGCACAAACATTCTGCTGACCTCAGTTGACGTTCAGAGTCTTTACCTAAATTTATTTTTTTTTATTTGGCTTAATTAAGAACAATACTTTCTTTCTAATTAGCAAATTACCAGTCAATTCCTTAACCAGCACTTGCATAGCTCCCGGAATTTTATTAAATGTTTCTATATTTTTTGCATCTTGTAAAAACGCATATGATAATCTGTAGATGTCTTCATCAGTAGCATGTTTTCGTCGCTTAATACGTCCAGCCAAACCAGTGACATCTTTTTCTGTTAAATATTCCAATTCTTGAATACGCGCTTTAATCTCCCCAATACCAAACCGCAAGGAATCCAAGGTATTAGCGCGTATTCGCTCACGGTGTAATTTAGTGTAATCGCGAATTTTTTCTCGGAGTTTTAGAGTTGGCACAGTTATTTGGTATGCCTGTTTTGCATGGGTTTCAATAGGACTACTCATGATTTTAAATACAAATAAATTTATTGTTTACCAAAAGCGATTGGATTTTTTGCAAGCATTAAACAGTGGTTTTTAAACTTGTGTTTAAGGGCTGCCCAACTTTGCCACTTTCGAAATGGTACGTGACAGTTCCCATTACACCCTATCTACAACAGATATGAACTGCTATGAAAACTTTTCTCACAATAACATAACGCTTACAAATGCCAGTACTGGCAAGACAGTAAGAAAATACATATTAGTTGTCAAAAACACTACTTACGGCGAATATTACGTCCAGCACACGTAGAATTTACCGTCATGACAAGCATTTTGACCATGTACAGAAATGTTTGATTTTCCATCCAGCATCGTCGGTGTCACACAAACAAACAAATTTTCACTTAAACTACAATGGCGCTTGATGAGAAACGCTTGACCGTATACAGACCCCTTAAGATGAGCTGTCAACAATACACATATACATACATACATATAAAACAATAATAAGACGCTATCATTAAAATGTTAAATGGTTTAGTGCAAATCTTCTAAAAAAAATGCTTAAAAAACAATATTTAACACTAAAAAGAAAGAAAAAACCATAAGATGAATAAAAAACGACACAAGTTTACTGTACGAAAATCAGTAAATTATGAATTCTTATAAGATACAAGTTCACCTTGTTTAAGATTAAGATTATCATGAAGAAATGTGCTCTCTCAAATTATATCAGATATTATCTCGTCTATCCATTAGGTCTGCTTAAGGAGCCAGATGCTTATTTGGTTTATTCCTCAACCATGTCAAAAGTTGTTTACATTTTGCTTATACATGTATATTTTTGTTTACGTTTTTTGTTTTTTTGCCATACATACATGCATACAAAACACGTTTTTCCTTTTGTTTTCCCTATGTAGTAGTAAGATTTTGACAACCGTGAGGAAAATTACACGAACAAAATGCCTGTTGTTTTTTGTACTGTTGTATTGTTGTAGCGGTAAGCAGACCTATTGGATAGGCCTTGATCTCAGGTGAAGACCACAAGGCGAATTCATGTATACGGTGATGTCGATCCTACAACAAATAACAACACCAAAAACACAACAATGTCAAAAACACAAGCATCTTTTGTCATTTTTCTCTGAGTAAGAAAAAAAAGTAGCACAGCCAAGGTCTATCCACTAATTCTGCGCAAGGAGCCAGATATTTATTTGGTTTATTCCTCAACGATGTCAAAAGTTGTTTTCATTTTGCTTATACATGTATGTTTTTGTTTACGTTTTTTGTTTTTTTGCCATACATACATGCATACAAAGGGGAAATTTACACAAACCAAATGCCTGTTGTTTTTTGTACTGTTGTATTGTTGTAGCGGTAAGCAGACCTATTGGATAGGCCTTGAGCACAGCTATGCTTTCAACGCCACCTGAAAACAGAATTCGCCTTGACCACATGTTAGACAGTAATACAAGCTGTACGTATTTTGAGTTTTTTTTTTACAAAAATGCTTCCTTGATCTAACACCGGGTCTTCACCTGAGATAAGATATAATATTTTTATATCAGCAAACGTCAAATTCAATCGTAGATAGTATTATCTTACGTGTGGACTCTCAAACAGTGTTAGTATTAATATTATAATAAATGTTATGAGACAGTTGTTATAAGAAATCTTATAACAAGTATGTTTTTTATGAAAATATTGTTACGTTTTTACTTTACAAAACGCGTTAAGGTTTATTCCCTTTATAATAAACCTTTGGGTTCTTTTAATTGCAAATCAAAATAAAAACACACACGAATTCAACTTAACAAACTTTATTGAAATTCACAAAATTTAACCACTATTGTAAGTAACGATCTGAACCGTTTAATTTCTCCAATCAAACTAAGCTAAACTTTTATGAGTTAGCCTGTATTTATAGTTCAAAACTGTTCCTAGTTGATTCAAGAACCGTGTAGTAGATTCTAGAATGTTGTGTTCGAATTTTTTTAAAATAACTGTTATACATCTAAATCTAAAGCTTCGTACAGACGATGGTCAGATCTAACAATATTGTAAGGTGTGGCAATTGGCTGGCAATATAGTACCAAAGAAAAATTGTCACCAAAAGTAAATTGTCAGGTCAGACGATTGTAAGAAAACCTATCAATTTCATTGGCAGACAGTTGTGTGACAATAAATTTATCTACCAACAAAAGTTGTCAGTTCACACGGATGTCAGATAATTGCGTGGCAAAAGTTGCCGGATCTATTGGTAGATATTGTCTGATGAAAATTCAAAGCATTTGAGAGACATTATTTAATTTCAATTGTTTGTGTTGTATTAATTTGAAAAAGTGAAAATAATATTGTTGTGATGAAACCACAAAATGCAATGGCATCCATTCTAGCTGATTATGTATTGGAAAGCAGCGAAGATGAAGAACCAATTTTAAAAAAACCCTGCAAAATTTGGGTGAAGGATTGGGTGATGCAACGCCAGCAGGAAGGATGTTTTGCCAACTTGCTCGCCCAACTACGTAGTAATGAGTCGGAGTTGTATCGCAATTTTTTACGAATGGACTCCGATCAATTTGATCATCTTTTGAATTTAGTGACTTCATATATTCAAAAGAAGGAAACAAACATGCGAAAGAGTATTTCAGCAGGTGAGCGACTCGTATTAACCCTACGATACCTAGCTACTAGCGAAAGCTTTCGCTCACTGCAGTACATATTGCGCATTCCTGCATCAACAATATCGTACATTATTCCCGAAGTTTTAGATGCCGTTTACAAAGTGCTTGTGAATATGTATATCCAGGTAAATTTATTTTCTTCATTCGTGCTATTATAAAATATGTATGTACATTAAAATTTATTTTAAGACACCAAAAACAGACATTGCTGATAAATTTAATGAGTTGTGGCAATTTCCTAATTGCATTGGACGGAAAACATGTCGTGATGGATGCACCAGCGAATGCTGGGAGTATTTTAATTAGTAATTTTTATTTCACTTTTAGTTTTTTTACATGTATTTGCAGCGTAGCCACTAGAAATATTTTTTTGCAAAAATGATGATGCCATTGTCACATATTGTAAGATACAAAAACTTCGCGCATCTGACAATAAAAAATATGCTAACAACGTCTGAGAATGATCTAACAATTGCAAAGATGGGTGCTCACACGATTGTCAGATGTCTGACAATATTGTTGTCTTACAATAGTCCGACAATGCTTTTTTTGACAACGGCGTCCGACAATAATTGCCAGTTCACACGGTTGTAACATAATTTTAGCACAATTTACTGACAATATTGTTAGATCTGACCATCGTCTGTACGAAGCTTAAAGTCTACAATTACAATTGCTAGAAAATGTAGTACAGTGGCGTTCATAAATATAGTAACTAATATGACATAAAACTATAATTTACAAGATAACTTATAACTAAAACCATAACTAATTCTTAGACAAATCTAATTTCGTAATAATATTTTAAACTACAAAATCAAAAAACTTAAAAAAAATAAAAAAAAACGATACAAGAATCAGTCGATTATGTAATCTTATAAGATATGTACGTGTTCCCCATGTATAATATTAAGATTAATATGAAGAATTGTGTTCTCTCATTTTGTCGAAATTTTCAAATCCAAATATCGCTGTGAGGAAAACATCGTTTTCAGCCGCAATTAACAACTTTTGGTTTGATTATGTTAATCTATCGCAAACGAATCATACATACCCCTCACCATAACACGATAAGAGCAGAAAGTTATATAAATACCATTCTTTAGATATAAATAAATCTATTATGTGCAACGCTCTCTTCCTTATCCCGCCCACATTTAGTCGGATGTTGTGAATTGATAACCCAGATTATTATACCTAATTTGGAAGCTTTGGCTCTTGGCGCTCTCCAAATATACATACTTATGTAAATCTATAATGTCTTTGTACGGGAGGTGCCACGTCCACTTCATAAATCCTAGGATCAATATTAATATTGTGGAAGTTACAAACAGATTGACAAGCTTATATATACCCTTTTAACTTTGGTGAAGGGTACAAAAGCAAACAGAAAAATTATGACTTTTTTCCGAGAGCAGGGAATTGTTTCCTTATCCCAGCACAAGTGCCACTCTATTCCTCGCGCCTAGTTCCTAGTTTCCAGGATGAGAGGGCTTTAATGGCCGCTTGGCTGTCATTCAATTTTACAATACTGTTGCCAACCTTGAACCTGTTGTTGAAGGCGAGTTCCGTGATCTTAATGTCCGCTCTCATGCAGATTCATGGTTCGGGAGCTAATCTCAATAAGCCAGTTCGTCCAATGACACCATCTGCAAGTCCAGATGTTAGCTGGATACTAAGGAAACGCGATAATTATATGTATATGTAATGGTAGTATACCCATGAAGACTTCAAGTTGCTGCCGTATGATACAAGCGCATCACAACCATCACGGCTGCACAAACCATTATTTGAAGCTTATTGTACTTCCTGATTGCAGACACCATACCTTGGATCCATAGGTGATTATCGGTCTGACCATCATAAAGTATAGCCATTTCATTTTGCTAAGACCTATGCCCCAAGTTTTCCCAAAGAAGCCTTTGGTCTAGAACAATTCCTTATTACTTGTCTTCAATTGAGTACTCAATTTCCGTCGCATTCACTAAAAGCTTTTAAAGGCTGTAGTTATACCTTTTCGTGAACAGTATTGCGACCGCTTTTTGGGGGTTGATGTTAAGCCCCTTTACGTGGCACCATTCGAGAACCTTGTCGAGATCACCTTGCATCACCTCAGTGATTGTGCTCTCGAACTTCCCGGTAACAATGATGGCCAGGTCGTCCGCATAGCCAACCAATGGCCCCTAGACCATATCCATCGAACTTGACAAGCTGGTCATCAATTACAAGACACCAAAGACACCTTGTGGACAACCCTTAACAGCACTGATTCACACACTAGCGTCATCCAAGAGGCGGTGATTTCCCTTCATCTTAGCATGGGGCCAATCCAATTGATTGTACACTCATCTATCCGTTTTCAGTTTTTCATTGACTTTTGCAAGTGTTAAGTAATAAGAAAAAAAACAATAACAAAACTTACATACTTACTTCAAAACAACGGGATCAAAAAATTCCAGGAATTTTTGTCCCCAAAAACAATTGCATTTATTAACAAAAATTAAATTATAACTTGAAATAATAAGTGAAAAAACAATAACAATAAAATTGAAAATAGTAAAAAAGAAATAACAACGATTTGTCGCTATGACAAATTTAAGTGATGATAGCGACGAATCTGATGATATTTGGCAGCAAATACCAGGTAGAAAAACAAACAAACGGCGTTTAACAAAATCTCCAAATATGCATCAACACAAGAAAATTAATACAAACGATGAGTCAAGAATAAATAAATTCCATTTACTTGGGGAAAATGAATCTACTATAGAAAAAATAGAAAGTGAAGATGACCAAGAAGAAGATTATGAAGTCAATAATGCACCGAAGCCTCCACCAATTTATATTCCTGGCGTTACAAATTTAACTAAAATGCTTAAAACAATAAGCGACGAAGTAAAAGACTTTAATTATAAATGTTTAAGAGATAATGAAGTAAGATTAATGATAAAAAGTATTGATTCCTACAGAAAAATTTTCAAATTATTTGAGTCAAAAATATCAATTACCACACTTTTCAACATAAACAAGAAGGAACTTATAGAGTCGTTATAAAGGGCATTCATAATTCCACCCCAGTTAGCGATATAAAAGCAGAGCTTTTATTGTTAGGTCATTTGGTTAGAAATGTTATTAATAGGTGTGTTCATTTACTTTACTAGCAGAAACTTGCAAAGAGAGAGTAAGTAGGAATTTAAAGAAATTGCTCTCAAAAATACTAAAAAGTAAATGAACACTTTGCCAGCCAAAATTTGCAAGTTAAAGTAGTGACGAATATATAGGAATATTTGAGTACCCATTAATATTTTTAAGACTGAGGAAAATTTTATACATTACGGTAAAAATAATGTGATTTTATTAATTTATATTTGTTTATGGTGAATAAAATGAATCATTAATTGAATTTTTTTGAGGTTTCATCAATAATAAAAGGTAAAAAACCCTTTGTTAACAATAAAAGTATTTATAAGGCAAAACAAAATATTTAATGTAACAATCTATACATGTTTATAGGTATATACAATTTCAACGTTACGGACTTCCTGATAGATTCATCTTCGCACAGCCTTAACGTCGTGAGTTATAAGGTTGAAATTTGAACCGAATGCTGGTCTCTCGCTAAATCGAAGCACTAAAAATCGAAAAAATTGCCTAATAGTACGAAAATTGTGTTTGTGTTAGTGAACAAATTTAGAGCATTGCGACTCGCAAGAAACTACTTTCATGTGTAAATGCTAGGTAAGATATAATTTTTGGAAATTCGAATGTTTAGGGGATAAATAACGTAAAAACGAGTAAATGCGCTAACCTCATAACTCCTAAACTAACTGTGGATTCATCCATGCGTTTCGAACAATATTTTTATCCGAAGAATAATTACTGAGAGTGTTTTTCAGAACGATTCGCTTATTTCGGAAAATTTGGCCGGAAAAACAAAGCTATGATATGGTTTACAGATGTAAACCATTATACAAACTGGCAGCACAACTCTGTGGTTTTCACGAATAATCGCGTAAGTTATAAAACCAAACTTTTCAGGAGAGCAAAAACAATTATTTTTTTCAATTGCGGCTTCTGTAGATGCTTTTGTAAACTTTTTTCTTTACTATCCTCTTAACAGTGACTTTCTACGTATTATACATAGTTTTCATGAAAAAATCCTCACAGGATCACAATCTGTAAAAGGATTAAAAATGCATATGTTTGATTGACTCATTAAGTGTGTGCAATATAACATCATATCTCCACATAAGTTCTTTTTTGTGAAAATAAATGTTATCATTTTAATCACACATGACGACTTACGTTGTTATTTTTATGACTTTAGTTGTTATTCATAGAAAAATTTTCAAAAAATACTTTCATATTTTTTGCACGAATAACAACATAACATCACATATGCTTTTTATTTGGAAACATATTCAGCAATTTTACAATTTTTGGCGATGTATGTCGACATAAATCGTTATAATAGCAAAATATTTTATTAAACTGTTAACTTAAGTTGTTTTTAGCAGAAAAAAATTAATGATACTACATTATATTCTAAAAAGCTTAATACTTATAAAAACCTAATTCAAAATGTAGCACTTTGACATCATTATCTCAATTTCGGTAAAAACCGACTTACGCGATTATTCGTGAAAACCACAGAACTAGCAAACTACTTATATTGAATTGTTTTCTACAGGTTATTAAGAAAATGGAAGAAAAAAGGAAAGTGATTTTATTATTTTAAATTATATTAAAGGTAAAACGAATTTTCATAAAAAATCCGTTTCATAAGTTATTGTAATTGTTTACCCCGCACCGTTTTTTTTTTTCAGAACATAACAGCAAGTGTTCAACAAAAATCAATATATATGTTTGATGGGGCAAATTTGCGGTTGATTTAAATATGTTGCTCACATGCGTACAAAACTGGTTGTATTAGTATTTGACATTTCATTTTATTTAATTTCTTTATTTGTTCTTCTTTTGATACTTTTTCTAAATAATAACTAAATTCTGTCTTAATTTAAATATACTTAGAAGAAAATAATATAAAAAATTTGTTAAATAATTTAACAAGTAATATTGTATTGTTCTCTTTTAAGTTAAAAATGGCATTCAAATGGAAGCGCGAAATCGTCGAAAAATTAATTTTAAGTGTACAACAATACCCGTGTTTGTATGATGTTGAGTCAGTTGAGTACTTGGACAGAGTAAAGAAGGCCCAAGCGTTCAACGACATAGTTCATAAACTCTTTAAAAGTGAAAGCACCATCACTTTAGAAGAAATAAAGCGTAAGTGGAGAATATTGAGAAATCAATTCATGAGGGAACAAAGACTGATAAAAAATTCTAAGAAAAGTGGAGGAGGAATAGATGACATCTATGTTCCTAAGTTGTGGTGCTTTGAACACTTGAGTTTTTTGCAATCACATATTACCATGAAAGCTACCATTGACAATACAAAGGTAAAGGTAAGAGTATAGTTAATAAACAAAATCAAGCAAACGTTAAAAAAAATCGTTCACTTAATTAATTATTTTAGAGCGAGGAATATATAATGCCCGATTTCAGTGACGAAGTGTCTTTAATCGAAGAGCAGCCAAGAAAAAGAACGCCCGGCTCCAGTGAAAAACTGTTCTTTATCGAAGAGCAGCCAAGAAAAAGAAAGAAGGTAGATATTCTTATTGGCAAAATATATCAATTAGTATTGTTCAATTATTGTTCCAAATTGTTAATTTTTAATGTCCAACTGTTCTTAAAATGTTACTTTTTGATCGGACCAACTTTAATAATATATCCGGTTAAATAACTTCGCTAAGTTACCGTTAAACTGTTAGGTGCGATTAATTAATTTTAATTTTTGTTGTGTGGAAAACCAATTAGCCATTTAACTAGATGTGATGTAAGCTCAATTGCTAGGGCAATCTAATTTTAGCTCAACTGGCCGGTTAACCAGCTAATTATTTTACTAATATCGGCCGAATTGCACTTCTTTAACTAAGGATATTTCTTTTAGGATGCAATTAATGGGTTTCGCAATGATCTAGATGACTTTAAAAATATTTTAAAGCAAAAATGGGAGCATAAAAAATTCTCTTGGCTTGGGAATCTTGTTGCTGCACAAATGGAAAATGTAAATCCAGAAGACCAGCAAGACGCGGCTTGGCAAGTACAGTGTCTTATGAGAAGACTTGTAAGCAACTCATCAAGAAAGCGCAGTATTTCTAATAGTTCATCTTCGAAAGACATTTAAGAGCTGTCGATGGAATGTTTCTTAAATAATGTCTTTTACTAATATAATTACATACCTATGTAGCTATCTAAAAACTTTTATACTTTTGTACTGTTAAATTATTCAAGTATGTAGACATACATAAGTATATGCATTGTTGCAAATTTTTTTCCATCCTGTAATTTAATACATACATATGTATGTATAATAAAGGCTACAGCTGTACAAAAGTAAAAATATGCTGGCTGTGAATTTCTATTTTATATTTTTTCTTTCATATTGCTTTTGTATCTTTTAACTTTAGTTTTGGTTTGAAAAACGATGTTTACCCTTATTTTAAGTTATATTGTTTAATTTGGAAAATTATATAATAGCAGCTATTTACCAGAAAAGAAAAAATTGTTAATTTATAAATTAAGTATAAGGCCGGTTCTTATGTATGCATTCTCGATTTTTTAATTTTCACCTTCGGTAATGAAGGAATTTGGAATTTTTGAACGTAAAAATCCTAGACTTTGCGTTAACACACTTTGAGCGGGTTCATAGGAAATTTTCTAATGAATATATATATGATTTAGCTAAGGTTAAACCGTTATCCTCGTATGGTTTTGATTTAATGAAACGCTTTATTGACTACATAATTTGGATAATGTTTTTATTCAACATGTCTTAGATGATGAAGTAGGATTTAATTGGCTTAATACCAACTATTACTCACCCTTAGGTAATGTGGAACATGAAACAAAAATTACAGGTGCCCACAAGGGATAATTTTTTTTTTTGCCTTCTATTATTATTTTTAGCTTTAAGTTTAGATTTTAAGCACAATCAATTTTTACTACCACAAAATGTTGTGCCGGGAGCAAGCACTTTAAACCTAAATGTTAGTAATCTTTCACAAAACCTGATAAGTTTGTTACTGTAAAACAATAATATTTATTAATACAAGACATAGTTTTAAGTATTCTTTGTAATTTGACTTATATATTTTTTTCTTATGTATGATTGTTTTAAAGTCTCAAATAAACTTAACTTAACTTCTTCTTAAAATGAATGCAAAGACAAAAAAAAAATAATATTATGCATGTATGTACATATATGCATAAACATTTATATAAAATTTAAAAAGCATAGTAGAATGAAAAATAATTTTTTTAATATTTATTTCAATAAAATAAATAAAAATTATTTAAAATTTGGTTTTTTTTGTACCAGGGCTGTGGAGTCAGAGTTGAGGTTTTTGTACCGAAGTCATGGTCAAAGTACCAACAAAAACTCGCGACTCCGACTCCAAAATGTTTCTACTTTACATACGTAAATAACTATATTAAAGCTGTTAAAATTTAAATATTCAGCCTTATTCCGGTTGTCGTAATCGTATACGACTGTGTCGTTTTTTGTAGTAGATTAAAGAACACAGGTTGTGTTTTACTTTAAACTATTACAAAAAACGACACAGTCGTATACGACAACGACAACTGGAATAAGGCTGATTGATTTAAAATTTTTTACAGAATCATTTTATTGCCTAGAAAGATAATCATATCATCACACACGTTAAAGATAATCATGAGTAAAACTGGGAATATTTTAACTTGTTATAAGTTGTTGTATTATTTGATTAATTAAGAACAAACTAATGTGGATCATATTTTTACACATATATATATATTAAATAAAAATATGAAAATTTAAAATATTTGTATATATTTATTATGAGAAAGGAAAAAACAAAAAAACTTTTTAAGTAATCAAAATCTTCAGTAATAAACTTTAAAATCGTATCCCATTGAAAACTGATCACTAATCTGCGTCATTCTGACTCATTTTGACAGCGGCGTGTGTCCCTCACAAAAGGTCCACGTAACGACTGGGATGTCTGAAGTACACAGCCACGGATTCATTATAATTAAAGGAAATCGTAATATTAAAAAAAAAAGAGTTTAAAGTCAAATAAGGACCAGTCCCAAATACATTTATCATCAAGATTATAGTAGGAGTAAGAGTTGGTGTCGGACATAAAAAATGTCAGCGGTTGGAGTCGAAATTAGAACAATTTTTTGACGACTCTGTAGCCCTGGTATGTATATATGTATGTAAGTTTAAGTACATCTGCATATGTATATAGATAAAAAAAATACTTATTTAATACTAAATCCAATCAAGTTTGCCTTCGTTGGTGAAATATTGGGCGAACTCTTGCCTAATGGCTTCTGTCGCACCTCTTGTAGGACTGTGCACTTTGTCTGAGATTCCACTAGTTTCTGATGAAATATTTTCATTATTACCCATATAAGTTGAATCATTTTGTAATAAATAATTATGCAAAGCGCAACAGGCCAAAGTTATTATTTCCACCGTTTCTACTTTTAAGTGCATTGGGGACAGGAAAATTCTAAATCTATTTGAAAGTATACCAAAAGCATGCTCTACAACATGTCTAGCACGCGAGAGTCGAATGTTTAAAGTTATTTTTTCACTTGAGGTTGTTTGGTATGGATATGGGGTCAAGAGATGATTTTGCATTGGAAAAGCGTTGTTTCCAATTACTACGTAAGGTAGACACCGACCATTTCCTATAATAGTGTTTTGTGGTATTTCTGTTCCTTCTTGCAATATGTTATATAATTTGCTTTGAAAAAATACTCTAGCGTCATTGCAACCAACATCAACGAAGATGAATTTACAATGGGCATCAACTAAAGCCAGCAATACAATACTGTTAGTCCCTTTATAATTATGGTAGTATGACTCATCTTTCCGCAATGGCTGGAAATTTATTTGTTTACAGTCCAAAGCGCCCATACAGTTGGGAAATTGCCATTTGACGCCGAATTCCCCAGCTATAGCCTCCCACTCCGACGGATTCCTTGGAAACTATAAAAAAAACAATAAAAAATTGGCATATAGCGTTTTTGTATTATACCTTTAAATATGTTCCTTTTAACCTTCTAAAAATACTTCCACATACTTCCGGAACTAGAAGGGAAATGGCGGACTTTGACACACGAGTTTGATGGTCCAAGCTTCGAAAAGACTCTCCTATACAAGTAAAGTACCTATTTATGAAGTGATTTTGTACACATACATACATACATGCATGTATTTATACTAACCCAGTGGGAAAACTTAGAAGACCTTCTTACTTCAGGTCTTATTAAAGGCCTTCATAAAAATTGTTTTGAACCAATTACCATTCTCATTTTACTAGGAGTGAATAGGCCTTTTAGAAGGCATCCGTACTCCGCCTTTTTCCCGCTGGGAATCTAAATAAAATCGATATACATACATACATGTTTATGTATGTAAGTAAAAAACAACTTTAGTAAATTAAATACAACTAACCTGTAGTAAGAAAACGCAAGCATATTGCTAATTTTACATCGGGAGAAATAGCATCTCTTATTTTTGTATTACTGCGCCTAATATCCTGTTCAACTAAAGTAAGTAAGAATTGAAATTGCTTCTTTGACAACCTTAAATAGTTTCTAAACGATGCTTCGTCAGTCAATAACAACTCTTTTGTTAAAAAAGAAAAGGGCCCACGACGTTCTTCATCTTTCATCCAAGGCTTTCTCCACTGCCTCTTTTTTTTTACAGTAGGCAAGAACGTTGCTTTCTTGCACAATTGAATTAACCCTAAAACAATTTAAAAAAATGTAATTCCTAAATAAATAAATGAACCATAGAATATACCAATAAGAATATCCTCTTGTTCGCTATCATCAGATTCAAATTCAATGACTTCACCAATGCATTCCAGCAAATTATTAACTATACTGTGTTTTTCTCCTACCTCCATATTTTTTATTTTAAATTTTTAGTATAAGCAATCTTGGTAAAATAACATAAGTTAGCCGCGAGCAATGCTGGCACATTTCATTTTGTTTTTAATTTTAAATTGTGTGTTTTGAAATGTAATAATTTAAAAACGTTTTTAGTTTCATAATTCTAGGTGAAAATTAAAAAATTTATGAAAGATTCCCCAGAACTAGAGTTGTGTAGTTCATGAACGAACTAGTTCAATTGAACTATTCAGTCAGATGAACGATGACCGGTCTTTTTGGATCACCGTACGTTTTAGTTCACTAGTTCGTTTTGGGTCAGTATGTCTTTTTTTGTCAGTTCACTTTCGGTCTTTTTTTGTCAGTTAGTTCAATTTTGGTCTTTTTTGTCAGTTCACTTTTTGTCTGTTTTTGTTGCTTACTCGATAGAATAACTGATTGAAAAGAAACAACAATACTATTCTTGTGAGCTGTTTCTGTTACTCATTGCCACATTGCTTTACACATTTTCATAATACAATCAGGGTTGTCGAGTATAATAATTTCTCGACAAACGGCGATTATCAAGCTTTTTGCCGACATGACGATTTTTTGAGGCTTATAACACCCAATTTTCACGATGATTTAAAAGACATGTCTTTTTTGTATTTCTTTTTTAAAAAAACTTCCAAAAACTTCTTAAATTTTCACCATGTTTCTTTTTTTCAGTCAGAATTGTTTTTTTTTTTTTTTGATTTTCTTAGTTCCTTATTTGTATAAAATTATTTAATATTTTGATATTCCACATAATTTTGATATGTTTTGAATTTTTTTTAATAAAATTTTTGTATTTCTCTATATTTTAATAAGCACTTGTCACTTTGCAATAAGAAAAAAACATCAATTAAAAAACACAAATAAATTCAAAGAGGAATGTCAAAAAAGAAACATATAAAATACGATTCATGTCTTTTTTTCTACCCTGCTAACTTCTCTACCCCGCTCGCTATCAAACGAAAAAAGACATGATTTAAAAATAGGAGAAAAAATCATCGTGAAAATTGGGTGTAAGATATATGTCGATTTTGTTTCCTATTTGATAAGCCATAAATTTGTTTTGAGACTCTTGGAAAAATTTTCCGTTTTTTATTTGGAAAGATTATTTCAATGATGGTATTCCATCTAATTTAAATCAGTTTTGACTAAAATGTTATAGCTATACGTCCGGTACGTACCATTTCAAAGAACTTGCTTTGACTGTCTTTATATGCATATAATTTCAGCTGCTAATGCCTGTGTCGAAAGAGTTTTATTAATAATGAACTCCACAAAAACTCACTTTCAATATATAATACGAAGTTCCTATTGCATTATATATCGAAAGTTATTACGAGTTATGAATTATATGCAATATAATTAATCAAAAAAATCTTATACAATGTATTGTAAAAACAATAAGAATTGTCTTGCAGCTGAAATGTATACCGTTATAGATATATGGGGGATTTCATGTCAAGTGACCAAACTTTTGAAATTGATGTCTTCCGATTTGGATGAAATTTGCACCAAGGTTAGTAGTTTAGACACAAATTTTCAACAAGATCGGTCAAAAAGTTTCTGAGTTAGAAGGGGTCAAAATTTGACATTTTGGCCAAACCGGTGTTCTTTCTCATCCATGTAACTTATAATCTATTGGTGGTAGCAAAATTTGATCAAAACAAATTAAATTGCTTTCAATTAGATTAGATAGCTTTCAAGCTTTCAAAAAATATTTTTTTTGGTTTTTTAAAATTTTTTTTTTAAATTTAAAACTTATTTTTTATTTTTTTTGAAAAGGGTATTTTTTTTTTTTTTTCTCAAAAGAAAGCTTAGGTCTTTTCCTTTAAGTTAGTTATGGTCGCTATTTGGGATGCGAGTGGGTTATGTATAAAAAAAAAAAAAATAATTTCTAGGTCAAGACAAGGATTTTTCATTTTTATTTTTTTCATATCATGGCAACTTTTTTATATTTTTGTCGAAATAAAGGTATTCGGATTTCGTATTTATGAGGATTTATAAAAAATATTTTTAATAAAAATATATGTTTTATTGTCAAAAACTAATAAAAAAAAGGCTTTGGCGTTTCTGACATTAAATTTGGCAAAAAAAAAATCTGACAACTCTGGCTGCCGTTCCCAATTTTCCTACAATTAACATGGGCGCTGCCAGTTGTTATTAGTATAAAACCCGCCAAATGCAAATTTTTTCATTTGTGCAAAAAATTTTGTGCATATTTATTTAATTTATTTTTTTAAAATAAGACCTATAAATAATTAACCAAATTCGATATTCGACAGCTTTATTTTTAAAAGCTTAGTCGAGTTTAAGAGCATGAAATTAGTATGGAAAACCCGCTTTTAATGTATACATTACTTAAGCATTCGTTTATGAAACGTAACTCTTCATTTAAGTAAAATAAAGTTACTCTTCTTCGAATCGACGAACTTTAAAAAAAAATTCTAGCGGAACGATTTTTAAAGTAAAAAATCAACAACAAATTTTTAAGTTAAGCATTTTTTATAAAATAAAATAAAGCATTAAATAAATGAGTTTTCCTCTCTTTCAAAGAAATTTTTATTTGTTCGGGTGAAATGTTGCAACTTAATTTTGAAGCAGATACCTTGAACCGATTAAGCTGACATTTTTTAAATACGTTCAGTTTGGCTGATAATGCACGGTTAACTTTGTAAAGTTATTCTAAATCCAGCTTGGTAAGACACCCAAGATGTCGGGCTAATTATTTTTAATGCATTCCTACAATATGAGTATAAAAGGAAGGGCTTGCTGAGAAAAGGTCGACAAATAAAGTGACGTTACTCTAGATCCAATGCGGCGGACTAAGTTTTGAATGAAATAAATTAAAAGTAAAAAATCTTTTTTTTTAAAAAACAAGCTTTTATTTCAATGCGCTGAAAAGAAAAAAATATTTTAAAAATAAGAAACCTTTTTAAAAAAAACGCTTTTATTTAAATGCTCTAAAAAGAAAATTTGAGGTTAGAACTTTTACTATCAACTTATAACGTCATTAAACAATTTGTATGGTATACAAAACTTGTCGCGAGATTAAATTGTGTAGACAAACAAGTAAATTATATAACTTGAAGTGATTGATTTTAACTATACAAATTTTCAAACAAAGTAAATACATATAAATAGATTAATGACGTTATAAGTCGATAGTAAAGGTTTATTAATTTTTTTCTTTTTAGAGCATTTTAAAAAGGTTTTTTAATTTTTACAAAATAAAAACATAATACCCATAACATAATAATATGATAATAACATAATAATGAATAATAATAATTACTAGCTATTTGTGCATTGTTTTAATATTTAGAGTTGGTGCAATCGCTACTATTTTTTATTTATTTTTTGTTTAAATTTAAACGTATTTTGTTCTTAAAATACGACATAAATTCGAAATTTTTTCTTACATTAGTTTTGTTTAAATTAATTTTTGAAGAATTGCGCTCTTACTTTGAATAAGCCTCACAACAAATTTTTTTTCTTTCTATTAAAATTAAGTTATCTAAACAAATGGAAAATGAGAACACCAAACAAGTTTTAAAATCGCCACGTTTGGCGAGAAATCACTACATGTGGCAGCCCAGATTGTACTATGAATTTTTTAAAACAATGTGTTAAAGAAAAAAGTATAAGCACTGTAATAGTATTGTTGTTTCTTGTCAATCAGTTATTTGGTATACAACAGGGATGTTAAATGGGGGTTTAAATTTTGTACAAACTTCCAAAAAAAATGTAATTTTTGGACCTTTACGGAACCATTTTTTTTTTAATTTATTAAAATAACAAAAAGAGTGAAAGTTATAAAAATAAAACAAAAAAAGCAGAATAAGATAATGTCTTTCGCATATACTTGTTAAGTTAAGTAGTACTTCTATATTCCAAAAAATACTGATGTTTTGCTTATAGTGCCACCGTCTGTGGTAAAAAAGAAACAAAGGTAGTAACACAGGATTTGACTAATGTTGCCTCGTCTGTGGGTACCATAAGTTCCCTTTTACAATGTGGCAAGTAAAAGGCAGACAGGCGAATTTTGTAGGCGATAAAAGGGGACTAAGTGCTCTATACACCAAAATACTAGTCGCATATTTAAGCACCCATTACATTAACGATTTGTTGTACAACATAAATGCAATGAAAAGGACTCATTAATTTGCTTGTTATACAAAAAAGCAAAAAGGGGGAGCTATGACAAATTTTTAAATTGTACCAAATGAGTCACGGTAGTACCACGGTACTGTGGAAGGTCAAAATGTACCAAAAAGAAAAGTACAATTGTACCAACTTTAACATCCCTGGTATATAATATGAAACCGAACAAAAAAACAATTGCGAATTTGGTATGTGCTTACACTCAAAATAGTTTTACAGTTACTAAATGTAATTTATTAAAATCGTTTTCCGTAAAGTTAAAAAATTAATGAAAATTTTGTTATATTAAATATAATTAAACTAATTTAACATATTTTTCCAAAAACAAACTACAAAAAATAATACGGGTTTTCAGGATATCGCTTAAAATTACCATTTGTGCAAATGAACAAACTTGCGAGACTCGTTTCATAAATACCCTTTTTAATTTTTGTGTAATTTTAAGCGACTAATGTCATTTTAAACTGAAATGTCAATACAAAAATAAATTATAAAAATAAAAGTTGAAATTTGTGAATAAAAGGTGAAAATTGTTTTTTAAACATGCATAAAGAAAGCAAAAAAGAATAATTTGCTTAAATTATTGTAAGAATTTATTGTTGGTGATTTTATTAACATTTGAATTTTTCATTGAAAACGGTGGCAAAGGTGCCCGACGACATGTTTTTTACATCTGACTTGTCAAATTTTCAAGTCATATGTAATTGTGAATGTCTGTCAAAATTGCTGTTTTACAGAAGGTTAATAACCTAGCATTTACACATGCCACTGCCAGTTCGAAAAACTCAACACAATCACAAGTTTTTACTAATACACCCACATTTTTCGCAATGGCAGCTCCAGTGGCAACAAAAATTGCATGCGAGTGGAAAGTTGGCACTTGCATGCCACTAAATGTCAAAACGATTAGCAATGTTACCCTGTTAACCATATAATGCAAATTTACTGGATTATTGTCGAATTTTATTTAAAGTTTTAACTGTTAAATGAATTATTATTATTCATTTTTTGAAAGCAAGTTTGTTAATTATAGAGCATTAATTTTGCTAAAATAATGCTAATATAAATAAACGTAAACTATTTCCCCAAAACTAAAACTATGTGATGAAGACGGTAACTCCTTTTTGTTTTCTGGTAATTTTTTTTTAATTTGAGAAGTAAGCAAATTATCTCAAGTTGACGCTTCGACGACATTTTGAAAATGAACTGGCAGTGGCATGTGTAAACAGAAAAGCCAATGGCATGAGATTCGACTATTTCGAACACTTTTTCGTTGATAATATGTATAGAACAGTGGCATGCCACTACTTGTATGTGTAAAGGCAACGTAACATTTGGTCACAAACGTACATGTAATTTGCTTCTGACATTGTCTATGTTTTTTCTCTGTAGCTATGGAATAAAACAAAGTAGTTCTTGGTTTCAAAATAGCGTGCTGCCGGCACAAAAATTTTTATTTGCGCCGCACAGTGGCGCCATTTGAGTTTTTTCGTTGCAAAAATCATATCTTTTGAACCGAATAAGATAATTGAACAGTTTAAACAGCATATGATAGATAACTGTTCAGCCTATGAAATGAGCGTTTGGAAAGGGTGCTACGCTTTGTAGGGGCCTACTTATGGGTTATCAAAGTTAAAATTAGTAGAAAAATCAATTTTATGGTAACTAAAAAAAATTTTTTTTACATTTTTAGATTGTTTTTATTTTTTTTCTTAAGGGTTTTATGTTTTAAATTATTACCCAACAAATTAAAAAAAAAATTATTTTTTTTTTTAAATTTATTTTTTCAATTTTCTGTAAAATATTCATCACAATTCGTAAGAGAAGGTATATCTAAAAGACTAACCATTTCTAAACTATAATTATTTTGTAACTCTATTCGTGACTTCACATGCCGCAGGGAAGAAATAAGTGGATCGGAAGATGCTGCCAACATGTTGAAGAGGTCCTCATTTTGCCTCACCCTTGATGCTTTGAATGTGTTCTGCAATCTATATTTTTTATAAAATTTGTTAAGAGACTCCTGTGCTTCTTCAGAAAGCTCTCCAATTGGCAAAGACTGGTACTCAATTATATCTTTACCATGCGCCAATATTTTATGGACGGTCGGGGTCAACTTCTTCTGTGGATACATTTCTGCTAAAAGAGATGCAGTTTTCGACGCATATTCTCCATATTTTGTAGAATTGACATTTTCTTTGCAGTTTAAAACATCCAAGATCGTTCCCAATCTTTTCACGATTTGATTGTCAATTCCAATGATTCTAGTTACTGCCTCATCATTTTCAAAAAATCTCCTAGAAGTGTTTCCATCGTTTGAGTTACCGTATCCGTGCTTGGAACAGTCTACTTTTAGTCCAACTTGTTTAAAAAAAGCATCCTGTATTTGCTTCTTTCTGATCTTTTCCTTATCCTTTATTGATGTATTTTCATCGAAGTTTTCTTCCTCTTGTGGTAGGGTATATGCCAGTTTTAGCAAGAATTCCATACACCTTATCCTTGCGTGCAATGGTGACATTCCATATTCGTAATTCTCCTCATTTGTAGAATCGTTTAAATTACCAAAGTTCTTCTGACAAATAATAATATAAAATCGATAAAAAAAATATAAAAATAAAACGAAAAAAGGGGTTTAAATAGGTTTTTGCTAAATTTTTACCTCCAATATAATTCTGTCTATATATATGTATATGATAACTAATTGAAATATGTTAAAATTAAGCAGAAAAAGATACTAATCTTAAACTCTTTACAACTAATTATATAAAATTGAGATGTAACATATTATATATGAAATAAATTGAATTGAATTGAAAAAAGTTCTTCTGACTCTTTTTGCAAATCGGGCATGACATTGTTGAGGTTGTTCCTGTCAGTTCGTTTACGACTTTTCCGTCAACCATGGTCAGGTGGAACTCGTAATTGCATTCAATATATTTTCCTTCTCCAATTTGCAGCTTTGTAGGCTTAATCTTGCTTATTTGTTCTTTAATGTCCTTCACCGTAGTCCTTATGAGTTCTGCCGATTCCCTTGCAAACTGAAACATTATTGGTCGGCAATAATGCACTGATGACGGACGTGGATTTTTCCAGTGTAGGGAATCATCCGATTTTAGCCGCAAAGGAACAACAGATGCCATAAACATATTTCCGTCCGATATTGTAGCGTCATCGGGAGATATCCTTTGCTTATAAACGCTTTGTCCGGATGATCCATCGCAGCCTCATTTGCTGATCAATGTCAACTTCTCAGGAAGAATTTTCACTTCCGTGAAAAACTTTGGTGTGGTTGACTTTCTAAACAGTTCAAATAATTTTAAATTGTACAACGCCATGTTTTCAGTACTTAAATTGTTAAATGGTTTCAGTAATTGTTGCGCCAACTTTCAGGCGTAGACTAATCCAGGCATTATGCTTATTTTGCAATATATAGGCTTATGCTACCATGCCTAAAAATTTACCCGTTCCCTGCATACATATGGATTTATGCTGAATAATGCAATTTTGATATTATGCACGTGTCCAAATAAGTCAATATTGTTCCTGACCATTTGTACGCCAAAGTATTGTTTATGTGAGGTACGTACCTGCTAATATAATAACTATTAGATCAAACTACTGTCAGTCAAAACATATAAGGGATGGACGCCATGCAATTTCTGCAACCATGTCTTTTTAAACTTTTTTACCTCTAGAAGCCAAACGGGCACGTACGGGCAGATAAAACCTTTTGAATTATGTAAAGAAATAATCAAAGAACAGGTTTTGCAAATATGGCAAATATAGAAAAATATAGTTTTTTTTTATTTTCCGTCAAAGTTGAAAAATAGTGAAAAAACGGATAGTTTTTAAATAGTGATTTACCAGGAGAAACACAAAGCAAACAGTTAATTTTTTTTTATCATTATACATTTAATAAATACATCAATCAATACAAACAAAAAATAAGGCGATTCGTTACCTATTTTTCGTGATATTACACCTGAAATCGCAACAAATTGACTAAAAATTGTGTGTTTTTTTGAAAACCGAAAGTCGGTCAACTTTGAACGGTTATATCTTCTAAACTAAAAATGTGATATTATTAAGAGTGGCATATTTGAAATCGTTGAAAAGTTTCCTATAACATGGGTTTATTCAAAACTTCGTCGGCATTCATGAAAATTTTGATTTTTGCAACCTCGCTTGCTCTACGGGCGCCACTGTGCGCCGTAAAAAAGTTCAGCCATCTAAACATTTTTTTTTTTTTTTTTTTTTTCTTTAAATTCGAATATACCAATTTAGGATATTATAATGATGCGTTTTTATTTATATATGTACTTAATTTCTATTCAATGGTGAAATTATTATACATATATCGGTATTGTTAAATATTAACTTAAGCCGGCTAATGATTCCGTGAACAGTGCACCGCCGCTGCGGGTTTCTTCCCGGCATAGATTTTTGACACAGCTGATTTAAGATGGTTTGTCAGAAAAAAATAGAGCACGCTCTAATTGAATTTTTGTCAGATGCAATGTTTTAAAGGTAACACACGACATGTATGTATTTTGCAGTGGGAAATTTGACAAGTCAGATGTAAAAAACATGTCGTGTACATGCAACTTAAGCAATTGAAAAAATTCGTTTGTATAAATGCACAATTGAACAGCACAAGTTTACGGGTCAGAATTGTTGGGCAAATTTACGAAGTTTGTGTAAATGAATTCTCATACAATTTTTGACAGTTCAATTTGGATGGTTTAAAAATGCACAGTTTGCACAGATTGCGAGACTTTTAAGAGATATAATGAAAACCCTAATTGATTTTTATTTCTGTTAATATGTTCAGTTTTATGCATAAAATAAAACTGAAACACATGTGTACAAACATGTGTACATAAATAAAAGAAAATAAAAAACAAAAAATATTGGTAGGTAATAATGACAGGTAAAAATACTGATTTAGTTAAAATTAACTGAAAACACCTTTGAATAAAGAGAAAAGTTAATTAATTTCTACGTTATAAAATGAACATTAATAAAATTAACCGTAAAATTCCTTTATTTAAAATGAAATGATCCATTTTCTAATTATATTTTCAGTTTTTAAACTTAATATTTTTTTGAATTTACCTACATAATATTTTGAGTGTATTTCACACGAGTATGCTATATTTGTTTCTTTAAACACATTTATCATCGATTGTAAAGACCAAGATGACAAGACAAGTGAACTACTGAACGAAAAAGACAAAAGACACAAAAGACAAAGTGACCGGTGAACTAAAAGAACGAACTAGTTCTTTTTTTTAAATGAACTAAAATGACCGGTCACCAAAATGAACTTTTAAGCCCAAGCCTACCCAGAACCACCAGGCCAAGGCGAGTTCATTTACCAGGTGGCGTTGAAAGCACAGCTGTGCTACTTTTTTTTCTTACTTATAGAGAGAATCGTCAAAAGTTGCTTGTGTTTTTGACATACCGATCAACGATCAAGTGGTTCTTGATTGTCTTTTACATATACAGTTTGTCAAAATTTCCAAAAATTGAAAGCTGTGACGTAGGCTGCACGCAATTTTGAAGCAATTTACTTTCAAGATTTTTTTTTTTTTTTTTTTTTTTTTTTTTTTTTTCGTTATTTATTTATTGAATCTTCATATATTTAATATGAACTAACAATAATTTATCAAATCTTAACCTAATACTTTATTTATGTCCTGCCAGTGCCAGACAAAAATTTTCTTCATCACGGGTTCTGTTCACTTATATAGGTGTTTATCTCTCATCTAGTTGGGTAAGTGCTGCAGTGTCTCTTCTCCTTAAGCGAGTGTGGCCGCCATGATTTAAAATATTTCGAGCTAAAGGATTTGGGTGTTGTTCAAGTCTTTTTTTTTTTCAAGATGCCATCAAGAAAACAACCAATTTGGATGAAACCAGATTTCTGGAAAACTGCTCGATGAGTTTTTTGCACGGAAAGCTTTTTATATTCTATGGAACGTCTACTTTCTTAATCTATTTAGTTTTTTTCTTGACGTTACCTCTAAACCCCCAAAAAAATTAATCCCAGATTTTACTGACCAATTTGGATGAAACCAGATTTCTGGAAAACTGCTCGATGAATTTTTTGCACGGAAAGCTTTTTATATTCTATGGAACATCTACTTTCATAATCTATTTAGTTTTTTCCTTGACGTTACCTCTAAACTCCAAAAAAAATGAATCCCAGATTTTACTGACCAATTTGGATGAAACCAGATTTCTGGAAAACTGCACGATGAATTTTTTGCACGGAAAGCTTTTTATATTCTATGGAACGTCTACTTTCATAATCTATTTAGTTTTTTCCTTGACGTTACCTCTAAGACCCCGAAAAAATAATAGACCAAACTCGGTTTAAATAATTTTAATGTGTAGATACTTCATCATTTTATTAATCTTTTTTTTTTTGTAAAATGTTAACGATTGTTTTTTTTTATGATAACAAAAGTCTTTTTTTATAATAATTAAAAAATGTTTTTGTAATTATAAATACATTTCTTTCAATTACTAATACATTTATTTTAATTATAAAAACATTTCTTTTCTTTATAAATACATTTCTTTTAATTATTTTAATACTTTTCTGTATATACATATATTAGATTTTTATTCTTGCTGATTACTTATTTTATTTAATTTTTGCGTAATTATTTGCTTAAAATTACAAATTCTCATTTTTATTTGAACGCCCTAATTTTTTAAATTCCCATATTTTAAATTCCCAAATTCAAAACTCCCATTAGTCCCAATTTACAATGTTGAAATTGAAAGGCAGACATTTTTCCTATTCTCTTTTGAACTTACCTAAACCTTTTACAATCGCGAAATTAATAGACAGACAGAAATTATTCGTTTCTTTTTTTCGTTCTTTTTCGCTGTTGACGGAGACGAACATTTAACAGGCAATGATATATAAAATAACATTGGTGTGAGAAAAATGATATGAAGCAACAACATGAAAATTGCGAACAGTAAAAGAGAAACACGAAAAATGTCTAGTACAGATAGTCATGTACTACACACTCTACCTCTACAACCCCTCGCCAACAAACTTCGTCTGTCTGCCTTCCACTTGCCACTTTGTAAAAGGGGACTTATCATTTTAATTCCTTAAAGCATTAAGTTCCCATTTTCATTTGAACCTCCCAAAAGCACCAATTCAATTTCGCGTTTTCGTGGATAACTATCGACGCTATCTTGGCGCACGTAAATTTTCTCACCAAACTTGTAATCAGCTGTTTTCTTGAACGTAAATGGATACAGTCAATTGAAAGAGAATTTTAAATTCAAGTTCTCTTCAATTTTTAAATGTATGAGTGTATTGGAAAAAAAGTGTGAGTGGACTAAAGCTGGAGGTCCACACCACGCGTTTTAGCCTCAACGCATTGCATGCGTTTTATACCTTACTTGCGTTCTACGTTTCAAGTTACATGCAACGCTTCTGATGCGGCATTACCACAAGTAAAAATAAAATTTCATTTGTCAAAATCAGCTGATTTATTCGAACGCTGCTTGTGACGCTTGCAAAAGTAGAAAGTAACCCTACTTTTCGCGTTCAACGCCTCAATGCATCCTAGGCTAATGTGCATGAAACTTGTTACATACAACTACACAGATTCTACTTTTTTGACAGCTGCGTAGACTGCGAAAAGGCGTGTAACGCGTGGTGTGGACCTCCAGCTTAAAACTTGATCGTGTAACCCTCAAGTTATTCTCTTTTGAACTAGCCTAACCAAGGCGAATTAAAGAAGGTAAGCGCAACTCGTCGGTCGTTCATTAGCTGTGGCCACGGTGAATTGCAAATAAATTTTTCAAACGTCAAAATATACTTTTGTTTATGTTTTGCGCCAAAACAAGTTGATTGAAAAGTGTGAAAATATTATTTTTATATTTTAAAAAGCAGTGAATAATTAAAGTGAAATTATTAATTTCTTTTTTAAAAAAGCAAAAATTCTAATTTTGAATAATAAAATGCGACGGTGTGCAGTTTGTAAGAAACCTTCCAATAAAGATGAAGGAAACTTGTTCCGAGTTCCCAGTGAAGCAGCCGGTAGAAAAAAATGGGAGAAGAATTGTGGCAGACCTTTTAGAAAAGAATCCATAGTGTGTTCTGGCCACTTTTTACCTTCCGATATTTTGCATATTGGTGCAAGAGTTACTCTCTTGCCAAATGCATAGCCTTTTTTGCAGATGGACAATCCTGAAGTTTTAATGGAAAATGATAAAGAAACTGGTATAGACGATGTTTCTTTCAAACAAAATAAAAAGGATCAAGAAACTCATGCGGAGTAAGTGAAGTAAAATTTTAACAAGTAAGAGTGCTATATTCGACTATGCCAAATCTTATATACCCTTCACCATGGTGCGATAAGAATAATCTACATATATAATATATCTGTGGCATTAAATAATAATGGCTTAAGTCGGAGTTTCCTGTTTTGAGATATTAAGGGTTTTACCTAAAATAAATTGTTTGGTTTTTATATAAAATTATTAGCCACAGGAAAAAATGCGCATTTATTTAGAACAAAACTCTAAATTTTATAAAAAAAAGTGTTTTTTAAAGGATATAAAAGTAAAAATAGCAAAAACTGATATATTTTTTATTTAATTAAAAATAATTTATAAATACCAAGAGAAAAAAAAATTTATCGAATGGGATTTGAACCCGTCAACACTCAGACGATTACTTGTGACATAACGGCTAGACCACTCGACCACTGGTACGCATGCGAACTTAACTTTAATATAAGTAAATAGGCCGTGGAATATTTTTTTCATATAAGCAAATATCTTTGTGTGAGTTTGTTGTTTGTGTATGAAAGGTGAATATGCGAAAATTATAAAACTTGGACTCTATTCTACTATATCTATTGTTCCCGAAAATGGGTATGTTTAAAAAACAAATTTTATTTTGGGCATTACTCTTCCATTTTTGGGAGAAAAGTTTCAGGGTTTTCGGGAAATATATGCTGATAAAAATGTCTGATATTTTGGTATATAAAACGTGTTCATATGTCTAGAGCCCTAAAATATAAAATTTTGAGTATTTTCAATAATGTCTTTGTACGGGAGGTACCACGCCCACTTTTCCAATCGCGCCCATATTTTGTGGGATACTGTGTATTGATAACTGATATGTTTGTACCTAATTTGGGAACTTTAGCTTGTTTCGTTCTCCAGATATACAGATATGTATAACGTCTTTGTATGGGAAGTGCCACACCCACTTCTCTAATCCCGCCCATTTTTTAGAGAGTTTGTGTATTGGCAAGCAACATATTTGTACTAAATTTGAAGGCCGTAGGTCTTGCCGCTCTCGAGATATGCAGAAAAAAGGATTTAAAAAACAACAACAACAACATGGGATTTATAAAAAAAACTAGAGGTAGTCGTGGTTTTTTGCTCATATCTCAGCCATTTATGGATCGCTCTTCCTGAATTTCAATAGCAAACAATTCCGGACTATATGAGACATAAATGTAAAAAAACCTAGCCTCCATCATATCAAAATCAGTTATCGGATTTTATAAACCGGCAAATTTGTAGATTTTATTCATGTAACAACTTTTTGGTAAATTTTTGAATTTTTTTCTTTAATATGGAATACCCCCTAAAGTTTTGATTTGTCGAAAGTGACAACTGGCGGCCTTAATAGCCCTAGTAACGTGCTTTCAAAATCAGTTATCGGATTTTATAAGCCGGAAAATTTGTATATTTTATTAATATAACAACATTTTTGCATAATTTTTCAAAAATTTTAAACTGCTATATTTAAAGATTTTTTCATGTTTTAATTAATTTTTTATGAATAATATGGTGTTCGTAATGTTTTCGGATATAATTTTGCATGTTTTGTTATTGTTTTTCACGCACGTGCTGTTGTTTTCAAAACAATAATAATAGCACGTGGTCAAAACAAAAAAAATGTTATTGCTTGCGACTGATTTCGGTATTGATTTGTTCACACCGATTGTGTTGTTTCTGTTGTTTTTAGATTGTTGTAGTATCGACACCACCTGTAGTTGAATTCGCCTTGCACAGAACCAGATGCCGTAGTGCTGCCACCTTCTAGTAATTTCACCATATGAAATTACTAGCCACACGATCAACTTTTGGTTAATAGGCTGTTTGTCAAAATTTACATAAATTGAAAGCTGTGACGTAGGCTGCACGCAATTTTTAAGCAATTTACTTTCAAGATGTCATCAAGAAAACTTTGCTCACTAAACTCGTAATAAGCTGTTAAATTGAACGTAAAATTGCCAAACAAATGGATAGTTAAAATTGAGAGCAATCTCGCGGTCAATTTAACAAGTGTGAGTGTGTTAGTAAAAATAATGAGAGTGAGAGCAAATTTAAAGACAAAAATTGATCGTGTGGCCTCCAAGTAAATATAGTTTTTTTTTCAATTTTAAGGGAGTTTCATCTATGACTGAATGAAACATAAGCAGTTTTTTTAATTCCCAAAAGCAATCAATTCCCATTTTGTTTGAACCCCCAAAAGCACCAATTCAATTTAACGTTTTCGTTGATAAATATCGACGCTATCTTCGCACACGTTTTTTCTTTTTTTATTAATCTTACAAAATCAAATAGAATTTATTTAAAAAGTTGATCATAATAATTTGAAAATGTCATTTAACATTTTTCAAAAGCTATCTTTATCGTGTTTAAGGGCAGACCAACCACTTTTAAGTAAGATTTCATCAAACACTAAAATATTTCTAAATCAGAATCTCTTTGCAGCAACTGTTCGTAACGCCAGTAAGAAAACCGGTGGCAGTACTCGGAATAAAAAAGGCCACCCTAGGCCAAAACATCGCGGTTGGCGTGTACAGGATGGCCATTATGTTTCACAAGGTACTCTTTTGGCCACTCAATTAACAACGAGATTTCATCCAGGTTTAAACGTAAGTATGCGAATTTAATTCATTTAGAAATCTTGTCGATTTTGACCAAAAATTTTTAGGTTGGTTTTGGTCGTAATGGTACCTTGTTTGCTATGGAACATGGCAAAGTATATGTCACTTGTGAACGCATAGATCCTAACTGGGATCATACCTGGGTACAACGTAACTACGCAAGTCGTGAAGGTCAACCGATTCACAAGAAATTCTTTAATGTTGTGCCCGAACAACAACATCAACGCTTTCGTTTAGTAGATGAGATTTAAATTGTTTAAAGTATAATCGGACAACATTTTTTTAAGAAATATTTTATTTATTCAAAGGCCAAAGAATGCATTACATAGTAATATGCCGTTATTACAATAATAATATTGATTGCTACGGCTTGGCTAATTTCTTGTCGAATTTTTATTGCTTTTTTTTTAATACCGCTGATGTTTATGATAAGGAGTTATTTTATTTCTCTGTTTTCTTTTCTTAAACGTGATATGCAGAATTGAAAATGGCAATAGCTGGATGGATTTAAGATATATTTCTTGCTAGATCTTTAAGGGATATGGTGTATTTGGAATTTCGCCGCAATCGTTGTGTGGAAAACGCGGCTATATTTCAAGCTCCGTAATAGGGTAGAGGATATTGTACGAAAGGAGAAGGAAGTATTTTTCTACACTTTTTTGGGGTTGTGTTCTGTCTTATATGCAAAACTAAAAATTAATATAGTGCTTAGAATAATTGAAGCAAAGCCTCGAATAACGTTGTAAAAGCCACTTTTTGCAAAAACTGCTTTTTTGCAGATTACCGTTAACATTACTCTCTTACACTGTTTAAACGTAAGTTCACCCAAAATTATGCACTTTAACGCCATTTAGCGTCATCAATACTAAACGATATCTTTTTATCGATAAGCGTCGATGTATTTTTGGTATGCCGTACGCAACGTTGTCTGTAGGTCTGCTCGAAACGCCTGCCGATTTGTTGGAGAGTTGTTTTTTACGTGCAATTGTTTTTGTAGTAATTGTTTTTGACATCTTGCCCATTTTGTACAAAAACAAATACATTGGTTTTTGACATCTTTAAAATAATTTACACAAACAAAAAACGTGTTGTTTTTTCTACTCTTGTATTGTTGTAGTTTTGCGCAGACCTATTAATTGGGCCATGAACGTCTGCATCGAGATAAATTGACTCTGGGTTTGACGTCCGTCTTATTGGTGTCGAAACAGTTTTATTCTTTTTTAATTTGTCAATTATAATAATGTTAAAAATAAAAAAAAATTGAAAAGAGCAACAAAGCAATGCGAAAATTGCAAAAAATTTCCAAAAACAACGAAAATTCGCGAAATTTTGTTATATTTTAAACAAGCCATAAAATTGATGAAGAGTCCCTTAAACTATAAGGAATGGCAAAAATTCCATCAATATGGCTAAATTAGCAAAAAAAAATTGGCGAAATTAAGTCATCTTCGCGATAGAGGTAATTCTTCCTGTAAGTCTTCTGATTCTTTATAGCTTTAACGATTTTTAATAAATATTAAACTTTTCTATCATGCCGATATTAGCAAATGTTTAAGAATTTCCGCTTATTTAGCCATTTTTATCGAATTTTTGCCATTTATAGTTTTAGGGACTTTTAATCAATTTGATGGGTTGTTTGAAATATTAAAAATGTTCGCTTTTTTTGCAAATTTAACCGATTAAGCGAGCTTAAATAAATTTTAGGTTTTGTTTCCAAGTTTGCAATTTTTTTCCGAATTTTAACCAAGTTCGAGATAAAAGCTACTTTTCGTGTGATTCTTGACAGCTTTAACCATTTCCGCTAATTTAACCATTTCCCCCCATCACAATGGACCATATTGGTCTCTGGGTGAAGGTGTGAAGGAGACTTCACACCAGCCTTTCTACCTACCTAGGGACTTAATCTATTTCATGGCTTGTTTGAATTATATAATTTCGCGAATTTTCGCTATTGTTGCAAATTTTTTTTTTAATTTTCTCGTAGCTTTGGTGCTCTTTTCGGCAATCGTCGTCGTTACAAAGATCACAGATTACGTAATCTGTGGCGAAAAATGCAATGCCTAATACCATTAGTAAGGGTGCATTTTTTAGAACAAATCAAGCTACCCTTTTTGAGAGCACAAAATTTTTAAGAACGAACATCAAATTGCATTTTTTATTAAAAACGGAAAATAAAACAAACCAACTGTCTAAATTATTAGGTATGTGCTTTAAAAAACGATAAACAATCGACATCGTTACATTCCTGTTATAGAACATGGCCCAATTCAAGGCCTATCCAATAGGTCTGCTTACCGCTTCAGCAATACAAAAAACAACAGGCATTTTGTTTGTGTAAAATTCCTCGAGGTTGTCAAAATCTCACTACTACAAAGGGAAAACAAAAGAAAAACCGTTTTTTGTATGCATGTATGTGTGGCAAAAACAAAAAACGTAAACAAAAATATGCATGTATATGCAAAATGTAAACAACTTTTGAAATCGTTGAGGAAAACCCCAAATAAACATCTGGCTCCTTGCGCAGACCTTATGGATAAGCCTTGGCCCAATTAGTAGGTCTGCTCGAAACGCCTGCTGATTTTCTGTAGAGTTGTATTTTTATCGTGCAATTGTTTTTGACATCTTGTCCATTTATTACACAAACAAATGCATTGGGGTTTGACATTTTTAACATAATTCACACAAATAAAATGCGTGTTGTTTTTTCTATTGTTGCATTGTTGTAGTTTCGCGCAGACCTTCTAATTAAGCCATGTTATAGAAGACAAGTTTTGTATCGAATTGATAACGACGTCGATAAAAATTGATGTTGATATTAAATTGATGACGATGACGAAGACGCTAAGTGGAATAGGGGTGATTACGGTATTATAAATCCAATAATAACACTAGTTGAAAAAACTGACAAGCAGGGCATCTGGCGTTTTAATCTAATTTGGGTATGCTGAATCCAGTATTTTAGGTTAGCTCTTGTTTTCGAGATATTGCGTTATTTCGAAAACGGAGGAGGTTGCCCAACATATATTCGAAATTCCTTTTTTGTTTGCCTTCAAGTTTTCTAATATGAGTAGTCGTTTTAGAAACATAATTTTTTTGAAAAAAAAAATGATTCATATTGCGTAGGTAGGAGTGGAAAAAATTATACCCCAGATAGTTGTTATGTATTCTTCAAAGTATACATATATAACTTATATGGCTTAATTGATAATCGGTTACATAAAAAATCGTTATAAAGTGAATAAAATAGAGTATAAAAATGTTGAATGTATCAATACCATGGCAATGTGTAAAAACAGGCCGATACAATAAGCACAAATTTCGAGATCTAAACACTTGAATTTAGCTGTTGCTACCGAGAGAATCATATAATTTTTTCATATAAAAATGAAGGGCGGTAGTTCCCGCTTTTTTATCATTACACCTTTTTCTTTAACGGTGGATCAAATGATATAAAAATGATATATAAATAATATATGTAAAATTGTATAATAAATGGCGGGAGTTCCTTATGGGCGGAAATTCCCGTCATATAGTTTTTTGGAGTTTATTTAGCTTCCAGAATATAATTGCGGGAAAAAATGGAAAAAAAGGAAGTTAATTTAAAAAGCAAACTTTCATTTTTTTAAAGATAATTTTTTGCTAACATTAAATGATAATTTTCAAAACATCCATCTGGGCATAGTGCAATCAAAACAATTTTTGCACTGAAAACTTTTTTCTTTCCTGGTTCCATTTTTAGTACAATACTTGCATCTCTTTTGATGACTTTTATTTTTACCTAGGTTTCTATGTTGTTGTGGGAAAGGAATTTTTTCTGGAGATTCTCCTTGTGGTTTTAAAGGACGTCCTTTAGATGATATGTAATTAACGAGATCCTTGCCTTCAGCTACATGGGCAGGTATATTAAAAAAACTTGATATTAAATCATCCCTAATGTCTAAATATGTAGTTTTAGGATGAAAGATTTTATAAATATAAAAAGAATTCCACACACCCATATCTAGGATATGAAATACGACCTTTCTATACCATCTTATGGTTTTTCTTGGACTGGAATAATATAATAATTAGTGGTCGGATCAATCAATTTCTCCCATATTTTCATTATAAGCAACAACGTCTACCGGTTTCGACTTCTTCTGGCCTCTTCTGTTGGATACTTCTATAAGACATGGATGATGTGCCGTAGTTATGGATAAAACATCGCGTTTGTGTTTCCATTTTGTAATGTTAACATTTTCTGTTCTTCGCCGAATCATTTCTCCTTTTTTTTAGTTTTTTAGTGGTTATGCATTAAGGATTTGTCTTGCTAGTAAAATGTAAAGTACCTGTGGTGTGTGTTTTATAATTAAGTAGCGTTTGAGACAATTCAACGCTGTTGTAGAATTTATCCATATAGAAATGGTAGCCACGGTTAAGGAATGGATCCTTAAGTTTTAAGACTACAGTTTTTGTTTTCGATCCTGACGTATCTTCAATAGCTTTTCCTGCATATATTTCAGCATTTAAAATGTAGCCATTATTTGATGTAAGTTCATAAAAATGTATGCCGTACTTAGCTCGGCATTCCACCACCTGGATAACTATCTTGCCGCGATGTGGTGGCTTAAGTGTCGGCTGTAGTGTCTGATGATTATGTCCACGAAATAGCTATGATTTCGGCTCATAGTCAGGACCATAGGGTTGAACCATCGACTTCTGTGGCCACGTTCGAGACAGAGAGGAAATTGGCGACTACATCGAAATCCATTGTTCGGCAGGATGCGACAGAACAGGTCACATCGGAGAGCCGATCGAATCTCGAAAAAGCCAAGAGTGGTGGGGGAGTCTCCTTAGCCTTTCTAGAAAAGATAGCAAAGAAAGACTCTTCACTGCACGATGGGCGGGATAGGCATTTGCTGAGGATGCACCGGAAGAACGCTGCTAGATTCGAAAGAATCTATGGTTCTGCCGCTGTCCTAGAGCTTCCCTATCCTGCGGGGTATACAGCAGAGGATGCTGAGGAATCAAATGTTGTCAGTAAAGACAAAGGATCCTCTCCAGACTATGCTGGCGTATCCTCTTACAGGGAAGGTAGAAGGAAGGAGGGTAAGAGTTCACCACCCATCCCTCTTAATGGTGACAGTTTGGTCACGGTTAAGAGAGCTAGGCCTGGGGACGAATTACCCACAGTAGACCAGGAGTCTTTCAGGAAGTTGAAGTCGATGAGCGGAATTACGAAATTTGGGTGTTGGGGTCTATCAGATTTAGGTTTCCCAAAAATGATGGACCCTAAGAGGCTGAATGTGGTGCAGATAAACCTGCATCACTGTGAAGCAGCCTCAACCGAATTAGTAACCCACCTCATCGATAACAACATGGACGTGGCCTTAATCCAAGAGCCCTGGATCAACAACAATCGGGTAGTTGGATTAAAGGCCACCGAATATACACAGTTCGTACCCCACACAGATGAGAAGGTTCGAACTTGTATAATGGCAAGAAATGAGCTCAAATTTATGTTGTCTCATTCTTTCAGCAATGGAGACCTCACGGTTGTGACAGGTGAAGCTAGGGACAAAACGGTCCTAGCACTAGCATCGGTATACTTACCATATGATGCTACCGATCCACCTAGTGTGAAAGTACGTGAGTTGGTGGAGCACTTGAGCAAAAGGGGCTCGAGACTGGTACTGGGTTGTGAAGCTAATGCATACCATACCCAGTGGGGAAGGGCCGACATCAACAAAAGGGGTGAGTCTATGTTTGATTTTATAATTGCTAGCAATATTTACATCTGTAATAGGGGGAATACGCCAACATTCTAAACTAGAGATAGGGAGGCAGTAATAGATGTAACATTGACGAACTATAGAGACTTAGAAGATGAATGGAGGGTGGCTTTGGGATTTTCCTTCTCTGACCATGGTCGTATATCCTTTAATCTATACTTCGAAAATTCAAAAAGGCGTCCTTATAGGAATCCAAGGAGGACGAACTGGGATTCCTTTTCGGGATTGGTGAATAGTAACCTTAGAGTTACACACGATTGGGGGTCGACTTCGGCCGGTGTGGAGCACCTGAAGGGTACCTTTACGGAGGTGTTGACCAGTCGCTATTGGCGTTCTTGTCCGCTGAATTTTCCGGGTAGGCGCTCACAACCGAGATGGTGGACAGGTGAGTTGAGGACTCAAAGGACCACTGTCAGAAGGTTATTCAATAGAGCGAAACATACGCGTAGGGATGAGGATTGGAGTAACTTTAGGATAAGTTATAATTGGTATAAGGGAGATATTAGAAGGGCTAAAAGGGGCTGTGGATCAAATTTAGCGAGTCAGTGGAATCTGTAAATGAGATGTCCAGGTTCAGAAGGATTTTATCCAAGGACCCTGTGGTCCCGGGATTTATTCAGAGACCGGACGACTCATGGACGGAATCTATCTCCGAATCTCTCTGTTTGCTTATGGAGACTCACTTCCCGGGTTGTGTGGATCCTGGGACGGTGGAACAGGTAGGGTGTGGTAACCCCTTTTCTGGATCGGGCTCGGGAGGTGAGATAAGGCAGGCGGTGGGGGATATCATCACCTTGGATAAGGTTACATGGGCGGTTAATTCTTTTGGGTCTTACAAATGGGCAGGACCAGATGCTATATTTCCGGCTATGCTACAGAATATCCAGGGATCATCACTCCTATTGCTGGTGGAACTATTTAGGGAATGTCTGCTAAATGGCTACATTACTAGAGGGTGGAGAGAGGTCAGGGTTATTTTCATACCTAAGGCAGGAAGAACTGGTCACTCTAAACCCAAGCATTTTAGATCTATCAGCCTATCGTCTTTTCTTTCGAAGACATTAGAAAGACTGATTGATCTACATCTTTCGTTATTCTTGGTCGAATGGATAACTCTGATGCTTAGCAGCAGAGTTATTCACTCGGACTGGGGAAACGAGCACTTGGTTGTCAATGTCGTTGTGGGACGTTTTGACAGGATAGGTCAGAAGGTCTTCGCCTACGCGGATGTAGTTATATTGGTATCGGGCAAGTTTCTGCCGACAATTAGTGATGTCATGCAAGGGACGCTGGGCGAACTGTTAGCATGGGTTTGGGAGTTAATTCGGAGAAGACAGAATTAGTTATTTTCACTAGAAGGTACAAGGTGGAGGATTTTAGGCTTCCGGTACTAGGGGGAGTAAAGCTTAGGCTATCTGATAGTGCTAAGTATCTAGGAGTTTTTCTGTACAGTAAGCTGTCCTGGAGAAGGAATACTCAGAGGGGTCTCAATGCCTTCTATACTTGCAGATCGTCGATAGGTGGGAGTTGGGGACTACGGCCGTCAGTTGTGGGATGGCTGTACACTTCGGTGGTTAGACCCATTCTTACGTATGGATGCTGTGTTTGGTGGGAGGCATTGAAACTAGCTAGTCGGAGGGACATTCTGTCTGAAGCTCAGAGGTGTGCTTCGATCGGCATAGAGCAGTATATGACGGGAATGGCAGCAAGGAGCATTCTTAGGCTGAGGGAGCTAGGACTTTTGGGAAATTTCACGGAAGGTCACTCGCGAATCTTGAGTGAATTTAGTACTAGGGGTTATCACCTTGGCTCGCCCGGCTCTATGGATTATTTGGTCACTAGGATCGATTTTGGGCGTTTGCCAGAGGTGATATTGCCTTCTAGGGAGAGCTGGTCAGGACAGAGCAGATTGTATAGGGGATTTGCTCTTTTCACTGATGGCTCGAAAATGAAGGGCACGGGAGCGGGGGTCTACATTGAGGATCTGGACATCAGAAGGTCATATAGACTTCCCGACGTCTGCAATGTATTTCAGGCGAAGGTTCTCAGGGCCGTGGAATTGGTAGGGACTAACATTGCCAAGGGCTCGGAGGTTACTATATATGTGGACAGCCAGGCGGCTCTTAGGGCCTTGATGGGCTGTTATGTGAACTTCAGGCTAGTGGACGGATATATGTAGGCTGTGTGTGGACCCAGAGGAGTTGGAGACAGTTGAGCACTTTCTGTGCCACTGTCCCAGGCTACAGAACAGCAGGCTGAGGTGGCTAGGTAGCAGATTCCTGCATGAATTGGGAGATGTCTCGGACTGCGGGCTCGAGAATCTGACGGGATTCGTAATGGGAATGACCTGGCTGCACGGCAGGAGGCTGGGGACTGGAAACATGTAGGGCAGTTTTTCTGTTTGGTAGGGCTGTTTTTGCTTGTTCTGTCCGATTCCTTATCTTCCACTATCTTCCTTTCCTCTGCTTTCACCATTTACTTCTACTCTGTCACACTATATTTATTTCTATATATAACTTTTGAACATTTTTTAAATTATCAAAAAATACCTATCCATGCTATATAGACCATGAAAATCTATGATGAAAAGTAGGGCCACTTTTTCGCGGGCGTTAAAAAAGTTCCCCCCCAAACCACTTTGAAGTTTAGTATTTGGATTTTTTTTGTTTATTAAAAATACAATATTGCAGAACAACACGCACTTTAACTTAAAGTTTATTTCCTTCAACAAAGATCATTTTTAGTATCTGAAGTTAATATATAGTACATGATTGTATGTATGGTATTTAAAAAATAAAAATTCAAATATTATTAATTTTTGGAAGCTTTTGGAAAAAACGGTTTGGGGGGGAGGTTTTTTATCCAAATTGATCTCAAAAAACTGTTTTCTTGATATATACATCAGTGCCCACCCCGTCGTGATAGGTATTTTTTTTGGTTATACCCCTAATGTACATGTATTTCTTATGGGCGATTGACGGGAACTCCCGCGATATATTTTATTGAGGACGTTTTTACACAACAAAAAATATTGCACGTTGACCTAAGTGCCAAGTTTTCCAATAAGAATGTGTTGAATTGATGGCCTATTTCCGATGTGCGAAAGAATTCTTTCGTTTGCATAACTACATTGAAAACAAAAGCAAATTCTAAAAAGTCTAAAAATTTCTTTTTGTTTTCAATGTAGTTATACGAAAGAAAGAATTCTTTCGCACATTGGAAATAGGCTATAAGTTTTGTTTGCCAGAGTAAAAAGCGTTGCCATAATTTTTTTTTAAATAACTGACTCTTAAGAAAAAAAAATTAATTTAACTTAAAAAACTGCAAAAAAAAATAACAAATATATATATATATATCTATATATATATATATATATATATATATATATATATATATATATATATATATATATATATATGTATATTATTTACTTTTTTTTTAACATATACGTATGTTACAAACAAATACAATATTACATAAATTATTAACGAGTAGCGGTTCTTTGTAGTCTAGATGAGAGAGTGGAATTAAGAGGGAAATTTAGTCTTGAGATTTTGCTCAGATTTGCAATTTGCCAAGTGAACATATATGAAAAGATGCTGCAATAAAAATTTTACAATGTAAACTCAAATTTATCTTTAAAACTGAAACATCAAAAATCACAAAATGTAAATAGGGACATAATTAAACTTTCAAAAGAAAAACCAAATAAACTACTCAAACGGCTTGGCAAACATGTCAAAATTGTACATTTGTACAATCCTCATGCGTTGTTAATTGGGGTATTTGACAAACGATTTAATGGTGTTTGTAAAAAATTTTAAATGTTGTATATTTTCCAAACTGTTTGCGCTACCTATTGCTAAATTTAGTCATTTAAGTAAGAATATTGAAGTCAAGAAGGAAAAGACGCAACATAAAAGTTTAACTGCCTAAATTGGATATGAAATCTATTTTAAGGAAAATTTGTATGGAAATTTAGTTTAAAAATACGTTTGAAATCTATTTTATTTTTTATGAAGCCGTTTGAGTAGTTTATTTGGCTTTTCTTTTGAAAGTTTAATTATGTCCCTATTTACATTTTGTGATTTTTGATGTTTCAGTTTTAAACTTTTATGTTGCGTCTTTTCCTTCTTGACTTCACTATTCTTACTTCATTTTTTTTCTTAAGAGTCAGTTATTTAAAAAAAAATTATGGCAACGCTTTTTACTCTGGCAAACAAAACTTATAGCCTATTTCCAATGTGCGAAAGAATTCTTTCTTTCGTATAACTACATTGAAAACAAAAACAAATTTTTAGACTTTTTAGAATTTGCTTTTGTTTTCAATGTAGTTATGCAAACGAAAGAATTCTTTCGCACATCGGAAATAGGCCATCAATTCAACACATTCTTATTGGAAAACTTGGCACTTAGGTCAACGTGCAATATTTTTTGTTGTGTAAAAACGTCCTCAATAAAATATATCGCGGGAGATCCCGTCAATCGCCCATAAGAAATACATGTACATACGTAAAATTAATTGAGTTTCTGAGTGCTATTAGTTTGATAATTATTTTATATAAAAATATCAAAAATAATATGTCTTACTGTTTTTTAACGTATTTTAAACATGGCAGATAAAATATTGCAAAAATGGGTGGTTGTAATTTTAGAAGATTCTAATCATGAAATTTCATTGGATGATGACTTTTCAGGATATTCAAGCTCTAGCCACACCAGCGATATAAGCGATGATAATGGTGAACTAGATAAATCTTATCGAGACGATTCTTGCCAGGGGGATGATAATGCATGTTCTCCAGATATTGAAATTAAAGGTAATGAATCTGATGAAATTTGGCACAAGAATACAAAGCCAATACCATCTTTTCCATTCAACGAATCATGGGGCGTCTGTCGCGAACTTAAAAATGACGCATGTCCGCTAATGGTATTCCAAACATTTTTTGATGAAGACATTGTAATTAATTTATTGAGTTTTTCATGCAATGCTTATGCAAAAAATTGGAGAAAAATTATACATAATCGACGACAAGAAATCGACCTAAAAAATTTTTCCATAAACATCAAAAGGAAATGCTTAACATTGTGCTTGTGCTTGCTACATGGTCAGAACAAAAAGACCACCCATTAAAAAAAAGGTTTTCAAAAAAAAAAAACTGTATTACAAACCAATTTTTACGGCTATGATTTCTGGAAGACGTTTCCAGCAAATTCTAAGATGCTTTAGTTGCCATGAGTCAAATTACCAAGTTAAATGGACAGGAAAGCTGAAAAAAGTAATGCCGAGCTAGGATAGGTTAGAAAGGCTGGTGTAAAGAAGACTTCATACCCTCACCCAGAGACCAATATGGTCCATAGTGACGCCTTAATTAGTGAAAGAAAGAAGGTAAGAAGAGAAATAAATATAGTGTGACAGAGTAGAAGTAAATGGTGAAAGCAGAGGAAAGGAAGATAGTGGAAGATAAGGAATCGGACAGAACAAGCAAAAACAGCCCTACCAAACAGAAAAACTGCCCTACATGTTTCCAGTCCCCAGCCTCCTGCCGTGCAGCCAGGTCATTCCCATTACGAATCCCGTCAGATTCTCGAGCCCGCAGTCCGAGACATCTCCCAATTCGTGCAGGAATCTGCTACCTAGCCACCTCAGCCTGCTGTTCTGTAGCCTGGGACAGTGGCACAGAAAGTGCTCAACTGTCTCCAACTCCTCTGGGTCCACACACAGCCTACATATATCCGTCCACTAGCCTGGAGTTCACATAACAGCCCATCAAGGCCCTAAGAGCCGCCTGGCTGTCCACATATATAGTAACCTCCGAGCCCTTGGCAATGTTAGTCCCTACCAATTCCACGGCCCTGAGAACCTTCGCCTGAAATACATTGCAGACGTCGGGAAGTCTATATGACCTTCTGATGTCCAGATCCTCAATGTAGACCCCCGCTCCCGTGCCCTTCATTTTCGAGCCATCAGTGAAAAGAGCAAATCCCCTATACAATCTGCTCTGTCCTGACCAGCTCTCTCTAGAAGGCAATATCACCTCTGGCAAACGCCTAAAATCGATCCTAGTGACCAAATAATCCATAGAGCCGGGCGAGCCAAGGTAATAACCCCTAGTACTAAATTCACTCAAGATTCGCGAGTGACCTTCCGTGAAATTTCCCAAAAGTCCTAGCTCCCTCAGCCTAAGAATGCTCCTTGCTGCCATTCCCGTCATATACTGCTCTATAGGCAGAAGATGAAGAAGGCACCTGTCATGCCGATCGAAGCACACCTCTGAGCTTCAGACAGAATGTCCCTCCGACTAGCTAGTTTCAATGCCTCCCACCAAACACAGCATCCATACGTAAGAATGGGTCTAACCACCGAAGTGTACAGCCATCCCACAACTGACGGCCGTAGTCCCCAACTCCTACCTATCGACGATCTGCAAGTATAGAAGGCATTGAGACCCCTCTGAGTATTCCTTCTCCAGGACAGCTTACTGTCCAGAAAAACTCCTAGATACTTAGCACTATCAGATAGCCTAAGCTTTACTCCCCCTAGTACCGGAAGCCTAAAATCCTCCACCTTGTACCTTCTAGTGAAAATAACTAATTCTGTCTTCTCCGAATTAACTCCCAAACCCATGCTAAGAGTTCGCCCAGCGTCCCTTGCATGACATCGCTAATTGTCGGCAGAAACTTGCCCGATACCAATATAACTACATCATCCGCGTAGGCGAAGACCTTCTGACCTATCCTGTCAAAACGTCCCACAACGACATTGACAACCAAGAGCCACAATGCTTAGCTGCTAAGCTGCTAAGCATCAGAGTTATCCATTCAACCAAGAATAACGAAAGATGTAGATCAATCAGTATTTCTAATGTCTTCAAAAGAAAAGACGATAGGCTGATAGATCTAAAATGCTTGGGTTTAGAGTGACCAGTTCTTCCTGCCTTAGGTATGAAAATAACCCTGACCTCTCTCCACCCTCTAGGAATGTAGCCATTTAGCAGACATACCCTAAATAGTTCCACCAGCAATAGGAGTGATGATCCCTGGATATTCTGTAGCATAGCCGGAAATATAGCATCTGGTCCTGCCCATTTGTAAGACCCAATGTAACCTTATCCAAGGTGATGATATCCCCCACCGCCTGCCTTATCTCACCTCCCGAGCCCGATCCAGAAAAGGGGTTACCACACCCTACCTGTTCCCCCGTCCCAGGATCCACACAACCCGGGAAGTGAGTCTCCATAAGCAAACAGAGAGATTCGGAGATAGATTCCGTCCATGAGTCGTCCGGTCTCTTGGATAAAATCCTTCTGAACCTGGACATCTCATTTACAGATTCCACTGACTCGCTAAATTTGATCCACAGCCCCTTTTAGCCCTTCTAATATCTCCCTTATACCAATTATAACTTATCCTAAAGTTACTCCAATCCTCATCCCTACGCGAATGTTTCGCTCTATTGAATAACCTTCTGACAGTGGTCCTTTGAGTCCTCAACTCACCTGTCCACCATCTCGGTTGTGAGCGCCTACCCGGAAAATTCAGCGGACAAGAATGCCAATAGCGACTGGTCAACACCTCCGTAAAGGTACCCTTCAGGTGCTCCACACCGGCCGAAGTCGACCCCCAATCGTGTGTAACTCTAAGGGTACTATTTACCAATGCCGAAAAGGAATCCCAGTTCGTCCTCCTTGGATTCTTATAAGGACGCCTTTTTGAATTTTCGAAGTTTAGATTAAAGGATATACGACCATGGTCAGAGAAGGAAAATCCCAAAGCCACCCTCCATTCATCTACTAAGTCTCTATAGTTCGTCAATGTTACATCTATTACTGCCTCCCTATCTCTAGTTTAGAATGTTGGCGTATTCCCCCTATTACAGATGTAAATATTGCTAGCAATAATAAAATCAAACATAGACTCACCCCTTTTGTTGATGTCGGCACTTCCCCACTGGGTATGGTATGCATTAGCTTCACAACCCAGTACCAGTCTCGAGCCCCTTTTGCTCAAGTGCTCCACCAACTCACGTACTTTCACACTAGGTGGATCGGTAGCATCATATGGTAAGTATACCGATGCTAGTGCTAGGACCGTTTTGTCCCTAGCTTCACCTGTCACAACCGTGAGGTCTCCATTGCTGAAAGAATGAGACAACATAAATTTGAGCTCATTTCTTGCCATTATACAAGTTCGAACCTTCTCATCTGTGTGGGGTACGAACTGTGTATATTCGGTGGCCTTTAATCCAACTACCCGATTGTTGTTGATCCAGGGCTCTTGGATTAAGGCCACGTCCACGTTGGTATCGATGAGGTGGGTTACTAATTCGGTTGAGGCTGCTTCACAGTGATGCAGGTTTATCTGCACCACATTCAGCCCCTTAGGGTCCATCATTTTTGGGAAACCTAAATCTGATAGACCCCAACACCCAAATTTCGTAATTCCGCTCATCGACTTCAACTTCCTGAAAGACTCCTGGTCAACTGTGGGTAATTCGTCCCCAGGCCTAGCTCTCTTAACCGTGACCAAACTGTCACCATTAAGAGGGCTGGGTGGTGAACTCTTACCCTCCTTCCTTCTACCTTCCCTGTAAGAGGATACGCCAGCAGAGTCTGGAGAGGATCCTTTGTCTTTACTGACAACATTTGATTCCTCAGCATCCTCTGCTGTATACCCCGCAGGATAGGGAAGCTCTAGGACAGCGACAGAACCATAGATTCTTTCGAATCTAGCAGCGTTCTTCCGGTGCATCCTCAGCAAATGCCTATCCCGCCCATCGTGCAGTGAAGAGTCTTTCTTTGCTATCTTTTCTAGAAAGGCTAAGGAGACTCCCCCACCACTCTTGGCTTTTTCGAGATTCGATCGGCTCTCCGATGTGACCTGTTCTGTCGCATCCTGCCGAACAATGGATTTCGATGTAGTCGCCAATTTCCTCTCTGTCTCGAACGTGGCCACAGAAGTCGATGGTTCAACCCTATGGTCCTGACTATGAGCCGAAATCATAGCTATTTCGTGGACATAATCATCAGACACTACAGCCGACACTTAAGCCACCACATCGCGGCAAGATAGTTATCCAGGTGGTGGAATGCCGAGCTAAGTACGGCATACATTTTTATGAACTTACATCAAATAATGGCTACATTTTAAATGCTGAAATATATGCAGGAAAAGCTATTGAAGATACGTCAGGATCGAAAACAAAAACTGTAGTCTTAAAACTTAAGGATCCATTCCTTAACCGTGGCTACCATTTCTATATGGATAACTTCTACAACAGCGTTGAATTGTCTCAAACGCTACTTAATTATAAAACACACACCACAGGTACTTTACATTTTACTAGCAAGACAAATCCTTAATGCATAACCACTAAAAAACTAAAAAAAAGGAGAAATGATTCGGCGAAGAACAGAAAATGTTAACATTACAAAATGGAAACACAAACGCGATGTTTTATCTATAACTACGGCACATCATCCATGTCTTATAGAAGTATCCAACAGAAGAGGCCAGAAGAAGTCGAAACCGGTAGACGTTGTTGCTTATAATGAAAATATGGGAGAAATTGATTGATCCGACCACTAATTATTATATTATTCCAGTCCAAGAAAAACCATAAGATGGTATAGAAAGGTCGTATTTCATATCCTAGATATGGGTGTGTGGAATTCTTTTTATATTTATAAAATCTTTCATCCTAAAACTACATATTTAGACATTAGGGATGATTTAATATCAAGTTTTTTTAATATACCTGCCCATGTAGCTGAAGGCAAGGATCTCGTTAATTACATATCATCCTTTACGTCCTTTAAAACCACAAGGAGAATCTCCAGAAAAAATTCCTTTCCCACAACAACATAGAAACCTAGGTAAAAATAAAAGTCATCAAAAGAGATGCAAGTATTGTACTAAAAATGGAACCAGGAAAGAAAAAAGTTTCCAGTGCAAAAATTGTTTTGATTGCACTATGCCCAGATGGATGTTTTGAAAATTATCATTTAATGTTAGCATAAAATTATCTTTAAAAAAATGAAAGTTTGCTTTTTAAATTAACTTCCTTTTTTTCCATTTTTTCCCGCAATTATATTCTGGAAGCTAAATAAACTCCAAAAAACTATATGACGGGAATTTCCGCCCATAAGGAACTCCCGCCATTTATTATACAATTTTACATATATTATTTATATATCATTTTTATATCATTTGATCCACCGTTAATGAAAAAGGTGTAACGAAAAAATTATATGATTCTCTCGGTAGCAACAGCTAAATTCAAGTGTTTAGATCTCGAAATTTGTGCTTATTGTATCGGCCTGTTTTTACACATTGCCATGGTATTTATACATTCAACATTTATACTCTATTTTATTCACTTTATAACGATTTTTTATGTAACCGATTATCAATTAAGCCATATAAGTTATATATGTATACTTTGAAAAATACATTACAACTATCTGGGGTATAATTTTTTCCACTCCTACCTACGCAATATGAATCATTTTTTTCCAAAAAAATTATGTTTCTAAAACGACTACTCATATTAGAAAACTTGAAGGCAAACAAAAAAGGAATTTCGGTGTTTTTAGTTTATTCCATAAACTAAACCGTTTTTAAGTTACACGAATATATGTTGGGCAACCTCCTCCGTTTTCGAAATAACGCAATATCTCGAAAACAAGAGCTAACCTAAAATACTGGATTCAGCATACCCAAATTAGATTAAAACGCCAGATGCCCTGCTTGTCAGTTTTTTCAACTACAGTGTTATTATTGGATTTATAATACCGTAATCACCCCTATTCCACTTAGCGTCTTCGTCATCGTCATCAATTTAATATCAACATCAATTTTTATCGACGTCGTTATCAATTCGATACAAAACTTGTATTCTATAACATGGCTTAATTAGAAGGTCTGCGCGAAACTACAACAATGCAACAATAGAAAAAACAACACGCATTTTATTTGTGTGAATTATGTTAAAAATGTCAAAACCCAATGCATTTGTTTGTGTAATAAATGGACAAGATGTCAAAAACAATTGCACGATAAAAATACAACTCTACAGAAAATCAGCAGGCGTTTCGAGCAGACCTACTAATTGGGCCAAGGCTTATCCATAAGGTCTGCGCAAGGAGCCAGATGTTTATTTGGGGTTTTCCTCAACGATTTCAAAAGTTGTATACATTTTGCATATGCATGCATATTTTTGTTTACGTTTTTTGTTTTTGCCACACATACATGCATACAAAAAACGGTTTTACTTTTGTTTTCCCTTTGTAGTAGTGAGATTTTGACAACCTCGAGGAATTTTACACAAACAAAATGCCTGTTGTTTTTTGTATTGCTGTAGCGGTAAGCAGACCTATTGGATAGGCCTTGAATTGGGCCATGTTCTATAACAGGAATGTAACGATGTCGATTGTTTATCGTTTTTTAAAGCACATACCTAATAATTTAGACAGTTGGTTTGTTTTATTTTCAGTTTTTAATAAAAAATGCAATTTGATGTTCGTTCTTGGAAATTTTGTGCTTTAAAAAAGGGTAGCTTGATTTGTTCTGAAAAATGCACCCTTACTAATGGTATTAGGCATTGCATTTTTCGCCACAGATTACGTAATCTGTGATCTTTGTAACGACGACGATTGCCGAAAAGAGCACCAAAGCTACGAGAAAATTAAAAAAAAAATTTGCAACAATAGCGAAAATTCGCGAAATTATATAATTCAAACAAGCCATGAAATTGATTAAGTCCCTAGGTAGGTAGAAAGGCTGGTGTGAAGTCTCCTTCACACCTTCACCCAGAGACCAATATGGTCCATTGTGATGGGGGGAAATGGTTAAATTAGCGGAAATGGTTAAAGCTGTCAAGAATCACACGAAAAGTAGCTTTTATCTCGAACTTGGCTAAAATTCGGAAGAAAATTGCAAAATTGGAAACAAAACCTAAAATTTATTTAAGCTCGCTTAATCGGTTAAATTTGCAAAAAAAGCGAACATTTTTAATATTTCAAACAAACCATCAAATTGATTAAAAGTCCCTAAAACTATAAATGGCAAAAATTCGATAAAAATGGCTAAATCAGCGGAAATTCTTAAACATTTGCTAATATCGGCATGATAGAAAAGTTTAATATTTATTAAAAATTGTTAAAGCTATAAAGAATCAGAAGACTTACAGGAAGAATTACCTCTATCGCGAAGATGGCCTAATTTCGCCAATTTTTTTTTTGCTAATTTAGCCATATTGATGGAATTTTTGCCATTCTTTATAGTTTACGGGACTCTTCATCAATTTTATGGCTTGTTTAAAATATAACAAAATTTCGCGAATTTTTGTTGTTTTTGGAAATTTTTTGCAATTTTCGCATTGCTTTGTTGCTCTTTTCAATTTTTTATTATTTTTAACATTATTATAATTGACAAATTAAAAAAGAATAAAACTGTTTCGACACCAATAAGACGGACGTCAAACCCAGAGTCAATTTATCTCGATGCAGACGTTCATGGCCCAATTAATAGGTCTGCGCAAAACTACAACAATACAAGAGTAGAAAAAACAACACGTATTTTGTTTGTGTAAATTATTTTAAAGATGTCAAAAACCAAAGTATTTGTTTTTGTACAAAATGGGCAAGATGTCAAAAACAATTACTACAAAAACAATTGCACGTAAAAAACAACTCTCCAACAAATCGGCAGGCGTTTCGAGCAGACCTACTAATTGGACCAAGCAGACGTTAACGTTGCGTACGGCATACCAAAAATACATCGACGCTTATCGATAAACGATATCGATAAACGATAGCTCTACCGAAACGATTATTTTTAACTGCTGGCACTGAGTACAGTCTGAAATCTTTGAAGTATTTTTTTTAATAATTTTTTATTTCCTTGTTAACACTCCGTTACATATTTTTAACTGTCGAAAGACAGTTTTTAGTATTTTGAATAAAACTTTTGCAATCAAGTTTCATAATAATTAACTTAGAAAATTAACCATATCCTTTAAGCGCTTCACATCCATCTATTTTGTCGCAAACTAATTTGTTTTCGGAGTTCCAGACAAACCATTAATCATTAACTTTAAGCCTATCATCTCTGATCATAATTTAATGCTCTTTGCTGTTTGAGATATTTTTCTTTAGTTGCAAGGCCTTTTTCTTTTCTTATTTTTAGGGTAGTAAATTTCGCTAAATTTTTGTTTCAGCCAATTTCTTTTTGTGTTCGAACACTTTTGCATCCTCAGCACTTGTTCAAGGCGAATTCATACAGGTGACCGCATCATGAGATAAGAGTTATGCTAGTTTAGGTTAGGTTCCATGGGCAGCCATCGAGAGACAGCTCACTTGGGTCCTTCAGCGGTCCCATTGTGATACCCAGCGCCAATGCCCATCCCAAAGATCAGTTGCCCGGATGGCGTCACTACAGAGTTGAGCCAATTCGTCCTCCTAATGAAGAGAAGAAACAATCTTAGTTCTATTTTAGATAGATCCTCAAAGCAGAAAAACCCCGGCTTTCCCAGGTATTTTTCCCTAATGCCCCGTAGCCCAGGGCATTGACAGAGAAAGTGAAGCACAGTCTCCTCTTCCTCCTCATTTTGACAACTTTTGCAGTAGTCATTGAATTCCAGACCCATTCTTCTAGCATGAGTCCCAACAGGCCAGTGTCCAGTCATGACCGACACCACAGTCCTGATTTGGTCCCTATTGAACCTAAGTAGAGATTTAGCTTTCCGTTCATCATAGCCAGGCCATAGTGCCCTGGATATGGAGCAGGTGGACTCACAGGTCCATCCCTCTTGCGCAATTCTATAGTGCTCGCGCAGAATGAGTGACTTACAGTGAGCCATTGGAAGATCAATGAATTGATCAATGAATGTGTCATCCATGCGACCACCTTCCTTGGCCAGCTTATCTGCTATCTGGTTTCCCGGGCAGTCCGAGTGCCCTGGTATCCATATGAGCGTTAACCTTGAATGCTCAGCAATCTCATTCAAAGACATCCGGCATTCCACAGCAAACCAAGATGTCGTGTAGACACCCGCAAGAGAAGCAATGGCAGCCTTGCTATCAGTAAATATACGTATATCTCCCGATACCCGATAATACTTCATCCAGTTGGCTGCCCGCTTTATAGCCGAGATTTCCGCCTGCAGGACACTACATCCATCCGGCAGGCGAAAGGAGACTTTAGCGCCCAGTTCCTCTATGTAGAAACCTCCGCCAACTCTTTCCCCCGTCAGGACACTACATCCATCCGGCAGGCGAAAGGAGACTTTAGCGCCCAGTTCCTCTATGTAGAAACCTCCGCCAACTCTTTCCCCCGTCCTTGAACCATTAGTGTATACCCGCAGGGCTGGTACATGGAAGGCATCCATGGCCGACAACGCACTTTGTTGCGCTATATGTGTCGCTAGATATGCTAGCTATCCCTTTTTTGAAAAATACTATGTATTTTGTTTTTGGAAAAAGTAAGAGTGACTTTAAAAATTATTTGTTGAAAATATAAAGAAGGGAATTGTTTTGTTTATAAAATAAACACAATTGCTTTAATAGGTAAATCTTTTTCCTGTATTGCAAATTTACTGTGGCTCCACTTAATCCTTACGCACTTTTTATTCCTTGTTTTTATATTCACTTTTTTTGTTTTATAAAATTTAAATAAATTTTTTTTATAGAATTTTAAATTTTAACAAATTTTTTCACAAAATGTAAGCAAAGTTTGATATTCAGTATACACCAATCTACATACTTGAAAAAAAAACTTATTTAAATTGTATAAAACAAAAAATGTGAATATAAAATCTAAAATCAAGAAATTAAAAGTGTTTTGGGAATAAGTGGAGCCACAATAAATTGCAATACAGGAAAAAAACAAAAAAATACACAATATTTTTCAAAAAAAAAAAAAAAGGGATAGCTAGCATAATTCTATTTTATGATGCGGTCACCTGAATGAATTCGCCTTGGTATACACACAAATAAATAAACAGATGACTCAAAAATGTCACATGTATGAATTCGCCTTGCACTTGTTTCTAACTCAACAATAACCGACATACGATGATCCTTTTCACACATTTTTCTAGCTGAAAGAATACCAATATCGATTTTTGAAATTTGTTGTGTGTTGAATTCATACAGTTCCTATATGTGTGAAGGCCCTAACTATTATAGAGTTTTCCAAGATTATATTATAAACTCTTAAATACCTAATTCACAGTTTGCATAATATGCAACATTTCCAATTGTCAAAAACAGTTAAAAGGCAATTTATTAATTTATCATTTTAAATAGTTTTTTCTTCTCCTGTAAAATTTTCAGAATTTTAGATAGGACATTTTGCGTTTGAGGTAACGATATACATATTTTTATCAATAAAATGAAGTTTCATATCTAATTATTTATAAATAAAAATGTCAACATTTTAAAGGAACTTCAATAAAGTTTGTTTTTTATTTTATTTCTCTTTCAACTAAAAAAGAAAAAATACCACACAACATAAATAAAATTATATTTTTTTTATTTAAGGGATAATCTAAATATTTCTTGTTCTTTTTTTAAATCTAATAAAATAATATAACATAGTTTAATGATTTAAAATAATATCTAAAAACTACAAAAAAAATTATTTATGTTATTTATTATTTTTTCTTGTTATGTATTATTTTTCTTAGCAATCATTATTATATGATAGAATAATTTTTTGTAATGTATATAAGGACAAATTGGTATTTTATAAGTATAATAACAGTAAGTTTAACAAGTTATTTTTTTCTTTTCATATATATTTTAGATCTATAAAAAAATAAAAAAAAAGATTATAGATCTAAAAAAGATCACAAAATGTTCAATATAAATTAATAATAATAAAATTAAATTTTTTAGTTTTTCAAAATAAAGAGCGCTGTTATGTTTTAAATTATATTATAAATTATTAAATTATATAATAATAATTAATACCAAAAAAGCTTTCATCAAACTATAAATAAATTTCTAAAAAAAACTTAAAAACTAATTAGTGCGTTTTCGAAACGATTTAAGTTAATGATTTATTTAAAAGAAGCCTTTTCAAGTTTTGTGCTTTTAGTTCTTTTTAGAATTCAACTTCAAATCAGATCATTTATAATTTCGTTGGTATGTTTTTTCTAATATACAGATGTTCTTTTTGTTTTTAGAAAGCGTTTGTTTTCTTTAATTTAATTTTAAATGATTTTTTTTGTATAAATTTAAAGTTGCATGGCAACTTTGTGGTGTATGTTTTGTTTTTATTTTAACTACAACTACAATTTAGCGCTCATAATATTAATTTTTGTATAAATATGATTTCATTTGGTTTCAAAAAATGTTGATCATCATTATTAAGACCAAAAACAAAGTGGTGTTTACTATAATATTTATTTAATTTTTTGTAGGAGGATTTTAAAACTTCCCTCTTTGTTTTATTTTAAATAAGTCTTTTTCTACAAAACAGTTAAAGTTACCACGTACAAACTTTTCAAGTTTGTCTTTTAGTGTTCCAAAACTTTGTTAAGCCTAGCTAAAGGATAAGGAAATAAGTTATTTAAAAGTCATAGAATTCATTATTTTTATTATTAAAACGACGTGTTAATACGTAAACCACAGCTTCATAGGTTGCCATCATTATAGCAGTATTTGGTATTTGTCGAACAAGTTGTGTACACAAGCCTCTGTAAAAAAGAAATAGAAAAGAAGAAATAAATATAATGTTAAATCTATGTATATAGATATGTATATATCTATATATATATATCTATATATATATATCTATATATATATATCTATATATATATATATATCATATATATTAATAGGCAAGTGGATTTCTTTGGATCCCTTTTACGCCTAAACTATATATTGTATTTTAACAATTGGTATATTAAATATATATTTGGTAGATTCTGTTAATGTAAATTTTGTTAAAATCGGTTCAGTATTTTACAAGTTATACGCGTTAGAAAGTGGTACTAATCCATTGTTAACACATAACAGAAGCAGTATGTTTTGTTTTTGTGTTAGCATAGTAAAAAGAACAACAACATGCAGAGTTCTCTGCTTTGCATTAAATTGGAGAACAGTATTAATTAGTGAAACTTGTTTTGGCGTTTAAAGTTCTTTTCAGAAGGCTGAATATGGGATCTAAGGTAAATATGTATGGATCGATAATCAGAAAATTGCATGATATCATTTCTGGCCATATTAACCAAATTGGAACAAATTTTACCACAATATATATGTATATCTACTACCGTTTTAGGCGTATTTAAATAATATCCCAGAGTGAGCATAATATTGGATATTATATGGTAAATTATGAACCGATCTTTACGAAATTTGACAGAGTGATTTCTAGTCCTATAAAACTATGACGTAGCACATTTTAATATCATAGCAATATTTATTACGGTTTAAGACGTGCAGTATGATTAATAGTCATATATAACAAGTTTGTGCAAAATCTTATATCATGCCGTGCATTACACAGTACAACATTTTTCAGGTGATTGATTCGGGACTCAATTCTGATAATTGTTTATGAAAGTAGACCCAAAAAGAAGAACTTCTGCATCATTAGTTTGGTCGAGGTACATCACATAATAATTTAAAAATTAGTTTGAAGTTAGTAAGTATCGTATAGGGGAATTTGTCACGAGAAAAGAGCCTAATTTTCTTTGTCATAACTCGAGAACCACTAGTCCTAAGCTGAAACAAATTTAAAAAAATTAAGAATTACAATTCCTTTAATCTGTTCAAACAACGTTTCGCTATATAACCAACAGTTTCGCAGTTATAAATAAATGTATAAAGAAAAAAAATATTTTTTGCACAAAAAATTTTAATTTTTTTTTTTTAATTCATAAAAAATCCAAAACGGTAAAAAAGTGTCAAGTTTTATTACTTTCACGTAAAGTCGCATAACCTATAAACAAAATGTTTCGCTTTTATTCACAATTAAGTAACTGTATGAATTGCAAAAATTTGCTCGAGATATCCACAAAATTCTTTGGAAAAAACATTGATGACTTTTTTTTATGATTCTCAGAATGAGACATAAATCATGAAAATCGATGAACGCGGATATCATGAGAGTAGGTGAACGTATTTGCTTCGTCAAATTTTTAAATTTGTTTCAGCTTATTCGGACTAGTGGTTCTCGAGTTATGACAAAGATAAGAGCATAAAACATGACAAATTCCCCTATACCAAGAAACCAGAATATTTATACTTTATGGGGTCTAAGATGTATAATAAAAATTTTTGACACGGAATGACAAACATAGGATACCCTCATTCACCACTAGTGGTGGAGGGTATATAAAAAAAGAGTTTATTTAAAGTCAAATAAGGACCAGTCCCATATATATTTAGCATCTAGGTTAGAGTAGGAGTCGTAAGTCGGAGTCGAAGTCGCAATTAAAAAATGTTGAGCGTTTGTAGTCGGAGTCGGAGTTAGTACTTTTTTCTGGCGACTCCACAGCCCTGAGTAAAACCCGTCAAATTTCCATACACAATTTGATTTATAGGTTTATAAATTAAAATTTTTTTTATATGGCCTTTACAATAAAATGAATTTTGTACTTCAGGGGAAGGCTGTCAAATCTGGCGATTTCTCTTCAAACGTGGCGATTTTTTATCCATTTGGCGATTTGTTAAAATGGCGATTTTTTTTTGGTAAAATTTTAAATGGTTAGCGATATGTAAAATACATTTTTTTGCAAATATTTTCTAATTTATTTAAAATTCTAAATCTAAAATTTTATAAAAACAGGTATAAATTTTTCTGTTGTTTTTGTATTTATTAAGTAATTGTATTTATTATTACTCTTTCAAAATTTTTCTTTTATAAATATTTTATTCTAGCGAACATAAATAAAATGTGACATCAAAACATGGCATTTCAAAACGTACATTCGTCGCGGAAAAAGTATATGACTGACCGTCAAAGATTTGTTATACCTTTCGCCGACATTTGTGGTGAATGTTTTGTGTTTGTGATTCCGTGTCAAACTTTTTTATTATTATAATTGGTGTTATAATGCACAGATTGATATACGATTTTGCACAAATTAGGTCTACATATATGACTAGAAATCATATTGTAAAATTTCGTAAATATCGGTCTATAATTTACCGCTAAAACCGTAAGAAATTATGCAATTGTAAAAATTGGAACGTCACAGTTTTAAAGAACTTAACATCACAGCGTTAATTTTCGTAAAGATCGGTCCATAATTTACCATAATAGGCCCCGCATAAAGCCTCCTCTCTGGAAACAGTTAAGTACGCCTAAACCCGTAACAAATGATTCTATTGTAATACAATTTAGCATGCCACAGTTCTAAAGGACTAGAAATCAAAATGTTAAATTTCGTGAAGATTGGTCCATAATTTACCATAGGTCCCATATAAAGCCTCAGAAACATTTTAATATGCCTAAAACCGAAACGAATAGTTAATTAATTCATTTATTAATGATGTGCTAAAAATCCCAATTTTTGAATGAAAACACTGAAATTTAATGTTTTTTTTAGCAGAATTTGGTCTTTGGTTGTTTCATTAGGCTTTAAATCACAGTTGAAAATGTCCTGAAGATCGGTATATAATTTACCATAGGCCCCATGTAATACCCACTCTGGGAAAATAATTAAATACGCCTACAACCGTAGCAGATATAGATATTGCGGCAAAGTTTGTTCCAACTTAGCTTCATATGGCCAGAAAAGATGTCATGCAATTTTGTGATATACGGTCCATAGTTTACCTTAGATCCCATAACCACAGATCGTTTGTAGTACTTGAAAGTGAAAAATATTGTTTTGTGGCACCCGCATACGACACTTTTATTTTTTTAAGTGGTTATTTTTGCGCATATGATTACTTTTACTGACTGAGCAACAAAAATTTTAATACATATTTGTTTTTGTTTTAAATGTTATTTTCTATGCGAACGTTAACGTTCGAAATCAATGAACTGGTAGTTACTGCTGTGTATTGAGTTGTTTTCATTTAATTTTACTTTTGCTTTAACTTCTTTTTTTCTTATATCAATGAAGCAAAGCAAGAGTGAAATTTATTTTTTTTTTGTCATTTTGTTTTGCCTTCGCTTTAACCATAGTATACAACCAAGGCGAATTTATTACAGGTGATCCTAAAAGCCCTGCTGGTAACTTTTTTTCTTTAGCTTTATAATTGTTGGATGTCAAAATTTTGTTTATTATCTTTGTTTCTGTTTTGATTTATTTCGGTTTTTGACATTGTACAATGATTTTACAAAAACAAATTGCTTGTGGTTTTTGTACGAGTTGTACTTGTTGTACTACCGAGATTACCTGGAATGAATTCGCCTTGGTATACAACATAGTATACAACTAGTATGCCGACTCTTTGACAGGTACATAACTCAATTGTCAGTGGAACCTAATTTATGTTTGTATTAGTAAGATTTTTTTTAAATGTATTGGTGTATAAAACTATTTCCACCACTAAACATAGTTGCATAAAATCGTATAGAATGTGGCAAAAATATTTTTTCCAAAATAAAATTTTATTAGTTCAATAAATTTTCAATTTATTAAATGCTGGCTGCATTTATAAACTTTTAAAAACAATGTTTGCAAAATTTTTATTCTGCAATATCGGTAAATATTTAAATAATTTATGATTTCAAAAATTATTTTCATACCACAAAATAGAGTAGAGTAGCTGGCTTTAATAATATTAACAACAAAAAAAAATTAGTGCCAAATAAATTTATTTAAAAATTTTTAGTTTGTGAAAAATAAAAACATTTTGCAAAAGAAAATGAGCAAAATGTATTGGAAAAAATTATTAATTATATGTTTGTGTCATAAAATTAAACAAAAAGTGTTATATTGTGATAAATTTTAAATTGAAAAATTTGAAGTTTTGGTTTGTTTTTGTTGTTTGTATGTGTGTTGAATTCACACAGAACCTATATGTGTGAGGGGTGAACTAAAAAATTGAGAACACTCTCTCGAGTTGGCATACTAGTTCTATACTATGGTATACAACTAGTATGCCGACTCTTTGACAGGTACATAACTCAACTGTCAGTGGTACAAATTTTATGTTTGTATTAGTAAAATTTTTTTCGAATGTATTGGTGTATAAAACTATTTCCACCACTAAACATAGTTGCATAAAATCGTATAGAATGCGGCAACAATTTTTTTTCCAAAATAAAATTTTCTTAGTTCAATAAATTTTCAATTTATTGAATGCTGGCTGCATTTATAAACTTTTAAAATCCATGTTTGCTAAATTTTTATTCTGCGATATCGGATAATATATAAATAATTAATGATTTCAAATATTATTTTTATACCACAAAATGCTACTCTGCTGGCTTTAATAATATTAACAACAGAAAAAATTTAGTGTCAAAAAAATTTATTTAAAAATTTTTAGTTTGTGAAAAATAAAAACATTTTGCAAAAGCAAATTAGCAAAATGTATTGAAAAAAATTATTAATTATGTGTTTAAGTCATAAAATTAAACATGAAGTGTTATATTGTGAAAAATTTTAAATTGAAAAATTTCAAATTTTGTTTTGTTTTTGTTGTTCTTATGTGTGTTGAATTCACACAGAACCTATATGTGTGATGAGAGTTATAAAAAAAAGAGAACGTTCTCACCAGTCGGCATACTAGTTATATACTATGTTCTATACTATGGTTCTCTTTTTTTTATAACTCTCTTCATGGTGAAATTACTACAAGGTGGCAGCACTAGGATTTGTTGTACAACAATACAACAAAAACAGGCAAATTTGTTTGTGTAAAAAAGTTAAGTGTGTCAAAAATATGAATTTTCACCACACCAAAATATTATTCTTATTGAAACGTCAATTCCTCACAAAATAAACACAAATAGTAAAACAAATTTATACAAAGTAAAAAAACATAATTATTATGTTTTATATAAGAAATAGCAAGTTAAATTACTTACATACATAAATGCAGCAGTACAAGTCAACTTGCTGCAAAGTGTAAAGTTTAATCAAAGTGCAATCAAAGTGCATATCAATATCAGCCAGTCAATTTTAGATGTCAGTAAATACATATCGGATAAAAACAAGAATAGACAAGTTTTAGTTGCCAGCATTAATCATGGAAGTAAGTTACGAGGCTAGCAAATTGTCACCTATAATAATATAGTTTTAAACTTTTTAGGTAATATTGTAGATGATCTGACCCTGGTTTTGACGCTTGTACACATTAAAATTCAAACAGAAGTCGATAAAAAAAACTGGTGGAATTTGATGGTTTTGGCATTTTATTCATTTTTTTTTTAATTCTTTAATGTATGTATATACTATATACTTATTTGTTTAAGAATTTTAATCAAAATACAAGTAAAACCTTCTTTATGTTTATGTTATACTAATGAGGAGAGAATCCTTGCCCATGGGCAATGGCCGTCTATGCAGAACATCTTTAGCTAGCGAAACCGGTATTAGTTATCCCATAGGGGAGAAAATCCTTGCGCCCGGCTGATGGCCGGCTATACAGGAAATCTTGAGTACGTACGTACCGTTGCCAGGCAGTTCTTCCTTACCGCATAATAAACACTTACGCATTTTTGAAAAGCACGCACAAAGGCTTCACAATTAAAAAAGGTTTGATTTTTTATTTAAATAAAAGTTTTCTTTTGCAAATGAGTTTTTTTGTTGGTCCTCCACCACGATGCAAAAAGCTACGTTATAAACGATTGGCTGTAATTTGTAATTTAAAACACTAGTTGCTTTTCGCAACAAATAAAAACCACTTTTATAATACAATACGTATTTAATTTAAGTTATATTTCAAACTATTTGCAAAACTTTCACAACAGGATGTATCTTTTATAAACGATTAGTTTTAATACAACTCACAAGTTTTTTTTATTATAACTACAATACATCTTTTTTTATGTTTTATTTCAATTGTTTTAACTATTTATTTTAAACACAATACCGAACAAATTGTTTTTTTTATCTCGCAAATTATTTTTTGAAATAAATTAACGTTATCAATCAATATTTTGACACTTGCTATGAATAAACAAATAATTTTGACACAATTACTCTTTCACCATGGATAAGCAAAAAATATTAGATTCCGTAGTGCTGCCACCTTCTAGTAATTTCACCATGACTCTCATCACACATAGGTTCTGTGTGAATTCAACACACATAAGAACAACAAAAACCAAACAAAATTTGAAATTTTTCAATTTAAAAATTTTCACAATATAACACTTCATGTTTAATTTTATGACTTAAACACATAATTAATAATTTTTTTCAATACATTTTGCTAATTTGCTTTTGCAAAATGTTTTTATTTTTCACAAACTAAAAATTTTTAAATAAATTTTTTTGACACTAAATTTTTTCTGTTGTTAATATTATTAAAGCCAGCAGAGTAGCATTTTGTGGTATAAAAATAATATTTGAAATCATTAATTATTTATATATTATCCGATATCGCAGAATAAAAATTTAGCAAACATGGATTTTAAAAGTTTATAAATGCAGCCAGCATTCAATAAATTGAAAATTTATTGAACTAAGAAAATTTTATTTTGGAAAAAAAATTGTTGCCGCATTCTATACGATTTTATGCAACTATGTTTAGTGGTGGAAATAGTTTTATACACCAATACATTTGAAAAAAATTTTACTAATACAAACATAAAATTTGTACCACTGAC